>JAPJYX010000024.1:10000000-11200000 GCA_030503985.1 Himalopsyche tibetana
TTATACTTTACAATAAATACATTATTTTTCCGCCAAACATATACAGTTGTTATCATATTATTATAAAAGTGATAAATATAAAAATTCTAATAATTTAAGATTTCGACTGAAGGTGCTTGGTGGAATTTCAATATTAAATTTGAATCGTTCAAACTATGTACATTCTCACAAATTTTGTCACTAACGACCCGGGTTTCGCCTTTCGGCATCTTCAGGCATTCAAGTGCACGTCAGTTCAAGTTCATCCGTGCACTTGAATGCCTGAAGATGCCGAAAGGCGAAACCCGGGTCGTTAGTGACAAAATTTGTGAGAATGTACATAGTTTGAACGATTCAAATTTAATAAAAATTCCACATTAAAGTGTTTTTAACATTAAATTTGAATCGTTCAAATTATTTACATTCACAATAGGCTTGTCACTAACGACCCAGGTTTCGCATTTCGGCATCTTCAGACGTCCGAGTGCACGGATGAACTTGAACTGACCGTTGACTTGTTCATCTGCTCAAACTTGTGTGAATGTACATAATTTGAACAATTCAAATTTAATACTGAAATTCCACAAAGCATCTTCAGTCGAAATCTTAAAAAAAAGTTTTTATTTCGTTAATAGCATTGCTGGTTTACTTTTTTTGAACATTCAAGCATTATTTTTTTCCGTTCCATGGCGTAACGAATAAATTTCAATCTTATTTTCCTGTCAGTTATACATCAGCCAAACATTGCATAGAAGAAACCAACCATAAAATAATAACTCTCATTATTGTCTCTGGCTTCATTTCTCCGTCTATGGTTTCCTACTGCTGTATAAGTAGTAAAATCGCGATCGCAGAAATCGTGAACAATGCGCGGCCCCATACGTGAACTTGGAACACTTTCAGAAGGAAGGCCATGGATTCTTGTTTTGATTGCGTAATTATTGCCACTCCGCGTATAACAGCGGATGATTTTTAGCCCACGGCCAAACACGATTTACATAATAAATATACGTACACATGAAGTATCGGTTTGTTTACATTTTTTTTTTCAATACTAAAAGTCAAGGATTCTCCGATCTAAATTCTGTTTAGGACTATTTAATAAATTTATAAAACTGCTCTGTTCAATTTCGATAATACAAAAAAAACCCTGTAAGATGAATGAACTGACATTTTTTTTTAAAAATTTTAACGTAAAAAAAAATACATACTTACATTATTTTTAATAGAAAATTTTCTGTTATGCCAATGCGGTAAATTTTTGAAATATGAAGATCGTACGAGATAAACTCGGTAAGATTTTTACTAAGTCAATCGAGATTAGATAGAGGAGGAAGAGACATCATCAACACCCACCGATGGGCTGCCAATACGTAAACAAAGGGCTCGCTTAATATCAAAGCAATTCTCGGTGTTCTGGGGAAGGAGTTTTTTTTATCACTCATATGCAATTATATGCAATACTTAAATAAGCAATCGATTGTTACTTACACTTATAATATGTAAAAATTATGCAATTTACCGTAAAATTATCAATGTAAATGGCGAAAAATGTACTTCTGTATATACTAAAGCTGTCGTAGATAATATACAAATCATAAATTGCAGTTATAAACTAATTTGATCAGAGAATATTGTTTTCTCTTAAATTAACAAGGGACTCGTGCGAGCCGCTTCCAGCCCACCCCTGTTAACAGCCATTACTTAGATTACATCTATTTGTCCATGAGATTATATCGATTACTTGATTCAATCTTGAAGGTTTTCACAAACAATGCGATGGATTAATATGTAGGTACTTCATTCATTATGACGAGGGGCATGGTTAGTTTGACTGGCTTAACCATTGCATAAAAAAATATTTGATGATGAGTATATGACATAAACGTAAAAGTTATATTTTATTATTTTTAACTAATTTTGTTTATTATTAGATGTTGTATTATTTTTGTTCTCCGTATAATATAATAAAGAAACTTCGTACCGTTCAAAAATGATGTAAAAACAATAATAAATACGAAAAGTCGTTTCAAACATAATACAATACATTTCCCTATACAATTTGGTTTTGTTAAACACCAAATATGTGAGAATAATTGAAACAGTAAAGTTTTCTTCAATGTCGATCTTTTATCTTTGAAGAAAAATGTTAGGAAAAATTTCGTCTTCGATTTTGATTTTTATATCGCTGACATACATTTTTCCAGTGAGGATATCGTATGACTAAACTTAAATAACGAGTGTCTGACATATCTTCCCTATTACTGTGTCATTTTATGTCTAAAATAACATTTTGTGACTTGCCGTGACACCCCATTACTTTTGAAAAGCAAACCAGAAACACCAATATATAATATATTATATATAGTATATTTCAGTGGTAAACACAGAACTAAAAGCCAAGTTAAATAATTTTTGCAAGATAATCTACTAGCATGAACAAGAAATATGGTTATTATTATTTTTTACACTGTAATGAAGATATACATGTGTTTATTTAGTATTTTCAAATCCTGGAAACTGATGTATTAAATTACACAAAAATTAGAAGTTCATATTGACAAAATTTTGTAATTTCGAAAAACTTTGGGAGATAGTGGATAACAAAAATTAAACTCTTCTTTAATTATTTTTATTTTACACTAGATAACTGAAAATATATTTTTTTTAATCCATTATTACTGATTAAAATTGAAGAGTCGAACTAATTGATAATAAGTTCTTCTTCAATTTATTAGATTTGTATTCTATACAACTTCTTTAGAATACGGTAAAAATAGTTATTTATTTAGCTCATTTTTCTTTATGGCAATCTTTCTACTCAGGCCTTCTATGCAGACTTCGGTTTCAGACCGAAGTTCCTATTTAAAATCTAAGCAATGGCCTAAATCGTGTTGAAATGAATATGTAGTTTCTGGTTGACCCAATTTAAGTATAAGCATTCACTCAGGCGTATGAAATAATTTATCACAATGACATGATGGGCAATTGTTTTACTTTGAAGAGTTTGTTGCATAATTAATAACGGAGGATCTATAAAGTATTCCAATGAGAATGATCCTTGTTTAGTTACGAAAAATATGAACTAAACTTTAGACCAAAATATATTCTAGAATCGACTAAATTATATTATTTTAAGACAGTAAATGGCATTTTTAAAATGTTAATTGGCATTTGACTTGCTGCACGTTTTCATGCGTGTGTTAATATGTTGCTACCTTTGGCGAGGTGAACTCCTATGCTATCAAACTGGCAGACTCAAACGCTAATAATTATTGCTAACAAGTACATACAAATGACTTTAGTCGTGTCCTATAGCGCTGTTTGCTTCCGTGCCGGGTCTCACAAGTTCAATTCCCAGTACGGACAGCATTTTTCGATCGATTTTGTTGAAAGGCATGGTTGTTTGTGATGTCTGAAAAACTAATTCCTACCCACCCTTCCAATCCTTCAATAACTTGACGTAGCGAGAGCGATTAGTTAAACACTATTCCTGTCCTAGCCTTATCCATCTATCCCTACTACTCTCTTTGATAGAGAGAGGTTGAGCGACTGAGTAACAAGCAGTTCTCGTAGAAAAACTTCAATTGAGATACCTCCACTTTAGAGACCATATGCTCAGAATGGATGGATTATCGATTAATTCAAACACAAAGAGATTTAAAGTCACACATGGTCGAATGATTTTTCACGACTCTGTTTCTCCCGAAATTTTGTATACTTAAAACATCGATTACACATCCCATCATTAGGAACTTTACCATAATATCTAGATTAAATCATTTTCTAGAAGTCCGTTCTTAATATGGAGTTGATAAACTTTTAGTGGACCCTCTCTACAAAGGTTGATTCTAATGAAACTGAATATTAGATAGTTACCCTAAATAAAATTTATAAATGAAATAAATATTTGAGAAGGAAACTATTTAACCAGTATTTCATCCTACACTACGTTTCAGATAAGAAGTGTATGAGGATGTATAAAAATATCTCAAAAGCCCATATCGTAAGAATTAAAAAAATAACAAATGACCAACGGTGGGGATAAAAGAAAAACTATAAATGACCACTCGAAATCAGGACTAACATAATTATTTTTTTATGCGAATAATAAACAATTTTTTTTATACCAAGTATACACTTTTATACACCAACAATATGTCAGTTCATGCAGTGTTGCTATCGATGAATCAGATAATAAAAACAGTCTGGAAAATTTTGCCGACCATATTACAAGTGAAAAAATAAATTTATTCAACTAAGGTTTGATTCGACGAGTCAATATTTGCGGCGGTCAAATATTTACAGACTCGCTTACCATCCTTTATCAAATTGCCAAGGAACGTGCTGCGGAATTACTTGCTGAGAAAACTTGATTGATACACAAGGAGATTCTAAATTCGTTTTTTTTTTAGTTTTGTATTATTCTGCAGACAAAATTATTCCGAGCATAGAATATTTCCTGGGTAAAAAATGCGTACATTAAAACATTGACCACGACTCCGAATAAAAAGTATGTCTTTATTACAAAAGCTTAAGTTGTATTGTTGAATTCTAAAGGGTTAAATAAAATTTAAAATAGTCGACTTGTTTACCCTGGTTTGTGATAGAGTGGACAACTTCGTGAGCTTCAGTTTAGCAGTTCACACTGTTTCATAAATTTATTTTTCAATGATTTATTGATTTCTGTTCAAAGGCATGGATTTCAATGATGTCTGAAATTTTCTCCTATCCATCTTGTTATTGAAAAGAAGTGTACCAAGATCGATAAGTTTACTACTAGCTCTGTCGTAGTCCTATCTTTTTATTCTTACTCTCTTCAAAAATAGATTGCGCAACTGAGTAACAATAAGTTCTCGAACTTCATTTGGGAATCTTTATGCTCTACATTAAGAACGAAAATTGTTAAAAAATAGTGCTTACAATTAAGTGTTGGAGACAAAATATATGATCATATTTTTATTTGATGTTTATGTTTAATAACTATGTCGTAATTCATAAACCGTGTTGTAGAAGTACCATGTTATTCGAGGCCGAAGTGTATATTACTTTACCCTATAATTAATATTAATAGACGTCGTTAGATTTATTTGTATAGAAAATTATGATGTATTGAATACATTATTGGTAAAATAAAACAAACGATCTTGTTCGAGCGTTAAATATTCGTTTTTGAAGGCGAACGTTTAATATTTTAAGTAGCTATTGAGCATTCACCATTGCCATTTAAAAAATGTATATAAATACAAATGTGTCCTTTTGCGTATGGTAATTTTGAATCAGTGTGCTGTCGTAAACCAGTGACGTCTCGTCATTTAATGAAATGGGTCGATCGTAAAGTTGTTTTCTTTATACAGTAATTAGCGACCCAAAGGTTTAACTTTATAATTAGATACCAGCACTGTATGCAGTGGTAGCTTTGCGGCACACAACTTGGCAAATTTGACAAATTGGCAGCGTCAACGAATGCAAATATTTCATTCGGGTAATTGATTTGCAAACATCCCTCATTAGTTTTAGGTTGATTCGAATTGTATAATTCACAGATGCACCAACATATCACATTAAAATTGATATGTGTAAAAATTAAAGTCAATCTTACTTATTTCCTCATTTAGTAAATTTCACTCTCTAATCGTAGTATATTTCCATGTCTTGATGCTCCCCCTCTTTGCAAAAATTACAAAATGCATGGATTGAATAATTGGTAATTGATTCTGAACCAATTAATTCCTTTTAGGTGTTCACTTACAATACTTGGTAGAAAGGCATTATATTAAGAAAAACACAATATTCCTTGTACTTATATCCAATTTTATTTACCAAGATCAGGATGAGCGAAACCGGTCCTGATCTTGGTAAATAAAAGTGGAAATAAGTACGAAGAAATATCATTCTTTTCTTAAATAATTCTTACCCAAATATATAATATATCATATATTTAAATTTGTTTGTAAATGTGTGTTTAAAACGATTAAGTGTTTCAATCTATTGTTGCAAAGTTTATTTTAATCTACAATAGTTGGTCAAAAAACGTTGTTTTGCAAACGTTCAGTTTTTGCCCACCTTCGGTATAATACTTCCATTAGTTATAATGACGTCTGCGCCGTTCTCGATTTTGCCTATTATTGTTTTGTAACGATTTTCCCGCCTTCAGTTATTGTGACCGGAAATAGGTGCGCGCCTGTTCGGACAGAATGCGCACCACACTTGGGGACCATTTATAATTAGATTCGCAAACGAATAAAAGGTAATTCGATTTACATGTATTTGTTGACACGTAACAATGAACTGCTAATGGCTGATAGATCTTCTAAGCTTTCTCTGTTTAATGAATTTGATTAAGGGTTTTCCCCCTGCTCAGCAATAAAATATCCGTTCTACGTCTTGATATATGATGCTGGGTTGCTAGATAACATAATATGATAATATATGTATACAATATTTTGTTACCTATATTATCATGAATTTGAATATATTTTCCATCTCTTAATGATATTTTAATCTGGACAAAAAAAATAACATTTAAAATAAAAAGAACTGCATTAAAAAACAAATACACGTACCTATTTTAAAATAGAAACTTGTTGCATATTTTTTTGTATTCGTATAAAATGTACATAAGGGAATAATGCTTAAAGTAGTTAAATGCAATATAGCAAAAAGCATTTTTTTTATTAAATTTGTTTTTCTGCAACATCTTAACAGAAGTCTTTGTACGAGAACCGCTTGATATCCAGTCGCTGAAACTATTTATTTCGTAGAGAGTATGATAAGAAGCAAAGTGTTATAAAAGGTTCGAGAGAGATTATTTATATTAGTTTGTAATCTCTCTCTCCCTTTCTCTATTGTATAGATTGACTACTCTACTATTATTATATTATTTTCAATTTGTGAACACAGTAAATCTATGAGCTAAGAATCTTTCATCGCGTAATAGAAAAAGTAATCTAAGTGGATACACTACTCGGTTACATCGCTGAAATTCCTTTTTATTGGAAAGAAATATTAGATTTGAATGATTTTATTTAATTGCACAAGAAATCTAAGCACAACCTTTACAAGCAAAGTCCTGAAGTGACCCATATAAACATTATCCCAGTTAATAGTGCCATCTTCCAAGCTTCTTTACAAATTCCTCATTGACTTAAAATAATGCACAGCCACTTGATCATGTACGTGATCAAATGCGGATTCCTGTTTTAGAATGCTTAGAAATCTATAGTTTCACGAAAGAAATGGTTTTTCATATCCCCATAGTCGCAGTTTGCTTGCGTAGGTGCTATTTATACAATACAAATTGAGTTTAAATTGTTTTTCTCTCGTAGGAAAATGCGGTTGCTTCATCTGTTTAATTCTAAAAAGTCTTATTTTTATTGTTCTCATAAAGATATTGAAAGAAAAACATAACTGGCATTTTTGCTCAGCTGTTCATAATATATGGCACATATAACTAAACTTATGAATCCATTTAAAGTCTGTACTAGGATTCGAGCCCTTGAGCACCGTAACTGAAGGCAACCACGTTAACCACTCGATAAAAAGACCGACATATTTTAATATATAATCGTGTTTACTTAATACATATAATATTTCGCTTAAAATGTGACAAATGGATGAAGCTATTACAATATCTTGTTTTTTGTTACAGACCGAAAGCGAGGCATCATGCTCGGAGGCTGCGCGCCTGACGGAGGGCGGCGATGCGGGGTCCGACTGCATGGACCCCGACGAACTGCCGCCCCCGCCCGATGGAGGATACGGCTGGGTCATCGTCATCGCCTCCTTCATGTGCAACCTTATAGTGGACGGCATAGCGTACACCTTCGGTATATTCCTTCCAGAATTTGTCGCCACGTTCAATGAGGGAAAAGGCAAGGTGGCGTGGGTGGGCAGTTTACTTTCTGGAATGTACCTTGCTGCTGGTGAGTAATTCCTTTCTCTTTAATCTCTTTCCATTTCAAATGTACATATATCGCCACCTTTATACTAACTACTGCTAGGTTAGTCTAATTTGATCAGAGTTGGTAAAATTAAATTAAAACTTTATTTAAAAAAAGAAAAATATCTTTATGTATAATTAGGAACAATACATATTGTTCAAATTAATTTTATAGAAGGAAATATAATATTCATTAGTTTCCTCAAAAATATTGGAAATCAATTTACCTAGTTGTAATATTATGGTAGCTTTATGAAGTAGATATCTAATATTTCAACTAAAGTTGTTAGACCTCCTTCTTTTTTATTAGAGTAAGGATGTAACTATGGAACTAGAACATAACTAATAATAAGCTAATCACTCTTTTTAGGATCAAGTAGGAGTAAGAAAATGCTAAAAAAAGTCCAACAGCGACACCTATATTTAAGACAAATTATTAAGTGAATTATCAACAGCTTTTATTCGATATTCATAGCTAGTTAAATGTTGAACTAGTAACTGTCAAATGTAGAATTGTCAAAAAAAATTAAAGTAAATGTTATAATTGATGTCTTGTGTATGTGTGATGATTTGATTTCTTTAACGTTTAATATTTTTTTCAAAAATATACATAAGTATAGCGCGTTTCAGTAAGAGGTCACTGCTTAAGCACGCCATTGGCTCCCTGTTCAACTCAGGTAGTGAAAATGTGACGTACAATTGTGGGGCTACAATGCAAATCTCAAACTTTTCTGTAGACTCAAATACTATAACGAATAACACAAACAAAATAACATTTGCATAAAAAAAATGATTTCCAATTTGAAAACGACAGTCTCGTAGACATTTTATATTAAAACTAATAGGACCAGTCGATTCATTACGCTTGAATTACCCTATCTGCCTACCTAACTCAATATCGCTCATTTTGGAAATAGTACGTTTTGCATTATAACCCCACAATTGATCTAAAATTTTGCAGCTCAGTATCAGTGAAACTGTATTTGGCCAAACTCAACTGTACCTAACCTAACCCAACCCAACAGACGAAGCCTATGCCTGAAAACAGGATTGAATATTTCATCGCATTAAATGAATTCATTGGTCATTTTACTACTTCCAAATTTAGTTTCAAGTTTTCGAAGATGGAGAAGATTTTACTTGTGACTGTCAGTGAAACAACATATTTTCAAACGTATAAATAAATACGTTTTGAATATGACTTCACTTAAATCATGGTGAAAATGTATCATAGTTTCACTATAAATACAATTTTACTGTAAAATCTATAATTTTTAAAAATCTAAAAGTATTAGCTAACATGGCAATGTGGCAAGTTAATGGTTAGATCAATTTGAGCAACTCTGCAAGCATTTTATGAAAGTAAAACAATTTTGGCATCTTTCGTATTTTGTTTTATGCAATTCGGTTACCTTCTCGTCTAAGATTTTATTAATTGAAATAATACCAATAAATACACCCATATCTATAAATGATCTTTATCCATATCGTAAAGATAAAATTAAATTATTAACAAATATAGTTACAAGTGGTAAACAAATAGTGAGTAACGTATATTCATATTATATACGCAGATTGTTAACTAACTTGAATCATCGTTGGGTATTTGAACATGTAATTGGAAAAAGAGTAACTTTCTTCATTTTTGTATACACTTTTTTTTTGTAAAAAAACCTACGAATTTAATGAATGCTTTATTGAAATTGTTACCATTAATTAATTGTAGGCCTTACATATGAGTACCAAATTATGTAAAGAAAAGCTTATAATTTTCAGCCGTTCTCTTACAATAGATTATCAATTGAAGGTGCTACAATATTATCCCTTTTTTAACTAAATGCTTTGGAAGTGAATAAAATATAACATTTTATTGGCAAGAAATATTCTTGAAGCAATCAAAAATTACAATAATGATTCATGTCTTAAAATTAAAGTTATAATTATTTTATATTCATCAATGTAACTCTCTTCGGTGTGAGTAATTTATAAATGTTAGTTGACTTCAAGTATTTTGCACTTTGTTGAGTCGATTGCAGCTTTTCCTCCAGAAGTTTAATCAGTGGAAAAGTTTCATACAATCATGTTTCATGAAACTACCCCAAATCTTATATTCTGTCACTGATACAATTTTTTAATTTATTTATTGCGATGATCTGAAACCGAATCATGATCCGATCGGAGTCCATAAAAATGCCTACAAAATGGCTCTTATCCGTTTAACGTACTAACTTTTACTCAAATAATATTTTTTATTGTTTCATTTTTAACACTTTTCAGCTTGGTTGATTACCGTCGAAGTCGACAGTAATATTATTTTTAACGTTCATATAAAAGTGTTGCCACTTTAATCAAAATTGCTGGTAGTTTGTTCTTCCGACCACAACTTGGTGTATTTAAAAAAAAAGTATTATAGTAGCTATAAAAGTTTTAAATGCCGTTTCCTTGTGTTATTGCTATGATGTTCACACATGCCACGTATTCACATATGTGGTGATAAGATATCTGTATTTTTATTATCTATTTTACCGTTTTATATCGTTAAAAATGCGGAAATTAAACGTCCAAGTTAATTTGATATTGCTTTCAAAAACAATTATATACTTCATTACATTTTACCGTCATATATTGTATAATTGTATTCATAATTTATAAACATATAATTTTAATACAGACATTATGAAATATACAGAGGTACAATCATTAATAATTTATACATATACGATACAACTTATGTATATTAAAATTTATTGATACTGAGCATGGGCATGTTTTAACAGATGATTCTTTAAGACTAGTCCAACGATCTAAAACAGTAAAATTATATTTACTGAAGAATCTTTCAACATTTACACTTTTAACCGGCCACCAAATTTATTTTAAAGCAGCACAAACAAACTCTTCGTAAACTTTGTATGCCCACTTAAAGAAACTTTAAATCAAAAGAAAATAATTTGCACTTGGCTAAATTTTTTTTTTGAAAAAAAATCCATTAATTCACATATCTTACGATTTAAGCAAAAATTAGTATCAATTGTGAATTTTAACATGTATTAAGCATACATCGCCAAATGCTAAAAATACGTGTCTAGTCGTGATAAATTGTATCAAGTTGAATATGTCTATGAATATGAATAATCAAAAACAGTGGCTGACAACCCTTTCTTTTACTTTGACATACACCTCACATGGCTTACTTATGAGGACATACATCTTAATTTTGCTAGATAATAATATGATAGCTTAAGATTTCAAATAATGCATTTATTTATTCGAAAAATTTATTTTTTATACGCTGATTCCAAAATTTGAATTCTTACAAAACATTTATATAAAACGTTGCTTGGCAGATGATAAGTTTATTTCCTTTTAAGGGAAGGGCGGAATTTCTGTGATAGTGACATTTATTAGAGAGAAAATGAATGACTTAAAAATCTGCACAAATAACCATGCAAAGCTTGCTAAAATTTTAAAAGCTATACATGAGGCAAATTAATAATTAAAATCTTATATTTTCCTCAATTAAATACAACGCGTTTGAATCTATAACATTACGCAGACATTCAGTGATTCGCAACCAGGGTCTCGTAAAGCTTATTACAGATTATGACTTTAGGTACGGCGCTGGCAATGATGACCACTAAGATTTTTTAACGTTTCCGTTCCCAATGTGGAGCATATTATGGACTCCTAATGTAGTTTATCTCATCAGAAGGGGTTTAATGAGAACTGCTTGTTACTCAGGTAGTAGGGTTAGAAAGATATTTGTAGGACAAGACTAATGGTTAGCTGATCACTCTTGCTACGCTCCATTTTTTGTATAGGGTGGGTGGGAAGGCGGAATGCAAGACATCCATGCCTTCTTTATGTATAAACTTAACGATTAATACATTTTTCGAAAAGTAATGATGTTTTTTAAATGTATACAAATATATTTATTTATCTCTTGTTATTCCGTAATCTATAACACATACTTTTGTAATGTTATTGTAGACATTTAATTACTTATACACTCTCAATAAAAATATGTATAGTCTTTTATCTCCGAATAATCTAGATCCTCGATAACGAAACCCCACTTTTACTTGATTAAATTTCACAATAACTGTATTATTTTATTTCTTATATGTACATATATTTTTCATCGAACATTTTTTTTACGGTATATTAAATTTGTCTTTATTCATCTGTTTGTCTATCACGCAGCTGACTCTCTTCTTAGGACATGCGTATTGGAAATATTGTTACTGTACAATTTTTTTTAAAATTATAGCGAATTCGATTAAAAATTATCAGATAAAAAATCAGGGCTGTGGAGTCGTGTAAAAAAAGACGACTCCGACTCCAGCCTTAAAATAAAAAACGACTCCTACTCTGAGGAAATTTTTCAATAATTTCATTTTAACTCATATAAATGTATTCCACCGGATCATTTTTAGTCAGCCAAGCATGCAATGTCATCAACACTTTGGACTATTTTGTTTGAAGTTCATTAAATTTATTTTTCAACAAAACATCGAGCCGCTCATTTTTCACGACGAATACCGCGACTCCGCGACTTCGATTCCAACTCTACAGCCCTGTAAAATATATTTATATAAATTAAAATTATAGTTTATACTAAGTATTGCAATAAAGGACGAATATAATATCAATGCCAGTATTGAAAATATTAATACTGATATTACAAAAAAAGTTTTAATAAAGCCAATAAATATGACAAATTGGGATCGTTATAGCGGGAAGTAAAATAAAATCGGTATTTTGATATTCTTTATATCGACTTGTTTTCTTTTGTTGATTTCATGTAATTAAATAATGATGTGGTAATTTCAATAAAAACAATGTTTTTTAGTAAAAAATAACCACAAATGTATTTTAAAGCTGTCTAGCCATATTAAATTTTTGAAATCGGACTCGAAGTCTAAGATTAAAGTAAACAGTAGACAGCAAGCTGATAAGTGATTTCATACCCTTTGTTTTTGCTTAAGCTAAGTATACATAAAAAGACAAATGAAGCAACATTCCGCAAGAAATGACGCTCAAGATCTACGTCCATGTATCGGGAACAATGTCACCAAACCATGACTCGCGTCAAATGTTGCAGAAATTTCAGTACTACGTACAAATAAATTTTACTTGATCACTCATTCAGTTATCTTCGGTAATTTTTTACACTCAAAGCCATAGAAACAAAAAACAATGAATTTAAAATATAAAGGTAGCAAAGTCATTTTAAAATGTGTGAAATGCTTCGAAAAAGATTTTCAATTGTTTAAAGAATAAGTAAGATGATAAAAAAGATGTTATTTCGAAAATTATTCAAGCATAATATAAACATGAAATTTATTACATACGCAAAAATACATAAAACTAAAGAGAGAAAGACAATCAATGAATAATATTAATTTATTAATTGATTTGGCATTTACTTGGTAGAACTCCATTTATAACAGATTAAAATAACAAAGTATTTTAGCTCTACAGTTTTTAATAATTTTATTCGTTGATAGCTATTTCGGCTTACGCCATCGTCAGAACTATGTTTAAACTAATATTTTGCTCAGCTATATATACTGGCTCTGAAGAGATACACAATGCATCAAGTTATTCACTCTAACATCCTAATTATAATTACAATATTACACTAATCAAAGAACGATTAACAATCTGGGTTTATTTCTTAAAACATTAATTAGGATAAAATTAAAATGATATTTATTATTAATGATATTACATAAAATTTCTTAACTATGGCTTTATTGTTTCGAACAACAATAAGCAATATGGGTTTTTTCAAAGTAAATTATGATAAATTATACTAATATTTATTATTAATTACAATAGGGGTTTTAACAACGGTGATGGATTAATAATCGTTTGTTCGTTTAAGATGTTTTGTTTATGCCTATTAATCTCAAGTTGCTCTAATAAATTTAATTTTTGACCCTTATGACAAAGATGCAAAACGGTTGGCTCTAAACTTAAGTTAATGTCATGAGACTCGGTCAAAAAATGGTTTGCAAATTGTGAGTCTGATTTTGTATTGTTAAAAGATCTTATATGCTCTTTAGCACGTGTTGAAATGCTTCTACCGGTCTGTCCTATGTAGATCGCATTACACGATCCACAGGACATTTTATATATTCCGCTTCTGTCAAGGTTGTTGATTTTATCTTTACTGTTTTTAAGCTGGATTCCTAAATTATTATTAACCTTAAATGCTACGTTAACCGAATGTTTAATTTCATTGTGGATTTTTTCGCTAATTCTTCCTAGGTAGTTAATAGATCTAAAGAAGCGGTTCTCTTGTATAACGTTAGGGTAAATAAGTTGTCTTGATAGTTTTAATCGTTTTTTATGTAGTAAATTTTGTATCACCGTTGCCTTGTACCCGTTATTGATCGCAATGTGTATGATAGTCTTAAGTTCATTTTGGTAATCAAAATTATTCATTGGCACTGATACTAATCTATGTATCATGGAATTATATGCTGCCAGTTTATGATTCCATGAGTGGAGAGATTTTGCGTGGATTGTAGTGTCGCAAAAAGTTGGTTTCCTAAAAATTTTGAAATTATGATTTTTATCTACTCTAGTTATCGTTAGGTCTAGAAAATTGATGCTTTTGTCTATCTCTACTTCTAGCGTGAATTTAATTTTACTATGTATCAAGTTAGCTTTAAGTAAAAAATTACTTAGCTGTCTTTCCGTTCCTAGCCAACAAATCAAGATATCGTCTACATAGCGGTAGTAATATAAAATATTTTTATGATCGAGTTCTAAAAGTTTTATTTCTAAATTATTCATGAAAATTTCTGCAAGAAGTGGGCTTAAAGGGCTGCCCATCGGTAAACCGTCATCGTGTTGATAATATTCTGAGTTAAATAAAAAGTAATTGTTTTCGGTGCACACTTTAATTAAAGAGTAAATCTCTTCGGTTTCAAATGGATGAATTTTCGATTTTTCAAGATATTCATGCATAACCTCAAGGCACTCTTTAACAGGAATGTTTGAAAATAGACTAATGACATCTAGTGAAATAAATTTACTATTCGCGGGTATTTGTATGTTTTTAATTTTATCGATTAGGTCTATCGAATTTTCTACGCTGTGATGAGCTTTGAATTTAGTTTTATCTTTGAAAATTTTATTCATTAGGTATGCTAATTTAACTGTCGGAGTATTTGTAAAGGATACTACTGGTCGAATTGGAGTTCCGGTCTTATGAATTTTTGGCTGACCATATAATAACGGCGCCGTTGGATTGTAGTGTCGCAAAAAGTTGGTTTCCTAAAAATTTTGAAATTATGATTTTTATCTACTCTAGTTATCGTTAGGTCTAGAAAATTGATGCTTTTGTCTATCTCTACTTCTAGCGTGAATTTAATTTTACTATGTATCAAGTTAGCTTTAAGTAAAAAATTACTTAGCTGTCTTTCCGTTCCTAGCCAACAAATCAAGATATCGTCTACATAGCGGTAGTAATATAAAATATTTTTATGATCGAGTTCTAAAAGTTTTATTTCTAAATTATTCAGGCAACGGTGATACAAAATTTACTACATAAAAAACGATTAAAACTATCAAGACAACTTATTTACCCTAACGTTATACAAGAGAACCGCTTCTTTAGATCTATTAACTACCTAGGAAGAATTAGCGAAAAAATCCACAATGAAATTAAACATTCGGTTAACGTAGCATTTAAGGTTAATAATAATTTAGGAATCCAGCTTAAAAACAGTAAAGATAAAATCAACAACCTTGACAGAAGCGGAATATATAAAATGTCCTGTGGATCGTGTAATGCGATCTACATAGGACAGACCGGTAGAAGCATTTCAACACGTGCTAAAGAGCATATAAGATCTTTTAACAATACAAAATCAGACTCACAATTTGCAAACCATTTTTTGACCGAGTCTCATGACATTAACTTAAGTTTAGAGCCAACCGTTTTGCATCTTTGTCATAAGGGTCAAAAATTAAATTTATTAGAGCAACTTGAGATTAATAGGCATAAACAAAACATCTTAAACGAACAAACGATTATTAATCCATCACCGTTGTTAAAACCCCTATTGTAATTAATAATAAATATTAGTATAATTTATCATAATTTACTTTGAAAAAACCCATATTGCTTATTGTTGTTCGAAACAATAAAGCCATAGTTAAGAAATTTTATGTAATATCATTAATAATAAATATCATTTTAATTTTATCCTAATTAATGTTTTAAGAAATAAACCCAGATTGTTAATCGTTCTTTGATTAGTGTAATATTGTAATTATAATTAGGATGTTAGAGTGAATAACTTGATGCATTGTGTATCTCTTCAGAGCCAGTATATATAGCTGAGCAAAATATTAGTTTAAACATAGTTCTGACGATGGCGTAAGCCGAAATAGCTATCAACGAATAAAATTATTAAAAACTGTAGAGCTAAAATACTTTGTTATTTTAATCTGTAATAATATTAATGTCAAACACGATTTTTTACTCAAAAATATTTCCGATTGAACAAAAATCTCATTTCCCACAAGCGCTTTCATGTTGAGCGACACGTTGCATATGCGTCTACATTAGCCAACAAGTGATTAAGTGACCCGTGCTGTCGCTTTGAGGCTACATGACGCAGTAGATTTCGCGTAACGTAAAAAATCCTCACTATGGTGCGTGCAACATTAGGGGCTAGTGTTTAAAGTTAGAGCGATACGACTCGATGTTGCGCGTCACGTTGAGGGACATTTTGTCTCCTAGTGAATACGGGGCGTAAGATCATTGAATTTACTATTCGGTTGCATGTATTGAATTTCAATCCTAGGTGAATGGATTTGAAAATATGCAAGCTATTTTTAGTATCAAATCAAAACAATACGTTGAACAAATAATACTACAGTAATAGGTGTTACATGTACATAATATTTACATTTTGTATCGTATTGGCAACAAGCTTTATGTTAAACATATGAGCTTTGAAAAAAAAGATGTTGAATATTTGCGTACCAATTTTTGAATATCTACATACGCAATCATATAAGTGAAAAGTGGTCGCCAACCATTTGGACACCACGAATCTCACAATTTTGAAACCGGTGGACCACCAACATATCAAAATATTTTATTTAATAAACTTTTAGAACCACTTTGATCCATGTTGACTACTGAATTAAACTAACAATTGAAATGATCAGTTTCCATGGAAACAAAAAGATATAAACTTTAATATTTATGTCTATAATTATTTTCACTAATGATACATTATCTATGGGCTGCAATAAACTAGTATCGCCAATATAATATCATTGTCGGCATGATTGACTTTATTGCTTATTGTTTTGTACAACGAATGACAATAAAGCAATCTCTATGTTTGTTTCATTAAATTAATAATTTATATTGCCTCAAATTATATACTACAGCGATGGTTTATATCTCATTAAAACGTTTCATGATTTTTACACAGCTTAATTAAAAACAACTATATTTTCATCAGGTAAATTTTGAACTTTAAATGATCCCAATAAAATAAGTGTACCAAAATATTTACAGGCGAAGGTATTATAAAATATAATTAAAAAGTGAAAAATTACTAGGAATATAAGCAGTTCAAATTCAGAAAAAAATTCCATAAGCTTTGTCACTAAAGGCTCAGATTTATATCAATAACTTCTAGACTTGGTGATAATTTGTTTTAATAATTATTCTTATAGGTATATAAACTATTTATTAACTATCAGTGCAAATTCGTTCTTGTACTTGAATGATTGAAAATGCTGAAACGTGATTAATCACCTGTATAAGAGTGACGAAGAGTGACATATATATGGGTGACGTGTCTGTGACCCCTCGTGTGTTCAAAAAAATATTTTGGGACATTGTTCCTGAGACAACACGTAGATTTTCAGGAGCATTTTTTCCGGGTAAATGGCCAGCATAATACCTACCCAGCTCATACAGCTTTACTTTCTGATTTAGAAAACCTCGCGTAGAGAGGATGTCTAACTTACTACTGATTTTTTCTTACTCCACCCTTTTACTCTAATTCAACATAACTGTTAAAATAAACCTGATGCTTAAAAAGTATTATACAAAATTTATTTACGAAATTCGTTGTGTTCTTTGTTTCAGGTCCAGTCGTTTCTGCGCTTTGTAATAAGTACGGATGCAGGGCTGTGTGTATAGCGGGATCAATAATCGCGTCCACTGCCTTCGTCCTCAGCTCATTTAGCACCAGCATATCCATGCTGATGATAACATACGGTGTAATCGGAGGTTTGTAACTGCTTTTGATATCTTTAACTGTTCCTAAATGTAAATTTAAACTAAATGTGTGTTTTTATATTATGCTTTAAGACTTATTATGTGTCCTTTTTCTAGACATGAAATATGCCGAAACATCAGATTATATGTCTTTTCTACTTTTTGATATTCATATAAGTACAATCTTCATATATGTATTCTTCTTCTTCTCCAATGGCGTGATAACTCAAATCAAGCCTAGGCTTTTCTCCACCTGAACCGCACATCAGTGTTCATTTCCCGTAAACGTCCTCTTGT
Source organism: Himalopsyche tibetana (assembly GCA_030503985.1). Taxonomy (NCBI): domain Eukaryota; kingdom Metazoa; phylum Arthropoda; class Insecta; order Trichoptera; family Rhyacophilidae; genus Himalopsyche; species Himalopsyche tibetana. The sequence continues at coordinate 10,018,486 of JAPJYX010000024.1, forward strand.
AGGTGTTTTTGTTGAATATGTGGTCGTTGGGTAACTACATATTGCGATCGTCATTCTTTTTTGTTTATCCTTGTGAGGACGGACGTTTAATTTCCGTTGTCTCAGTGTGTTCGAATTCTTCTGCATTGCATCCAATACAATATACGTTGTTCCGTAATACTAGATATCCATTGCATGGATTATGTTTAAGCATAGTAAGATTTTTGTTATTTCGTTTTTACTTCTCATGACTTGCCACTCACTTATGAAATAATTTCAAAAATGCTAAGAAAGGGGTCTTTTATAAGTTTAAAAAGTTTACGAGATAAGATCACAGGAGTGTTCCACCTCCGCTTTCTTCAAAAATACACGATTCCTGGAATTAATTTGGACAGAAAGATATTAAAAAAACTACGAAAGGAATCCCTCGCCAAAAGTTTATTGTTTCGATAAGATTTTCGTAGGGAAATATCGCAAGTGGCAGCTGAATACGATGACGTTTGCCAAGAAACTCTGCCGCTTGCTGATTGGCCGGGAAGTTGGCCCAAGGTGAGGGTCGGTGGCTTTTTGGCACCGGGTTTGATTCCCGACACAGTGGCGGGACATTCCCGAAGCGGAGCGGACCGCAGACATCGAGTCGGCAATTTCGTGACACCTGTGCCTTCTCTTCATTGCATGGCTGAATAGTAAACTGTCCACCCGCAATATTTATGATTACGAGAAACAAAACATTCTTATAATTACTCAATTTATCATTGATTCCAAATTGCTACTTAAAATGTTATGCAAAATGTCTTCAAAGTGACCAACTACATACCATAATTTAAGATTTCGACTGAAGGTGCTTGGTGGAATTTCAATATTAAATTTGAATCGTTCAAACTATGTACATTCTCACAAATTTTGTCACTAACGACCCGGGTTTCGCCTTTCGGCATCTTCAGGCATTCAAGTGCACGGATGAACTTGAACTGACGCTTAGCAAATAAAAGTTTCGTGCTTATATAAGATACAAATGCATCACTGAGTCCAAAGCCATTGCTGGCGAAAAGGATGAGCTCATGGGAATGCCAACAGATTTGTGTAGTTAGCAGTTTCAAGAATTATATAATCTGTTTGTCGGCAAAGGTTTTATGATTATATGATTTTATGGTTATATAGGGTATAGAAGAGGAGATGTGGGAAAATTTGTTATTTCGTTTAAAATCGGAAGACTTTGCAACTGTGCTTTATTGATTTCTAAAATTTCTTGGAAAAAGAGCTTATGACTGTCCGTATTTGGGTGTAACATTTTTATCCCTTGTTCCTGATTGAACACGTGTCCTTCCGAAATTAAGTGATTAGCAAAAGTAGACGTGTCTTTTTTCAATCTAAAGGCTGCCATATGTTCTAAAACTCGGATGTTCAATGTTCTTTCTGTTTTGCCGATATAAAACTTTGTACAACAAGAGCATTGCAATCTATAAATCCCGGATTTATTTAAGTAATGTATTTTATCTTTATTATTAATTAATAATTTGCCTAAAGAGTTTTTACAGTAAAAAGCAGGTCTAACACTATCAGCTAGCTGTTTTTTAATTTTGAGACTTGTATTTCCTAAAAAAATGATTCTACGCCAATACCTAGTATGATCTATGTCCTTTGACACTATACCTTTAAATAACATTTTTTCTGCAAGTTTAGCTTGTTTTTTTGATAAAAGATTGTCTATAAGAGACATATCGTATCCATTGTTTATGGCGATTTGTTTGATGATTTTCAATTCAATATTAAAGTTTATTTCGTTTAAAGGAACACTCACAAGTCTATGTATTTCTGAATGAAAAGCGGCTAGTTCATTTTCAATTTCAATTATGTATTTCAGTCTATGTATTTCTGAATGAAAAGCGGCTAGTTCATTTTCAGTTTCAATTTAACAATACAATTTATAAACAAACAGAAGGCCTTGCAATGGGAAACTGCCTATCACCGTTGTTAGCTGAGTTTTATATGAACTATTTAGAAGATACAATTTTTAGAAACAAAACAGAAGCCAAACCTATAGTCTATTGGTTCCGATATGTAGACGATATTCTTTGCCTGTTTAATGGAACAGATAGACAAATAACTCACTTTCATAACTTTATAAATTCATTAGATAAAAATATTAAATTTACTCTAGAAATCGGAGGCAAAAATATTAACTTTCTTGACTTAAATATTAACATTGAAAATCATTCTCACGAGTTTAAAATATTTCGGAAGCCAACATTCTCTGACACTGTAATCCATAAAAATTCAATGCACCCATTTTCTTATAAACTAGCCGCTTTTCATTCAGAAATACATAGACTTGTGAGTGTTCCTTTAAACGAAATAAACTTTAATATTGAATTGAAAATCATCAAACAAATCGCCATAAACAATGGATACGATATGTCTCTTATAGACAATCTTTTATCAAAAAAACAAGCTAAACTTGCAGAAAAAATGTTATTTAAAGGTATAGTGTCAAAGGACATAGATCATACTAGGTAATGGCGTAGAATCATTTTTTTAGGAAATACAAGTCTCAAAATTAAAAAACAGCTAGCTGATAGTGTTAGACCTGCTTTTTACTGTAAAAACTCTTTAGGCAAATTATTAATTAATAATAAAGATAAAATACATTACTTAAATAAATCCGGGATTTATAGATTGCAATGCTCTTGTTGTACAAAGTTTTATATCGGCAAAACAGAAAGAACATTGAACATCCGAGTTTTAGAACATATGGCAGCCTTTAGATTGAAAAAAGACACGTCTACTTTTGCTAATCACTTAATTTCGGAAGGACACGTGTTCAATCAGGAACAAGGGATAAAAATGTTACACCCAAATACGGACAGTCATAAGCTCTTTTTCCAAGAAATTTTAGAAATCAATAAAGCACAGTTGCAAAGTCTTCCGATTTTAAACGAAATAACAAATTTTCCCACATCTCCTCTTCTATACCCTATATAACCATAAAATCATATAATCATAAAACCTATGCCGACAAACAGATTATATAATTCTTGAAACTGCTAACTACACAAATCTGTTGGCATTCCCATGAGCTCATCCTTTTCGCCAGCAATGGCTTTGGACTCAGTGATGCATTTGTATCTTATATAAGCACGAAACTTTTATTTGCTAAGCGTCAGTTCAAGTTCATCCGTGCACTTGAATGCCTGAAGATGCCGAAAGGCGAAACCCGGGTCGTTAGTGACAAAATTTGTGAGAATGTACATAGTTTGAACGATTCAAATTTACATACCATAAGGCAGTCAGTGATGGCCAACCAGGAAGTTGTTGCTATAACGTCATTAGAGCCAAGAATCCATACACTTACATATTTCAAAAATGCGTTTTTACCATCTCATAACATTAAATTTAAATTTTAAGATCGTAGGATTTTTTTTTTGAAAAAAGCTTTGTGGTGCTGGGATTCAAAATTGTGAATTTGGTGGAACGTGAGGCTCGAAAGCTTAGTGAATGCAGCCCAGCAGAGTATCCAACTCTTTACTCGCTACCAGCCGTTACGACTTCACACACTTGTTACTTCTGCATCGTATCAACGTTATCTGTGATTGAAAAAATCAAATAATTAAAAAATTCCCTGCTAAATTTAAGGGATTCAACTATTTTTACTTCACTTATAGTTTATTGAAATTATTACATTGTTGTATTGTTTTTGTTAAGTTGAAGAAACAAATCTAATGTTCCATTAGTCAATCTCGGTAATCATTTTTAATCGAGTAATGCAGTCGTATGACAATACTGTAAATATAAAGCGGATGGTGGTAAACACAACGCTGTCTTATGAAAAGATAGAGATTCAGTTTGTAGAATTTCAAGCTCTACAGATTGGACTAGTGATAAGCTTTTTTTCTGCGCTACGTCCTGTTTCTAAGGTCGGTAGGGTCGGCTTTAGCTAAGACCTTACAGAAATCCATGCGAACACAAATCCACAAATCAATTTATGAAACTGTCCGTACAAGGACTTCCACCCGTGAGCTACAAAACAGAAGCTTACAACGTTAACCATTGCTAAAGGGCTGAAACATAATTCGCTCCCTCTACAGCTAGTCTGTCTTTGTTAACTATTTGTTACCTTACTCTTCTAAAATTCTCTGTGTCAATATTGTGTACTCAGCATAATGTTTATATTCCTACACTTTATATATTTTGGCACAATTTCAATAAATTCCGAAGTAATTGCAGCAAAGCAAATAATTATTCAATAATGGCTCATGTCAAATAATTTACCAGAATTATCTTGTACATTTTGATTAGTTCTGGTAATTAGTTTTCGTAATGGAATTTATTGAGTAAAATATTTTCTTTATCACTTGTGTCAGGTTGATTTGTAAAACATTAATATTGTTATTACCAAAGGTCGCTAAGAAAATGATATTAAAAATATGTATAGGCTTGAGGAGTGACTGCTGGATAGTCTGCCAAAAAAGCATGCAAATATCGCTTTTCTAGGCCCAACAAAATCGTGTTTGCTCATATTATGAAGCACTTGGACGTTTCACGATGGATTTCAATAGAAGTTCATGATAAGACAATTAGAGTAGAGCAGGGATAAAAGTAAGCTTATCACTATATCACGAATATGTTCTTAAATGTAAGCCGCCTGTGTGGTCGAGTGGTCAACGTCGTTGGCTGCCGCTACGGAGGTCATGGGTTTCGAATCCCAGTACGTGCAGTTTTATAAATTGATTTTTCAATCGATTTATGAATTTATGTTCAAAGGCATAGATGTATGTGATGTCTTGAATTCCCCCCTCCCTTTCATCCTATCCTATGTAAGAGGCGTATCGAGAGCGATTAGCTAATCACTAGTCCTGTCAGCCCTTTCCTTATATTCCTACTCTCTTTGGAAAAAGAGAGGTTGAGCTACTGAGTAACAAGCAGTTCTCGTAGAAACACTTCTGTTGAGATAAACTCAACTATTAGGAGTCCATATGCTCCACATTGGGAGCGGACATGGTTAAAAAAATGTAAGAAGATTATTTCTGTGATACTTTGATTCTAATCCATTGTCTTTTTCATTTCATAAGCAAGCATTTGATAGAAATTATTAACGTAATTCAGTCAATAAAATCTTCTCTGCAGTGCATTTATCATTATATGTTACCAATAAAAAGAGTACCTTTCTTAAGCATATTTTTTGAGATCTTACTTATTGTTAACTGGCAATACAACATGCATTGAAAATTTAAATACAGAACACAGATTGATCAAGTTGTGTTCTCCAACATTTGACAGATGAATGGCGGCTGCAGTTGATTGAATTACGCATTTTTATCAATTCGCTTGATTGGTCGACGTTTGGTCATATTTTTATTGTATTGTGACACAGTGTTCTCAGATCCACAAGTCCTATTACCGATCCGGCACAGGTCAAGCGTCGACATTTTGAATTTAAATTCAAAATATGACGAATAGAAATTTGCTAGTATTACAACATGAAATAATTTATTATAAAAGAACAATATCGGTGTTACAGACCAATGCAAATCCTTTACTAGGTTTCGATGGAGCTATACAATTTGCTATATTTCAATGTAAACAATTGACCAACATACTTTATTAATTTGCTGATACTATAATGTGAAGAAAATGAGCATTAAAAAGTTTTATTTTAATATATGAAATGTAAGATTAAACAAGACCTAAAAAAAATATTTTGATGGCAATTAATAGTTTATTATGTTCTTGGTTTTTTTTTATCATAGCTCTGGTTGTAGACTACAAAATCGATGGATTCGAAAATGCTCCAATATTTAGCAGTCTATAGATTCAGTACATTTGCCTTCGAGTCATTTTATATTTTATAAATATGAAGTCATTCCCAAGAGTTCCACAAGAGTTGACAGTTCAGGCGAATTATTTTCCCAATTTAACACCTATCAGAAAAAAGTGAAATTTCGCGGATGCGCCATATGTCAACCTCGATCAGCTTTTTTGTACTTGCAACATCCTTAATACGAGACATTTTTATTTCAGAATACTCACAAAACATATATTTTATATCAGATTTCGTCAAATATTACTTACCGGCCATCATTTCATTCGTACGATTTGTTATGCGAATTACGGTAATCGGTTCCGTCTGGCGCCATCTTGTCGGATGCCTTTTCCGTTTTATGGAAGTTGCAGCACGACTGTAAAAAGTTCACGACGGGATTCCCCATAAAGCACGCGATTTATTGAGAAATCGTTAAAATATTTTATGCACTTCTACTTATATTTACATATATATTTAAACCTTTTCAGAAAAAGGATAGTGTCACTCTTATTGATATCGATTCTCCGCTTCTATTGTATACGGTACGGATATTTCATCTAATGTTTATCGATGATTAACTGTAAAATAACTTATTTTAGAAATGAATTGATCTCTCTAAATGTAAATCAAACATATGATAATGAACATATGATCAAAACGATCAAAACGAAGACGTCTTGTGAGTCAATAAAAAAATAATGATACTTATTTTACATTCGAATTCAAAACCTTTGCTGTAGACATTCACCCAAAAATTAAACGAAAAACTGAATACTCTTTAACGAAGTTCACTGTAAATTTACAGCGTATGGACTGATCTGACAATATCTTATTATATATCAAACGAGAACTGGTTGTCAGTCAGTAGCGTCGTCTCATACACTTAGTTACTTTTATTTTTAAAGTAGTTATATTTCATTTCTTGATCGTTTAAGAAAAATAAATATAATATAATTTGGTGATTGTCTTACAGAGAAGTCCACGTAAACTTAACGTTGTAAAGTTAAATAATGTGTTTTTTTTTCTACACAGTATGTTTGGTTGCATTTTTATTAATTTGATCTTATCGAGTTGTCAATGTGTCAATTTCCAATTTTTCCCATTATTTACGCCCACAAATTTTATCAAATTGTGCTCACAGCGAAAACGTCAATGCAGTGACGCCACTACCTCGCGGAAAGAGCGAGGGGGCATATATTAATATGATCACAGTTGTGTCACAAAAAAAAAACACAAATACCATTAACTCCCGATTACCAAGGCTAATGGCTTAAAGTGGTCCAGAGAGAAAGACAAATAAATTATTAATTGCAAATTAAGCCATTAACTCGTCATTAACGGGTGCCTAAAACAGATTTTGAAAAGCGGCCGATTCAGAAAATAGCAGAATAAGCTGCAGGTTTGAGGTTAGGTTTTCAATTGTGTTTTGTGAATTGATCAAAGTCAGCAAATCAATCCTTTCTCCTGTTACGTTCGTTTTATTGACAAATATGTGTTCAATTTATGTACATAAAATATGTATTTTTTTATATAATATATTTATGCGAATTCTAATTTGAAAATTTAGCGTTCTGTAAAAAAAACTACGCTATAGGGGGGCGCTATACGGAGGAATGCCGCATACACTTTAGGAAACTTCTCTATAGGGGGGACGCTGTAGAGGGGTTTTCTGAATTGAACATTTTTAGTAATTCGGTGTATTATTGGATTTATTTATTTTTTAATAGTCTTAGTCGAAAATTCATTATATTAAGAAAAGAAAATATTCAGGTCAGGACCGGTTTCGCTCATGGCGAGAATTGTCACCTGATAAGAAATATAATTTAACAGTGCTATTTATTACTCTGATGATTTTTAAATTATATGTTAGAGGTTTTAAATTCTATTAATAAAAACAATAATCCTTTGTACTTCATTCCACTTTATTTAATATGTCAGGACCGGTTTCGCTCATTGCGAGCATTGTCAACTGATAAGAAATATAATTTAACAATGCTATTTATACAAAATTGAAAAGTTATACACAACAGTTGGCATTGAAAAGAAATTGCCAATTACATTAAAGTGATTCTAAAATAACACAAAATTAAAATGTTCAACACAACTAACATATAATTAAAAAGTCATCCCAGATTCATAAATTCAGAATGCGATTGAAAGTAATTACAAACATAATTAAAATTTGGGAAATTTTAATTTTAATTATGTTTGTAATTACTTTCAATCGCATTCTGAATTTATGAATCTGGGATGACTTTTTAATTATATGTTAGTTGTGTTGAACATTTTAATTTTGTGTTATTTTAGAATCACTTTAATGTAATTGGCAATTTCTTTTCAATGCCAACTGTTGTGTATAACTTTTCAATTTTGTATAAATAGCATTGTTAAATTATATTTCTTATCAGTTGACAATGCTCGCAATGAGCGAAACCGGTCCTGACATATTAAATAAAGTGGAATGAAGTACAAAGGATTATTGTTTTTATTAATATAATGCCTTTCCACCAAGTATTGACAGTGAACACCCTAAAAGTTTTAAATTCTGTTCAATGTCAATTGTTGTTTACACCTTTTCATTTCAATTTGTTTTTGTATGAATAGCACTGTTAAATTATATTTCTTATCCGTTGACAATGCCCACCATGAACTAAACTGGTCCTGACCTTTATAAATAAATTGGAAATAAAGTACAAAGGAATAACGTCTTTTCAATAGTCTTGGATGAAAATAAATCTTTCGAGTCTTGCCACGTAAAGGTTAAGAAACGCTGATTTTTAGTAAAGATATCATAATATTTCCTGGTTTTACAATAACGTAAATAATTTATCTTGTGTGAGGTGTGATCCGAACGAGTGCCGATCAATTTATAAAACTTCAGCTATAATACGAAGTGACATTTTATCAGAACCCGGGGTGGTGTAAAATTGTCAACACATTGATTGTTCACTAGTAGAAGAGCTTTCTCAGCGCGGACTTTTATATTATAACAGGACTTTCCCCTGAATATCGCCCGCATTATACATGTCTTATCCTAACCGAGCAGTGCCGGTGTGAGGTTATTTGGCGCGCCCCTTTTAAAACAAACTGTCTCATTTTTTTCGAAATAATAAAAAAGATTACCCCATGAACTGTACAAACCTGTGATGTCATATTCAAAGATTTAATATGTCTGGGTTGCAAAATCAGTGGCTCTAATTTTCGAATGACAATAAGTAAAATATTCTCTGACAAATATAATATAATATATTATAAAACATAAGTCAAGTATTTGTCTAAAGCAGCGGTCATCAAACTACGGCCCGCGGGCCGAATCCGCCCCGCGAAAAGTTCTGGATTTTTGCATAGAAATTATTCATATAAGAAATATAAATTTTCATGATTTAGTTGTGAATTCACGACAACTATTTTTTTCAAATCATCACTTGTCATACAACTATCTGGTAGGGGACTCAAAGTGAAGGAAGTTGGATAGAAATTTGAGGCGAGACGACCAGATGTTCGTTTACTCAAAAATTTCTCGAATATTCTCATTTATTGAAATTCTAAGAAGGACAAACATTTGTTTACATTCTTATTATTATGTAACCACATAAAATGAAATAATATTTTGGTTGGATTCCAATAAGAATTTATTTGTCGTCCGGCCCCTTTAGTTTCTTAAAAGTTCAATCCGGCCCGCTTCTCAAAAAGTTTGGTGACCCCTGGTCTAAAGTCATGAAAAACAAAACACCATATTATTTATTTCGTAAAACGTTACATAACTACTGGATATCGAAAAAATTCTTTTGTAATAATTTCACCACAATCCATTCCGAAATGTTTCAATGAATGTCCAATATTAACTGAGCCCCCAAGGGGTGTTGTGAGCCATTAAGTAAAATGATAAATCTCTTCTATTGAAATTTTAAGTACAATCACGACTTTTCTTGGTGTTTTGGTGGATTGTATATTTTTATTTTAGTGAGAAACACTATTGCAGTGTGTATTTACTTAGCTCAATTTATTTAGTATTTACGATACTTTAAGACATGTAGAATATAATAACGTATTCAACTCAATTTTTACTAGAATACCATTTGGCTTACTACACCTCTCATGGGCTCAATTTTTATCTTAGTTGTATTCATTTTATTGATTTCAATAATACTCAACATGTTGGTGTATAAAAAATAATGATTTATGATTTGCGCCCTAGGCGTTTTCCTATTTCGCCTGAATGGTGGCTTCGACCCTGAGCTGAGGGTTGTTTTTCCCAAATTTGCTTATTTAACTTTAACACTAATATTTAATACCAAATGTAAATGAATATATTTTGTATTGTATTGATTTTGAAATTTATCACCAATTTTTCTCTGTAAGCAATTTCAATCACACATCAGTAGTTTAGAAAAATCTATTAGTCTTTTGGCTGCCGAAGAAAAAAGAACGTTCGTAGCTAGAACGCCGGCAATAGTTTGCAATTTTTAATTTTATTTGTTATTGACGAGGTAACTTGTCTATGGCGTGTTGAGCACGACAAATTTGACGAGATATCTCGTCTGTGGTAGTAAGATGTTTAAATAAATGAAGCATGCCTATGTACTATTAATGGATTTTCATTGCAGCCATGACCGTTTTCACGGTAACGAGACAATATATTTGAATTTGGAGTTAAAATTATTATGGGAGAAATGAACTGTCGTAAATAGACAGTAAAGCACCTTTTAAAAGCTACGTAATACTAAAAGCTTTTTTATGACTAAATATTAACTAAAAAAGCTCTTTTTAAATTTTTATGGCATTTTTATATTTTTTTTTGTCTAAGCCTGCTTTTCTTTACAGACTAAAAAAAGTGTTTCATAATAAGCTTCTGTTTAAAATATTATATACTGTAAAGTCTTGATAAGAACGTTATTTGCGGATTAATTCCACTTCCTTCTGCATGACAAAAAGGACATCATTCGTTAGTGTCATCTCCTCAAAAAAATCCATTATTTATATTCTTTACAACAAGTAAACAATATTAATTTTGTTTCTCACCCGAGTTAAGCTTTCTCTTTACCATTCGCATTGAAATGACAATATTAATACTGGTATTATTTTAAACTACTTTTAGTGAATGATTTTATTATGTAATATGTAATTAATTATGTACGAAAATAAAATATTTTAGGCTGCACTAAACATAATATATTATAATTTTTGACTAATCCAAAATCCTCAGATCTCTCCGTATGGTAAGCTCCGGATTCTAATCGATTTATTATTCCAATTAATACTATTTTTATGTGGAATAAGGATCCAAAACTAAATAATGACATCGAAAAAAAAATAAAGAAAAGGCTCATTTTGCTTACTTTTACATCTGATTATCATAAAGAAGTCATCTTTTTTATATGTTTGATACCTAAAACAAAAAAAGACGATATATTTTCTTTAAGTGGTATATGAGCTGAGATATTGTAATCCATTTATCGGAAAAAGCTTTCCTACATCGGTTTCCCTATTATATAAAGCCTTTGCTTGAGATATACAAGATTTTTTTAACCTGATTCCATTATTTGATTACTTATTACTACAAATATCGTATCAAAAACGAAAAACCTTCTCTTATTTTACAAAGACATATTCTTTGTAAAATAAAGGTAGAATATTATTATTATTACGGGATAAAACTGTTTCCATTTCATCTTAAAATAACAGTAATACAATATTCTTTTTAATGGGCGACACACGTGACACAAATTGTAACACACCAAGTGAAGAAACAAAGTTATCAAATATGATTTTATATTCAAAATAAACTTCCACAAAGTTACTGCCGAATTCATCGAAATATTATTTAATTTTATTTAATATATTAACATTACTCGTAATTTATTTTCGAGCGAGTTTCATTTATTGTGAGAAATTTCTACGATTGTTCACGATGTTACACCCCAAGAATAAATCCCCACTAATAAAAGTCATTAAGACAGATACCGCTGGTATACACTTGGCGTTAGCAGGTAGGTAGTAATGAAATGAAATCATCGCTCAACTGTTACGAAAACGTTTATTTAAGGAACTTGCAATCACCGAATCAATTACATACAATATTTAACAAACAAAATTTTGAATTATTACAATACACAATAACTATTATACAACCCAGCTTGCTCACATGATTGTATAAATGTTAAAAAAATTGATGTTAAACTCTGCGCAGAGAACAAAATGTAATTTAATTTTCGTCGAAATTGAAAAATATTATTCCTTTCATCTCGGAAAAAAACAAAACCACAAAAGAAAAAGAACTGCAAGTAAATTTACAACTAAAGGTCTCTGGAATCACGTTCAGAGGCCGGGAAGTATCCCACACACACGTCATGTGCGGTTCGTGTCCCAAAGAGCAAGAAAGAAAGAAACAAAAATCACATCGGTATCGAAAAACAATATTGCCATTTAAGGCCGTTTACTATAAACAATTGATAATACGGGTTACCTGATAAAATTCAAACACAATTAATTTAGCTACACCTTTTTTAAATCCTGCCAGCTTTCATCACAAAAGTGCTAGTGGAAGCGGGTGCCAATAAACCCTACCATGTCAATATTTTACAATATTGCGGTGATGGTAAGGCCGTTTTTGCTTAGATTAAAGCAGATTTTTTTGGCGACCCCGCACTCATTTGCCTATAACCCAACAAGTTTGCATTCAAGAAAATTCAATTCAAATTAGATATACAGTCGATCTCGGCTATTAAGATCACGGAAATAGCGAGATCTCAGATTTTACGAAGAAACATTCGTTGAAATTTTAATTTATGGTTTTCTTCATACATTTATTCACTTTTATAACGAGCTACTTCTCGGGCATACCGAGCAAAAATATCGTCAAAAAAAAATCATAAAACTGTTAATGTGTAGTAATCATTTAAAAACATTTTTTTTACTACAAGCAATACAATCCGATCGGGCAGTTAAATATACCGATTGCACCGGAATCGGATTACGTCTATGACACTAGTACCCAATTGGTGTTTTCGCCAACAACATTGAAAAAGTATCCACGCATATGGTTGATATTTCGAGTAAAAAATCCTATTTTTGTTTGAATTGCGGCTTTTTGTGTTATGTGACCGGTCCAGATACTTCATGTCTTCATGCGATGGGTATGTTTTTAAGCATTTAAAAATACCTATCCTCTGATAAAACGAGTCATGCTTATATCGAGCAAATTCAGTCGCTCCCATCTTCGTCGTCATGACTTACCTATAAATATATTTAAACTATTTTTAAACGAAATAAAACAGTGAAACGTTAAATTGTATTTAGTCGAAAGGCCGCACTTGATGAACAAGATAACTAAATAGTCCCAGATTCCTCTAATCTCTGGATTGGAACGTTTGCAGTTTGTCAGGATTCTGGCGTGATGGAAATTTAACTGTCGGGTTTTTCGTCTCGTTGATTTGTATTATTTTTCTGGAGTTTGGTGTCGGGTTTTTGACATATCGGGACTTAAGCTTGTCAAAATTATGACATTAGATACTGTACGGTAATATTTCAAAAAAACATAGGATTTTAATTGAAATAGTATGTTATGTATACATTTTTTCATTTAAATTGGTGATAATGTACAACCATTTATAAAAAAAAACGTATATTTTTGCAGATTATATACATTATACATAGTACCATATATTAGAGAAGTTCTTTTTAACGATGAGAATAAACATACAAACCTGCATAATGTATTAAATTAACATAATCAATTTTATAGCTTCTAGCAAAATTAAAAAATGTTTTCAAATATTTAATGATATTTTTAATTTATTATAATGGAGTTCAAGAAAATAAATACTGATTCAGTAAACTTATTTTACTTTAGTTGTCTATTGCTATGAAACAGTACAATTATGTTAATACATTGGCCGTGCTGGTCTCGAATCCTGGATGACAATATTAATAATTATTGATCTTACACGTGAGTGTTTGTGGACTTCTTCTCTGGACATTAATAATTATATGATAATTAAACCAGCTTAACTTAATTTACTATCATATAGAATATCTGATTGGAAATTCTAAATGACTGAAAATTTTATTCATTCTGGATATAATTGATTATTTTTATTATTTCTCGCAGGTATCGGCTTCGGCATGATCTACCTTCCAGCTGTGGTTGCGGTTGGCTACTACTTCGAGACCAAAAGGTCCCTGGCCACCGGTATCGCGGTATGCGGCAGTGGCGTCGGCACTTTTGCCTTTGCTCCCCTCGCCAATTACTTGCTGGACGCCTTCGGGTGGAGGGGTGCCAACCTCATCTTGGCGGGGCTCATTTTAAACTGCGGCGTATTCGGCGCGCTTATGAGGCCGCTAGTATATCCAAAGGTAAAATTGCAAAAACAATCAAAATATTTGATTTAAATTTCAAATGTAAATTTTGACGGCTCATTTTATTGAATATCAACACTAATTAGATTTAATTTTTTTCTCAAGTCATCCAGCGTTAAGCCTCTGCTGCAGCGAATGGCTGACGAAAAACGCTTACAGATGGAGCGAGGTTCAATAGGAGGATCATACTTCGTTGTGCAACTCCCCGACGGCTCCATGGAGAAGAGAATGAAGATGCCTATCAACATAGATCCAGGTGTCCACTCTTCGTTCAATCTCGACCAACTGGTGCCTGGTGGGATGACGCCAGTACCCACAATGCCAACTTTGCCCACTATCCCTACTTTGCCTACCATTAGCGAAGCTAGAATTCAGGAACATTCCGAGCCTAGCAGTCCCGAAGAACCGGTCGGAGGAAAGATGAGCCACGGGGGTGCTAAGGTAGCGTATCTGAAAGAAAAGGTTTTATCGAAGTCAATCCAAAAATTAAAATATATATCGACTGTGGAAAGGAAAAAGGACGTAACCCACAGTTTTTTCAAAACAGGTTTTTTAAGATAGTGACAATATATCAAACTGAATACACGTTCTATCAAAAGGATGGAAGCTGCAAATGCCAAATTAGTATCTTAATTTAGCTTTTAAGTTTTAAAAAATGACCTTGTAAAAAATTAAAGCCTGAAATAAAGGTTTTTCCTGAACAATTTCTTTAATTAAAATTAGATTATGTCAATTAAAAACCAGTTTAGAAGTCTCCGTGCACTTCAAGGTTGTGTAAAATCATAATTTGCCCAAAATCATCAAAACACGTTTTTTGCGCCTCCTGTAAAATTTAATATTTATGGGTTACGTCCTTTTTCCTTTACACAGTCGATATAATAGAAAAAGTATGTTCGATGAAACAAAAAACTCTTTTTAATTTTTAATCTTTCATATTGATTTACGCGCATACACTGCACGACGTTTGTTATTTTTTGTACGAAATAAAGTACTTTTTATATAAAATTTTATTTACTCAAAAATTGTATTTTAGAGTTTAAACTATAAATTTCTTGCGATAACGTTGGTTATCTTTATTATTTTGTACATATTTTCTATTATAGTAGTAAAACGTTTTTCATTTAGAAATAAACTAAGCTTCATTTCTTCAGTCGATATAAAAAGATTTTTCAACTTTTTTCTTTTAGCCTCCGAAGCATATAGCTGGCCCAGCAGAATCAATGCCAAGAAACGTTTCTTCGCCAGCATTTACAACCTATCACCAAGGACTACCTAAGAATGGTTCTGTCCCATTCTTCGACAGGATTAGGAAACCATCAACAGGAGAAAGGTATTAAACTTATTCAATATGAATATTTATTTTTTTACCATGTGCCACCACTGGGTGTTCGAAGATTTAAAAACTTGATTGCAGAAACAGGCAAAAGCGTACCACCTTCATATATTCTTAAATATGAAATCCCCAAGAAGTTCGGCCTAGTTCAAATGTTATATAGTATGAATGTATTTAGTTATTCAATAATATTTCTTAAAAATTTGTCGATAGTTATTCCTACATCACGCCATCGTCATAAACTTTTATAGTTTGCGAAAATTTCTACAAGTTACTTTTTTAATTTTTGCAAATCAATTTTTCAAAAATTATTTTGTAGTTAAATATTTTTTTTAAGTTTCATAATTTGTTGTCAAATTACTTCACCAGCATTTCTTGGGAAATACCAACGTTCACGCTCAGCCATATTTCTGTGGGCTGCGATAAAATTGATGAAATAAGAAGGTTTTAAAAAAATACTTCAACACTCTTTTTTTAAAGTAAATACGCACTTTGCAATTTAACCTATCGATTACCATACATTTTATAACGTCATAACATTCATTTTTTTGTTCAATGGTAAGGTGATATTTTGACTTCGTTCGTCATTGGTTTGTATTGATCTAATATAAAAAAGGGATTACATTGATTATTTAACATATTTTTCAAGACTGAATATCGACTGAATAAATATATTATAGGCAAGAAAAGAGAAATAAAGAAAATAAGCTTTTCTTATAAATATAATATTATCTACTAGAAATAATGTGACCGGCTTCTCAAACCTAGATAATTTGTCTTCCTTCAATCATTCATCGCTGGGTTGTCAATATTGTCAAAATTTCGGGCATATCTGAGGACTTACATCGATATCGACGTACATAAATATGTTAAAGCAGGTCTCGAAATGGAAAAATATTGAATTTTTTTCACGAATACTGCCTAAATATTTTCAGGGATAATTGTTGAGTAGTCAACGTATGAGTTTCTGTTCGAAGGCATAGATCAGTGCTACCCAACCTGGGGTCCGCGAAAATGTTCATTTTTTCATTTTTCTTAGTGATAAAGTATGAAAAAAAAATTCGGGGGTCCCCAGATTATTGTTTTTACAATCGATTTTGAAATCGAGGATTTCGAATTCGTCGGTGGGCTAAAAAAAAAACGAGTTTCCAAGACAATTCAGAAGAACTGCGGATTATTTTTTTTAGATTTAGGGGAACGAAAAAGGTTGGGAAGCACTGGCATATATGACTGTTATGTCTGAAATTCCCTCGCATCGATTCGATCCTAAAAAATGGGTCGTGACCAGTGACGGATTAATTAAGCTCTCAGTAGGCCCCCGCCCAATCAAATTTGGAGGCCTTATTTTTAGAATTACTAACACTATTATATAGGTTTTATAAAAAATATAGTATTTTGAGCCGCCAAGCGCGCGCCTAGTATGCTTGTAGGGTAATCCACCACTGAGCGTAACGAGAGATAATATCTAACCACTAGTCCTGTCCTAGTCATATTCTTCTATCTTAACTCTAAAAAAACGAGAGGTTGAGAACTGAGTCAAGTACTGGTTGAGATAAACTTCACGGCTTAAAAAAAATCATGGTATTCTTGATACTTTCAAAGGAAAAAAATCATGTTTACGATACCGTGAGCTGTGTTTTGCGGATTTTACGATACGGTGCGCTCCGGTCCAATTTTAGCCCTGGGGGAAATAAAAAAAGGCGAAAGAGAAAATTTCCGAACAACAGATGCGAGGGTTTCGCTGAACCTTTTATTTTATTGATGAGCAATATAATATTGTTGCCAGGGTCGTTCATCGAATTTCGCAATGGTGGCAACATTTAAGTAGGAAATATTTGTTTTCATCGATTCTTACTCTTTTTGTCTTATCCCTTTTTGATGATTTAAACACACAATCAGTCTTCGTAGCATTTGCTTGGGGCCTGAAATACTTACAATTGTATGTATGTCATTTCATAAAAATGTATTTAAAAAATCAGTGCTCTGAAACTGCTGCCGTGTGCGAGGCAAGCTGATTTCACGTGTGCCGCAGAGCATTTCTTCATTGCGACAACTCAAATAGTCTTTTTCTTTCTTTTAATACGATTTTTAGTAGTGAATTGTTAAAAGATTAGTCTTGTGCAGCTCTGTATCGGGCCAAGAAAGTGATAAATATTTTTTTACCTTTACTGAGATATGGAAAGCGGTAGTCAAACAACGCCTACATAAATTTAGCAGGTGGTGGTAACTTGTAAAATGATTTCAATCATTCAATTTCAAATAAGGTGTAAAGAGGGCGATTAGCTTATCGAAAAACCTCTTTAAAAAACGAGGCTGAGTGACAACAAAAAGTATATTTTCCAAAATGGTTCGCCGATTCTACGTTAACTCATCATTATGATGGCCCTTGATGTTGCTTTTCCCGTCTTTTTTTAAATTAAGGTCGACGAAGTCTCGTTATGGATGAATCAATCTGATTTTTTCCGCTCTGGAAAATAGTGCCCGACTTGATTCCAATTGAAGATTTTATTATTCAGCGAAATAAATTATGTTCATGATTTCTCCAGGTTCAAGCCTTCCTTGGCAGCAATAAAGTCGACGTCGCGAGGTTCGATGAGCAGCAATGGTGATGTCAGAAAAAATATGAGGCAATCAACAAATTCCGTCTCTGGAAGAAACAACAATTCTGAATACGCTGATGTGAGTTATCAATAAATATACCCATACAATATTTCTCTTAGATTTACTTATTACTTACATATCGACTGTGGAAAGGAAAAAGGACGTAACCCACAGTTATCAAATTTTACAGGAGGCACAAAAAACGTGTTTTGATGATTTTGAACCATATCCAAATAATGAATTATAAACCTCATTGAAGTGCACGGAGACTTCTAAAGTGGTGTTTAATTGACATAACCTAATATTTATTAAAGAAATTGCTCAGGAAAAACCTTTATTTCAGACTTTATTCTTGGTTTTATTTTTTTACAAGGTCACAGTTTGCATCCTTTTGATTAAACGTGTATCAAGTTTGATACATTGTGATTATCGAAAAAACCTGTTTTTAAAAAACTGTGAGTTACGTCCTTTTTCCTTTCCACAATCGATATAGTGGCAGATTAATTAAGAAGGCCCTGTTTTCACGTCAAAACGTGTTAAAACGTCAGAAAATTTCAAAAAAAAAGTAAAAATATATAAAAATCTGATGCAAAAGTATATGGGTTATTTTAAATAAGCTATATTTGAGGGCCCTGAAATTCGGAGGCCCCAAGCGCGCGCTTCATTTGCTTATATGATAATCCGCCACCGCTTACATACTAGGGTTTTAATACTAGTAATTAATCGATATTCCTCGAAACTATTTTACATTTATACCAGAGATTTTGTGGAGTAAGATTTACGATAAAAAAATAATGCTGACAAATTGAATTGTAATTTAAGATTTTTACCGGTATTTCGGATAATATAAAGTTTCTCGATAGTGAAACACATAATTGAACCCCCGAGAGGTGAAGTGAGTCAAGTGGTATTTTAGGGAAGAATAAGTTAGATGCTTTATAATATTCTACATGTCCTATATATAGTGTCATAAAAGTGAAGTAATCTCAGTAAATACACCCGACACTAGTGTTATCTACCTAAAATAAAAACAATCAACACCAAATAAAGACGTGCTTGCACTGAAAATTTCAATAGAAAAGTTTTACTATTTTACTCCTTGGCTCACTTTACTTCTGGAGGGCTCAATTTATTCATCTATTTCGATGTACGGTGTATTTTTTCTGGTTTTACGTTAAATCTTTCCCGTTAACACGGCTTATGAATAAAATGACTGACTCACTACTGAAGGAGCTGATTTTTATGAAAAATAAAGATGACATCCGTGTTTCTTTGTTGTCAAATGATAAAAGGAGAAATGAAATGAAAAACAAATTTGCACTATTCATCAATTTTAACATTATTTTATGTATGATTGAAGATTTCCCTTATATCCTGCATCTTATTTTCTGTTAAACTTAAACATATTTATATTAAGGTACCAAATAAATGAATTCAGCAGTCGCATCGAAAACGTATTTTTAATTAAGAATCTATAAATACCACTGAAGGAAGTCTTATGATTACTCTGCCAAAAAAGGTTGTTTTTTACAATGTAGAAAAACCTTTTTAATCATAACAATAATAGAATTGTCCTTGGGAAATTATTTAAAAATACATATTACAGTCAGTTCATCCTCGAATTGGAAAGTTAAGATTTTGGTAATATTTTAAATCATCAGATTCCGAGATTTACGTTTAAATAGATGGATATGCGTGAATAAAGTAATTTTTACTTTTTATAAACGGCTTAGTACATAACTGAAAAAATAATATTTTAATACAAATTAATAATAAAGTGAACTTCGCTTTTCACAACACATCACGATTACAGTCTTAAAAAAATATTTTATCAGTTAACTAGAATATTGAATAAGTTGTGACGAAAAAAATTCTAAAAAAGCTTGCTCGATTACTACAAATTTGATCTAGTTACGAAATGTGGCACTTGTAACTCAGAGCGTTAAATAGTTTTTTTATTATCGCCTATGTAAACAAACGTTTCATTTGATCCATCAAAAACCTATCATATTTCTTCGTACTGTTTCATCAGACAATTAAAGTCAAGGATATTTTAATTGATTGTAATCGTTTAAACATTGGTACCGCACTTAGCAACAGTTTTATTAAAAATAAAATAATACTCTAATTATATCCATGTATAGTATTTGTCATAGATAAAACGAACAACAGTTTATCAGTGTACTGTGTGCGGGAATTGTAATTAGGACTGTCAACAATTAGCGATGTAATCGTTTTGAAAATATCGAAATCACATGACGCTGATCAATATCATTCCACTTACTTCTTTTTATATCACACTTTTTTAAAAAATTGGGAACAAATTCATCTAATTAACCGATAAACATTTTGTTATCATTTCTATGTTGAACATGTCCCGTTATTCTCTCAAAAATAGCCGGCAGGCAACCCTAGTTCCAATCCCGGATATTTTACGAATTTAATCCTGGAATTATAAAAAAAATGTCTTTAATACTAATTTATATACTAAGGTAAATGGACCGGCATAAATAATTTGAATAATGTTCCGCATTGGCTGTTCAAAAATTTACTTATTTTTACTGTTACACTCGATAACTTATATGAAAAAAAGTTACATGGTGTTTTTTATTACTTTTAATAGGTCGGCGTTGAAAAACCGCACCTACTCAATAGTTGACACACCTTAACATTATTTATACTCAACTATTAATTTCCCCTGTGTGGTCGAGTGGTTAACGTTGTTGGCTTCGGCTACGGAGGGCCCGGGTTCAATTCCCGGTACGAACAGTTTTTATAAATTGATTTTTCAATCAATTTATGAATTTCTGTTCAAAGGCATGGATGTATGTGATGTTTTGAATTTCCCCCCTTCTTCTATCTATTCTAGCCCTATTCTTCTATCCCTACTCTCTTTGAAAAAAGAGAGGTTGAGCAACTGAGTAACAAGCAGTTCTCGTAGAAACACTTCTGTTGAGATAAACTCCATTAGGAGTCCATATGCTCCACATTGGGAGCGGACATGGTAAAAAAAAAAAAATAATTTATATCATTTGCCTTTTTTATACATGTTTTATTGTTTGTACATTATTGATGCCATCGATATTGTGACATGCTTAAATTCATTTTTTAAGCGCTCTGAATTATAAAATAAAATCTTTTTAATATCTGAATAATCAAAAACTGTGTAAAACCGGAATCACTCTGTACATAACACGTCACTGAGTTTCTTTAAAAATTAATAAATGTCTCCAAAATATTACGATTCATTACTTGGCTTAATTATTATTGTCCACAGTTTTTCATTAACGTTGCCAATTTAACATACCTACCTAAATTATGACATAGTTTTTGTGCTAAGCTACTTTCTTAATCTGTATATAAATCAAAGGAATGAGCGCAAAACCGAAAAAAGATAATGATGACAATCCACTCAATTGGTGAGATGTGACAACATTCATTAAGACCACCGGCTCTCAACCATTAATTTCTCTAAATATTTTAGATCCATATATTACCAATCTTATTCTAAATTCACTTTTTTCATTCAGTGAAACCTTGATATAACAAAGTAATGTAGCTGAGGGAGTGTCTTTAAAGCCAAAGTTTCATAATATAAAAGTAGGTTTTCAAAATGAGATTTTTTTAAGGAAATAAATATTTTTCACAATATAAGGATTACGACAATGTGTTAATTTTTTTTTTGATTTGAACTTATTGAATTGTGTATTAACTAAGAATAAATAAATTGAACTGCTGTGCAGCTGTGAGAATTAACAGTCAGTGTTACAATCTGTGTTCAGTCTACAAATAGGACGGCATTATAGCTCAAATTGGAGTGCGAGAGATATGGTGTGATACTTATGTACTGAATGTTACTTACAAGCGTTGACACATTTAAATATGGACAACATTAACAGAATGTTTTTTACATTGTTCGCATTTGACCAGATATTTTGTCCTTCAATGCAAGAGGAATTAGGTTACTTTCTTAGAAAACTTATCTAGGCATATATTTTAAAATATTTGTCACTGAATGTCTTACAGTTCTCGAAATTGATAGCAATAGATCTTAATTACGGTAAAAGCCTAGTAAATAATATTATGGATACTAGAATATAGTACCCGTTTCTACATTATTTTGATTAAAATATTTTTATAACTGTGAAATATATTTATACATATCACTCATCTTCTTTAGATTAAATAGTCAAATTATACAAACACTACACAGTGTGTAAAAGATTTCTTCTCTTACTGGTTTTCCTGCATTCACCGCAATAATCATATCGACTGTGGAAAGGAAAAAGGACGTAACCCACAGTTTTTTTTCAATAATAACAATGTATGTATACAAATTGATTAACAATGTATCAAAAGGGTGTGAGCTGAAAATGACAAATTAGTATCTAAATTTAGCTTTATAGTTTAAAAAAAGGAAAGGTTCGTGAAAATTGCAAGCAGGAAAAAAGGCTTAAAAAAGGTTATTCTTAAACAATTTATTAAACTAATATTACATTAACGAGTTCCATGCACTTCAAGGTTGTGTATATTTCATAATCTGCCTATGGCCCAAAATTATCAAAACACGTTTTTTGTGCCTCCTGTAAAGTTTGTTATGTATGGGTTGCGTCTTTTTTCTTTTCCACAGTCGATATGGATGATTAGCAGCAATCATCTAGTATTCATGACTGAACACAGCTGTTGAGAAAAAGGATTATACTTCCGTGAAAAAGTCAAAGCAGCATACTTATCTGTTTTCGATAGTCAGTTACCCTTTTTATGAGTTCTAAAACTCGGCAATAGTAACCCGGCGCTGTCGTAATGTATGTTTTATAGTAACTGTCTGACTAAACTTTTTTTGTCATTCGTAGAGACAAAAATGGGTTTTTACAAATCAGTCATTAATTATCTTGATAGAAGCATAACTAGGTCAGATTAACAACAAAGCTCTCTCGGTTTGAGAATTCCTAGTAAAATTATGTGAGTAATTGTTACATCATCTTGTAATTTTGGCAGGGGATAAGATAAGTTTCCCACGCATATAAAATTTTTAAGAATTAAAAAAAATGACCCCAAAAGTTTCTTTCTGGGTATTATTTTTAAATTTTCCATCCATCGTATTGCATCTAAGCTTTTGAAATGCTATTCGATATTGTAACCATGCCGTCTGTGGCAGAAATATAAATTCATCTAAATCTTGTCCTGAATTATAAAACAGTTATCAAACGTACTTCAAGAATAGAATTTTAAATTTAAAGATCAGTTGTGTTACCATACTAGAAATCTTTGTACTACGGTTGAATCTTGTTTGCCTATCTAATGATCATATGAAAGTTATTGAATAGTCCATTTTCTAATTTTGTCAGTTAAAAGAATACAGATGACCATCGATTAACAACGATTCGCACTTACACAGAAATGTATCTCGGTCGTAAGTCGAAGACTACCTGTACAGCATTAAATTTTCTTTTTAGTATCATAATTAGTATAATTTTTCAAAATAATTGTTATGTATCATATAAATACGACTGGCGGTTAATGATTTTTTTGTGAAAGATAATAAACAACGTCAATAAAAATCAATAAAACTTTAGCAAAACCACAATAATTTCTAATTTTTAAGGATAGCAAGTATATATATGGGTTATCTATTTTTCATTATGATTTATTTTTAATGCGGTTGAAAAATAGACAGATTCTGAGTACAGTAGTCTTACTTACCCCGCGGCTCTGAAAGTAGTGATCCAAACACATTTCTTTACGACACTACTGTTGTATTATTATTTTGTCAACATAAAAAAAATGTTCTAGTGAGAATGAAAATCAGCCATGTGGTTTCTTTAACAGCTGTTGATTTTTGGATGTTGGCCAAGATTTTTTTTTTTCATTGGCGACAGATCTAATGAATATGATTTCATTGGCAGTGGAAAAGTTCAAGGATTTTAATTTTGCTGCTATTGAAACTTTTTAATTAAAAATTGTCCGGTATGTAGGTAAAATTAATTCCGCACACTCAGACTTCTCGTGCAGACCGAATCCCAGTATGACAATTTTCTTCTTAATTAAAACTTGGTATCAATTTACTGTATTTTTAAATTTAACTTGAAAAAGGTAAAGAATATCCTGAATAGATAGATAATTTTCTTTTTTTATTAACATTAAAATTTACTCTTTATCTGTTAGCCTTTCCTGTAGCCGAATGATTTACGTTCTTGTACTATTGCTCTGCTCGGTTGCGCGTTCAAGTGTTAGAATAAGCAAACATAAAAACTTTCTTTAATTAATTCTTATTCAATATATCGACGGCTGGAAGTTGACCTTTTAGTAATCCAGTACCGTATTGACCTGTTCTGTGATATTATAAAAATGTCTATGACTTTTGAATCCCTTTTAACCTTTTTACCGCGGCTCGGATCCAGATCGGTTCAGATTGGGCTGCTATAGCAGTCAACCGCGGTCTAAGGGTTAAGCCACCCTATCTAATTATTATAATGCAGTGTAGAGAAATTGGTTTGGCAACAACTATTGGCTTTCGTAAATTTGTTTTTCTTTATTTACCATCTCCGGAAAAGAAAGATTGATGGACTGACGTACATTGTCTCTAAAATACATTCTACCATATTCAAATACTCTATTAGAAGCCCATAATGTCAAAGTTGTGTGCAAATATAATTTTTATAAAAAATAATTCTTATATTTGATAAAAGATGCTATAAGACAAAAGAGTTAAATGAAAATATATGCTATCTATTTATTTAACTATCGCTTACTAAAAACATTTAAGCACACATGATGTCTTTTTCGCCTCGACAATAAGTGGTGTTTACAAACATAATATGTTGTTTTCTTTTTATCTATTGATAGAATATAGGTATATGTGAATTTTTTCGAAAATTATTCTCGGATACATTGTTCATTACAACATTGATAATAATACTATTCTTGCCTTAAAGTAGGGGTGGGGGACCTTTATATTTCTAAAGGCCACATTCATTTATCTGGTTCAACATAACGCCGCATGACAAATTTTTTGATCAAAATGAATACATTATCTAGATATTTAGACTTATTTAAAAAAAATGGCACAAGTCAAAAGGCCGCATAAGAGTAGTCAAAATGCCGCAGATTCCCCACCACTGTCCTAAAGTGATCAATATTTTACAATTTTTAATCTTTAAACTGTCTAAAACTATTGAAATATAGAAGAAATGATCGCATAGTATCAAATAAATTCTTTTTACGACAATTTCCAATCAACTTCTCCAAAATGTTACTATATGTAACTGTCTAATAATGAATAAGTTTATATATTGTATAAAATAATGCAAAAAAATAATAATATCTGCAGGGCGATGGAGAAAGCGTGTACAACTCCAAGATGTCTATATCTGTGCCTCGTGAACAATCCCGAATGGTGCGCCCAATGTCCAGGAAAGATATTTTCTACTCTGGGTCAGTCGTCAATCTGCAAGAGTATCAGAGCCAAAAGTCTCTCACCAACTACAGGGCCAGCGTAATGTCACTGGCGCATGCCGGCAGTACGCAATCGAGGCAGGGTGATGTGGAAAGACAGGAAAGTAAGTAAACAATTATACAAAGATTAAATGAATCGGTATACATATATTAAACCTCTTACCTTATTGAGTTGTACATCAGATTTTGTTTACAAAATATGTGTAATGTGTACAAAGTAATTTGAATTCAGTAATCAGGCTCTCTTAATTATTTTCGAGGGTGAGGATTACTGTTTTACATGCACTAAAATAATCACAACTTATTTTGACAGCCACAACGAACAAACCAGTAAAAATATTTACTAATAATTGAATTCTATTAGGCATTAACTTATTTCTGTAAATAATTTCATTTTCAATCAATAATGCTTAAAACTTGTATTTTGCTCTCCTGCAAAATATCCAAAAGTGAGTTAATGCATTGTTTGAAATTGAAAAGGTATACAAACAAAAAAAAACTCACTATCTGTCTGTATGCTCCATATTGGGAACACACGGTTAAAAAACTTAAAATTACACTACACTAAATAGATAAAATATTAATAATTGTCTTAAAATTATTTCAGAATTCGACTTATGTCCATGCTTCATCATGCCTGAGTCATTCAAGAGTGTGCTGGCGTCAATGATTGATCTGTCTCTTCTGAAGAACCCAGTCTTTATGATGATCAGTATCTCCAATGTTTTCGGAATGGCTGGACTCTATGTGCCATTCGTGTACCTCGTAGATGCAGCTAAATTAGATGTGAGAATATAACATTGTATGATTTTATTTTGATAAAAATTATATCATAAAGCTCAGACAAATCACAAGATAAATATAATTCTAAAAGAAACCGAGTTGGCATACACTCACTTCAAGTGCATTATGCAGGTCAAATCCCACTGTAGCAAAGTTTGCGGTGCCAATTCAAAAAGGCTCGCATTTATCTGGTCAGAATTTTAATCCAGTTTCGCTCATAATTTTTAATACATTCGTCAGAATTTATATTACATTGGTCAGAGTTTATATTAAATGGTCATAATGTATCGGTCAGAATAACAGAGGGCAGAATGAATAATTTATGTTCAGAATTTATACTAAATGGTCATAATCTAAATGACATTGGTCATATTTATTTTGACACGTGGTCTGAATTTATTGATGTCATCGTATTGCGTTGCTATTAGTACATTGACAGTTCCCATCAGAGACAATATTATACTAGTTCCCATCTTTTGGCAGCGTTTAACGACGGAGAAAAAGATTAATATCGCTGTAATACAGTTAAAAGAAGAGGGCAGCAATGTAATACTGGACTATATATTTTATACTGCATTGACAAACCTGACGTTATTGTATTTAAAACCGAAGAAGAACATTCACATGAAACATTAGCAAATGACACAGTGAAATTAAATGATGATATTAAAAATAAAATACAGGCATTGTTTGATTAAAAAGTTAAGCCTTAGAGGATGATGGAAATTTCGCCACAAAATCGGTCCAGTTATTTTTTTTCTAATTTATAATTCCTGCTTGTGAATTTCGGGAATAAATACAATGTGCTCAAATATGCAGTACTTATTAGAAATAATGTCAAATAAGTCCTGCATATTTGAGCATATTGTATTTATCCCCAAAATGGACAGCAGGAATTCGAAATTTAAAAAAAAAAGTTCTTTTTTTAAATGTCGAATGTGCAGTATTTTTTCCGCACATAACATGAGTGTTGAAAATCAACGCCTCGTAATCAAAGGATTAATAATTTCTTTATTTTTTTTTTATTTAGACCAAAAGTTGTTTTAAATTCTGACCAGAAACTGATTAAAATTCTGACCATTTATTTTGTTGCCATGCAAAAATTTGTTATTGTGAGTATGAAGAAAAAAAAAAGTATGTTATTTTAATAAAAATAACAAATTGATGACAAAATGACTGATCATGCGGATATTTTGGACCCTTCCCATGATTATTTTTTTCTGCATATCGTCGTTGCACTTTCAAAATCCTCTATGTGCATATTTTCACGAAATTGTATTGTTGCATTAAAAAAATCATAATAATTCACCGCACCCGCAAAGAAAAAAAACGATTATGATATAAGGCATTTTAGAATTGCTTTAAAAGTAAGTTAATTTTGTAAAACACAGACATTGTTATTTGTACCGTATTTAACCCTTAGACCGCGGTTGACTGCTATAGCAGCCCAATCTGAACCGATCTGGATCCGAGCCGCGGTCAAAAGGTTAAACATGTTTTGAAAAAAACACACAGCAGATTTTGAAAGTGCAAGGACGATTATGTTCAAAGTAGCATTAAAACAGTAACTATCAAACTGTGTGAACACTAAATAGAGATTCATTTGTGTTTTGTTATGTTTACATAATGATTTATATAAATTGACAATATGTATTAGAAAAATATTCCTGACAAAGCAAATGATGCAAAAGGATATCCATATCAACTGAACTGAATTCAGTTTTGGATGAAGCCTCCCTTATAAGAAAGTCACTTCTCTCATTAATCTTGCATGACCAGGTGGTGTTGAAATAAAAACTCCTGAATCAATACTTCTTCTAGAATAAAATAAAGCATTATTGTTTTCCTTCTTTACTATTTCCTTACCATCAAATTTATCTAAAACAATAATATCAAGAAAGAACTAATCAATAATGACATTACTTATTTAAGCAAACATATATGAGACTTTATCTTCATATCGAATACGGCCAGATAAAACATCTCATTTTAACATTTTTGATTAAAGTAAAAATACCACGGTAGATATGCTACTTATTTTGATAAATAAAGGAAAATATTCCACTAGCTAAACCTATTAACCCCTTTTACACATCCTTGTTCATTTGTGCTGTATTATATATTCATAATATATTAAATCGTTCCATTATAATAAGAACAGCATACACTACTGCACATTTAATTCATATAACACTGCTCAAAAAAAATATTTGCTACCAATGTAAAAGTTACAATATTTATTGTTGATTCTGTGTGAATATCTTTAAAGCCTAACACAGAAATTTCTTTGGTTTCACCGTGATACACACTCATTCATATCTCGCTTGTAAGATGACACAACTTAGTGATGTACTCAACGATGTTTAAAATTTGCAGGGAATTGACGCAAACTCGGCGTCGATGCTTCTGTCAGTAATAGGAATAACTAACACCATCGGTCGTGTCGTTTGCGGTTGGGTCGCTGACTATCCTTGGATAAATTCCCTCCTCTTGAACAACATATGTCTGGTGATAGCAACTGTTTCGGTCACAATGACTCCATTTTGCACTTCTTATGTTTCATACATCTGTATGGCTGTTTTCTTTGGAATTGCTATATGTAAGTTATCCTTTTGTGAATGCTTTTAGACTAATTTATGATCAAAAAATTTTCACATTTGCCATTATAACTGGTAATAGTAAAGATGTCAGATTTTTTGAATTTTTAAAACCTTATTAGAATTTTTGATGTCACTTAAAATCACAAGACACTTGAATGTTAAATTGAAAAATGTAAGCTTCATTCTATGAATACTAAGGCTTTTCTGATTACTGGGATAAAGCTTTACCAAAGAGGCCAATTTCATAAATACCTAATCCAGTGCTTCCCATATAATATGTGTAGAACATATTTTTTATTTAGGGGGGCCGCAGATTATTGTTTTCAGGAGCCATTGCATAAAAAAGTTTGTGAAGCACTGATCTAGTCATCACTAGACAGAGGCACACTCTTGAGGAGGTCAAGGCTCACTCTGGATTGTAACATCATGAAAAAGATGATGAATACTATTCAAATAAATGAATGGGTAGAGAGATAATGTTAAAGTTTTTATGTCTATGAAAGATTTGTAATGAATGTGGATTTTTTTTACTTTATTAGCCTTTTAGCTGCCGTAGAAAAAAGTATGTAATTACTTAGCATTATCCTAATTATCTCGTCTGTGGCAGCCATCGAGTTAAATCTAAATCATTTGAAAGTAAATAAATAACATTCCAAAACAGAGTTGATTGCATATTTTTTGACAAATTCCTTGACTATTGAGATCTATTTATGTATGACCATATTTATACATATGTGCTAATTTTACCTTCTGCTTTTCCAGCTGGATACATGTCCCTCACATCAATTATCCTGGTAGACTTACTGGGCTTGGAGAAGCTGACCAATGCCTTTGGACTGTTAATAATGTTCAGGGGGGGGGCAGCTCTCGTGGGTTCTCCGTTGGCTGGAATGGTTTACGATGCGACACAGTCCTACTCGACATCATTTTTCATGGCCGGTGCTTTCTTTGGTATCGCCACAATCACCAGCTTTATAGCCCCACATATGAAAAGGTAAATTAATTAATTTGAGCTGTGAACAAGATAATTTTACACACAATGTGTTTTATCAGATTCATAGAAAAATCCTGAACGCATATTATACTATATTGTTTCGTAAATATGTAATGTCAAACAGTCCAATCCGTTACATTTAAGACACGCTATATCCCACATACGTACTACAATACTGGACAAATATAAATGTCAATACTAGACTTTTGGTATTTCGTATGAAATATGGGTATTGCAAATACTGGTATTATGAAAATAGATAAAAAATCGTAAAAATCAAATAATAAGAAAATCCTATTTATTGGATAATAAAATGGTTCAAATCGAAGTGAGAGCCAAAAACCACATCCAATATAAAGTCAGTAATATCGAAACCAAGAAATAATAATAGATTGTGATTCTGAATTCAATTAGTGCAACTTTACCAGGGACTGACGCGTGACTGTATGCGAGGCGTAAATAAATTTCATGTTTGTGTGTTAACTGTGTATATCTATACATTTTCTTTTGAAGACTATATCCGCTCATGCTAGGACGGGAGGTGGTCATCTGACGGCTCATTTATATTACTACACTACAGAAATTAAAAAAAAAAACTCCTCATAACTAGACATATCTAGTATATAAAATCTTTCATAGTTACTAACTATAAATAAGTACAGTTGCACCAATCAATATTATTAATAGTCACATGTTGTAGTAGCTCTTGAACTTTGAACAAGATAATTATCTTTTGCTTAAAAAAATATTATTTATCCACATGCTTTCATCTTGTTTTTAATTATCTTGAATCAGGTGACTTTATCAGACCAAGAATTATGAAGTGTTTAGGCGTCGTAACATAGATAAAATCTATCAAAGTTTTTGGGTCTTTTTCAGGGTAAATACTATATTGTGTATTTTTAGAGTGAGTAGATAAAATGATCACTATTTTTCAATTATTGAACATTAATTATGTTGGGATATTTTTAGTTCTCTAGTGTTTTTTTTTCATAAAACTGTTCTTTTAAAGAGACCCAGTCATGTTTGATGTTAGTTAATAGAGGGCTCAAAACAATTCTCTCATTTGCATTCTCTTCGCAATTGTAGATGAAATAAAAATAAAATGACTTCCATCTCAGTTCTGATAAAGAAAGAATTACTTCTTCCAGAAGGGTCTCAAACCAGAGATGATTCAATTTCATTGTTATTTATCATGCAGTATGCTTGAACAGCACAAGAAAGAAATAAATAAGAATTTTTATAATTGAAGTCTCGTCACCATTAATGATTAGCTGACTTTTAAAATGTCCACTGTCAATTCTAGGTGGAAAGGCAATATATTGGAAAAAATAAAACACTTTTTTGTACTTATTCCAAAATATTACAAATCAGGACCGGTCCTGATCTTTAACCCTTCCCTTACTATGCAAAAAAAGCACAAGCTCCTGAGCTGTGTATCCGTTACACATCAGGCAAACGGGAGTGAATCATGACAATTATATGTAGTACTGCTGTAGTAGTGTTATATAATTATCATAATTTACTCCCGTTTGCCTGATGTGTAACGGATACACAGCTCAGGAACTTGTGCTTTTTTTGCATAGTAAGGGAAGGGTTATTAAATAAACAATGTGGAATTAGTATAAACAGGCGTCTTTTTTTATTTTAATGATTTATATTACAAATCAATGTTTTGAGAAAATTACTCAATAATTCTGATTCTTAATGAGTATTGTTTTAGTAACATTTTAATATACTCATTGCTATATAAAAAAAGATTTCACATATTCTTTCATGTAATGGAAACTTCGAAATTGCATTTACAACGCGAAACTATCCAAATGTAACGTAATTCATTAGTTAATGTGATAACGCCTCAATTGAAAATTTTACTTAACCTTATCAAAGTGAATGACGCTCGTAGAATAAATTATGCTAAAGACGTTTTCTTTATACAACCAATTAGACGAATACAAGACTAAAGAAAGTGATTAAGACAAAGATTTTAATTGTATTGCTGATTTACTGTCTTGCATTTGCCAGTCTTTTTTCTCACATTCTTCACAACTTTTACATAATCTTTTCCACATTGAAAGGTTTCGCGTCTAAGTTAACCTAGTAATGGATTTAAAATGTCTGAAGCTTTGGTTTCATTATTTGATGTCTTCCCAAAATATATAATGCATCTTTCTGTTAATTTTTTTGTTAATATATTTTTCTCTTTTATTAGGACTAGTTCTAATATGAATCTCAATCCATTATTTCAGTTGTGTGAAGTCAGATGTTATGCAGCACAACCCGGAAGCGTTGACACCCATTGACGAAGATGAAGAAATGGACGAAGAAGATCCCGATGACACTCCCATAACAATGGGAAAGCATCACGCGTCCAATGGAAACAATCTGCCGCAAATAACGCACACGGCAGCGAGTCCCATGAACCCCGAGCCTCCGAGTAAGCCCGGAGACCGGGAAACCAAGAGGCTGATCGATAGAAACGGAACTGAGATGAACGAAATCAAGCAAATCGAATCCGTCTTGTAATTAAGTTCATTTTTTATTTAGTTTCGCTCATCGAAAATGAGATTTGCGTCGTAAGTTTTAGTTTTAAGATACTGTCAGTCATAATTTTGAAATGGAAAGTGTCGTAACTCGGAGTGAAAAAATTAAGAATCGCTTAAGTGCACGTTGACTTGATTTGTCATGTTTTGATATTGAAGATTTAGATTGCGTTGACGTTAAAACTCTACGCAGGATTCGGAAAGAAATGTTATTAAATCATAGTAATCATTGGAAAACATCAAAGCAGGATATTACTTCAACACGTTATCTGAATGGAGATTTATTTGATAAATAAAAGTATGTTCATTGCAGAAAAGTGGTATATTTCCATATAAGATTGCGTCTGAAATATCTTAGCAGAGCGATAAAAATCTACACACAAGATGGGGAAGTTGTGCAATAAATGAAATGAAAAGTGTAACGATGATTGCTTGTAAATAACGAAATTCGAGTCCAGAGGGACCTTGATGCGATTTCGATTGTCCCATGGAATATTATTTGTCAGTGAAAGCTTATATGAAAATCATTCGGCAATGATTCTTTTGAGACAATAAAGGAAATGATAAAATAAACTGTTTTGGATATTGTATAATATATTTTGGATATCCTTGATTTCTTTGGAAAGAGTATTTTTCATAAAGAAATTTTCGAAATAAAATAAAAGAAAAACAATTCGTGCACAAAAAAAGTATATTTCTTACAAATGTAATTAAGAAAAAAAAAACCAGCAGGGAACTGAAATGGAATTGATATGGATATTATTATTAGACTTTGACAGATAGTAAATGAAAAATAAGAACTCCTTCAGCCAGGGGATATTTTTTCAAATTAAGAATCATTGAAAATGTTGCCCCATTAAAAAAAGAAATTAACTGATATTCAGAAACTACACAAATAAACTGACATCCGGGTTGTGTTTGTCGAGATTTATTTAACACGCTGTTCTCAAAATGCGCTATGTTGATTTAAAATGTTGATCTTGCTTACCATGCTATGAATTTATTAACTATTGGCACTTCCATTAAAAGCTTCAGTACAAGTACACGTTGCCCTTAAAATAAATTAAAGAATGTTTTGTAAATCTTATTCATGGCTGTAGTGTAACGCGCAAGATATCAATAAACAGCATATTGAGAGTCAATGAACTACATACTATGAGAATATGAATATATATTCGGTTTTATCATTGTAAATATATTACAAAATAAACCCATCTTTTCATGATAGAATGTACGGAAGTCCTAAGAAGACAGTGATTGCATAATGAGCCATGAAAGAAGAAGGTAAATTGCTTGTCAAATTTTAGCAGTGAAGTATGAAAACTATCAGTCATTTATGAAAATGAAATCTGTTTAATGCTTAGGTAGGAATCCTTAAGCTCAATCATAACATTCAGAATACGATGACATTTTTGAAACTGGTTATCAATACTGATCAAAAGAGAATGATCAATGTTTGAAAATGCAGTCTGCCCAAGAAGAATCTTTTATCTTGATATTATTTTTAAAGATGGTCGATAGAACATTGTCATTTAGTAGTAAACATCATAACAGGCTTACTGTTGCTGAGAAATATAACCCACGGCATTTATTGCCAGAATCACAGCTCACTGATGATATATGAGGACCGTTGGATTCTATTTCACACTACGCTATCAAGTTTTGAAAACTTGAAGTTAAATTAAAAGACAGATATGTGTACATTCTATCATTGACAAAGTATCTTTATCTGCAATCAAGACTTGTGTATAAGTAGATCAGATTTTGGATAATTATTCATTATTAAATTAGTATGTATTGTGAAAAAATCAGTCTACTTCAAATAATTGTAACATCAGTGTTTAATGCCTGTAAGTGCTTTTAAGCATGGCTTTGAATTTAATAATACAAAACCTGTTTTCTTTCATAAATAATTCAGGCATTAAGATTTTTTAAAAAAAACTAAGTAAGCTCATATCTGTAGTGCTAAATGTGTAAACTTTTAATTTATACTGGAGATGACTCTAATGTGTTAGCATCAAAATGATATAATAAATTAAATTAAGTGATTCAGTTAACTGACTGCTCCTTTTAATGATAACATTTAAGAATGTTGATGACATTTTAATAGTGTCCCGTGAGATTTACGGCCAGGTACCTGATGAATAAATAAAGAAAAATGTTTACCTCTCTACTAAAGATCGATAAAAGTTTCTTATAATATATATATATTGTGTATTTTACAAACCAGGGTTGGATGCATCTATGATTGTCAATATAATTACGTTTACTAGTTACATCCAGAAGAAATATGCCATGTTTATTATGGTTGTTTGATAAATTATGTTGTATTTTTTGGCTACTGCATAAAACTTTACACCTCATGTTCACATCATTTTGGATTTGATTAGTTGTCGCAGTGTTTACGTATGCTTGCACTGTAAGGTTCTTGTTAAAGTTATAAAAATATTTTTGTCTTTATACAGTGCGGATTAAGCACACGAGAGGCCCCAGGTGCAACAAAATTTGGAGTCCCTAATTTTCGGATAACATAAAAATGTCAGAAAATTCCATGTAAAATATATTAAAATTTAAACAAAACGGATTTAGAAAATAAGCTACTTTTGAGGCCCCTAAAATTCAGAGACCCCAAGCGCGCGTTTCATTCGCTTATAGGGTAATCCGCCACTGTCTATATGTATTTCAAAGAAAGCATAAATAGAAAGAAGCGAAGAACATTTTTTTAATTGTATATAATATGAATTTCCAAAGAGCCGGAGTATGAAAGTAGTGCTGTAAAACATATATTGGCCCATACAGGTGGATCAAAACATTAAGGGGTTACATGGAGAAGTTGCAAAATATATATCTATATACACATTGATTGTTGGAATAAATTGATGGGGCTATATTAAAAGGCAAGTAAAAAATGGTCTTATCAAAAGTTTTGAAGAACATTCTTTATAAAAGTTTATAGATTAATAAAGAGACAAATTGGAAATACATATTTGGTGACGTGAGGTGAGGAAATACGAGTGAGGTGAGGGTTCTACGAGTATATACAATTGGGAAACGCTGACATAAACAAATCGGTGGTACAAAGAAAAACTTTCATTTTGCAGTCATTGCTTTTAAAGCAAAAAATAGTTTTTCACTACGACATAACTTTTTAAACAGCTGTATAATATATATTGTAGATTAAAAGTGTATCATTATTTTACAGGAAAATGTCTCCATATACTAACTGTTTTGAATATCTAAAATAATTCTTTGTTAACAGGATTTGCTCAATGTCACTGACTTGTTAATAATTAATTTTATTTCGAGCAGTAACATATCGGTGTTTCCTATGAACATGTCTGTAAAATAAATAATACTGTATAATTCATATGTTTTCTGAAAATATTATCTGTCAGTGTGGTCTTATTGAAACCAAAAATAATATACCAAGAGAATAAATATTACAAAAATTGTACAAGTAGTTAAACATTCATTATTGATTGATTTTTAAAAAAAAATGGCTATGTCTTTAATGTGCAAATATAATTTTTTTTCTTTATTGAATCTGCTCAATGATGTACTTATTTGTTATGAAAATAATTTATGTGTCTAACTGTTCAGGGTTTCCAATCTAAATCAAAAAGAAAGACAATATACCATTTACAATAATATGCACTTTGAAATTGGGCTTACAACTGTTCTGCAATGTCTGAATATTTCTCCCCAATATGCAATAAAAATAATCTTCATGCATGATATGTACAGTTATTGTTTTTGTGATTGATAATTACAAACAACAGCATTATAAATTTGATGTGTATTCACTGCTTAAGAAACTGTGTCAAAATTGTATTGGCAGGGCTTGACAGATAAGGCACAATAACCACCAGTTAAAATAAAAATCAACTGTCTCTTAAAACAAACAATTTAAGTATGCTGATGGGTATAAAATGCGTTATATTTAATGGAAAATATGTTAATATAAACGCAGTGCAGCTACTTCTTTGCTAGTAATATTTTGTTCACCATGTCAATATTTCATTTTGATAATTTTAAAGAATCTAAAAATGGTAGGAGTTGTTGAGGCCCTTCTCAGATTAAAATTATTATGTGTGATCTATAAATTGGCGAACAACATTATTACCAAATTTGTACTATCATTTCAAAAATGTCTAAAAATAAATTCCCTACAATTTTTAGGTAAAACTTTTGCCTTGATAGGTTGAAACAATTTAATTTTTTTTAATTTTTACTGTTGTAAGTGTTATCATAATGTCGCATGATATGAAATCACATAGTAGATACTTAAACGATATGTAAAACCATTTATTTATTTAAATAATGTGATTTTTTAAGCTATTATAATTTTACTATAAAGATTTAAATTTATTTAACAGGATTAATATGTTACTTAAAATTAATTAAATCTTTTAAAAAGGGTTACCGATACGATAGTAATATTTTTTAGATTAAGAAATCTATGGAGATCTCTTCAAGAGTTACATATGAAAAAATGTGCCATTGATATTTTGAAAATATAATTTGTTGATTTTACATACCAAAATTTTAATTATTTTAAGGGAAATTTATTTACAAATCTTGTTATGTTACCTATTTCATGAAATGAAAAACTAGGATATTATTTAGATAACAGAATGAAATTCTTAAACATCTAAACGTTCCTTGCTTAATTTATTAAATCAATATTGGAACAAAAGCATTGTTCACAGAAAATGTAAAATGTATGTATTTTACAATTTTTTATTATCCAGGTTTGTATTGTAAAGTTGCATTGTGATGTGAATTGATGAATTCAATACAAATTGTTGAAAAATCAAATAATAAATGCTGGATAAAAATCATAATTTTATTGGTGTATTAGCGCACCCATTCTCTTGCCTGTTTTCAGCCACAACACATATAAGAGCAATGTAAGCCACTGACACCCTAGTTCAGGGGTGGGGAACCGTTTCATTTCTAAGGGCCACATTCATTTATCTGATTCAACATTGTCTAGTATATTATATATGGTGCAGTGTGAGAAAACCAACGACTGACAATGGATTGAATTATAATTGAACCATGAGTCGCCAGTCAGAGGACAGATGACATTGTTCAATTCAATGTTTAATACAGACTTATTAAGTATTTTTCTAATACACTTGAATAGTGACAATGCAACATAACTAGTATTTAATCTCAGTGAATCATATATTTTCAATGTTTAAGAGTCACGATAACATAGTACTTACTTTACAAAACAATAAGATGATTGAAATAATTTTTGCAAAATAACTGAAGTAATATTACTTCATAAATATGGGTTCCATGATGTTTTCTTTTGTGTAACAATTAAGACAACATTGAGCAAAATTCTGCTATCGGAAAGTAAACCATCGGTGAAATAAATATTCATTATTATTGACAAACATTAAAAAACTACAGTCGCGAGAACGACATGCATACAAACATAATAATATATTTTTGTTGAATATAAATAACGCGGTATGCAATTAAAAATGTCAATTCTTGGTTACATCTCAAAATTTCTCGTTAAGAGTTGAATAATAGACTCTAAGAAACTAAAGTTTAAGATAATTCTTTGTGGGGGACCGAAAATG
The DNA here is from genome assembly GCA_030503985.1 of Himalopsyche tibetana. Classification (NCBI taxonomy): domain Eukaryota; kingdom Metazoa; phylum Arthropoda; class Insecta; order Trichoptera; family Rhyacophilidae; genus Himalopsyche; species Himalopsyche tibetana. Next base: position 10,056,532 of record JAPJYX010000024.1, read on the forward strand.
TAAAACTCGTTAAAATACTGACATCTATATTTTCACTGCATAAATTTTTTTACATTAGTTGTTATATCTTTATTAGTTATTTATCTCTATTTAATTCAAAGAAATGGGTAATATTAATTTTATCATGAAAATAATAAATTATCGTTAGTTTTGAATAATAAAATTGATTAACATCAGAATGCTCCTGATTTCTATAACTTATGGTGAAAGAAAAGGTAATGATTTTAAGACAGTGACAGCAATTGACTAGAATAGCTTCTGATAGATTTTTTTACAACAATTTGTGTGATTTATTTAAATTAGATGAAAATAAATTTTACTTTAATTACAAAAACATCTCAATTGATCAAGGCATTTCTAATTCCATTCAACATTCACTGTAAAATTTTGATTGTGCGCTAGTGTCGTACCTTAAACAGTGAACTATTTATATTTTTTCAACAACTCAACTGCAATATTTAATTTTTATAAAATATTAACATAAACTATTAACAGAAAATAAATTGCTTAACCTTTATTCGCTCGCACGCTGTGCGCAAAAGGAGTAGCACACTGCCTGAGCATTTTTTCGCGAAATATTCGCGACAAATGCATCCGTTAAAAAAATTATATCTCTAAAACTAGTCATCCTGGTTGAGTAAAAAAAAAAGCATTATCAAAATAAAAGCAAAAAAAAATTACAAAAGCTTTATTTGTGTCCGAACTGATTTATTACGGTCTGCCTAAAATTACAAAACGGACATATTATTTCTTAAGAGTCGGACCTTGTAACGCAGATGCTTATATTACTCGTATTACAAAAATATTTATCGAAACCGAAATTAAATTATGGATCAGTATCTCAAAAACATTATTTATGTAATCTAATATTCATATCTTGAATAATATTATCATAAATCATTGTACTCCGATAGCGAAATGAACCATAATCAACTGTCTCGTATGGGACCGCTGGGCGTATAAAGGTTAATATCACTGTCGACAAATCTGAACCTTTCACTTAAATAGTTTTTCTCCCTTAGAGCAATTAAAGATGTGCGATTTTTCTTTTTTTTATATCGTCATCGGTAATGCAACTTAATGACAGTTATGTCTAAATCGGAATCAATGAATTTTTTTTTAATGAAAAGTTTTCATGATAAAATTAATTTATCATAGAAAACTAATCTTAAATTAATATTTTTATTATAATTTTAATGTAAATTTCTCTTGCAATGTACTGGCTGTGAGTTTTGAAACAATGTTTATTAATGTTACATGCTATATTTTTAACAATTTTGTATTAAAGCCAACCTAAAAGTTGAATGTTTATTTTTAATGCAATGCCATATTTGTTTTTTTTTTATTGTATATCTTAAAGCAAAACAATGTAATGTGATTTCTCGATCTATCATTTTGCAACATATATTATTGATTAAATATTTATTTTAAATTATAATTAAACAATATTTATCACCAGGAATAAATCTGGTAGATTTTGAGTAAAAAAACAAAACTCCAGAATTTTTTAACTCGTGGAATCTTGTCTTTAGTAGAATTTTTCGTCCTCCTTGCTGTTTTATATTACAGTAGGGTTTCTATCTATTCATTATATTTCTTTGGATTTTTTTTTTTTGATTGATGGTTAAATATCAAAAGATTTCAAATAAAAAACGATTCAAGCAAAGTCCAAGACACACTGAAAACCCTCAAGAGTAGGTTGGTATATATTATTTATTATATAAATGTGAAAATACCTTCAAATAATGAAAAAGATGCTTGCTTAAAATATTTGCATAATTTTGGAGTAATAATTTCTTCATTTTTAACAATTGTTACAGTTAAATAATAAATTGAGGAGCAATCAAACGTCGTTGTATTTTGGGCCTCAGCAAAATGATCGATCGAGGTTCACAATTATATTGTTCTCATTCTAGCAAAAAACATTATGTCGCGTGATAAGATTTATATACCAAAAGTTTTTTGATTTAAACTATCTTGTATGGCAAAACATACATTACACAATATGTTGTGTAATTGCATGTGATTGACACGAGAATATTCACCATTAATTTATTTAAAATTAGTATAACTAATATAACATTTTACCAGAGTGGGATCTATTATATTACATAAAAAAGTTGTGTAAAATAAACTATTATGTAATCGATACATGGCTCATAAAATTATTAATTTTTCTATCTTATATTAGTTTTTATAATCATAAATATAACAATGTCCCCCACAATGTTATGTTAATTTGTCACCGAACGTATGCTTGGAATATTTTTGGCTAGAAAAAACGTGTGGATGATCTTTGTAAATATATTCATGTATGAGAAAGGGTGTTTCCAAGTGCTCTTCGATATAAGAAAATAATAATAATATATTATAATATAATAGGTATATGAAATAATATAACCTAAATTACACAATTATTAAAACTAGTTGTGATGAATGGAAATTGGTCATATATAATGTATTACGAAGAAAAAGGGTAGACTGATTACTACATGAGTTGGATAGATATTGCGTAATTATTTTTGCTTGCCTCTTTTTCTTTTAAAAGATCAATAATACATTTCTATTAAATCCCTTATTTTGGACCGAAATTAACTTGTTATTCTATTATTACAACTGTATAGTTTTTTAAATATGTTTTTTTGTTATTATATAAAATATTATTGTCATTTGAAAATAAATTGATTTCTTTACGCCATTACTCTTTTATTACCATACACTCATTCCCAGAGCAATAAAAGTAATAAATTTTTGTTCAATGCGATTTTATTACGATATTGTGTTAACCTAGGTAAGTTTTTACTATATTATGTGTACTATACATATTTAAATAATTTTAATCAGGGCTGTGACAATTGCTTGAAAAACAGTTAACAAAATTTGTTGCTGAAAATGTCTACCTCTCAGGCAATTTATTGATCAGTGGAACAGCCCTTGCAACTGGTACTTATGTGACCGACGTGAAGAAAAAATCTTAAGAAAAATATATGCTTGGTTATGGTTTCGGTGTCGTAGATAAAAATGAAAGCATGTTAGTCTTGGGAACTCCAGGATTATTAACTCGGTCCTGAAGAAGAAAAGTAAAAGGCTTTAAAATGGAAATCAATCTTTTAGCTTTTAACGATAGCGTTTCTACAAGAAACTTGGTTAGTATTCTTTTAATTAAGGAATCAAAGGGCAAAAAAATAAATTTGCTTATGGACTTGCTCCAAATGCAACTTATATGTGAGGCTATTTACAGTGACGTTCCTAGGCTATGTGCCGCTACGGGTTTAAAATAGCGCCCTAACTACTGCCATAGGTAAAAGTAATTTTTAAAGAAGATTTTTGCGATAAAGTTAAGTATTTTTTACCCATAGGTAATCATATTATTATTACTACAGAAAATATATTTTTCGCCATTTTTGTGATCATTTGCCGCTCCTTAGGACTTGCCGCCCCTCGGCAACTGCCTACTCGCCTATGCCTACGGGACGTCCCTGGGCTATTATTTGCAAACCCACCTCGTTCCAAATGTGATGAAAGATAAACCATGAATGTAATTCAGTAAGTAAAAATACATTATTAAAGTATTTTCAGAAAGAAGTCTCAAAACTAGCTTGATAACATAAAAAATATCATTCCAAAGTAATGTTAAACTAAAAATACTTTTAAAATGTATGTTTTTTTACAAAATGAAATACAAGATTCATTTTTCAACCATTTTGTCACGAGCCTGGTTTGCAAATAGTAGCATCATGTGTTTTCATATGGGCACCAAATGGTAGATGCTTGATCTAGTGTTTAAAGCCAGAGATATAGTTAGTTAATAGGTTTTCAAATCGCTTACTTTGCCTCACTATAAATCCAAGAATTTCGTTTGCATGCAGCGCCATATATGTAAGTAATGTACGAATGAAACGTGAAAATAGAGTCAAACCTAATTCCAATGGCATTAAAAAAATGGCTTTTATGTATCATTTGATATTTCATAGTTATGTTATATGAAAGGGAATCTTGAACGGGATAAGTAAATGCAATTTAGAAACGCTGAAGTCAAGTTTGTTTATTGTAGACCAATTCATATTGTGTTGCAGAGTAGTACAGTTTGCCATTTTCTGATACTTAAAAACAGTTTTAAGTCGACAGAAAAGAGCAAATACTGTATTCCACTTAAACTTGAAGAAATAAAATAAGCATGAGGAATATCATCAGGACCCACTGACGATTTTTGGTAAAGACAGGAGAACTGCATACCGGACTAATCAAGATAGTAGATATTGAGGTTCTACTGTACTTCAGAACACAGATTACCATATTTGTATTTTTTTTAATTATCAGATTTATATATCTACATAAGGTACACACAATTAAAAAAAATGCACATTACAAAAACATCTTTGCCTGTCAGTCAGTAAAACTTTGGTTAGATGGATTACAATCTAGCGAAGGGCTGGCACTTGGTCTTCAGGCTTATTTCAGCGTTCAGCCTTGAAGAGAGTTGAATGCGCGTTTACAACATACATTACATATACACAGGGCTTTTTCCTATGTAACGCAGTGGAACGGCGTTCTAGCACTTTTTTCTTAGCATTTTTAACTATTCAAATCAATATTCGCAAAAAAATAAATATATTTTGCTTCGAAAAAATTTTCTTGGAAAACCATTGCCTTTTTGTCGCTACTTTAGGTCTCTTTTGAATGTAGTGTACCAGTTATCATAAACTGGTGTCATAATACAACACAATGCCAGGTCCATATACTTACTCTATGACCAGAACCAGGGGCTTAATGCTCAATATATTGTTTTGTTTTGCGAAATTCTCTTGTTTACAAAATCTGTAACGAAAATTAATGAAGATGAATTTAAAATGTTTCTGCTCATTGACAAAATTGAAACAGTGGTTTGAGACATGACTTTCAGTGATCATTCTCGCAAAAACGAATAATATTTACTGTCAAAAAGAAGAGCTTGTGATATTTTTTTTGTGAATTTGGTGATACAGAAGAAAATCTGGTTTCATAATTTCTAAGACTTAACAATAGCATATAAGCATGTCTAACCTGAGGGCCAAGAAACGTCACGCTCTAAGCAATTTCGTTAAGCTCTTACAAACTTCCATACAAACTTTATATGGAAGTTTGCAGTGTCTAACGAATTTGCTTAGTGCAATGTTTCTAAAACTTTTTGGGCCCGTGGCCCCTTTTGAGAGTTTTATTTTTCTGTGCCCCCCATACCTATTTTGTACTATTGAAATATAAGCGTTATAAGGAATTTTGGGACCCAAAACGAAAAGACGCGAGACTTTTTATTTTGTAGTTCTTCCCATAATTTCGAATTTCAAAAAACCAGGAATTTCGAATTTAAGATCACAGGAATTTGCGGATTTCCCAAAATGAACGCCTCGACTCCTTTTTTTTCCTCTTAGATAATTTCTAAAACACAACAATTTACGGTTTTCGGAAAATTTGCCCTTAGCCTTGTTGAGAAACCCTAGCTTAGAGCACAACGTTTCATTTGATTTGAAAATTGGATGAACACAATATTTTCTGCTCTTCTCCTTAAGCGTCTTCATTCTTTGATATATCTATTAGAAAACAGCTTCCACCACCTCCATCTTCGTCGAAAGTAGAAACTTGACTGATACAACGAGCTGCTTGACGCATGGAAATCGTATGTCATAATATGTACAGTGGCAAATATCTAAACGCGCGCTTAACACTCTTCATGTGAACTTAGCCTTATTCGACGGTGTCTTGTGGCACCCTGAATGCATATAAGTATATCGCATTTCACCGCAGAAAATACATATCGTATTTCTATAAGGAAGTTTGTGCGAGCAAAATATCAGTCTGTGGCAATAAAAAAGAAATGGTTCATAAATCATAAAGACTGAGAAGTCATTGCACTCGCATTGCATAGTGTAAAGCGATAAGAGATGCATTTGAAAAGCAAAACTATCACGAAATGTACACAAATACTCACTTAGTACAGTGGCGTAGCTACAGCTACCGCATCAAAAGACTATAAAAAATAATAACGGGAAAGATTCACTTCGTCAATCAAATCGATTACACGAAGAACGCGTACACTTTGTTGGTAAAACGATTCTTTTAGTAACTATCGAAAAAATCCTTCAATGCGGTCAGTATTTTTTTTTTCTTGGACTATCATTATAATGAAATATTCAAGTCCTGATAGTTGTAAATTGTAAATATAGAAAAAATATCGTAGTTCAAAATTATAATGATACATATCTGTACATCAATAAATAAAATGAAAAAAAAATGTTTTCTTCAAAAGTATAATATTTGGTCTCATTTTGGCGAACTCTCCCGATCCAGCGCCCGAGGACATATAACCTATAAGTACGCTTCTGCCTAAATCACCTGTAATGTTGCCAGAATACAATTTTATTTTAGAAAAGAATCTTTACCTTTGTCAGTTTTGATACATTGCATTTTCTATGATAATTCAGTTCAGCACAAATTATTTTCATATTGTCATTTACTGTCTCTCCGCGGCTTGAGTTAATACGCCACTGCAGTCTGATTTCTGGTACCTAATATAAAAGCGATTGAGTCACATGAAACTAATCTTTGTATCGTAACATAATAATAAAAACAGTGTTACATATCAGCATGGTGTCAAAAGGTTGCAATTTGAAAGGATGCGATGACGTTTGTGTGCTGTTTAATCATAAGTTGAAAATCCTCAATATGTCTTAGAAGAAAAGATAGATGGAATAATAAGTAAAATGAACTTATTATTTTAATTTTAACACGAGGAGTTCATTTTTTCAAGCTACAAACGTTTCACAACAATCCCCATAGTTTAAAGTCGCGCAGTGGATCCGTTTGAAGAGTTGCACTTCATGCCTCTATTCCGCTGATTTTGGTTTTGTTAATTTTTAAATATTTCTTTCTCAGGTTTGATGAAGAGTCTATTGCTTTCCAAACTGCTGTCTAAGATTCCGAGTCTTAATGCAGCTTGGCCACGTTAACCTATCCAGACTCAGCATGCGGAAATAAACGTTTATAACGTCTGTAAGCGACAACTAGCAATTAAAATAGGTTTTATATAAAACAGTTTTTAAAAATTTTCAAAACGAGCAGACTGTTATGTGAGTCAGTCCTAACACGGACCCAATAGGCCACGCTTGTAATCAATTGTAATCAAGCCTAACTTCACGACATTTGAAAATTTTGTTAATATATTTGGAAATCTCAATATTTATTTTATTTACCTTTTTATATTTTTTTATTGCCTTCAAAGGTTCTCAAAAAATATGTTCTGTGGGAGAATAAAATTTACTTGCATATAATATCTTAAAATATTTTGTCATTCAAATTACTACAGTACCGGTGTCAGAACGCGGGAATTTCTCGGGACATGACAATTTTATGCCTCGTTATAACCTCGACGGGTGAGGTTTTTGTGGCCCTTCGTGTGTTCGAGAACATGTTCTGGGACATTGTTCCCGAGACATCAGGATCAAAAATATTTTCTGAAGATATCATTTTGTATTTAAAATATAATTCAACAATTTATCCTCTGGAACTTAAAAAAATCCCCATGGTTATGAACCACTGTACCTCTCTTCTCAATTCAAGTACCGCACGTAATGCGAGACGTCATGCAATCAATTCGGCTTAAAATGTCAATGCAATGCAGATACTGTTTGTTCGTAGTAAACAAACAAATTAGCCTCTGATCGGGTTGAGCGTGAACAGATAACTGTCGTCAAATAAATTGAAAAAAATATTTCCAGTCGATGATATTATCATGGCATAATTTCACGTATTTTTATGATTTAGACTGATTTAGATAATGTCATACTCTTTTCTGACTCGACAGTCCGTGGTGAACCTGGGCCTCTTTAATCAGTCTCCTCCAATCCATTCAATCCTCAGTTTTCCTGAGCCAATCGCTGACCTCTAGCACTAGAAGGTACTGTAACGCCCCACCAATCCAGCGAAGTTGCGGTCTTCTGTATTCCTTTGCGCTTTTACTATCTACGTGCGTGATCCACTCAAATTCTGATGAACGCAATGAATTTGTCCCAAAAGAACCCGCGGAAATTGAAGTGTGAAAAGGATGACTGCAATTCTATCTTTAAATAAAAAACCGACTCCGACTCCAATTTGATTTTTTAAAAATCTTTCCGTTTAACAAACGTATCTTTATGCCATAAGATCATTCTAGTTACTGGAATAATTCTAGTAGATGTCAGAAATCAATATGATTTATAGATAAATTTTTCAATATCCTTACATTATTTTTCTCCGATTTTTCCGAGTCTACAGCTCTAATGCAAAAAACATGGTTAAGTTCCAAAATATTTCCAATTATTTAAAATGAGTTTTATGATCAATAGAAAATTAAAAGACATGTAACATAGTCGGATCCTATGACACAGTGGTTAGCGCTGTTGGCTTCCGCGCCCGATCTCACAAGTTCGAGCCCCAGTACGGACAGCATTTTTTCGATCGATTTTCGATTTCTGTTCGAAGGCATAGGTGTTTGTGATGTCTAAAAATTCCTTCCTACTCTTCCGATCCTCCAATAACTGGGCGTAGCGAGAGCGATTAGTTAACCACTAGTCCTGTCCAGCGTTCCCTCTAAGCTGTGCGCGTGTGCGCACGCGCACGTGCATTAGCACAGAGCGCACAAAAGTTACACCAATTAAACCATCACCAGAATAAATTAATTGTCATTATATAGTTTTGTTAATTATTGCCATTATAAAAAATTAGCCATTTCATTGAGTAGGTTTAAATAACGTTATGTAGCGCACAATTTTTTTAATTTCCTTTCAAAGTTGCACAGCCAATGTATTTTGCACACATAACCTTCGGAAAATTAGAGGGAACATTGGTCCTGTCCTAGCCTTATCCTTCTATCCCTACTACTCCCTTTGTAAATAAAGACAGATTGAGCGACTGAGTAACAAACAGTTCTCGTAGAAAAGCTTCTGTTGAGATACTTCCATTAGGAGGCCATATGCTCTACACTAGGAGCGGATATGTATAAAAAACCATATATTATCCAGAAAAAACACTTAAAGATTTTAAATAAAAATAGATACAAAATTTGGACAAATAGGTGACACATGTGACAATTAAAATAAAATATTCATTTTTACTACACTTCTCTACATTTTTTTTGTTTTGGTTTTGTTGTTTTTTGTCTGGCCCATCGCTCACCGTAGAGGTAATTATTAATGATGGCGAGTTGAAATAATTAAAGAAAGAAAGACGCACTGCATTTCTTTCCCCAACATGTGAATGACATCGGCGCCCACAGAGGAGAGATTGAAAAAACCATTTGATCAATGTATTCTTGAATGATTTACCTGCATCGTCATGATTGGTTCGACAACTTGAATTGTATGTGTACAAGTGAGGTGTCCAGTTTCACACATGGCCATGTTCACTTTTTTATTGATTCCGGCAGGGAATTTTTAAACCTACAATTCAATATGTCTCAATCAATTTTAAATAATGATTTTACTATCATGTGAATAATTTTTAATTGAACGCTCTCAGAGGTGGGCTGAAACGGGCTCAGAGGGGCTCGCTCGAGCCCCTTGTTAAATTTGATTAAGACCGGCGAGCCCCTTGTTGAAATGAAAAAATATTCTCAGATCAACAGTAATTGCTGTAGATGGTTTATATGTAATATGAAACAAAAGACTTAGTTGCGTTTGGAAATTTTTCGTAAAATAAATTTATTTTGGGTGCATACTAAAAGATATCATAAGCTTTTTTTAAATTTATGTAGCAGTATATTTTTACTAAATAAAATCATATTAAGTAACATTTGATTGATTTCAAAATGATTGTGAATCGACAGATGTGAGTGACAGGTTAAACGAGCCCCTTGTTAACATTTTGGCAACCCACTGCTGAACGCACCCTATTCCTATGCATTATATTTAAGCTTCGTTTATTATAATATTAATCTTGTTTTTTTTTATTGTCAATAAATAACCTGTGTCACCTGTGTGGTCGAGTGGTCAACGGTGTTGGCTTCGGCTACAGAGGGCCCGGGTTCAAATCCCGGTACGGACAGTTTTATAAATTGATTTTTCAATCAATTTATGAATTTCTGTTCAAAGGCATGGATATATGTGATGTCTTGAATTCCCCCCTCTCACCCACCCTATCCTATGAACGGGGCGTATCGAGAGCGATTAGCTTACCACTAATCCTGTCCTACCCCTATCCTTCTATCCCTACTCTCTTTGTAAAAAGAGAGGTTGAGCAACTGAGTAACAAACAGTTCTCATAGAAAACACTTCTGTTGAGATAAACTCCATTAGGAGTCCATATGCTCCACATTGGGAGCGGACATGGTTAAAAAAAAAAAAAAAATAAATTCACTTTCCTGATTTACTAGGCTTAACCATCGAATTCAAATTTTTGTTTCATGAAATTTTAATGATTCACTGCTGTAACATTGTATTGAAAACGTAAAATTATACATTAAAATGGTCATCTCAACACATTTTATTCTCAAAAGTAGCTAAGTCATACATTTAAACCAGTGATTTTTGAAGTTTGTAGCGGCCATTTTTTTCTCAAAACTAAATATATTATATTTTTTTTCACGTAAAAAAAATATTTAATAAATTGTAAGCAAGCTTTTTCTTTATTGAAGAGGTATAAATCTGTCCATAGAAATGAGCTTACTGATGAATATTTGGATTTGATTGTGCTACTCAGTAGTACAAATATTAACCCTCCAGAAACGAGAGCTTTTTTCCGATAAAAAAATATATTTTCTTAGCCATATTGAAGTCACGGATAACTTTTATTCCTATCCAAAATTAAAAAAAAAAAAAACGCAAAGTCGTCGTATAGAAACCCCGCATGACTATATGGTCATGCTCATCCTTTTATTACCGTGTAATATTGAGTACGGACAGTAGTAAGGACAAAAGTGACCGTATGGGCTCGCAAACATTCGGGGTTGAAATATAGCTAAACGTGATTTTTTTTAAATATTTACAATTTGACCTCTTTAGATTAACATAATTTCAATACAAATATATTAGCAAAATAACTGAAAATAATTTGATGTTTTTATAAAAAAAACAGTTTCAAAAAGTAAATTAAAAAAAACGGAAATTCAAAAAATCACATGTGCTTTAAGAGGCCGTTTCTGTCCCCACGGCTGATGACTAACTGTAGTTTGTACCCTTCTTAACCAAATATGAGCGAAAGCAACGATATTCAGGTAGAAAAAGGATGAATAGTGGGATCAATAGACAACGGTGTTTACGGTGACGCTCGTCCTTGGAGGGTTAAGTCAAATTATAAAAAATAGTTTAAAATTAACAATGATCAAGATCGCATTAAATTTTGAATAACATATAAATAAAACACGTATACCAAAATATTTCACAATGAAAACATTTTTAATAAACAAGTAGTCATAATCTTCTTTTTGCATGGTTTATTTATTTTCACGTTTTCGAAATAACAATAATAGAAATAACACTCATTCAATTATCTTAATTCACTTCATCTTTTTTACACAGTTTGCACGGCTGTTTTACACAGAATGTATCCTTTGGATTATGTTATTATTGTATCGTAAATATTGAGCGAACTTTACATTAAAATTTTCTTTGAGGCCCAAACCCATCATAATTTGTTTTTATGCGCCCCGCTAGATGATAAAGGTTGTGCATGCCTGATTCAAACTGATTTTATGATGAAACCGAACATTAACAGCTTAACGACCGCACGTATTTTTATAAAATTTCACCTGGCGAAATAAAATTTTGCGAATAATTCGCAAACATTATAATTTTACTAAATTCAATATAATTTGTAAGCAAATTGAGATATCTTTACAAAATTCAATTTTCTTAGCTTCCAAATACTTGTGTGTGCGCCGGCCAGCAACCTTTGTTTTTCAAAGACTCAAATACGCGTCCACGGTCGTTAAGCTGTTAAAAGAAAATTTTATTTTATCAGTGTTATTATTTACTGTATAAGCAACTGAAAAGATTATAAAAGGGCGTAACATTTTGTCAAAAGGTAGTCAGTCAAACAGAATTTCGACTCTCCTGAAAAATAAAGTGAGAAACCGACGTGGCCGTTTTCGATACTGGACGCCTCAATTATTTGGGTACTGCGTGAAAGCTTAAAATTCTACTTGTCAAATAGAGCTATGCTGGCAGCTGGTGAAGGGGTGATTACTTTTGTTATTGTAATGTTATAATATCCAAATAAAATGTTCTCTTCGTTTTTTTGCTACATTTTTTTCTCTACATCAAGAGTTCTGTCATTCCTCGTATCAAAGTATTGAATTTTGACAAAACTGGTGTTATTTGGACAACGATGTCCAGTTCTAGGACTTATCCTTGACGATAATTCATGAAACCACACTACCGAGTAAATTGAGAATGTTAGTATAATTTCTTTATTATCAGCCTTTATATGATCATAAATGTATAAAGCACTAGCGAGTACCCGGCATGCGTTGCAATGCCACTTAAAGAAAGAAAGTGTTTTAATTCTGTTTATTGAAGTGGTTTTGGATATATTTTGTTTTTCCGTCTGGTGCGTATACGAATAGATCTGAAGGTTTTCGAACGGTTGAGCAGGCCACATACAGCTGTCCATGTGGGAAACATAGATTTTCTAAATTTAGTCCACACCCTTGTAGCGATTGTCCCTTTGCTTTGTTGATGGTCATTGCAAGTGCGAGTCGCACCGGAAACTGCAAACATTTAAATTCGAATGGCATATCTGTTGGAATCATTGAGATGCTTGGCAATAGTACATTGTCTCCTTTAAATTTTCCTGTTAACTTGTTTAGCTTCAATGATATTGTGCATTATCTTTCTCACTGAATGTCTGGTACCGTTGCATAGCGGTGAATTTATATTTCGGAGAAGAATGATAGGTACGCCAATTTTCAATGTAAAAACGTGTGACGGCATGGCTGGCAAATCAAGTGAGCTTAAGAATTCAGAAGAATTTATTGCGATATTTTTGGGAAAACTTTTTGAATCAATTCTCTTATTGTTTTTGTAATTTTACAGAAGTTTGTTGGCAATGTAATACATTGTGTGGATTCATCTATTTCCAATTTTCCATTCCCAATATTCGACAATTTTTTTGCGAAACGTTCAGCGGATGTGTCATATTGTAGTTCTACACGCATGCTGGCCTTGAAAGCCAATTTCTGCACGTGTCGCCATAAAACTGATGATTTGAGTCATGCATTTAATTCATCAACAGCTGTTGAACGTGGTATAACTGATAGGGTTTGTCAAAAATCACCAGACAATAAAATAAGTGCGCTACCAAAAACCACTATTTATTTCCTCTCAAATCTTTTAGTGCATAGTGTAGTGCTTACAATGCCTTTTTGTGCGCCATAGTACATTCGTCTCATATTATGAGTTGGCATGATTGAAGTTCTTCACCCATTCCGATTTTTTTTTGATATTGCATGTTAGTGTCTCAGTGATTTGCATTAAAATGCAATTTCAGTGCTGAATGACAACCATCCAAAAATGTTCACACCAAAGACACGCGAACTGACGCTAAACTATATCAAATACAGATATTTGCTTAATAGAGAAAAGTCACCAGAAAAGGCGATAATTCTTAGAAAATGCGCCACAGAAAATCCTAAAAATAGCCAATCAACGGGTCCAAATTTCACTTTTCGCGACCGATGATTTGCCATGAAACTGACAGCCGTGGCATACAGATCGCTTTATTCGGCAACATTTTTCATTGTAAAATGGCTGCACTCTGGGGTGGGCTGGAGGAAGCTCAGAGGGGTTCGCGCAAGCCCTTTGTGAAATTTTGCTAAGGTCGGCCAGCCCCTTGTTAATTTAAGAGAAAACAATATTCTCAAATCAAATGAGTACATAACTGCAATTTCTGACTTAAATACATTATCTATGACAGCATCAGTATACACAGTATTACATTTTCGGCCATTCACATTGATGAGTTTACAGTAAATTGCGTATTGGTACATATTGTAAATGTATTAAGTAAAAATCGATTGCTTATTTAAGTGGTCCATCAGAGTGATAAAAAACTCACTGCTTCCTAGAATACCGAGAATTGCTTTGATATAAAGCGAGCCCTTTGTAAACGCATTGGCAGCCTACCACTGGCTGTACTAATTTAGAAAACTTTGAGGGCGTCCGCACAACAAATCATCAAAGTTTTATTGCAATCAGATGAACGGTATAGAAACAGGAACACATTAAGGAAAAACTACCAAATTACCGTATTGGCAGCCCATCGTTGTATGTTTTGATTCAAAAACCTTTGCTGGTGTCCGCAAAGCAACTCACCAAAGCTTTATCGCAATCAGATGAACGGTATAGGAACGAATACAGAACAAACAAAGAAATTAACGTTTTGGAAGCCCACCGCTGGCTGTACTTATTCAGATACCGTTGCGGGTGTTTGCACAACAACTCACCAAAGTTTTATCGCAATCGGATGAACGGTATAGGAACAGGAACGCATAAGGGACAAACTTACAAATTAACGTATTGGCAGCCCACCGCTGATTCATATAAATTCGCGAGCGTCCGCACAACGGCTCGCCAAAGTTTTATCGCAGTCCGATGAATGGTATAAGATTGCATACGGAAAAAAACAAACAAATTAACGCATTGGAAGCCCATCGCTGATTTATATACATTCAAGGGCGTCCGCACAACAACTCACCAAAATTTTATCGCAATTGGATGAACGGTATAGGAACGCATACCAGACAAACAAACAAATTAACGCATTGGCAGCCCACCGCTGATTCATAAACCTATTCTGGCGTCCGCATAACAACTCCCCAAAAAAATTATCGCAATCGGATGAGCGGTATAGGAGCGCATAGGTAACAAACATACAAACATTCATTTTTATATATATAGACTAGCCGGTACCCGGCAAGCGTTGCAATGCCATTCGAAGAAAGAAAGTGATTGTATTTTAATTCTGTTTATTGAAGTGCTTTTTGATATCTTTTTTTCCTGTCTGGTGCGTATACGAATAGATCTGAAGGTTTTCCAACGGGTGAGCAGGCCACATACAGCTGTCCATGTGAGAAGCATAGATTTTCTAAATTTAGTCCTCACCCTTGTAGCGATTGTCCCTGTGCTTTGTTGATGGTTATTGCAAATGCGAGTCACACCGGAAAATGCAAAAATTTCAATTCGAATGGCATATTTGTTGGAATCATTAAGATTCTTGGCAACAGTACATTGTGCCCTTTATATTTTCCTTTTAATTTGTTTAGCTTCAATGATATTGTGCATTATCTTTTTCACTGAATGTCTGGTACCGTTGCAAAGTGGTGGATTTATATTTCGGAGAAGAATGATAGATACGCCAATTTTCAATGTTAAAACGTTTGATGGCATGGCTGGCAAATCAAGTGAGTTTAATGATTCAGAAGAATTTATTGCGATATTTTTGGGAAAACTTTTTGAATCAATTCTTTTATTGTTTTTGTAATTTTACAGAAGTTTGTTGGCAATGTAAAACATTGTGTGGATTCACCTATTTTCAATTTTCCATTCCCAATATTCAACAATTATTTTGAGAAACGTTCAGCGGATGTGTCATATTGTAGTTCTACACGCATGCTGGCATTGAAAGCCAATTTCTGCACGTGTCGCCATAAAACTGATGATTTGAGACATGCATTTAATAAGTTGAACGTATTATAACTGGTAGGGTTTTAGAAAATCACCAGCCAATAAAATAAGTGCGCCACCAAAGACAATTATTCATTTCCTCTCAAATCTTTTAGTTGATAGTATACAGCTTACAATGCTTTTTTGAACGCCATAGTACATTCGCCTCATATTATAAGTTGGCATGATTGAAGTACTGCACCCATTCCGATTTTTTTTGATATTGCATGTTAGTGTCTCAGTGATTTTCATTAAAATGCAATTTCAGTGCTGAATGCGCTGTTCGACCACCATCCAAAAATGTTCACACCAAAGACACGCTAAACTTTATGAAACACACAAATTTGCTAAATTGAGAAAAGTCACCAGAAAAGGCAATAATTCTTAGAAAATTCGCCACAGAGAATTCTAAAAATAGCCAATCAACGGGTCTAAATTTCACTTTTTGCGACCTATGATTTTCCATGCAACTGCCAGCTCCTTGTTAATTTAAGAGAAAACAATATTCTCAAATCAAATGAGTACATAGCTGCAATTTCTGACTTACATACATTATCTATGACAGCATCAGTATACACAGTAGTTCATTTTCGGCCACTTACATTGATAAGTTTACAGTAAATTGCATATTGTTACATATTGTAAATGTATTAAGTAAAAATTGATTGCTTATTTAAGTAGTCCATCAAAGTGATAAAAAACTCACTGCTTCCCAGAATACCGAGAATTGCGTTGATATAAATCGAGCCCCTTGTACACGCATTGGCAGTCTACTGCTAGCTGTACTAATTTAGAAAACTTTGAGGGCGTCCGCACAACAAATCATCAAAGTTTTATTGCAATTGGATGAATGGTATAGAAAGTGGAACGCATTAAAGAAAAACTCGGATGAACGGTATAGGAACAGGAACGCATAAGGGACAAACTTACAAATTACCGTATTGGCAGCCCATCGTTGTATGTTTTGATTCAAAAACCTTTGCTGGTGTCCGCAAAACAACTCACCAAATCTTTATCGCAATCAGATGAACGGTATAGGAACGAATAAGGAACAAACAAAATTAACGTATTGGAAGCCCACCGCTGGCTGTACTTATTCAGATACCGTTGCGGGTGTTTGCACAACAACTCACCAAAGTTTTATCGCAATCGGATGAACGGTATAGGAACAGGAACGCATAAGGGACAAACTTACAAATTAACATATTGGCAGCCCACCGCTGATTTATATACATTCAGGGGCGTCCGCACAACAACTCACCAAAATTTTATCGCAATTGGATGAACGGTATAGGAACGAATATGAAAAAAAACAACAAATTAACGCATTGGCAGCCCACCGCTGATTTATATACTTTCAAAGGCGTCCGCACAACAATTCACCAAAATTTTATCGCAATTGGATGAACGGTATAGGAACGCATAACAGACAAACAAACAAATTAACGCATTGGCAGCCCACCGCTGATTCATAAACCTATTCTGGCGTCCGCATAACAACTCCCCAAAAAAATTATCGCAATCGGATGAGCGGTATAGGAGCGCATAGGTAACAAACATACAAACATTCATTTTTATATATATAGATATATAGAAGATAGATAATATCACTATCTTTGATGCTGTTGTAATAATTATTGACAACCCTAAAAAAGTAAGTACAATATTATTTTAATTTTTAATAATTTTTATCACAAGAGAAGGAAACACAAGATTAAAAAAAACTGATTAAAATGAATAGTTTTGGACGCTTGACTGTAAGTGAATTTCAATATTCTATATATTAATAGCCGATAAGGTCCGTATGAGTGTACAGTTGAGTGTAAGGTGTCCTCGACCTTACAGTCTCCACTTTTTTTAATAAAATAAAATAAAATAATATAAAATAAAATAAAATAAAATAAAATAAAATAAAATAAAATAAAATAAAATAAAATAAAATAAAATAAAATAAAATAAAATAAAATAAAATAAAATAAAATTAAATTAAATAAAATTAAATTAAATTAAATAAAATTAAATTAAATTAAATTAAATTAAATTAAATTAAATTAAACTAAATAAAATTAAACACAATGCAACAAAAATCTCACGTTGCTGGGCAACGGGTTTACAGCTAGTAAAATTTTAATCGTTCAAATTTTGTATATTTACATGCGGTTTGCCACAAACGACCTGGGTTTATCCTTTCGACATCTTCACGCTTTCAAAATCGGGAAGAAACCGGAACTGACTTAGTAATTCGTTTTTGTTGTGTATACATAGTATAAAAATATTATAACTTAGAATAAATCTTATTGATGGCAATCTGGATTATTTTAAGTATCGCTCGACAATAATTTCGTTTTATCAGTTGGGAAAGTAATACTATTTTTATAGGTCTTTAAAATTACACGTGACTATAATAAAAATGCAATTCGAAAGTTTATAACATGATAATTATTGTCTACTGGTTTTGAAAGGATGTGTTGAAAGGAATCCATGTTGTGTTATTTAAGAGTGATATTAAAATACGGATGAAATGTAATAATAAATAGCTTTGAGTTCATACAACCCAAGAGCCTTACTACAAATCCATTACTATAAAAAGGGACTACATTTATCCCGAATGCAAAATGAGCTAAGATTGTTACAGCTTTGCGACAGGCTTGATTTCTTTTTTATTTAAAATTTTCATCTTCTATGTCTAGTACAGGGGTGAGGAATCTTTTCTTCTCTAAAGGCCGCGTTCATTTTTCTGATTCGACATAAGGCCGCAGTAAACATTGACTGGGGAATCTTTGGCCGGAAACAATTTCATGCCAATTTCCAAAGCCCGAAAATTTGCGAATTTCCCAAAATTACCAGCGTGGGACCTTTTTTTTAGGCATCGAAAATCTCAAGAATTTTAGGATTTGCTCAAATTAACAGTATGGCACCTTTTTTAATCTTCGAGGTATTAACGAATTTACAAAAATTTACAGAATCACAAAATTGGCTAGAAAGCCGCACCAGAGTAGCCAAAAGACCGCAGGTTCCCCATACCTGGTGGTCTAGTATATATATATTTTTTTATTTGTGGCTTTTTTTAATCAATTTTAATAAATCTTTTGTCAAATTGATTATATAGATTACACTGCGAACATTAAAATATAAGTCATTGTGAATATAAAAACATATTTTTTATTATCAATTGGTGTCACTTTATCATAATGAGCATAATTTTATTGCCTTTTCAATTAACAGATCATAATGTTATTGATTTATAACGAATTTAATCAATCAGCGTCTACATAAATCACAAAGCAACCTCATTTAATAGAAAAACAATATTACATAAAAAAAACAATTTCTTCAACATGTTACTATTATAATAAAAACACACTGTCAGATAATGGACATACATTAAGGTCCCAGAGATAGTTATTATGGTATTCAAATATTTGATTCAAAGCCGTCTAAAAAACTTATACCTTTTTTAAAATATGTATATTTAACCCGTTATGGAGTCTTGAAAAGTACTGTTATTCCGGCTACGGCATTTACAAACTGTCAGACTTAAACTCCGATTTAAAAAAAAAAGGAAATTTGTATATTCGTATTATATAATATCCAAAAAAAATCCTGAATATTTGGATTTTAATTTTAAAAGAGTCGCCAGTTTTGTCGACTCCGACTTCACCCAGAACATCAAAACTCCACAGCACTGATTTTCATATGCCTTGAATTGTGTTTTTATTATTATTGAAATAAACTAATTTATCACAGGGCCTAAGGACGAGTGGTAAATGTCGTTTTCTTCAGTTTCGATGAACGCGGGCTCGAGCCCTAGTACGGAGTTTTTTTTCTCAAAGTCATGGAAAGTTGTGATTTCTAAACTCCTTGCAATTTAACCGATCCTTAAAACGAACATAGTGATACGGATTATCTAACCACTGGTCCTGTCGTTAGCTCATCCGTATATTTTTACACTCTTCAAAAAAAAAGTTAATTAACTTTATTTCTTAATATTAACATTAGTTTCTTACACTATACATATATTTCTACTGTCTTGTAACAAGCAGTTGTAGAAAAAATTCTTTCGAGACAAGTCCATACGTTTCACATTGGTAGAAAACACGGTTAAAACAATCATATTATTAAACAGAATTTCTTGTTAATATTTAGTATAATTAATTAGAAAAACTGAAGTGAACAGCTAGATTAAATAAGATTTATATTACTTCGTCTTGGACATACTTAATATAAAGGTTTGTACCTATATATATATATATATATATATATATGGTATAATTATTAATCATGACATGATGGGATTTACGGAATGTATAAATTCGAATGGTATTATGTTTTGCCGCGGAATTTATTGGTCACCGAATTCAAAAAGTTGCCATTTTATCATTAAAATTCCTCCATAATCAATATCTATTAAATTACATTTCGCTGTGAAGGATAATTAGTTTACTAATAATCATGTTTGATAAATGTGAAAATAATATTATTTGCAGTCAGTGGCTTTCTTGATAGTTTGACGTAAGCACAGTGCTTTATAATTAATATAATATGTACGCTTATAAACACATATTAAATAGTGTCAAATTATTAAAAAATAAAAAAAAATCAATCTTTTATTTTAGTTTTAAAAAATGTGAATATCACGGCTTTTTTTATCACAGTAAATCTATCGCAGATTGAAAATATCAAAGTATTTTAGTTCTACAGTTTTTAATAATTTTTATGCGTTGATAGCTATTTCGGCTTTCGCCATCGTCAGAAATATGTTTAAACTTATATTTTGCTCAGCTATATATACTGGCTCTGGACACAATGCATCAAGTTATTCACTCTAAAATCCTAAGTATAATTACAATATTACACGATTCTAGTGTTCAAAATAACGATTAAAAATCTGGGTTTATTTCTTAAAACATTAATTAGGATAAAATTAAACTTAAATTAAAATTAAATATAATGTAATTAATAATAATGATGTAATGTAATGTAAAAAATATACATAATCGACTGTGGAAAGGAAAAAGGACTTCACTCACAGTTTTTAAAAAACAGCTTTTTTCGATAACCTCAATGTATACAATTTTATACACGTTCTATCAAAAGGTGAAAGATGAAAATGCCAAATTAGTATCTAAACATAGCTTTTAAGTTTGAAAAAGAAGGGCATGTTAAAGTTGTAATCAGGGAAAAAGATTTAAAAAGACGTTTTTCTAGAACAATTTATTAAATTAATATTATACTAAGATAATAAAAAAACAGTTTATCAGTCCATAATTTGTCTTTGGCCTAAAATCATCAATGAACGTTTTTTGTGTCTCCTGTAAAATTTGTTATGTGTGGGTTACGTCCTTTTTGTGAAAAAAATGCGCATTATTTTTAAATATTTGAGTATAGTCATAGCAGTCTTAAGTTCCAAGCAGTGTCGTAGAAAAAACAGCAAAAAAGACCGGGCCGTTAAATCCCAGCCGCTCCTAACAAATTGTATGGCGGCTATACGTAGATCAACTCTAAATTCCAATTTATGATCTTATTTTTCGTTGAATATAACATGTATGTTTGAAAGATTTCTTGTATGGATATTCTGTGATTCTTTGGTGTTATTAATTAACAATTTACGATACATCGGAAGGGTCATATATGCAAATTAAGTAATGATTGTAAGAAATAAAGCAAATGGCAAGAAATGCGATGTGTGGTAAAACAAATAAAATTTATCTTCCCACTATTGAATATCACAGTTATATAAAATATTGATTATAACTAACATAAAACAACAGTAACAAGCGGAATCCATATTATATTATATACGATTTTGACGCCTATTGTGATATTATGAAATAAATGCTGCGTCTTATCATATAATAATGGCAATATACCAAGTAAATGATGATTTAATCAATAATAATATTTAAAAAATAATGAAGTGAAATGTGCTACCCTAGTTTGACTTACTGATTTTTGATTACTGATATGACTTGAGAAATCCTATGGAAAGATTGAGTAACGAACCAGCGTGCACAAATAAATTTTGAGATTAATTATTAATTGATTAAAATCCCAATAATGACGTTTATTTTTTTAATGAACTATCCAACCTCATATTCTGTATTGAAATATTGTAAAAAAAATAATTTTAATAAAATGATTTGCCTTCTTTGTTTGCTTTTGTTCTCTGAGATTTTTCTTCAAATGTGATTTTTTCTTATTTTGAAAAATATGTAATTGAAAAGATTACAATATAAATATGTATTTCCTACAATACATCAGAAACATATGGCTTCATAATGATGTGATATTACTTTGAAAATTATGACGCCGGCCCGCTTATCTGAAAAAAGTACCTGTTTTCAGCTCCATAGCATGGCTTTCACTATAGGGGGCTTTGGTACAGTAGATTTCCAGTAACGTGTTAAGTTTTTTTCGGAAGGCCTAATATGTTTGTAAATCTCTGTATGTAAACAAAAGTTCCTACAAACATGAGAGATGTTTTTAGTACCGGCCGAATTTCTTCGAATCGCTTTCCCTGCCGGTAAGGAAGTATTGTTCGGCGCTACCACTGACAGAATTTAATTAACTATCACTGCACTAGGTCAAATTGTAATATATTACTATCTCGGTATATGAACAAGACATCGACCGCACATCATAGGTGCGTCGCACTAGTTCTAGCCCAAAGCGAAATATCACGTAGTCAGATTTTGAATAGGTACATTGCTCTCGCTGGACTAAGAGTATCCGATCAAATATGTATTAAATGTTTTGTAAAGGTCGTAGCTCCCAAAACATCGTGAACAAAATTTAAATGGTTATTTCAAGCAAATTTTTTTTCAACCATATCCGCTTTTATCAACCATCTCGACTGATTTTTTTGCAAGAATTGGCAATTAACGATAAAATTATGATGTTAGAAATGGAATATTTTTTAGTTAATTAATTTATATCAGGCCTAGGCATATGACGGCCCGCGATGAAATTCAAAATAACAATTGTTTGTTTGAAAAAGATTTTTTTTAAATTTCATTCGCTTTGATAATTTTAGTTGAATAGAAAATCTGCTTATCGCTAAAAATGGTAGTTAAAAACTTATGTTGAGATATCAACAATATTTTATAAGTAATAGTGGAGCATCATCATTTTTTTTTTAACCATGTCCGCTCCCAATGTGGAGCATATGGACTCCTAATGGAGTTTATCTCAACAGAAGTCTTTCTACGAGAACTGCTTGTTACTCAGTTGCTCAACCTCTCTTTTTCCAAAGAGAGTAGGGATAGAAGGATAGGGCTACGACAGGACTAAGCTGATCGCTCTCGATACGCCCGTTCATAGAATAGGATGGGTGGGAGGGGGGAATTCAAGACATCACATACATCCATGCTTTTGAACAGATTCATAAATCGATTGGAGAATCTATTTATAAAATTGTCCGTACCGGGATTTGAACCCGGGCCCTCTGAAGCCAAAGCCAACAACGTTGACCACTCGACCACATAGGCGGCAATTCCAATTTTTAAGATATTATTTTATTTTGCATTGATACAATTATTTGCATGCAGAATGTGGGGGAAACAGCATTTTAAATACATATTGAAAATTGAAAGAAATAGTTGGGCTATAAACCATAAAAGCCATTTTTAAGGCCCCTTAGACTCGGAGGCCCTAAGTGCACACTTTGCGGTACTATCAAATCGAAAAAAGTCATATATATTAAAAACGAGAATAAATGCGGTAAATGGATGTAAACTCTAAGTCGATATTTATTATCCTAACTAGAAATAATAAAAAAAAGCATGACACTAAGAGCTCATTTTGTAGACTTCAAATAGTTCCAGTTAAATATAAGTAGGTGAACCCCTGTTTCTATTACATCGACACGTTACGGCACCAAAAATTTGCATGTGAAGTAATGACGAAACTATTCGGAATTCTAATTATATATGTTACGCCGGATCGGTGAAACTGCCTATTTCACGTATTCGGCAGAAATTTTGCCGAATGCGTGAAATAGACAACGGGCTTGCTCATTTCACGCATTCTTCCTATATCTCTGCCGACTGCGTGAATTCGCCAAGGAGTTATAACTATTGTCTATGGTCAGTGTATAAATTCTTTAACTGTCAACATGACAGTTGAACAAATAATTTTGACACAGAAGTCAAATTTATTGCAGAATGATTGATTTAAACACTTTCACACTTGATAAAATGAATCAATGCTTGTTTGATGACATGATTATTGATGTTGTTTAATCTGCAACTCCGTAAAATATTTTTTTTGCTTTTGTAAACTTAAATGCTATGAAAATTAAACAACACTGAAAAAATTGGTGTGAAATTTACTGAGGACGAGGAAGCTTGGCGTGGAAAAGGGTTTTAATTTTGATAAATATGGAAAGTAACACTTTTAAAGCTTGCACGGCTTATATTGCTAAAGAAATACCAGATAAAAATGCCAAATCATATCATTTTTATCATAATGCATTGTGATACAAAGGGTTTTATCACAACCATTTGTATTTCTAAAACAGTAAATGATTTTAAAGTATGGGATCAGATAAGCAGTCACAGAAACCTAGCTAACAAGACAATGTAAAGTTTAATATTAAATTAAATTTGACGACTGTTACACAAATTTTTTTACTGTTCGTTATTTTTTCTTGATACTATTATTAATTTCCAAGATTTATAAACTGTTCATTTGTATCCCTTTATCATTTTTTTTTATTATTATCGTCAAAAGGTGTCAAGTCAAAGGTAGGAATTTAAATCTGTTTATTTCCAAAAATTTCTGTTTGTCTAGTTTTACCGACTTGTTATTAAAATGTAGAACTTTAAAATTTCTACCAATATCGAAGGTGTGGTTGTTTTGAAACAGGTGGTTTCCAAATGAAGAAAGTTCATCCCCTTTCTTAGCAGAACTCAAGTGTTCTTTGATTCTAATATTAAACGATCTACCTGTTTGACCAATATATTTGGCGTTACAAGAATTGTAGAGTTGAGTTGAGTAAATAAATCCCACTTTGGTTCAAAAAGTTTAACTTATCTTTGGACTTTACTAATGCCAATGCTCGCAATAAACGAAACCGGTCCTGACATATTAAATGAAGTACAAAGGAATATTGTGTTTTCATTAATATAATGCCTTTCCACCAAGTATTGACAGTGAACATCCTAAAAGTGGCCACCCGTTGAGGTTATGTTGTACAGTGCTGCGTCCAAACGAACGTTATTTGATTTAATACTTTCGATGGTTTCGGCGGTAACTTTGTGGGAGTTCATTTTAATAGAAAATTTAAATTAACTTTGATTATTCCACGTATTGTGTTACTAACTGTGACACGTGTTTCGCCTCTTTCAGAGGCATCTTCAGACTTACTATCGCAAAGTTTGCTTAAGTAATAATGTTTGCTTAAGTTTGCTTAAGAAACACGTGTCACAGTAAGTAACACAATACGTGGAATAATCAAAGTTAATTTAAATTTTCTGTTATTTGATTTAATTGGATGCAAAAAATGCGATTAAATTTAATCACTAATGATTATAAGCTTTCTACAATTAAAATACAATTATTTTATCATCCACTATGACAGCTTATTCTTATACCATAGATAGTTGAAATATAACTTATTATGGTCTATGGTTTATTTTGACATCTGTCACATATGGAGACATTTAAAAGTCGAAAATAGATCGCTTAAAATGACGCCCGATGGGTTGATGTCGACGAGTGCTGCCTATCATATTACAGTTTTAACTTATTTGCAAGTTGTATGGAGATCAACGTCATTATAGTTAATTAACAGTATGCTTTTATATACTATGAAATGACATTTAGTTTAGTTGCAAAAAACACCGCCAGAGCGCTGTGATCATAGACAACCTACATAGTTTCTATCCATCTACCTTGCTGAATGCATGAAACAAGCAAAAGATTTTATGCCGAATTCACGCAGTCGGCAGAAAATTTACCGAATGCGTGAAATAGACAACGGGCTTGCCGAATTCACGCATTCAGCAAAATTTCTGCCGACTACGTGAAATAGGCAATTTCACCGATTCGGCGTAACATATACACAGTAACAATCCAAATAAAAATACTATTCCATATTTGAATAGTGATCCAATCTTCTATATTATATATATAAAAATGAATGTTTGTATGTTTGTTACCTATGCGCTCCTATACCGCTCATCCGATTGCGATAATTTTTTTGGGGAGTTGTTATGCGGACGCCAGAATAGGTTTATGAATCAGCAGTGGGCTGCCAATGCGTTAATTTGTTTGTTTGTCTGGTATGCGTTCCTATACCGTTCATCTAATTGCGATAAAATTTTGGTGAGTTGTTGTGCGGACGCCCTTAAATGTATATAAATCAGCGGTGGGCTGCCAATGCGTTAATTCGTTTGTTTTTTCCGTATGCAATCCTATACCATTCATCGGACTGCGATAAAACTTTGGCGAGCCGTTGTGCGGACGCTCACGAATGTATATAAATCAGCGGTGGGCTGCCAATACGTTAATTTGTTAGTTTGTCCCTGAAGCGTTCCTGTTCCTATACCGTTCATCCGATTGCGATAAAACTTTGATGAGTTGTTGTGCAAACACCCGCAACGGTATCTGAATAAGTACAGCCAGCGGTGGGCTTCCAATACGTTAATTTGTTTGTTTGTTCCGTATTCGTTCCTATACCGTTCATCTGATTGCGATTAAGCTTTGGTGAGTTGTTTTGCGGACACCAGCAAAGGTTTTTGAATCAAAACATACAACGATGGGCTGCCAATACGGTAATTTGTTAATTTTTCCTTTATGTGTTCCTGTTTCTATACCCTTCATCCGATATCAATAAAACTTTGATGATTTGTTGTGCGGACGCCCTTAAAGTTTTCTAAATTAGTACAGCCAGTGGTAGGCTGCCAATGCGTTTACAAAGAGCTTGCTTTATATCAAAGCAATTCTCGGTATTCTAGGAAGCAATGAGTTTTTTATCACTCTGATAGACCACTTAAATAAGCAATCGATTTTTACATTTACAATATGTACCAATACGCAATTTACTGTAAACTCATCAATGTGAATGGCCGAAAATGTAATACTGTGTATACTGATGCTGTCATAGATAATGTATGTAAGTCAGAAATTGCAGTTATGTACTCATTTGATTTGAGAATATTGTTTTCTCTTAAATTAACAAGGGGCTGGCCAACCTTAGCAAAATTTCACAAAGGGCTTGCGCGAACCCCTCTGCGCTTCCTCCAGCCCACCCCAGAGTGCAGCTATTTTACAATCAAAATTTTCGCCGAATAAAGCGATCTGTATGCCATGGCTGTCAGTTTCATGGCAAATCATCGGTCGCGAAAAGTGAAATTTGGACCCGTTGATTGGCTATTTTTAAAATTCTCTGTGGCGCATTTTCTAAGAATTATCGCCTTTTCTGGTGACTTTTCTCAATTTAGCAAATGTGGGTGTTTCATAAAGTTTAGCGTGTCTTTGGTGTGAACATTTTTGGATGGTGGTCGAACAGCGCAGTCAGCACCGAAATTTCATTTTAATGCAAATCACTGAGACACTAACATGCAATATCAAAAAAAATCGGAATGGGTGCAATACTTCAATCATGCCAACTCATAATATGAGGCGAATGTACTATGGCGTACAAAAAAGCATTGTAAGCTGTATACTATCCACTAAAAGATTTAAGAGGAAATGAATAGTTGTCTTTGGTGGCGCATTTATTTTATTGTCTGGTGATTTTCTACAAACCCTACCAGTTATACCACGTTCAACTTATTAAATGCATGTCTCAAATCATCAGTTTTATGGCGACACGTGCAGAAATTGGCTTTCAAGGCCAGCATGCGTGTAGAACTACAATATGACACATCCGCTGAACGTTTCGCAAAATAATTGTTGAATATTGGGAATGGAAAATTGGAAATAGATGAATCCACACAATGTATTACATTGCCAACAAATTTCTGTAAAATTACAAAAACAATAAGAGAATTGATTCAAAAAGTTTTCCCAAAAATATCGCAATAAATTCTTCTGAATTCTTAAACTCACTTGATTTGCCAGCCATGCCGTCACACGTTTTAACATTGAAAATTGGCGTACCTATCATTCTTCTCCGAAATATAAATCCACCACTTTGCAACGGTACCAGACATTCATTGAAAAAGATAATGCACAATATCATTGAAGCTAAACAAATTAAAAGAAAAATATAAAGGGCACAATGTACTGTTGCCAAGCATCTCAATGATTCCAACAAATATGCCATTCAAATTGAAATGTTTGCAGTTTCCGGTGCGACTCGCATTTGCAATAACCATCAACAAAGCACAGGGACAATCGCTACAAGGGTGAAGACTAAATTTAGAAAATCTATGCTTCTCACATGGACAGCTGTATGTGGCCTGCTCACCCGTTGGAAAACTTTTAGATCTATTCGTATACGCACTAGACGGAAAAAAGATATCTAAAAGCACTTCAATAAACAGAATTAAAATACAATCACTTTCTTTCTTAGAATGGCATTGCAACGCTTGCCGGGTACCGGCTAGTAATTCAAAAAAATGAAAATTTCAATCAACTGCGAGGAATGCTTGAATTAAGTTGTTTTCTATTAACAGACAAAGAATATCTCTATACGTGTTATTTTAAACATTTTATTTTCCTTCCATTGTTTCACTGTTTTGCGTGTTACCAGGCTTAAAAATTACATAACGGTCGTCATCACTATTACGTTTTGAGTGCAAAAATTGAAAGAGTTATTTGACCTTGTAATTTTGATTATTGACTATGACTTAAAGTATTAAATAATAGTGCAGAAAATAAAACGAGAAAAAAGTGTCTGTTTATTCGAAACAAACACATGTTTTTTAAATGAATATATTATTATATTTATAATTTCAAGGACCGTTGGAATTATTTGTATAACAAGTAGTTGCTGGTTATTTTTTTTAATGTTTCTAATGCTTGGGTAAGTAATATATGTATATTTAAAAATAATGATTGTGGAACTCTCACTTTTTTTCAAATCAATTTTAGGAGTTACTTATACGGCCATATATTATAAAGAAAATTAAGTATTTTTCACAATTTAATACTCCTATTTTATAATTTAAGATTTCAACTGAAGGTGCTTGGTGGAATTTCAATATTTAATTTGAATCGTTCAAACTATGTACATTTTCACAGATTTTGTCACTAACGACCCGGGTTTCGCCTTTCGGCATCTTCAGACATTCAAGTGCACGGATGAACTTGAACTGACGTTAAGTAAATGAAAGTTTCGTGTTTATATAAGAAATAAATGCATCACTGAGTCCAAAGCCATTGCTGGCGAAAAGGATAAGCTCATGGGAATGTCAACTCCTATTTTATCACTTTTAAGGTGTTCACTGTCAATACTCGGTGGAATGGCATTATAATAAAAATAATAAAACATTTTTAGTACTTTTTCCACATAAAATGTTTTATTATTTTTCCTATTTTATGTTCTTGTTGGACGCCGGTTCCCGAAATGTTTTCCCAATTTTTACCTGTTTTTTACCATGTCCGCTCCTAATGTGGAGCATATGGACTCCTAATGGCGTTTATCTCAACATAAGTGTTTCTACAAGAACTGCTTGTTACTCAGTCGCTTAACTTTTCTTTTTCCAAAGAGAGTAGTAATAGAAGGAAAGGGCTAGAACAGGTTGAAGGTTGAAGAACTATGTATATTTTTTTTATATTTTAAATGAATCTCGTTATATCCGTATTCTTAACAACTGAACGCAGTATTTCTTAATGCATCAAAATGCAAAAGTTTAAGTAGTATTGCCCAGTGGCGGATTAAGCACCTTGGAGGCCCTAGGCGCAATAAATTTTGGAGGCCCTGTTTTTCGAATAACGTAAAAGTGTTGCAAAACTCTTCGTAGAATAATATTGAGGATTGAAAATAAAATATAAAGATTTATATGATTTATGCTATTTTTTAAGCCCCCAAAATTTGGAGGCCCCAAGCGCGCGCCTCTTGCGCTTATGGGGTAATCCGCCACTGGTATTGCCTATTGACATATTACTCGATCAACATACATAGATTAATTGAAAGGCTGATGAAACTTTTCGGTGCAATTGCATGAAGCGAGAGGTATTTTATTCGCCGGACCAAAACATTTAAAAGGCTGTCAAACTTTGGCCACGCGAGTAAAAGAACAACAACAACGTTCCAAAAAACTAGAACGCGCAAAAACTTAAGCCGGTCAATGATTTATAGTTTCTATACTTCTAGATTTCTAGATAAGTTAGTGAAACAAAAGAGCGTACGTAACAATTTTCATTCTTGTATGAAAGCAAATTTCAATTTTAATAAGTCTAAAGCAGGGGTTACCAACCTGTTTGGACTCTAGAGCACAATCTAAAATATTAGTAGGGCGGCGAGCACCATATTTTTTCAAAATCCCAAAACCCAGGAATTTACCGATTTGCCCAAAATTTCTTTAGCCCACCGAGGAATTTGAAAATCTCAAAACCCTATACTTTTTCCCCAAAATATCTCCGAAACTCGTTTTTTTTTTAAGCTCATCGAGGAATTTGAGATCAAACGACAACGATTTATCGCGCATCGCAATCAGTCGGCCGACACGTGGTTGGCAACCTCTGGTCTACAGTATGATGCGGTAAAAAAATATCAAAGTATTTAGTTCTACATTTTCTTTATAAATTTACTGTGTGTATCTGAACTATGTTTAAACCAGCATTTACTTATTTATATATACTGGATTAGAAGAGATACACAATACATCTTTTTACTAACTCTAACATCCTAATGTATATAACATTTATAGTATTACATACAGGGGTGGACTGAAGAGGGCTCGGATGGGCTCGCGCGAGCCCCTTGTTGAATTTTACTAAGGCCGGCGAGCCCCTTGTTAGTCTAAGAGAAAACAATATTCTCAAATCAAATTAGTATATATCTGTAATTTCTGACATATTTATTATCTACGACAGCTTCAGTATACCCATTACCCAGTAGTACATTTTGAGACATTTACATTGATAAATTTACGGTAAATTGCATATTGTTACATTTTGTAAGAGTATTAAGTAACAATCGATTTCTTATTTAAGAATTGCATATAATTGCTTAGGAGTGACAAAAAAAATCATTTCTTTCCCAGATCACCGATAATTTCTTTCAAATTAAGCGAGCCCCTTGTTAGCGTATTGGCAGCCCACCGCTGATTACATGTATTTAACATGACTTTAGTGCTTTCTAAAAACGATAACATGACCGGGCCGCGGGTTGTGCATCACTGCTTTAAGCCGTTTTCAAAATCGGCTATTGAGTGTGGCACACAGAAATTCTTGCATTTAGTGGTAAATTAAAAAAAAAATGGTAAAACACGATGTAATATAAAATTATCTGAAACGGGATTCGAGGCTACTGATCTCACAGCCGGATGAAATTCCAATGGATTTTACCAGTCCGCTTCAAGACCGAACATATTTATTTTAAAACTAAAACTTATACTAAAACAAGTATAACGTGAGATTCATATTAAAAATATAAAACTTTAAATATAAAATAATTGTAGTAGCTTTTTGTAGCAATTGGATATCTTCTATTTCAAAAAAATACTAAAATTCAAAGTAAATTCTAGGGCTTGTATTTATCTGATCAATATATCAATTGACTTTTGAATATTAATTATATTAAATAGTCAATAGTTTTAATAAAAACAATAATCCTTTGTACTTCATTCCACTTTATTTAATATGTCAGGACCGGTTTCGCTCATTGCGAGCATTGTCAACTGATCAGTTGACAATGCTCGCAATGAGCGAAACCGGTCCTGACATATTAAATAAAGTGGAATGAAGTACAAAGGATTATTGTTTTTATTAATATAATGCCTTTCCACCAAGTATTGACAGTGAACACCCTAAAAGTAGTCAATAGTTTTATTGTTGATAGATTTATTATTGCTTAAAAAAGATTTTAACCTCATGGCTTAAAAACCAAACTTTAAATATTTTAACCTAACCTATACACATTTTTTAAATCACTTCCATTGACTTAACTCATAAAATACTGGCTTATATTTGCTTATACTAAGCATACTTTTTATAAATATTAGATTTATACTGACAATTCGCTCCACCATTAAACTATTTAAATACTGACCAATTAAATATAAATTATAATGATTTTAGTGATCTCTTACGCCCATTTAGATTAACAGCGAACATATTATTTATTATATGATATACAGGTTTTCATTATAATAAAAAAACCCGGTCAACTCTGAGCCAATAAAAAACTTTTTATTTGGCGTCACTTTTTTATTAGATACTTTTTAAATTATTACGAATCCATTTAAATATTTCCAGAAAAACCAGAAATTTGTCTAATTTATTAAAACTTTATTGTGAAATGTGCTCTTTAATTGCACAAAGAGCACATTTCTTAATTGTTAAGTTTAGTATGTTTTATAGCAGGTGTTACCAAACCCGCGCCGCCGACTGATTCCGATGCGCCCGCCAACTGATTTATCAAATTGTTAAATTCCTAGGTTTTGCATCTCAAATTACTCGGTGAGCTAAAAAAAAAAAAAGAGTCACGGTGATATTTTGGGCAAATCGGTAAATTCCTGGGTTTTGAGATTTTGAAAAATGTGGTGCTCGCCGCCCTACCATAATTTTAGATTGCGCTCTAGAGTGCAAAAAGGTTGGTAACCCCTGTTTTATAGTATACATACTTAATAATGTATTGACTATTTTTATATAGATATATTATTTTTAAATCATCTATTTTTAATGTATTATTTATGTATCATGTTTATTTTCAAATTGAATGACCCCCTCCTGGGACTATTTCTGAATCCGCCACTGCCTTACCCTTACCCAAATCAGTAGAAAATATTTCGTGTACATGGTTTTCCATCATTTTTATTTATACTATAACTAAAAAAATTCCTTCTGGTGTTCAGTTTCCATATAAAGCGTATAGTCGCCATACGGACTTCAATGATTCTTAGTTTTCCGCAAATTGCTTTGTTTCTTCCAATGATTCGCCAGCATCGTTCAAGGTATACCCTATGAATATTATTTGACGTTCATTCAGGAACCTAAAACTCCACTAACTGGAAGAATGAGCGAGCAGGATTTAAGCTATCTGAAAACATCCGCTGCTGATGACCTAGCTAGTTTCAACGTTACTCCATAAGCATTAAAATTACATGTCGTTTTCTTGCACGTTCCCTAATCTTTGAGTTCTTCTCGAAATCAAACTTACTCTCTCCAACAATATCTAACACTTTTAAGCAACTTTTCTCAATTCTTAGAATACGGGTTTTCTTGATGAGGTATCTTGATTTGCTACCGTACTGGTAGAATTCTTTTCTTTTCTCCTCATCTTCCGACCAGTGTAATACCAAAGTCCTGGACAACAGGCGTTTACTATGCGAGAGGCAGCAAAGTAATTGCCGGGAGACAGGGAGTCACACAAGTGTTGCTTGACGGCAAAATTCTCAACTAAAATAATGAATATGATAAAAGAACGATGAACGATTAAGCCACCGATGTACTTTTACACTGAATCAAACCATTGACCGCGTAGCCATCGCTGTATTTATTAATGTGGTTTTTAAAGATTTTTAAACTGCTCAAGGTAATATAATAATGAATTATGTGATTCATAAGAAATAGTGAAATTTCGCGCTGCTGCTAACAAAGTCAAGGTTCTTATAAATGTCGGTATTATTGTCGGCCATCGGTCTACTTGTTCACGGTGATGTAACGAAGCCGGTCTGAAACGGTCGTATATGCCTTCAAAATTCAAACAATATTTTACACATTATGCCGTCCTAATTATACGTAGCGTTTTATTGGTTGCAGTGGTGCTATTATTGCGGGCATACCCCGCCATTGAAGGTGTCGTTCAGAGTCATAGTGAGGGTCACCAGATTTTAAATTTTGAATGAAGAGCATTATGAGAGGAATTTTGAAAATGAAAAAAAAACGAAATCTAACATATATTATTATGAATTAGTTTCGAATTATTTAAATCTATTTAGAAATTGAATACCGTTGAGTAGATAGGTGCTTTGGGACATAAATCGAAATCGTGAAAAATCAATAAAAAAAAATAGAGATGAAAACATTTATTCATTTTGAAATACGGTATAGATCAGCCATACTCAACCTGCGGCCCAGTAAGCTCTTACTAATGAGCTAAAAAAAAAAAAAAAGTTTCGGAGATATCTGGGGAAAAAGTATACAAAATCGAGGATTTCAAATTCTTCGGTGAGCTAAAAAAAAAAAGGAGTATACCATAAATATGTTGCAGCCCACGTAGAGAAGCAAATATCGGACTGCGGCCCGGAGGAAAAAAAGGTTGAGTATGGCTGGTACAGATTATGTAACAAGGATGAAAACAGCAATTTTATAGCAATATATGAGGAGCAAACTTTCAAAAAGTGATTTATCACAAATTTTGAAAAATGTCGTGCAATATCAGTTCTGATCGTCAATAATAAAAATCTGTGAAAGGAAATCACAATTAGTGTTCAAAAAGGGTTTTTTCCAATTATAATTAAATCAAAAAGTTGACACATCCAAGCAAACCGCGATTTCTTCAACACTCAAATCATCATTTACCAAGTATTTGTGTGATTAATCACTTTTTTAATGTTTGCTCTTTATATGAAAAAAAATGCATTTTCCTTAATTTTATATCCGTGCACGTACAGGCATTTCCATCATTCCGTAATTTTTTTTTACTATTACATACATGTGGAGCCATAGTCTCTTTCGATCTTAAGACATGATAGGTAGTACTTTGCACACTTTTCATGCAAAATTGCATTACATTTTGGCAACACAAGAAGATGCAAAAGTCTTCCATACCATGTCTACAAAAAATCAACGATACAATTATTGGCCAATTTTAAATCGAAAACAAAGTAGGACCGTTTCCTTAATTTTGAGGATATGTCTTCCTTTTGGATGTTTCCTGCTAACCTTAAATATAGTGGTTTTCACTTATTAACCGCATGAACAATATATTTTCCAAAGTGAATTTGTCACGATGATAATTAAACCTAAAGACAGTCGATCCAGAAATTATTGAGATTATACATTTGTACATAATATTATGTTTATTTATTCCGATCATGAGGTTATCTGGTATATTTGACACCAACCCTTATATCAAAGAATAAAATAACAGCCTGATTTATATTTCATTTGTACGTCAATCTAGTTGACAGTTAAACTATTATAATATTGTGTATTCACATAAATTGTAAAATTTATTTGTTGACTACAGATTATTTTATTTATTGAAAACGTGATGAGATTATTATCTCATTACTTAGCTGTTTCATGGACAGACATTGGATATTTACTGACCTATTAAACTTCTCTAAACATGTCAATATTTAACAACAATATCATATTAATAATGACAACAGTAAAAGTACAGTTTGAACATCTTCAAAACAATATAAATATCAAAGCATGAAAAAGTAGTAAAAAAAAAATCATGGATGTTAAATTTTTTTTTTTTTCACTTTTAAGGTGTTCAATTTCAATACTGCATGGAAATGCATTATATTTAAAAAAATATATTTACCATTCTACTTGTATGTAATATGATAATCAGGCGGGCATTATTAACTGATAACAGAAAACTGTATTACAGTGTTGTTCATACAAAACAAAATACAATTATTAGGGGACCTGTGGCGCTTTCGTTAGCGTTTTTGGCATCCGTGCTGGATCTCACGGGTTCCGAGTCCCAGTACGAACAGGATTTTTTCGATCGATTTGTGTTTGTGCTGTCTAAAAATTCCCTCCCACCCATTCCGATTCTTTAATAACTGAGCGTATCGAGAGCGACTAGTTAACTTCTAGTCCTGTCCTAGTTTACTCTAGAAAAAGAGAGGTTGAAAAACCGAATAACAAAAGGTTCTCTTAGAAAAACTTCTGCTGAGATACCTACATTAGGAGTCCATATGCTCCACACTAGGAGCGGACATAGATAAAAAAACAAAAACATACAATTGACAAAATTTACAGATCAAGGTACAAAATATGAACAATCGACACTAAATTCACAATTAAATGTGTATTAATTTTTAGAAGAAATTTCAAAATTCATCAAAAAATAATTATAAGTTTTAAACACTTATGGAGATAAATAATTTGTTAAAATCGGGCGCAGTTCCAATAAGCTATAATAAACACACAATGATGATAAAAAAAATACAAAATAATGGTCACTTTTCGTGTTGTTATAATATCACTTTTAAGGTGTTCACAGTCAATACTTAGTGAAAAGGCATTATTTTAATAAAAACACAATATTCCTTTGTACTTTATTCCACTTTATTTAAAAGGTCAGGACCAATTTTGCTCATTGAGTTGATAATGCTCGCAATGAGCGAAACCGCTCCTGACCGTTTAAATAAAGTGGAATAAAGTACAAAGGAATATTCTGTTTTTATTAATTGGTATAATAGTTTCTTGGTGTTGCAAGATTTGCACTTTAAGTGCACAATACCTTAATAATTAAAACAAAATAATAAGGTTTGTTTTTTCGGCAAAATATTCATAATGCATCGGCAACCTCGAATGCAGGGAGGTAGCACGGGAATATTATCACGTATTGACTTAATATTTCTTTGATTTAGTTTCTTCATTCCGTTTTTACCTTGGCCATTGATTGAATTATCATGGAAGGCCGATTTCAATTTACGATCATAATTGGATACAATAATAATGCACCGACAATATGTATATCATAAGTAATATTATTAACTCTTCATACATAATAATTGATTTCGCTTTCAATTATCACAGTAATTGCAAACCTTTGAATATATATATATATATTCCATTGTCTCTCCAAGATTCTTTATACGTCCTTTTCCTTCTTAAAACTGAGACTTAAAAGGGCCATGGGCCCAAAAAGGTTGAGAAACTATGGTATAATAAAGTATATAAATTAACATGTGATAGTTTTATTATTGCTTATGTATACAAGCGATCAGAAAATGCTCCCGTCATCGGAACACCGCAAATAGTTTTGAGATTAGGTTAGCCTTTTGTTAACTTATTGACAGCCCACTGCTGCTTCCATGTGTTCCATTCTAACTTAAATAATACACTAAAATAATTTAAATTTGAAGATTTTATGACCACGCTACTGAGTTGTTGCACTTTGAATGAAAATTCATGATAATGTAGTTTACACGACAAGAATCATTAATGTGTATATTATAAATACTTACACCTTAAAAATGCATTGTTGCTTGTCAAAATTATTATTTCTATACAAGAATAACAGTAATATATTCGTTTGAACCCAAAACACAATGAATGGCTGAAAATTATTCAAAACTTTAATAATAGATCATAAATTATATGCTCAAAGCTATCAATTCATAATTCATAAAAACTTTCTTTGTTGATAGTTCTGTCGTATGCCTGCATTCATAATAAATCATCATTATTATACGAGGGGCATATTTGAATATGAATTGTCAATCAATTCAATTTTGTCGTATAAAACCACATTAAAAGACTTACAAGTTAATTGGTTTTGCAATGTGACAAATAAAACAAAAGTTAATAAAAAATAACAGATTAAAATAACAAAGTATTTTAGCTCTACAGTTTTTTAATAATTTTATTCGTTGATAGCTATTTCGGCTTGCGCCATCGTCAGAACTATGTTTAAACTAATCTTTTGCTCAGCTATATATACTGGCTCTGAAGAGATACACAATGCATCAAGTTATTCACTCTAACATCCTAATTATAATTACAATATTACACTTATCAAATGTGATTCTAGTTTTTCAAAGAACGATTAACAATCTGGGTTTATTTCTTAAAGCATTAATTAGGATAAAATTAAAATGATATTTATTATTAATGACATTACATACAATTTATTTACTATGGCTTTATTGTTTCGAACAACAATAAGCAATATGGGATTTTTCAAAGTAAATTAGGATAAATTATACTATTATTTATTATTAATTACAATAAGGGTTTTAACAACGGTGATGAATTAATAATCGTTTGTTCGTTTAAGATGTTTTGTTTATGCCTATTAATCTCAAGTTGTTCTAATAAATTTAATTTTTGACCCTTATGACAAAGATGCAAAACGGTTGGCTCTAAACTTAAGTTAATGTCATGAGACTCGGTCAACAAATGGTTTGCAAATTGTGAGTCTGATTTTGTATTGTTAAAAGATCTTATATGCTCTTTAGCACGTGTTGATATGCTTCTACCGGTCTGGCCTATGTAAATCGCATTACACGATCCACAGGACATTTTATATATTCCGCTTCTGTCAAGGTTGTTGATTTTATCTTTACTGTTTTTAAGCTGGATTCCTAAATTATTATTAACCTTAAATGCTACGTTAACCGAATGTTTAATTTCATTGTGGATTTTTTCGCTAATTCTTCCTAGGTAGTTAATAGATCTAAAGAAGCGGTTCTCTTGTATAACGTTAGGGTAAATAAGTTGTCTTGATAGTTTTAATCGTTTTTTATGTAGTAAATTTTGTATCACCGTTGCCTTGTACCCGTTATTGATCGCAATGTGTATGATAGTCTTAAGTTCATTTTGGTAATCAAAATTATTCATTGGCACTGATACTAATCTATGTATCATGGAATTATATGCTGCCAGTTTATGATTCCATGAGTGGAGGGATTTTGCGTGGATTGTAGTGTCGCAAAAAGTTGGTTTCCTAAAAATTTTGAAATTATGATTTTTATCTACTCTAGTTATCGTTAGGTCTAGAAAATTGATGCTTTTGTCTATCTCTACTTCTAGCGTGAATTTAATTTTACTATGTATCAAGTTAGCTTTAAGTAAAAAATTACTTAGCTGTCTTTCCGTTCCTAGCCAACAAATCAAGATATCGTCTACATAGCGGTAGTAATATAAAATATTTTTATGATCGAGTTCTAAAAGTTTTATTTCTAAATTATTCATGAAAATTTCTGCAAGAAGTGGGCTTAAAGGGCTGCCCATCGGTAAACCGTCATTCTGTTGATAATATTCTGAGTTAAATAAAAAGTAATTGTTTTCGGTGCACACTTTAATTAAAGAGTAAATCTCTTCGGTTTCAAATGGATGAATTTTCGATTTTTCAAGATATTCGTGCATAACCTCAAGGCACTCCTTAACAGGAATGTTTGAAAATAGACTAATGACATCTAGTGAAATAAATTTACTATTCGCGGGTATTTGTACTTTTTTAATTTTATCGATTAGGTCTATCGAATTTTCTACGCTGTGATGAGCTTTGAATTTAGTTTTATCTTTGAATATTTTATTCATTAGGTATGCTAATTTAACTGTCGGAGTATTTGTAAAGGATACTACTGGTCGAATTGGAGTTCCGGTCTTATGAATTTTTGGCTGACCATATAATAAAGGCGCCGTTGGATTCATGAGGTTAACGTATCTTTTCATAGATTCAGTTGGAAAAACGATGTTGCAGTCTTTTACAATATTTTTGATTTTAGTCGCTAATTTAGGCGTCGGGTCCTTTGTGAGTTTGGTAAATTCGGATGGTTTTAGAAAGTTGTTTACTTTATCTATGTAGTCATTTTTATTCAAAATAACTATGGAGTTGCCTTTATCAGCTTTAGTTATAATCAAATTGTTAGTAATAGTTTTAGCTTTAATATTTTTAAGCGTTGTAAATGCGTTGTAAATTCTCGTTGTAAATAGCTATCAACGAATAAAATTATTAAAAAACTGTAGAGCTAAAATACTTTGTTATTTTAATCTGTTATAAATGGAGTTCTACCAAGTAAATGCCAAATCAATTAATTAATTAATAAAAAATGTCTAGAAATTAAAATTTGATAAAATATTAACATTGTCCGTATTTTTTTTTGAGAGAATTTCATTCATACTGAGAAATATCTAATTTAGATACACAATGTTATACCCGATGAACAAATTCAACACTAATTATAGCCATTTATCAACAGTGATTAAGAACAATCAATCGGGTACACGCGGTTGATAGGAATTCAATTCAATTCCGGCTTGCACGGGAATGAAGTTACAGATTTTAAGAAAATACAGACGCGCGCGTCTGACTAACAAAATTTAAATTAATTTAGACTTTTGACTGAAGGCGCTTGATGGAAATTTAATGTCAAATTTCAAGTGCATTCGTGCACTAGATAAAACCAGAAGATGCCGAAAGGCAGAACCCGTGTCGTTATCGACAAAATTTATGGAAGTGTACAAAATAAAAATAATTAAAAAAATAAATCTCGATGAGATTGAAATGGATTATATATTCAATCTCAAACGAAGAGCTTTCAGATACGACATTCTATGAACAGGGTTCTAGCAGAAAACACCGGATAAAAAGGATGCCGGAATCTTTCATTCCGTCATCGTTTTGAGATGAAATTCAGCATCGACAAATAATTTTATAAGGGGGCTGAAATAAAAGCCATGCAAAAGGCCACCAATTTTCTTGATTCGGCACTGATTATCGGAAATAGCAAAATTTTTGCATGCGATTTCAATGACCGATTTCAAGAATTTAATACGTGGTTTAGTTTCCAGTATAAATTATGTTACATAATACATATTATTAAAGTGGTGTTTTGTATTGTTTGGAAATGAATTATTTTATAAAGTAATATGAATTATATTGTATTAGAAATGATTAGTGTAACTGTAGATTAATAATTGATTGACTACCTGTATACGCGTACGAAATGGCTCATCAATAAAAAACTAGACGCTACAGACAGCGTACTTACAATAATTGTAAGTACGCTGTCAGCGATAGTTCTATAGCAAATTATTGATAATTCGCTATTCAGAATTATCATTAAGCATTAAGGAACTAATAATTAATAATTACTATTGAGGAAAATAGTAGATAACGAGTTCTCCTTCCACCCTTTTTCTTTAAACCGTTAGAGAGCGTTAAACAGGTGATTTAATTTGTGGAATGGGAGGCGGGCTACAAAACCCCCCTCCCTAATCAAAACACAAAGGGTCTTGATCAGAGATAATGTCTTGATTAATGTAAGTCACGTTTGATTTTTTTTTAGTAATCTTTTTTTCCGCCTGGGATCAACACCACTAGGGTATCCAATCCCGAAGCCTTTTTCCAATCCCGGGATTTCGAGATTGATTTATTTTGAATCCCGGGATTGAGATTTTCTCACAGAGGAATTTGAAATCCTCAATTTGCTATACTTTTTCCCGGAATCTCACAGAAACTCGTTTTTTTTTTTTTAGCTCACCGAGGAATTTGAAATCTCCGATTTGGTAACTTTTTCCCAGAATCTCACAGAAACTCACAGAAAATTTTTGTTCAGATTAAATTTATTAAATTGATAAAGGTATCACTGGCATTTCGATATCCACGATGTTTTTACAATTCACAAATGTAGTTAATTTTGTTCAACTATGGGAGTTGATTGTAAGACACAGGTCTTATGTAAGGAATGGTTCATGTGTAAACCAGTGCGGATTCAATCACCGGAGAGTGTGTGTGTTTCCACCTCGAATACGATTTTTTTCGAATACGAGAGCGCCGTCACCCCTACTCTTTGGGTGCGCAGGAGTACCTCGAGAGACCCTGGTCGCGGGGTTAGCAATGGGATGAGCCGTGTCTCGTATACTATGTTAGTATAAGGTAGGTAGGACATCCTGAGATTTCAGGACGTGCCTACAGGAGTTAGAGCGTTGAACTATAGGTATAAAAATGTGACAACATAGCGCGTATCAATTGGGGATACGGTTATAACACCGCGATCAGCTTCGTAAGGCCAAACCCGTGGGATCGGTATGTGCGATCTCGCTGCATACGGTCAGTTTATTTTCACTGCATCCTGACCCGATGCAGGAGGAAAAACAATAGAGTAAACCAAACGCTTTGTCAAGCGTAGCAAACATTGGACAATGTTTGCACTTCAAATGGCAGAACTTTCGGGACGGTAGATGACCCTCAGCTTGACAACTGTCGGGAGTCAAAAGTTTGGTCACATTTCTATATCTTTAGGAAATAAACCTGGTAGCGTAGCCATTGTAGTTTGATGGTTGTGGAATTGGATCAGAAGCCTTGCTTGGGAATAATGATTGTTATAGAGCCTCCATCTCCGTTGAGGCCGTGCTTCTTGACTGGATGTCAAGAAGGGATCAGGGTGGTTGTATGCATAGCGTATGAGGCGAGTCTCCGCCAAGCTTTATC
Source organism: Himalopsyche tibetana (assembly GCA_030503985.1). Classification (NCBI taxonomy): domain Eukaryota; kingdom Metazoa; phylum Arthropoda; class Insecta; order Trichoptera; family Rhyacophilidae; genus Himalopsyche; species Himalopsyche tibetana. The sequence goes on from JAPJYX010000024.1 coordinate 10,098,448, forward strand.
CTTGGATCCGAGGTCCCTGGACAGCCGGAGTCTATTGCAATTCACAGACAACCAATTGGAGAAGATTTTATGTTGGATTTTGTATTGCTTCGTGTATAACCATGTAAAGAAAAATTAAAGGGGCTGAACTAGCTCATTGGGCATGACTGGTTATTGGCAATAACTTTTGCGTTAATTTCGAGTCATTCCATTAAATTCTGTAAACCAGCTCGAAGGCAGACAATAACCACTTGGGTGAGTTGTGATTTTTGTTTATTGTTGTAAACCCTTTTCTAGATGTACATCAGCGTACTATCTTTTTAAATCCCCATAAATTGTGCCGGATTTCTTCGACCCTTCAGTCCTAATCCTAGTTAAAGTAAATATTGAAGTAACTTAAAGCAATAATTGATACTTGTATCGAATTGTTTCGTATCATAACTGTGTATTAATTAACTTCGTAATAGTCTTCGATCACAACTTTTAATTGAATAATTCTCAAATTCACTGTGATCTGACCGGAAATCGAACCCCGACCTGCGTGATCGGTAGAGCAAGCTCTAACCAACTGGGCTACATGCAGCAGTTGACAAAATGTTACTACGTCAACGTAACATTTAAATGTTAAATGTTTTACTGTCAGTTAAAAATTTGAAAAGCTGATAATAAAAAATCAACAAGTGAAATCGTAAATGACTGACATTTTGATTTCATCACGAGCGATAATTATTTCAATTTATGGTCTGCGGAAAAAAAACGGGGATAATTAAAAGAAAATATATTCAAAACTGATCTCTGCGGCCCGGCCTATGTGACAGCAATGAAGATGATGAAATTATGAATGGTTTTAAGACACTCAAACAACCGCAAATACCTCCCGCCTCTTGGGCGATAAACAATATTTGAATACATAATATTGTAATTATTCCAAGAATTCCGATCCATTCCGGTACTTTCTTTTCCATTCAAGTTTTATGAATGAGTCAGCCAGAATTTGAATTGAAAACAACTGTTTATTTGAGATAGTTACTTGACGCATAATTTCTGTTTGAAAATAATACTTCTACTTGGGCTGCTTTTATTTGGCTATTATACATTTCAATACTTTGGTGAGTAAGTTAAAAACGTTCATGGAATTTGTCAGTATATCGACTGTGGAAAGGAATAAAGACGTAACCCACAGTTTTCTCAATAATCGCAATGTATAAAATCTAATACACGTTATATCAAAAGGATGTAAGCTGCAAATGCCAAATTAGTATCTAAATATAACTTTTATCTTTGAAAAAAGGTGAGCTTGTGAAAATTGAAACCAAGAAAAGAGACTGAAAAAAAGGGTTTTCCTAAAGAATTGTTTAAATTAATATTAGATTATGACAATAAAACATCGGCTTAGAAGTCTCTTCAAGGTTATATTTATTTCATAATTTTCATAAGGCCGAAAATCATCAAAACACGTTTTTTGTGCCTCCTGTAAAATTTTCTATGTGTAGGCTACGTCCTTTTTTCCTTTCCGCAGTCGATATAATTGAAGAGGTTGGGATAAAAAATGACCAGATTTACTTCTTCCCCAACAAAGAAAAACACACTTATCTAATAAAATCGTAGACAGTTTTGATTTTATGATCATACTTTGACCATTAATTGCATGGAAACTACATGATTTTAAGCAACGTTAAAAATAAAGTCTGCTCTTTTGAATCTGTACTCAAATGTTACAACAATATCTCATTTTTTTTTCAAAGCTGAATTTGGGTGTGTTTAATTCCAAACATCTCATTTGTGTTATTTACGCCATCATACGGAGACGTTATACTTTCAGTACATTGAAGAGTAAATCACTAAGTTTTAGAAAATTGCTCCCGAGACAATCTCAGCTCTAAAAACTGAACATACGCATAGCTAGTCTCGACATCATATGAGCATATGTCATAATAATTGAAGTATCTCAACAGATGTTCTTTTACGACATTTGCTTGTTACTCAACCTCTCTTTTTTAAGTGAGTAAAAATAAAAATTTAGGGCTAGGACAGGACTAGTGGTTAATCAATGGCTCTCGCTTTGTGACCACGAGTGAAAACAGATCAACGTATTTTAAAGAATAAGAAGTGTGTCGAATATAGTTCGAAGAGTTTTATGAACAAAAGTGACAAAACTGTTGTAGACGGAATCCACATGACACAAAAAGCGCACTAAATCAAGCATTAGACCTCTGGTTCTGGTCACAGAGTAAGTCTATGGACCTGGTATTGTTTTGTATTATGACATCAATTAACATATGAGTGTTGCGATACCCGGTACATAAAATTCAAAAAGAACAAACAGCTAATGGTTTTGGAGGAAAAAAATAAGTTTTCAAAGCAAAATAAAAATTAAAGTCTACTAAAATTGATTTCAAAGCAAAATAAAAATTAAAGTCTACTAAAATTGATTTCAAAGATTAAAAATGCCCAGAAAAAAGGTGCTGGAACGCCGTTCTACCGCGTTATGTAGTAAAAAAAAGTCTTTACACTCCAAATTGGACATTTCTCAAATCAAATTGGACATTTTACAAAAAACTTATTAATAATATATATTATTGATAATTTATTAGTTAGATATATTTACGCACATTTTCATGAAATACAGTTAGTTATAAATCAGTAAATTTAATTTATAAATGTTCCTGCGTGGCGGCTGCATACAATATTTATAGCGATTTTTAAAACTGACGGTTGCAATACGAGACTATAACTCTCGCGGCTCGGAGACTAGAAAAATACTTCTCTGCCGATGGGGGTCTTTTAGGGACCCCAGTGATTTCCTCATTATTGGCCTTATTCTTATGAATTTCAAAAAAAAAATAGTCTAAGGGCTTTAAAATATCTCTCTGCGTCATTCATCATTTTTTTTTATAAAAATCCGTGGTTTTTTAATAAATAATCATATTTTAAGTTGCGCGTAAAAAAGACGTCATCCCAGCACACATATGAAATTACAACTGACGAATTTAGCCCAGCTATCTTACGAACGATCGTTATTGCGGGCGCTTATCGCTTTATCGCGTTATCGCGTATTTATATAAACTACAAATGGTTCAAAAAAGTATGATATAAGAATACCTTAATTACAAACATTGTATCACCCATATTAAAATAGATATTGAAGAGAATGTGGTTATTGCGGTCGCATTTCTTGAGCTTAAAACCGGAAAAGTTAATGAAGAAATTCAAAGAATTATAAATATAAAAACAAAAATCAACTATTTTTTTATTAATTCCAGCAGTTTATATATATGTCCAATTTGATTTGTAAAATTTCCAATTTGGAGTTTAAAAACTGTAACAAGAGTAGTTAGAGAATTCGTGTACGGAAGAATCACCAAACCGGTGCTTTTCATATAGGTCGTGACTTGAGAGCCACCTGCTTGGAGCGACTACATCAAAAACAATAATCTGTTTTGAAAATTGTAAACTGGAATCAAAATTACTTTACCATTGTATGCATATTATTTCATTGATTGACCATAAATAAAGTTGTATTCAAATTCAGACATTTTAATTGTGAACTGTGGACACCCACTAACGATATACCGGTTTGACGTATTGGCAAGAAATAATGTTATGTTGCCAGACATGCTGAATATAGTAATGAACCCGTCTTTTGCGCGTCACTGTAGTGACTTATGGCACTTAAAATTCTTAATGTTGAGGAAAAGCAAAATAATTTATTTATTATACGTAAGCAAATAACACAATTTATAATTGAATTGTCATTTACATTACAACAAAATTATTAAATTCTTGTAGAGTTAATACTAAGACAAAACAATCGACATTATCATCATATCAATTGATCGGTTCATTAGTCAAACAGCTCAAAATAATCTGCATTTTAGATAGTGAGAAAAATTTTCAAATGGTCACCAAAAACTAAGTATTATTTATCATTAGGTTTTTACATATTAGGTGCTTAAGATGCAGAAAACATCATCATTTTGTTTAATTCTTTGAAATTTTAATAATATTGTCATTTTTTTAATAATTTGATTACTGGGCCCGATGAAGTGAAGATTTTTATCGATAACTGCTTAATAAGTAACTACATTTTTCGGAGTTATCTGACTGGATGGTATAGACATGAATAGATCTAGACAAAGCTTGATAAAACTACGGGCTGGCGTGTATTATTTTACGGCCCGCTTATAAAGTTATACTATTACGATGATGACTTATAAAGTTATAGTATCTGCTGATATTCCGTTTCTAAGAAAATAAATAGTGTACAACAGTGGTTCCTGTGGACCCTCAGGGGTCTGTGAGACTGCTGAGGGGGTCCGTGACAAACTAAAAATCATTTGGGGGTGCGTGGAAAAGAGAGTTTGAGCGACTGACTAACATACAGTTCTCATATAAAAACATCTGTTAAGATACCTCCATTAGGAGGCCGTTTGCTCCACATTGGAAGCAGGCATGAAAAAAATACCTTTCAAGTCATCAAATTTATTATTTCACTTGGGAGTCCAAGGTCAGGTTTTTGCTATGAAAGGGGTCCACGAGCATAAGAAGTTTGGGAATCACTGGTGTACAATATACCTTAAAATATAGTGTTGCTTATGGCTAGCCAACCATTTTGAAATTTCAATATGAAATTTTGGTAACCGGATAAAACAGATCTTGAAAAAACAGAACATCACAAAACGTACAATATATCTTTAGAAAACACTAGTATTGATATGTTTTACAATCAATTAGTAATCTCTATGTCGTACTAGATACAATAAATAAAACAGCAATCTTGCATATCAATAACACTTTCAAACTGAAATTGTCGTAAATACACTTATATTCGACTATTATAATAGTCGCCATTGATTGATAAAGTAAAGCGCACGTTATTACACACTGTTCTGAAATTATTACCTGTTAATCTATAATATTTTTCCAATAAATAGTTAAGAAGAAACAGGTATCATTCAACTAAAAATTGATTGTGTTCTGAATTGTCTATGTTCTATGTTCAAATGTTCTGTTTTATCATGATCTGTTTATTCATGGAACCGAAATTTTATCCATAAAGTTTGTCCAGACTTTTTTATATCATATATTTATATACATATATATATAAGTAAGAATCTATCGCATATCGACATCGTATAATAAATCTTTTTTTTATCATATAAGAAGTAAGCAATGAAAGTATTGTTCATATAACAAAAATAAAAAAAATCGTTGGATCATGAATTGTAAATAGTAAAAAAATACATTTGAAAGATAACATATATTTTTTTTTTTGATTCATATCCGCTCTCAATGTGTAGAAAATGGCCTTCTAATATGGGTATCTCGAAATAAAAAAAAATCTAAGACAATCGTTTGCTACTCTACTATTATGCTATTAGAAGCATAAGACTGTTACGACATATTACAGTTTGTCGAGTGAAATATGTAATAGGTATACAAATGCACTGGTATTATCTAAGCATTGACATTTTAAGAATAATATCATTATGTGACATAGATTGATTGAATGATAGGCAAATTAATTATTCGATAAAAACAAACATCACGAAATGCCTGGGGCGATATTTACCCTTGCGCTGGCCCTGCGCATGACGTACACTACCGAGGTAACAGTTAACCCACATCCATAGTTAATATTCCAGTGTGGGAATAGGAGGTGTGACAATATGTGATCTATCCGAAAGGAATTTAATCGATTTGTCTCGTTTGGCACTAAATCTACTTTGGGTGTGTCGTGTGCACTACCACTTGCATAATGTTAAGCACACTTGTTTATATACTATACATACATACAGACACCTACATAATGGTTACGAAATATCGAATAGGTATAGTTAATCATTTATTTTTATTCCATAATATATATTATAACAGAAAGTACTACGACCCCCCTTGAATTTAAATTGTGATTTTATTTCCGTCCTCATATCATTGTATTTGTGAATGGAAGAGCATAGCGAGCTGAAAATAGCAGAACTTGTCTGTATCACCAAGGTATAATGAAGGCACATTTTATGAGCGATAAACATTTTTCAAACAAACAGGTCAGCTTCCGATGTGGATCATATAGTACCATCCTAAAGAGGATTATTTCGAGAAAAAAAGTTCTAAGAGAACTGCTTATTATTCACTATTTTTTTGAGAGGTAGTAGAAATACAAGAACAAATATGTAAATATCTTATCACTCAATTGTCAATATATTTTTTAAAAAATGGCACAACAGCTTATTCTAATGTGTCATATATTATATTTTTTATAATTCACTCGAGATCAACACGAGGAAAAGAGACACCACAAACACCCATGTCAAACATCTAAACATTTAATTTGATATTAATTTTAATTCGGCATGAATCCAGACCGTCCTGATCGCTATGACAATGCGCTTACCAACTAGACCACATAGGGTGACAACGTGATTGTATGTGATTGATGCCTACAAAACCATAAATCAATTAAATGTGTCAATCCTTAATCAACGCGACCGGCGAACACGATTGCCCTTGAATTTCACGAATATTATTAAATAAATTGGCGCGTCTTGTAGAAAAAAAAATACTAGAAAATTTTACGCGCAATTTTACACTTAATGTGAAAATTAACATGTTCCAAAACTCATGTTAAATCAACGAAAAAAAGTCTAGCGATCTAAGTCTGATTGATTCTAGTCTTTGACATCTAGAATTTTGTTTTTTTCATATCTATTCAATTGTTTAGTTTATCAACTTATAAACGCTGATATTTTGTTTTTTATTTTAAAAATAGAATATTATAGAAAAATAAATCTCAACTTTTTGTTCATTTTCTTGCGCAAATATTGAAATTTTGACATGTCGCTTTTTGTAGTTAGACGTTTTACTTATTAAATACGTCATTCATAAGACAAAGTTACATTGAATAACAATTTTTTGATTTAATGTCTTCTCCACTGATACCAAAAGTGTTCTTTTATGTCCGCTCCCAATGTGGAGCATACGGTCTCATAATGAAGGTATCTCAACAGATTTTGTTCTGCGAGAACTGCTTCTTACTCAGTCGCTCAACCTCTCTTTTTCAAAGAGAGTAGAAGAGACAGAAGGATAAGGCTAGGACAGTACTAGAGGTTTACCAATCGCTCTCGTTACACCCAGCTATTAAAGGATCGTAAACACTCATGATTGAAAAAATGCTGCTCGAGCTAGGACTCAAGCCAGTAAGATCCGGCACGGAAGCCTACAACGCTAACAGACAGAATAAATAATAATATCATTTAAACAAATACAAGCGTCATGTTTCTTGAGCATATAGTTATAAAATCTGAAGTAGTCGGCGAGCATATGAGCCGCGTTTTTCCCACACAGCGTATGAATGTGCAGAGAGAAGTGCAGATCTTGCACCGGGAATTATGCAACGCGAAAGTGCAATCAGGGTCAAGCAGTCGCGTCTTGACTACATATTACATTACAACTCGCCTGGCATATACGCTGCAGACCATATACGGCACAATTTCTCAAAATACTTATTATAAATTATCGCAAAGCTTACTTTTGAAAATATTACAGCGCATATCTTCGAATCAGGTTACTAAAATAACATCACTCGTGAACGTTGAAAGAACGACAAAATATTATTAAAAATAAATACGTAATTATTTACTAATTTAAATTTATAAATATTACAAAATATATATCTAGTACCGGTGCGAGGCTATTTGGCGCCCTAGGTAACGGTTATTGGCGCGCCCCCTTTTTAACAAATCGTCCCATTTTTTCGAAATAATTGAAACCAATACGGAACTATAAGAAATATTTTTTATATATAATGTGGAACATGTGGCCTACCAACTGAGGTATTTCAACAGAAGTTTTTATGTGAACTGTTTGTTGCTCAGTCGCTCAACCTCGTTTTTTTCGAATAATATAGAATACGGTACATTATTACAACGAACAAATACAAACATCAAATTTCAATAAAATGTACTATTATTTATTATTATTAGAGTATGTAAACATAATTTTAATACTCCATTTATGCGACCCCTAATAGTTTGAGCCCTAGGCTGTTGCTTCTATAGTGGCGCTGACTCTGTATATATCGCAAATTTAATAATGTATCGCGGTTACTCTGTTAAGTGTTCACTGTCAATTGAAAAATTAAATAATGTCACATTTTTTATTTCAGAGCAGGACCGGCTTCGCTTATCAGTTGATAATTATAACCAAATGCAAAAGTGATTCCGATCTAAAAATTAATTATGAGGAAATAGTACAAATTATATTTTTTAATAGTAATCTCTGAATTATACAGTAAATGTATGATCGGAACTGCTCAGTGAATTTAATAATAAAATATTAGAATCGTAAGCTTTTCTAGCTCCAAACGTAGATTGCATGGATTCCTGACATATAATAGAGACGTAAATTCTTTTTGAGAAAACTAATCATTGGTCAATTGATACTAGGGATTCTGAAGTCTCGGGTTTTTCAAAGTCCCGGGACACGAGACGTGATAAAGTCAAAGTCCCGGGACTTCCCGGGACTTGGGACTTTTATTTCCCCTTTAATAAAACTATAAATTTATTAAAATTAAATATTTGTATGTACTTATGTACTAAAAAGGGATGATAACGGTTCATGTATTGAAAAAATAACAAAGAATTGGGTAAAATTATGACCGTTACTTCACAAATCACAATACAGATTTTATACCTTTTTTGTCCTATTGCGACATTGGTAACTTTGTAGAATAGTGAAAAACATTTGTAAATAAAACAACATCAGGTATGAACACTTAATTATAATATTTTTTAATTTGTTTTTGCTACAGTTATATTTTTAATACGATTATGAATTGATTTAAACAATTTTCTAATAACATAAATGAAGATATCTTTCTCCCAAACGTTTTTTAATATTTCGTTTCAATTAAACTATTTTTTTTGAGCGTTTTTTACGCAGTTAGACGTATTTTTTTTTCATGCGTACTTTAAAATGGCGGCAAAAGTATGCGTTAATTAAAAAAATACATCTTTTGAACAAATTTATTTATTAATAATAAAAATATTAAATTAATTCAATAATAAAGTCACAACCTCAAATCATACATAGTATGTATTATTTACACAAAAGTTAATATTTTATTCTTGCTTATCAAAATATGCTTTTAAAAATAATAATGAATTTAATGACGAATCAGACAGCCGATTTCTTATTTTTGTAATAAACGTTGTTGCTCAACATCATTGTCAGTCGATGTTGCTTTAATGTTATATATAAAAAATAATCTTTGTTTCCGTTCTCCAGTTGATTTTAAAATCTTAAATTTGTTTAGTTTTTAATGGAGAAATCTTTTGTTTTTTGTAATCTGTCTATTTAATTCTTCTTCCAGTGACAGTTCTGCAATATTTTTCTCACCATCGATATTTTCTTCAGATACCTCGATATCTTTTTCCACGGAGAAAAGACGTCGTAGTAAATTATCTCCGTATTTCAAAAATATTGTTTTGGAGCATTTATCAAAATCTTTCGTGTATTCTTTTTGAAAATCAAGTAGTCCTAGCAGAGCGGTTGGTAATAAAAATTTATAAGCCGCCTTGATTTATAACATAATTTTCTAGAAATAACTATTGGTTCCATTAATTCTTAGAATTCTGTGCGATTATCCCATGCTGCAAAAATAGTTAAGCGAACACGTGTCTAAGTTTTCTTTTGTATTTCTGCATGTCTCTCTCTACCCATTAAAAATGGTTGTTTCGTATTACAATATATAAATAGATGTTATTTGAAACTTCAACAATTATAAATCCAAACAGCTGTTTCTTTTATAAGATTCCTGTTATATATGTATACTTAATTTTGTTAAAACCCCGGCCTTTAATCCTTAGCCTAAATATAATGCATTTTTTTCGAAACTGATCCCACGGATAGACACCAATGTAACTTTAAAATTAACTTTTTAGGTCACATTAGCGATTGCTTGCATCCAATTTTTATTTGTTAGAATGGTTTTTTCAAAATCAAAAATGTACAATTTGGCTGTCTTAAGTCCCGGGACTTGGTTGTTAAATGTCCCGGGACTTAAGACAGCAAAAAACCTTAAAAGTCCCGGGACGTCTCGACACAGAATCCCTAATTGATACTATCAGTTTTTTTCGTCAATGTTAAATATGGGGCTTAAAAAAATCTAGACTATTAAACTACAAACCTTGACGGTCGTCACGGACTTAAATCCCAATACGGACAGTTTCATAAACTGTTTTTTTCAATCGATTTACGGGTTTGTGTTAGAAGTTATGTGTGTATGTGATAACAACAATTAAGGTATCTAGACAGCAATTAGATAACTGCTGATCTTGGCGTAGCTTATTGTTCCATCCCCACGCCCTTTTTGAAAAGACAACTTGAGTAATTGAGTAACAAGCAGTGCAGAAAACTTTTTGTTTGTTATAAGCTCCATTAGAATCCATATACTATTACGAATGGATATGGCTTAAAATAAATAATATATATGCAGTAAATACGAACTAAAAAGATCTAAATTTTTAAATCTTTAAATTTACACGGCATGCTCATAAAAGGGTATTAATCCATATATATTGAAAGGAACATAATTTTGTTTAAAATAAAACAGGTTGTAAATTAAAATCATAATGATACAATATGAGTTATAAAATCTTTTGCTCAATTGACAACGCTATGCAAATTTCTCCAACTATATGCGATATAGAGAAACGTTTGTACTATGTATAATAATATATAAATACACGATAGACCGAGGTTTCCAAAGCCCTGTTTCGCGGATCACTAATATTCCTCAAAACATGAATGCTTGTTCCGCTAAAAATGATTTCGTGTTAGAAAATGCTGTAGCAGTGGCGAAAAAATCTTTTTTTTTTCAATTCATATTGATATAAACTATTTAAAAAAATATTTAAGGTGATTTTTTAAAATGTCTGGATAACTGAAAGGTTTCATGGCATGAAAAGATTGGGAAACATTGGGTGTTTTTTGTTTAATTCTTTGATTGTTTATTTTCCTGTAATTAAATCGTAAATGATTTGCACTATAATTATGTTTTATAATATTTAAATCAATAATAAAACTAATAATAAGTGAGTTGATTGTAAAGATTACTAAGGTAAAGGTACTAAGGTAAAGGTACTAAGCCGTACAATTATTATTATTTTGTTGAAATAGGCTATTAAAATATATTAAATGTAATATAGGCAATAGTTGTTAGTTACGCGTGAATTAATATATCTTTAATAGTGTAATTTACCTTCTAAAAATGTGTTATTGTGTAAAATAGGTAACAACTAATAATAAGAAGGATATTTGTAATTTTTTACTATTATTTCATCATAAATTTACATAGTATTATACCGTAAATACTGCGCCGTTTTCATTTCCAAATAAACGTAAGAATTACGTTGTTATTTGTCTGGATTGTCCGCGGAAAAGTTGAAGGTCTTCGCGAGCTACATACACGACAGGATTTTAATTTTTTGCAAAAATGTGTACGTAAAAATCATCCGTGAGTGTAATAAAAAGAAATGTAAATACCTCACTACTGGGGCCTCTAATCCCATATCGTGATCCCGAAATCCCAGGATTTTAGGATTCAGGATAAAAAAATCGATAAATTACATTTTAAAAATTGCGCTGGTCACTGGCAGTCGTAACGTTTTGAAAGGATGAAACTAAAAAACCGTGAATCGAGCTGAAAATTTTTTTTTTAATAATAGTGCAATATGTAAATTGCTAGTCGATTTACGTCAGCCAGCTAAAAAAAAGCTTCTTCTTTTTTTCATAATGGGAAATCCGTAAATTCCTAGGTTTTTGAAATCAGCCCTCGAGCAAATATTTTTTAAATGAGCCAGCAAGCAAAAAAAATAATCGAATGACTCTAATATGCTATAATTATCGTCGAAAACCTTTAATGAAAATACTCCATGTGGCTAAAAGAGTGATCTTTTCGTTTTGATCATCATAAAACAGTTTTCGCTACCTGAATAAAAAAAAAAAAATATGAATATTCTAAAAAAGGATTCGTCTGAGTGAAAAATTTATGAACATCAAATGGGCAAAAAAATGCTAAAAAAATGTCGGTCATGATTTTTGTATGTGGGCGAGTATAACCACATTTTTAAACAATTTATTATGCAACACATAATCATCTTATTTATGGATATTACTAAATTAAGCTGTATGCATATTTGGCTTAGCTTGTGGTTCTAAACATTTATCTATTTACGAAGAACTGAGTGGTAGTAAAAAATTGCTTAGCATCAAAATCAATAGTGCCACGGAAAGCAACATTTTTTATTCCTTTAGTTCAGTTACGCGTTGGTTTTTAAAAAACTTGCACTTTTTCTCGAAATATTTATAATTTTTGTAATTGAACTATTTCAAAATGTTGATTAATTATTAAATTGAATGTGTAACATTCAATTTTTATTGAAAATTGATTTTATTATTTATTCGACTAGCGTTGTGATCAGCGGTGGGCTGCAAATATGTTAACACCTGGCTCGCTTTATATTAAAGCGATTTTCGATTTGAGTTTTTGTTATCACTCCGATGATATACTTAAATAAGCAGTCAATTGTTCCTTAATACACTTATAATATGTAACAATATGCAATATACCGTAAACTTACCAATGTACATGGCTAAAAATGTACTACTGTGTATACTGCAGCTATCCTAGCTAATATATAAGTCAGAAATTGCAGTTATGTACTCATTTGATCTGAGAATATTGTTACTCTTAAATTAACAAGGGGCTCGCACGAGCACCTCCGAGCCTACCCCTGGATCTGTCTTTATTCGGTGGATCGTTTTCCAGTCATTACTACCATGCCTTAGAGAAGATGTATATTTATGATGAATGAAGAAATGAGTGGACTACGTAGGTCGATTATTAAACAATAAAATAATATATACATACATGTAATCAAACAAATAATTAAAAGATTCACGATTAATTGTCTTGGGCGTTCTCTTGAAGCTTTAAGCGAGTTTGAATGTTACCAACGTCTTATTCCAACATAATGGATACCACCCACATGGAAAACCGCTGATCCACTCAAGATATTGAAGATATTGAAAGCCAGAGATTGATGAGAAAGGGTGGAGTGGAGACCATATGTTTATAGCAGTTAAGAAATTCTCAAAATTAAGACATGTATAACATCTGATACCATGGGCTCCAATCGATGAAATAATTTTAATTAGCAATATTTAATTACAAATGACGGTTTTTATATATTCGTCCAGTATTGCAATTTCTAAATATGAGATCTACGTAATTTCATGAAGCACTTGTCACATGTTTTCGGAGCACTGGCTAAGAACCACTGTGTTAACCACTCACATTGTCTCTTCGAGTATGTTAATATTACTCTTTGTGTGTGCTGGTTTGTCGAAAATCGCACAAGTATTTAGCGGTATATTATAAAAAGTCTGAAGCGTATATTTTGTTACGTGCTTGCTTTGCATCCGGGATATGAAGTTTGTTATGTTGAGAGTGGCCGGAACCTCAAAAAATCTGATGTAAGATAGTATGAAATACAATCACAGCGTGGTTAAGTAAGGATATTTAGTTTTTTTTTTATTTTTACTTTGGTGTGCCGCCAAATTATATTTTCATAAGGAATTCTGCGCGACGCTAATATAATACATAGTAACTATCACCGAGAGTCTACATACAATATCGAAAAAATAGACACCTTTTTCGGCTACAATATCCTTCTCCTTGTTTTGTGCATATTCCAAAAAGCCTAAAGATTTTTTCTTGAATAAATTTACATTGTCTAAGTTTTGCAAAACATTAATCTCTGTATACAAGGTAAATGGAATTCAGCGAAAACGATCGTTGCTAATAAGTTATAAGGTAAAAATATCACAGTATTTATAATAGCGCTAGAACTAAATTATTTGATATTTTTACCTTATTATAATGAAACCTTAACAACTAAATGCCTTTTTAATTATTCGTCATTGACATTAATTGTATTCAATTAAACTTTATCAATTTTTTTGATTTTCAATCAGTGTGTATTTTACTGTTTCATTCACCATGATTTATGGATTTTATAAGTAGTGATCATTGATTTAGTTTTAGGGTGTTTACTGTCAATACTTTGTGGAAAGGCATTATATTAAAAAAATTACAATATTCTTTTAAACTCATTTCAACTTTTATTTACAAAGATCAGAACCGGTTTCGCTGATGGCGAGCATTATAAACTGATTATAAATAGAATTTAACAGTTCTAAAAGGTGTAACAAAAAATTGAAAATAATTAACAAATAACAGTATAAATTATGAATAAGTGACTCTTAACTAACACAAATGTTTAATACCTCTAACATGTAGTTACAAAGATCATTAAAGAGTAATAATGTTAAGGTGGTGACCAATGGTAATAATCTTGCTGGGAATTTAACCCCGATCGCTTGGGTAAATCTGATAACCACCAGTACAGACCACAAGAGCTGATATAATATTTATATGAATTTTGAAAATGTTTTCATAAAAAAAATATTGAAAAAAAGACATACATTTTTGAACCTAACCACTAACCATCTGTCTGTCTTTGCTATACGGATACGAAGGGTTACGCGTGCAGTGCGACTTGAAAGCATTATGCGGGTCTAACCGACTTATTTGCTATCAATTTTTGAAACAAAATATCTACATTGACCGCAAAAAATAAGAGACGTAAGTAATTCAACCTTAAATTTAAATATTCATGTTATACTTTATATTTAAGAATAATACAAGAACACCTGCATTATTTTTTTTAATGTAGGTTGATACTAATATTTGGTGACCAATATAAAAAGAGGGGCAATCCATTTGTTTTTATAGTATAATATTATAACTATACAATAAAATAAATGTATTAATATCAATACTGTTTTTTTTTAAGTGTGTAATTTAGTGGTCGTATAGCAACACAATAGCAACATTCTTAAAATATCTGATATCTTGTGTTTTCATCCATTAATGATCTTGGGTTTTTACAATTATTACTATCTTATATTTTGGAGTTGGTTAAAAAATAAATCAAAAATTAATTATATAGTTGGAGCAATATGTACTTATATAACACAGCTTTATAATCTTTTTCGCACGATGACCACTTTTTATAATATCCGAGACAAAAAAAAAGACCCTGTCGCATTTTCGTTGAAAAAACAATGTGTATATTTAGATCGCGGAACCATAGTCAAAATTTAATAAAAAATATAAAATTATGGCTTAATGTTTCTTAAAAAAAGAAACTTTCAGTCAATCTTATTTTTTTACCTATAGTAATTTATTAGCTTCTTTTTTAAATATGAATTTTCCAAAGAAACTTTAAAGCAAATTTAAGCCAAACTAAGAAATCAGGCATGATTTTATTTCGATATGACCGAAACAAACTATGATGATTTATGAAAATAGTCAGAACTAAATTGAAAATTGAACAGTATATTTAACAATAGACATGCTGAGAAATGATTCCGCAGGTCAAACAGAATAATGAATAATATTTTCAGGAAAGCGATGAATATAATACGACAATAGTCCCGTCTGTTATATTTATTTTTTTTTTCTCTACCAGAACATTGTCAAAGATTCTTTTTTGATCAACTGAATCAATATTCACTTGCACGGCCTGAATTTATTGATAAGTGGAGAAACAAAGTTATTAATTTTATAGATATTTTTGTATAAAATCATATAAATTTATATCATAAATAACAGTATCAAAAAGGAAATGCTGGAAAAGTGTATATCAGAGATGACTAGTGCGTCGATCGAGGAAATATATATAATGGGTTTTTATTGTTCTCTCGTAATATAATTACAAACGATGACAGTCGATTGCCATCACTAATTTAATCAACCTTTCGCTCCTAGAAAAAAAGTGTTCTTACCCTAAAATTGTATATCAAACATTTTTCCCAGTAGTTCCCACGTCAATAAAACACTTCTTCAAACACTTCAAGACTTATTAATATTTTCGCGTGATGAAGGGCACATTGGTTGCATTCTCAGTTCAGTTAATCTAAGGTGAATCTTTTTTGATATAATCATAGTCAACATGTTTTTAAACAATTATTATCTAGTAGTAGGTGGTTGAGGAGCACCTGTTGCAGTGACGGATTAGCCTATAGACAAATGAGACGCGCGCTTGCGGCCTCCGAATCTTAGGAGCCTCAAAAACAGCTTATATTATATAGCCCATAAACTTTTTGCTTAGATTTATTATTTTACATGGAATTTTCCGACGATATTATTATATCCGAAAAACAGGGCCTCCAAACTTTATTGCGCCTGGTGCCTCCCGTGTGCTTAATTTTAATCTGCTACTGACCTGTTGAGAGCACAAGGATAATTTACGTTATCAAATAATATATTTATCAGTTATTATATTTTACTATCAATACAAATATGTTATATATAATATATTGGTCATCAAAAACATAGTTATACTCAATGTAAAATAAATGTACCGATCGCGGTACATATTTCTAAATTATTTAGTGATGGTTCGTCTTCGAGTTTCACACTTGAAAGACTTCGACGCTAGGACAAGCGACAAACCAATGCAAAAAAAAAACTATAAGTAACGAATTATTTTAAAAAACTAAAAAACGGTGTAATGTCAAAAAAGTAATGAGTAGAAGCCATTTTATAAAATAATCATAATTCTTTGTTTTAAATTATTAATTCATTACATTTCCGCAGTATTTTTACCATTAATAATAAATGAGACGGAAACTTGCGACAGTTATGTGTTTCTTAAAACACCTTTGTAGAAATCCGTGTAAAGTTTGATTCGTGAGAATTGTTTTTTATGGCAGTAACTCTAAATATATTTGTATTCGCAATCATGTAATACGTAAATAAATATCTGTTCAGGGTTAGGACTGTAAGGAATGAAATTTATATATAATATCATTAGTTTATTCCCAGAAATCACTAAGAAGCATGCCGATCAAAACTTAGTTAGATATGTCAATCTACGTATTTTGTCATGCTTTACCCTCAAATTATGTCGAAAAAAACTAAATTGAATACCATAATAGTCACTCATAGCATTCGTTAAGATTAAAGATTTTGTTATTGAAATTAAAACTTGAATTAAATGGAAACTTTCAAGTCAGTTATCCTAGAAGGAACATTTTGTCTCGTAATGACTTCTGGCAGTAAGCCGATGATATTATTTTTTAGAACAATTGTAATCGTGACAATGCTCATCATGAGCGAAACCGGTCCTGATCTAGTAAATTTTATGTGGAAAAATTACTAAAAATGTTTTATTATTTTTATTATAATGCCATTCCATCAAGTATTGACAGTGAACACCTTAAAAGTAATCGTAAATCACTTCCAATTGGAATACTTTTACTCACGTATCGTAAAAAAAATCCTGTTTCAATCATTGACACGCTAATTTCATCTGTATTCAAAAATTAAACACTTTTTTTGTATTTATTCCACATTTAAAAAAAACAGCAATAGATTTGCTCATTACGAGCATAATAAATTGATTACATCTTAACTTTTTCGGTTCTAAGCTCAAGAAATGCGATCCCAATACCCACATTTTCTTAAATATTTATTTTAATATGGGTGATACAATGTTTATAATTAAGGTATTCTAATATAATAGTTTTTTGGACCTTTTGTAGTTTATATAAATACGCGATAACGCGATAATGCGATAAGCGTCGTTCGTAAAATAGCTTGGCTAAATTCGTCAGTTGCAATTTCATATGTGTGCTGGGATGACGTCTTTTTTACGCGCAACTTAAAATATGATTATTTATTAAAAAAACACAGATTGTTATAAAAAATTATTTGAGGAATGATGCAGAAAGATATTTTAAACCCCTCGACCATTTTTTTTTTGAAATTCATAAGAATAAGGCCAAAAATGAGGAAACCACTGGGGTCCTTAAACGACTCCTATCGGCAGAGAAGTATTTTTCTAGTCTCCGAGCCGCGAAAGTTAATCGATATAGGCCAAAACATGATGAGTAGTTGACAAGTTTCGTGTTGAGGAAACTCGGTCCTGATATTTATTAAAGTGCTTTATTTTCTAATACATTTATTGCCTTTACAACACAGCTTGACAGTCAACACCTTAAAATTAGCTTAATTATTTATTTATTTTCTAATGCACTTTTACTTAAAAGTCCTCTCGTAATAAATGTAATCAAATGCAATAAATTTCCTAAATATTTTTGAATTAAAAGCTTAAGTGATCGATTAAAAATACACTATTTAATTTAATAGCGCTGATTTTTTAAGTATTTTAAAAAACGGTTCACCAATTATTTCTGTAAGTAATAATTTTCAACCTTCAACTTTGATTGAAGACGAAAAAATTATATCTTTTACCGTTACTTATCAATTGCCCCTCATAATTGATATTGTTATGTTTTTTTTAATAAACGGCAGAATTTATTTTTAAATGAACAACTGGGCTGTGAATGTCATATTCTTTATAAGTCAATACGAAAAAACTGGCCGTTCTAATTTTAAATTTAGACTTGCTGTTGCGTCATATTTGGTGGTAGATATCGCATGGCTATTTTTTACGAATGCTTTTAATGTCAAATGATTTGGGTTAAGATTTTGTGAAATATACAGAACTTGTGATTAGCTCATCGCTCTCGCTACGCTCCATTTTAAGAATTATATAGGTGGAGGAAAAGAAGTTTATCAGTATAACAAAAACTCATCGAATAAAATCCATAAATTGATTGAAAACTCTTTCCGTGCTAGAAAATTCGAGTACGTGAGTTTCACAACTGAAGCCAATGACTTTTATCACTCAACCATGGAACCGACGGAGTATTTACATATTTATATTAAATGTTAATGAAGCGTTTTTACAGATTTTTTCTACAAAAACTGTTTGATACTCAATTGTTCAACTTATATTTTTAAAAAAGATTACTCTTACTAAAGTTGAGGTTATGATAACACAAATAGTCTACGATTCGATATCATAGTTAGTCATTGTAAAATATACCGTTTCTGCTTAACATTGCTCTAAAATATACTAATTGTTTTACTTTATTTTAATAAAAAAAAATACAGATATTTTTTATTTAAGATAATATATTATTACTATTAAAAATCAATTTTAACATATTAATTTATTGATATCATCCACAGAACTAAATTAAAATTATATTACTTGAAAAATACTTGTTTTGGATCCTGGAAATAATAAGTTTAACTACAACAAACTCTTGTTGTTGGCTTAATGGCTTGACGCATTTACAAGGATATTTAATATAAAGATACATCATATTGTACTTGCATTTTATTAACTACTATTGGCCTAGTTTTTAAGCACATGTTCCTAGGCCATAGAAAGTTTCAATAAACATATTCTATTGATATATATGTAATAAAATATGTGACAATCTCTTTGTCAGGAAATCATTTTAATGCGTAATTTTATATGTTTAAATACTCTTTCGGTAACACAGTCCTTGATGTTTGTAAATATTGAAAGTTTACATGAAGCCGATAAAAAATAATTGACCTAGTTTTACATTATAATTACTGACCTCAAATTGAAACAAAACTAAAAACTATATTCGTTGTGAATTATCTTTATTTACATTTACAAAGGTTGGTTTGGTTGATTTAGCTAGTAAGAATACTGAAAATAAATATTCACCGGTAAAGATTAGGGATTTTAATACAGGTATTTAGGACTTCAATAAATATCGGTATTAAAAAAAAACGCCAAACTGGAATCGCATAACCGGACGAAAAAATCAATTCTAGTTATTCGATATTTTAAATAAAATATCATTCAGTATTCAAAACAAACTATATCATCGATAGATCGATATAAAAGGCTGATTTTCATCAAAAACATAATATGATCCTAAAAGGCGTTAAAAAAATTCTTATTATTATTTTCCATCAGTAAAAAATGAACAGGGAGCCAGTGGTGTACATAAGCAGTGACCTGCATTTTTTTTCAATAAATAATTGGAATTTAGCCATAACGTACTATTTATTTTTGAAAAAACGTTATTAAAATGAAAAAAAAATAATACCAACATAAGGTTTTTAGTTTTTCAGCTTTTATTTGAAATTCGTAGCTAATTAGTGTTGAAATAGTAACTGTCAAAAGTTGTTTAAAATGTAAAAAAAGTAATAATTTATTAATTTTATTTATCATTAATGCTGACTATATTTGAAAAAATAAATAGAGCGTTTTATTTGAGATGCAATTATTTATTGAAAAAATATGAGGCCACTGCTTAAGAACGTCACTGGCTCCCTATTCATTTTTAAAGATACATTTAAGTGGAACAGAAACTAATGAATGCTTAACTTTACTGGGATGTTTGAAAAATTCTATTGAGCGAGATTTAATCAAAAACACTAATATTTGTAAATAAGTCACTTAAAAAATTGTCTTATAAACTGTTGCACTTACCCTTAAGTAAAATATTTTAACCCTTAAAACGTGTTTTCTATTTTACCCATTAATTCAATTCTTAATTGATTATTATAGCATTAATTGATTAAAAAAATAGCATATATAAATACGCGTACATATTTATGCGGATAGTTCAAATACTTAACTTTGAGCAGAACTATGTACAAATAGATTGATAACTTTGCATGTGTGATCTTGTTATTCGTATAATGTATGAAAAAGTGATACACCATTTGAATACTGCAATAAAGATATAGTATAGGTACGTTATATATATAAATAATTAATGAAATAGTAATAATATAATATATTATTTGTGTTAAACATTGATTTGTTTGTTTATTTATAATAATAAAAGAGTATGCATTCTTCAGTCAATTTAAAATGGCTGATGATGCTAAAGTATACAGCATAATTCCATTACAATAATATTATCATTCGAAACGTGTTGGAACTTGAAGGGTGGTTGTAAAAAAAATGGGGTCTCATAAAATAATATGGGTGGCATATTAAGAACAGAAGCAGTGGTGGCTGTTAATGCAAATTAAATTCACCTAAAATATAATATTATATTTTATACAGCGAGAAATTTTAAGGTCTTAAATGTGAGATTTACAGTTTGATGTTGTTATCTTACATAGAAACATAAAATTATGGTGAGTTTTTAAGTATTTTTACTCTGTCAAACTTGTAATTCGGCTTTTAGGTTGTTGGCTGCAGGTAATAATAAATTCCTTTATTTTATTAGCTGACGATATTTCGTAAAAGTTTTTGTGACAAACTTGTCACGCTTAGTTACAAAACCAGTGGATTAACAACGTTATACGTCTTATTTTTATATGTAGGTATAAAATACGTTTTTGATTCTAATCAATATTTTTATATTTTTGTCATGTTCGTATACAATATTATATTTATATACTATCTTGTCCAATTTATACTATGTATTAATTTCACTAATGATTCTGTACACAAATCACTTTTAGGTTGTTCACTGTCAATACTTAGTGGAAGAGCATTATATTAAGAAAAAACACAATAGTTGAAAATCGCCATGAGCAAAACCAGTCATGATCTTGATAAATAAAAGTGGTAATAAGTCCAAAAGAATATTGTGCTTTTTATACATATAATTTAAACAAAAAAATATTAAGTTTGTAATTTTATCGGGTGTCACTTTTTGACAGAGCGTAGCTAAAATGTAGATTATTGGGGACAATAATGTTATGAAATTGATTGGTTTTGTCATAAATGGCGTCTCCGGATGTGCGCCGCCCCTGGGTTCCGCTGGGTAGGCGCACTATGTAGCAAAGGACGGCGTCACACCCTTCCTGGAATCATCTTCATTGTAAAAACAATAAAGGTAAGAACCTCTCAACTTTTGGCGCTGATTCTATTCAGTAGTATTATTTGACATTTGCCGATCACTACAATGAATGCATCCCGTAGTATTTTTACCTGTGATCCAGCTTCAGTTACGAAACATGATGTATCACTAATTTGAGTTTATATTTCAGAGGCTAAGGGTGATAATGACAAAACTGCAAAACTTTTTTTTTGAATAAACGCAAAAACAGTTTTGTTTTAGTAATTTTGTTTTTAAAATATATTAAAATTAACGGCAAATAATGAACAACAGTTTTGAAGTATCACCGTTAGAAAATCGATATTTGATATGTAGTACTTACTTCGATGAAGGCTTTCATCTTTTTCGTATGTTTTTTCAATGGTTAAATAATTATAAAGACGTTTCGAATTTTAATCAATTTATAGTATCTTATGTTTTTGTGCATATTCATGCGACCCCAATCCAAACCTGTTGGGGTGTAGAAGAGCGATTCGTTAATTACAGTTGTTTTTCTATCGAAACTATTTTTAACTTCATATCTTCTAAAATAGAGGGGTTGAACGACTAAAATACTACTAGTTATAAAAATAGCATCAGTTAAGTGCTTAAATAGAAGTTATTAGAATTGCACTGCTTCTAATTGGTGATGTTTTCTATATTAAATACCATATTCTTATGAATTCAACACAAAAAAAATATTCATGTACCTACTAGGCGTACGATGTTGTCGTGTTTTAGTTTAACAAAGCAGAATTGACATTACGGTTTTGGTTGGGTTAGGTCATCTCAGGTTAGATATGTTTAATAGAAAGAGGACAAGAATGACAACAAGACAATTGAAATTATGTGAAATGTTAGGTGACATTTCAACAACAAAAAATGCACGACTGCCAGCGCACAGCAGTGGAGAGATTTGGCAACAAAATGAGTGCAAGCGTGATTATCCTCAACTTGGTGAACAATTTTACTACGTCTGTTTAGTACATGTATACGTTGACAAGTTAAAGCGATAACGGTGTTCAACAATATTGCTTCGGATATCGACATATTCCACGTAGACGTGGGTGAGTTCCGACGAATACTATTTTTTATGTATTAAAGTAGAGTTCGTCGGAGCTTACTCAGTGGACTTTCTCGCCATTTTTTCTACTGCTTTTAATACTGAATTGTACTATGTTTCTTTTTTTCTTCATTGTACAAGTTTAAAATTTAAAATTTGACAACCTTACGCAATGTTAATTAAATATATAAATTTGTTTTCTAGTGTATACTTTAACTGGCTAAAATGGACTAATCAGTTCAAAGTTTAACTGTTACATAGTATATGTTATATATAATTAATGTAAACATTAATAAATATAGTAGGTAAGCAACATTTGTATATTTTCTTTTTTACATCTGACTTTGGCCTTATTGGAAATTACAAATACTAAATATACAATATTTACAAACAACATTAACTGCCTATTACTGCATATTTTATATTTACAGATAATAGATAGAGATTTTGAACTGATTTCCCACCATAATATTTGCACAGCAATCTAAATATATTATAAAGCAAAAATATAATACGAATTTAATAACATTTTATCATATTATACTCATTAATATCAGAGGTTATCTATGTTACTAAAACAAGGTTATCTATTATTTTTATAGTCAATAACTTATTCAATTTTGACTCTATTTTGTGTAAGAATAATACTATTTACATCGTATATAAGCACTTACTATTACAAAAAAATGAATTCACAAAATCAGTTGAACGGATGCGGATATGGAAATAAACTCAATATTTGATTTGAACATAGGGTTGTCAGATTATTGTTCTGCTGAGTCATCCTTTTAAGATAATGCTAGGACTATATTCTTTAAACCAAAACAATACTGGAATACTAAGACGCTTGACAACTTCGCTTTCACAGGAACTCAAAGAAACTCATCTTTGTAAGAGTAGGGCTTCCGAAGACAAAGTTTGCGGGACGTGGAGTGTATGTTTAAAATTCCCTGGTAACTTAGAACACTTGTATAGTGAAACAGGTGTTAGATATGCACGCTACCCGCGACACCCCACTACACGAGGAAGCTCAGACCGAACCCTAAAGCCAGGCCGTGAACACCGATGGCGCAAATTGGCAGGCTGCACGCGGGCCGCGGAGTATGCATCATCCCTGGTGTGAAGGTTTTATGGCTGGGATTAAGCGAACCTTTGTAAGCATATTGACAGCCCGCCGCTGCTTGAAACAGAATGCAAACTATTAATTTTTAAATAATTCATATTATGATAACAGATGGTTTTTTGATGCTTAATCACTATCATAAATAGTGTTTAGATTTTTTATTTTGTTCACATTATTTGAGACATCCTCTCTTTCTTAAATCGCGAAGTGGGCCCAGCGGCAGATTACCATACAAGCGAATGAGGCCCGCGTTTGGTACGTCCGAATCCTAGAGGCCTCAAAAACGGATTATATTATATATTTTGCGTTCAGATTTTTATATTATTTTATCCGAATTTAATTGCGCCTGAGGTCTCATATGTGCTTAATCCGCCACTGAGTGGACCATTAATAATTCTTGCCGTTTGTGGCTTTATTTGATAAACATCCAAATAAAAATCTTACAGCAAATCGTAAATATTTACTTTATTGAGTTGGTAAAATTAATTAGTCAAAATTGTATTTTCTTGTGACGTAAAGAGGTTTGCTTAAAACGGTAGTCTGCTATTGGTTAGAAAGGATTTAAGAAACGAGTCAAGGTTCTTTTGCTCAATTAACATGTAAGGCATGGTACAAAATCTCGGCCCGTGATTTAGCATAAGATTTTTTTCGAACAATAGTTCCGTTATCGCCAACCTTTTGCTCAAGAGCGCTGTGTTGTTTCAAGCGATTTTTCTTTTCTTTGTTATCTAAATATAATATATTATCACAAAATAAACAAAGTAGTTAACTTGGTAAAAGAAATTTCATTTCATGATTGGTATTCGCGTTTTACTTACTTAGGGAATATTGTCAGAAATTTTTACTCTAACAAAATGAAAAAAAAAATCCTTAGGTCACACAATGCAATTACATATATTTTGATAAGCATGTGTTAATAATATAAAAAAAAATGCCGTCTTTCTTGGTGAATAAATTGATATGAATATAAAAAAATGATATAAGTATAACCTTTACAATTATAAATGTTTATATCAAACATTGTCACCTACTGTGGTCATGTTGGTTAGTGGTTGCTCAACCAACCAGGCTGGTCTGAGCTCGATTCCCGGTAAAATCAATGTCAAAATTATATTTTTAAAATCAAAATTTGAGACATAAGATGTGTGTGTTTGTGAAGTCATCGAGCTTATCTCGTAGCAAATTTTAAAAAAAGCTTACATACATATTATCTGATACCAATTCCCGAAGCGATAAATATTTTTAAATCATTTTCCAATCCATATATTTCTACAAGACAATTGTGAACTTAGTTATACTTATCTTATTGAAAGGGTTGGAAGAATTTTTTTTTCCACAAGTATTTTTTTTTGGCTAAAGATCACGTCAGCAGACTGCTTTAACTGTGGGTAATTTTTATGTTACAATCAAAAAAACTAATTTACCTATTTTTTTAAAATAAATTTGATTTTAAATTGATTGCGTTACAGACTAAGACACGTGTTTCGTAACTATCGTAAAATCGTTTATTAAAAAAGTAAATATTGTTTCCAATTCATATCTGAATATAGTGCTATTGAAAATAGTACTATTATCATGTGTACCACCTACATTGCCCTCTCTCGCGTGCAGTTAAATGAAAAACAGCCCAACCTCCATTGCGTAGTGTAAGAAATAAGTATAAGAATATTTACATAATTTAATGTTTCAATTAAATTAAATTTGACTCGTTCAAAGTTTGCACATTCACACATGTTTTTTTCACTAACGACCAGTGTTTCGCTTTTCGTCATCTATGTAATTTCAAAGTGAATATGTGAAATTTAAAATTGTCAATAAGTTCATCTCGTGTAAACATTAAAAACTATTTAATACCTCAATATGCCGTTATTTTTATTTAAAAAAAAATGGTCCATATAGTGACGTGTTTTATAGTACCGTATCGTGGCCAGAGGTTAAAAACAAATTATAAGTGTGCCACGACTCTAGATTTCAAGCACCTGATTCACCGCACAGTTTAAATCATTACATGCTGGCTTAGTCAATGTGTAGATCAAAAAACTTTCGGTGAATGCAGATTGACTAAATTATTAGTTTGCCTAAAGCACGAGGCCACACGAAACTATATGTTTTTAAAGCATGATTGGTGATTAAAAAAAGACTTGCGCCCGGGAGCCATAAATTGCCTGTGTTATAAATTAGAAAAGACTATTGCTATGTTATTATTTATTACTTATCTATGGTCTTATCGACTGTGCGTGATTTATTGGGTTTATGACCGCTTTCGCCGTCATATCATGCTCCAATAGCTTATCTGTGATTTGTGTTTGTAACTAAATATATTAAATCCAGGAAAGTAAAATTCATGCTTTATATAATATTTGTCAATTTAAATTATTTTAAAATTATGCTATTTTGCTATTGAGCTTCCTCACTGCAAATCACTGAAATTTGCAGGAGATCACGAAAAAAAATATAATGCTGTTGACCTATTGTGAAAAGTTGGTAACATTTAAAATATAAATTCAACTTTTTATCTTCATAATAATAAGATACAAACATTAATTTAAAGATTAAGATATAAACATTGATTAAAAGATGTTTTAAATATATCAGGCACATGGCACAGTGGTTAACGTTGTTGTCTTTCGTGACGGACCCCACGGGTAAAAGTCCCGTAAAGTATGAACAGCATTTCTTTTTAAATAGGTTTATCAAAATGATATTCTGTTCAAAGTCATGACTCATGAGTGTTTGTGATGTCTTAAGCTTACCCTGACAATCTTAAAAAAACACGGTGTAGTAAGAACGACTAGTTGACCACTAGTCCTGTCTTAGCAGTATCCGTCTATACCTGCTCTCTTCGAAAAATGATGAATGAGCAACTGAGTCAGTTCTTGCAGAAAAACATCTGTTGAGATACCTCCATTAGGTGGCCATATCTTCTATATTGGGAGCGGATATGAATTTATAAATAAAATATAGTATAACAATTCAGCAGCATTAACTAGTTAGTTCCGACGATGGCGTGATGCTGAACTAACTATTATTTATATTGAGTAATTTTAACAAAACCAAAAACATCGTTTTTTATCTTGTTATGTGACATTAAAACGTTTGATTGTTGCTTTTGTATTATAAATATACTATAATAACCGGAACCAAAACGGTTAGCCAGATATTTTTTTGAAAAAATACCCGAGAACCGGGTAATACATTTGGGTTGGTATTTGAATGCCCTACTTACCTATATCCCCTGCTCTTGTATTAATGTAGACTTTCTTAAAAAACGGAGATTGAGCAGCTGAGCTTCAAGTAAGAATGATTAAAAAATATGCCACTTTTATATAAGATAAGTATTTGATTGATTTTTTATCAAAATACATTACGTTAATAATAACGTTAGAATGATTTTGTTAAAACATTTAAAAAAAAAAAAAAACAAAGTAAGTGAATAATTATTACGATAAGTAATAAATAATTGATAAGATAAGCTACCGTAAGTAAGATAATTGATAAAAATTGATAAAAATGTAGAAAAATACATATATTAACGGGCTAATTTTGAATTTGAAATTTTCGGTGTGGGTTTGGTTATTACAATAGTTATGCATGTTTCAAAAATAGGGGAGTCTAAATTTAAAAGTCCCTTCCGTTGTAACGACAGTGGTGTGCGAGAGAAAACTAGACGACGGAAATTATAATAAATAAATCGACTATAGCTTAGATTCTTTGCATTTTTATCGCCTTTTTCTTATCCTTGTATTTTAATAGAAGGACAGTGTGAGTGTCGATATGCACCACAATAAGAGCGAGTATAAATTTTGAAAAACCTATGGTACTGCAGAAAAATGCATTTACTGTTTCCGTTATTTCAATATAAGCCATTGCTTCTAAAGCTTATTGACGCTTAAGAAGCACTCGCTCCCTTAATCAAAACTAATTATTCAACCATCCACAGATGAAAAGGAAGTTTGTGTATATATATTTTTTAATCCATGTCCACTTCCAATGTGGAGCATATGGCCTAGGGCATATGGCCAATGTGGAGCATATGGGAGCATAAGTTTTTCTACGAGAACTGTTTGTTACTCGCTCAACCTCACTTTTTTCAAAGTGAATAGTAGGGAAAGAAGGATAAGGCTAGAACAGGACTAGTGGTTGGCTAATCGCAAATGCTACACCCAGTTATTAAAGGATAAGCAGGATGGGAGGAGAGGAAATGATGTGAATTGACATCACAAACACCCAGTCTTCGATCACAACTTTGAATTGAATAATTCTTAAATTTACTGTGATCTGACCGGGAATCGAAACCAGACCTGCGTGATCGATAGAGCAAGCTCTAGCCAACTGGGCTACAGCAGGCGACATGTGTATATACGTATAGTGTTTTTTTAAGACAGGAGTAAGTTAAAATAATTTGAACGTAGAAGAACTTACATATACTAACCCGAATAAATTATCGAGCCCCGCCTAGTTGTATCTCAGCAACGCTCCGCTCCATCAATGTGAACAATATAAAAAGTGCCCTAGTTGAGAAAAATCTTAGTCAGCCTGCATGCATGGCATCATTCATTCAAATTATCTTCTTTCAGTATGTTTAAATGATATATGTCGTCTCGATTTAAAATTAAAATCATTCATACTATGAAAATTTGCGGAATATTATGTTTCCAGAGTTTTCTACGCACATAAGTTTATGTATATGCAGGGGTCTTTTTCAGTAAAATTGACGTAAGTAGTTTTTTATACGGAGGACTCTTGTTCGGAAGAATCACGAAGCCACTATTAACGGCTCAAGTAAAAAAGGTGCGCCACTGATAAAAGATAAGATGGCAAATACTGCCGGTAAGGTTTCTATTATGGTTCATCTATGAATGTGATCTTCTCATGATTCACCGAAAATGATTTATGTATATATTTGTTTAGTTCTCATGGAAATTTAGTAATCTATACTTCCGAGAAATTGTATTGTTGGTATGGGTTCGAAAATTCATTCTTATATTATGTATTATTTAAAATAGTCGGGTTTACAAGAGTGAGTATCTTGTATGTACAGTAAAATCCCAATTTAAAAATACCAGCGTTGACGCTTTCCTGCTATCTGAGTGCATTTTGTCTGTGCTGTCTCGTTTTTACAGTACTTTAAATTTAAAAAAAAAATAATTAAAAAACATGTATTTTAAATTATGTCGATTGCATTTAAAGCTATCTTACCAACTGGTGACGTATTCAAATAAACTTTCAAATTAATTTATTTAACCGAAAGATTTTTACAATTTTTTATGTGTTTACATACTGTCAATTCTTGTTGAAAAGGCATTATATTAAAAAGTAAAACACTTGTTTTAAAAATTATCACAAAAAGACATTCTTTAAATTTGTACATTTTTTTTTAAATTGTATGCCCCCAAACTTCGTTTATTTCTGTTATGTACATCTTTGGCTACAGAGATGTGCGTTTTACTTTTAAGGTTTTAACTGTCAATATTTAATGATAAGACATTATATTAAAAAAATAAAACACTGTTGTAAATGCAGAATGTTAATTTATAAATTTTAGTATACTTACATATATGTGATATCTCATAATAGATACGCCCTATTGTTATTAAACTTGCACTTTGTTATGCATGTGTAAATTTTGGGAATGTCTCATCTGCTCTGAACATATGGTCTGCATACTTTCTCAGCAATCTCTGGCTTTCAATATCTTCAATATATTGAGGGGATCAGCGGTTTTCCATGTGGGCGGTATCCATTTGGTTGGAATAAGACGTTGGTAACATTCAGACTCGCTTAAAGCTTCAAGAGAACGCCCAAGACAATTAATCGTGAATTTTTGAATTATTTGTTTGATTATATGTATGTATATATTATTTTATTGTTTAATGATCTACCTACGTAGTCCACTCATTTCTTCATTCTTCATAAATATACATCTTCTCCAAGGCATGGTGTTAATGACTGGAAAACGATTCACCGAATGAAGGTAGATCCAAGGGTGGGCTTGGAAGGGCTCGTGAGAGCCCCTTGTTATTTTGAGAGGAAAAATTATTCTCAAATTAAATTAGTATATACCTGCAATTTCTGACTTATATATTATCTTCGACAGCTTTAGTATAAACAGTAGTAAATTTATAGTCATTTACATTGATTAGTTTACGCTAAATTGAATATTGTTACATATTATAAGTGTATTAATCAACAATCGATCTCTTATTTAAGTGTTGCATATAATTTCATAGGAGTGATAAAAAAATTCACTCCTTCCGCAGAACACCAAGAATTGCTTTGAGATTAAGCGAGCCCCCTGTTAACGTATTGGCAGCCCACTGCTGGATTAATCTATTGCCAAAAAAAATCTGGAATGAAACACTTTGCAGGTACGGAAAATATAACGGAACTAGCTGGATTTTTAAGATTTTTTTAAACTGTGTTGCAGCGTATCAATCCATTCCATTTTTTTTTTCGGAACACATACTCTGGCTCCGCGAAACACCAGTGTTCCGCGGAACATAGTTTGGGACCCTGATCTATTGTATAGTAGAATCCCCTTTATAACACGGTTTACATTGTATGAGTGGCATGCTTTATATAACATGACCCACCCGGAAACATGATCGTATTTAAAGTTTTAGTTTAGCCATGCCGCTACCAATGTTGAGTAAACGGACTGCTAGTGGAGCTTATCTTAACTACAGCTTTTCTCCTCATTTTTTTAAGTAAAAATTTAAGAATAGAGTTATAACAGGACTTATGAATAGCTAATCGTTCTTGCTACGCTTAGAGAGAATTTTAAGCATCACATAAATCTTTTTCTTCAAACAGAAATACACAAATCCGTACCGCACCACAATTGACGTCATCGACATTATCGTTTGATCACGGATCCAAAATTTACTATTTTACTTTTTTTTTTTTTTAAACCATGTCCGCTCCCAATGTGGAGCATATGGACTCCTAATGGAGTTTATATCAACAGAAGTGTTTCTACGAGAACTGCTTGTTACTCAGTTGCTCAACCTCTCTTTTTCCAAAGAGAGTAGGGATAGAAGGATAGGGGCTAGGACAGGATTAGTGGTAAGCTTAACGCTTTCGATACGCCCCGTTCATAGGATAGGATGGGTGAGAGGGGGGAATTCCAGACATCACATACACCCATGCCGTTGAACACAAATTCATAAATCGATTGAAAAATCAATTTATAAAAACTGTCCGTACGGGGATTTGAACCCGGGCCCTCCGTAGCCGAAGCCAACAACGTTGGCGACTCGACCACACAGGCGACGTATTTTACTTATTACCATTAAATTCTGCTTTTTTTAAAAAATCAAAATCCATTTTCATATATGAGCATTACGCACAAATAAATTACACCGAGAATACTGCGAGAAAATGAAACAGCAGATAAGTCTATTTTTTGTCGCCTGCTGTGGCCCAGTTGGTTAGAGCATGCTCTACCGATCACGCAGGTCTGGGTTCGATTCCCGGTCAGATCACAGTGAATTTAAGAATTATTCAATTCAAAGTTGTGATCGAAGACTGGGTGTTTGTGATGTCAATTCACATCATTTATTCTCCTTCCATCCTTCTGATCCTTTAATAACTGGGTGTAGCAATAGCGATTAGCCAACCACTAGTCCTGTTCTAGTCTTATTTTTGTGTCCCTAATACTCACTTTGAAATAAGTGAGGTTGAGCGACTGAGTAACAAACAGTTCTCGTAGAAGTGGATTAAAAACAAAACACTTTTTCTTTAGTGTAGTCCTGCTGTAGAGGAAACAAGTGTATTAATATTTCTAGTGCCACTATTACGTTTTTTTTTTGATAAGTGTTTCTATTTCTTTGTATAATACTTGAGCAACATGTGCTGATAAGTACTATTCTGCGTCATCAATTTTATTTGAATATTGTTTACACTGCCTCTCTGTTTACCTATTAACGTCTGTTATTTTTACTATAACAAAAAACAGCATACGCACATAATGTATATATTTTTCAATAAAAATCAATTGAAATGTTATTGTCTGAGCAAAAGTAACGGATTATTTTTTATAAAGTCATTCGTTTATTTGAAAAATAGTACTGTGCGTGACATTGTCACACTGATACTATGTATCGACTACTCTCAATATTGGGACCCTGGGCGAGCACAACCCCTACTTTATCCGCCAGTGTAAGCTTAATAAATTTTCAAAAAATATATTGAGAATTTTAAAAGAATAATTTATAGAACTTAGAAAATAAAATAACGTTATTTTACTTATATTTAAAATTACAATAATAATCGATATTTACCTACTGTTCACCATTTTTTCAAAGATAATTAAAATGTGTTCCAGAAATTTATTCTTTTAAATATAAAGTCCTGATTCAAACCTGCAGTAGCTATAATGTCCGCCAGGAAATTATTTTTATATACATATAATATTATGCACTGTCTTAAAAATTATGAAATTAAAATAAAATATAAAATAACTTAGATTATTCCACGTATTGTGCTACAAACAGTGTTTTTCAGAGGCATCCTGGTCTGTCTGAGGATGGAAGTTATTTTATATTTAATAATAAAATGAACTTCCACAAAGTAACCGCCGAATCTATCGAAAGTATTATGAAATTAAGTTTAAAAAATTTGCTTGTGAACGTTCATCACTAAAGATCTACTGTATACCATCACATTGCAAGCCGCCGCTGCTCCCGAGACAATCTTATTACTAAACTCTAAAACTGAACAGACCCATAGCGCTGTTGCGCCACGAGAAACGTCTGTTAAAGCCTCGTTCTACAATAAACGCCGTCGGTTGCGTATAACAATACCTGACTATATGTCTAATGTGGACAAAATCAAAGCGAATGCAAAGCGACTCGGTGCTGCACGAAAATATCAAATGGTCTCTGCCGCTATAGAGTGTCTTAAGTGATCAAAAGCACGCCGCGATCAGTTTATTTGATATTTTGATTCGCTTTACAATCGTGCTCGCAGTGACTTCGCCCAAGTAAGACGTAGCACGTGGCATCTAGACGCTATATACAGCGTGATTACGAGACCACACTAGTTTATTTTCATAGTAAACATTCGTCGGTTACGCTGTATGCGACCTACTGCATCAATTGTAAGCCATCGCTTTTTGCCAAACTTACGGTCGTGGCGGATGATGGCGGGAAATGCAATGAGTGTAATTAGCAACCCCATGTAGGGTGAGGGGCAGAAAGAACAGCTGCCAAAACCATTAATTTGATAAATATTTATTCGATATTTCTACAGTTAATAAATTGGTTAATTTATAATTTTATTTATCCTAATTTAATATCTACTTCGTCATTCAAATTTTCTCGACGAGTTCCTGTTAGTTTTAATATTTTGAGGTAAAAAATCAGGCAATAACATTTTCGTACCATTTTTTCTAGTAAATTTCGCATTATTGACTTAACTCAATCGGATTGACCGAAAGTTTTTTTTTCTTTCGGCTCCATAGTACGGTGAAAATCTATGGAACACCGTCGAGCGTTGCGCTGCCAATACGTTAACAAGGGGCTCGCTTAATTTCAAAGCGATTATCGGTATTCTGGGGAAGGAGTAATTTTTGTATTACTCATATACAATTATATGCAATACTTAAATAAGAAATCGATTATTACTGTATACACCTATAAATATGTAAAAAATAATCAATGTAAATGGCTAAAAATGTACTATTCTGTATACTAAAGTTGTCGTAGATAATATATAAGTCAGAAATTTCAGTTATAAACAAAATTGATCTGATATTTTTTTTTCTCTTAAATTTACAAAGGGCTCGCCGGGCTGAGTAAAATTTAACAAAGGGCTCGCTATAGCCTCTTTGAGCCCGCTCCTGACATCGTCTCTTTTTAGCGACACCTTTAATTTAACAGAGGCATTCAAAATTTCCAAGTACAATATGTACGATATGCAAGACAATTGGGCGTGCAGCAGAATTTGAAATGTACCGATTTCCCAAGTGCATGAATTAAACTCCCCACTTCGACTGGCGTTACTGTCTAGACTAGCTAAAGCAGCAAAATATTAAAAAATAACGTGAAACTTCCATCACAAAATATCTCACACGAAGCCATGCGTTCTGAACGTTCCAATCGTTTTTAGTTGCGAGTTGTTATTCGTAATCTCACGTCGACAGTAACTTCGAGCCTTCCCTCGAGCGTGGTCGTATCACGGTACAAAAGCTGCACAGCACAACCCTAATACACGAATCATCGATTTGAGAAAGCAACAAGTGATCGTTGCACATCAAAAATTTTGTAAAAATCACAACACACTTGTTGACATATGAGACAAACATTTAAATAAATAACACTTTACTATAAATTTACAAAAAAATATATTTATTTATCTTAGAAAACTCTTAAAACTTGTATTTAAATAGCGATAATTTATTTTAAATCGACGCTATTTTTACATTTTAAAAAATATTATGTTTTAATACAAAAAAAACAACAGTGATTTCAACAATTTAATGTTAGGACAATCAACGTGACTGTTTTCGATAATTGTGAGAAGTTTTTTTAGTGGTACTTTGCCGGTAAATATAAAACAACGCGCGGTCGCTTTGGTATATTCTATGGAAAGTTTTTGAAAAACATCAATTGTGTTATACGAAGTTGTTTGAGGACTCTCTGGATATATTGTTATTCACGCGGGATAAGGTGAGAATTTACTTCATATTTGTTTGTTGACAAACACGGCGATATGTTATATTGTATAAAAACTATAAATATACGGAGCATTTTTAATATCTGTGCTAATAAATTATACAATAAGAATTATTAAGCTGATTAATTTTAGGGAATTGAATCGAATTCAACGAAGCATTTTACGCGTATGATATTTTGAAGATATTATAAAGAGTACCGTAATTGCCATATGGTCTATTAAATATTCATTAATACAAACGTTACAATAAAATTAATAAAACAACTTTAATCATATTCGTTGGGGAAGATTTTTTATTTTATTTATTATATTATCAAGTTAAGTGCGATAAAAAATATAGATAAATAGACGCAATCATGAACTAGCGCCACGTGGAAAAGAAATATTCTTATTAAACATTGATCAAATAATAAGAAACATTTTTACTGAAGTTGAATTATTATCAGTTTTATTGTGGAGCATAAAATTGGTAATGTGATTGACAGGACTGGATCAAGGTCGATAAAAGCCAAAAAATCAGTGCACAAAAAACCGTATTGGCTTACTAACTACGCTGCTGTCATTCTTTTTAATATAAAATATCTACTCAAGGCTTAATAATGTTTCAAGGGATTATTATAAGTGATAGTCTAAATTTATTGATTCTTAAAATGGTAGACGCCAATATAAAGTAAAATGATTATTGAAATCTTACAGTAACTTTTTCTAGTATAGTTTAAAAAAATGTGATTTGAACGTGATGTTTTATGCCAAAATAAAACAATTATGATTCGAAAGTTATAGAACGTAGAGTAGAAGAATAATGATGCCTATTGGCATCACTATATATCATCTTCTTTTTCATGAAAAACAGTGGTTCTAAACATTTTTTGAAGCTAATAAATATACAAAAAATATAAATTGGCCCACGGTATTTTTTTTTTTAAATAAATTAGTAATGTAAATGTTTGGGCATATTACAGACGCTTAAAATTGTCTCAAGATCAACCAGTCAAGTATCTTTAGTTTATGTAAACAAACGCACTTTTATCCATACAGTAAATACATGTGGATATCACAGTTGTCGGATAATATCAATGTGTAAACATTTTTTGTGTTTAATTTATGTGAAACAATTTTAAGACACACTTTAGGTTTAGACAAACATACATATATATTATAAAGCAATTCTTTTTTTTTTAATCTTAAACAATTTCCATATATTTTGGGTATACGTGTAAAATGGCCGGTTTAACACATTAATTACCATTGATGTGCGAATCTACACATTATAATATAATTAATTCTAAGTTACGTTAATGCTTCTTTACACTCTAATAAATCTGAAGATTCGTTATTGTTAGACGAATGTTAAAGACGGAGAGCAAAGATTTAAGCTTTTCTTACAGTGAAATATTATAATATTGATTAAAAATAAAAATAGTATAAATTCATTAAATAAATATATTTGCACAATTGTATGATTTTGCAAGGTTATTAGTATTTTTGAATACATTACTTAAGCTTTAAAAAAATGTTTAAATCGTTGTGTAGAGGTGTCATATAGTGGGGATACATAAGATATGATTATGTTGAGACTTTTATATACAGCTTTCATTTTTTTTACAATAAAAAAATACATTGGTCATTATGAGTTTTGAATTGAAAAAATCGCCAATTTTGATTGTCACTGGCATCCGGCATAACAAAAAACATACGTACAGTTGAATGGTATTATAAGCAATGCTAAGACAGCGGTTTCCAACCTTTATGTTACTGCGCCTCCCTTTGAAGAAAAAAATATCTTTGCGCCTCCCCATCCTTTATTTTATATAGTAATAAAGACACGTTTTAAAGAGTAAATACATATTTTGGACTCTTAGCGCTTCCCTTCCTAATAGTCCACGCCTCCCAAGTTGGAAATCGCTGCTCTAATACAAGAGATTAGCTGCGCGGAAATTTGAAAGGCTGCGCGGGCCAATCAAGTATTCATTGATTAGCTGTCATGGAGTGCGTGCCAAACCGGAATGAGTGCGCGGGGCTTTCAAACTTCTACGCGGCCGCGTGCGCTCGCAGCTTAGAGGGAACTCTCATTATAAGTAAAACTTTTGAACTGAGACATTTTAAAATGTTTGACGATAGCATTTCATCAATTACACAAAAATATAAATTGTATTTAAAAAAAGCCATGTTAATAAAAATACGTTTGTGGAGTTTATTTTTCTTACTACACGGTCCAATTTAATATAAACTATCTTCATTTTTTTACTACTTAAAGAAGCTAACATTCTCAGCACACAATTTGCAACCGACGACATTTTAAAATGATTTTATCGACATTTTATATACGTGACACAATTTGCGCGATGCTTGTTACGTCTAGTGTATTGCTAACCTCACATCTGAAGAAGACACTGAGTGTAAAAGCCAGGGCTGTGGAATCGGAGTCCTAGCTAGGAATCGTGGAGCCGGAGAAAATTAATTTACAGATTTTGAAAAAATATTATACTATTCATCATATTGATTGGAGAAATCTACTAGAATAGTATACTGTCAAATCAATTCGTAGTCGTGTCGGAGTCAGTTTTTTATTTAAAGCCGGAGTTGGAGTAGTCTTTTTTACCAGACTCCACAGGCCTGGTAAAAAATCTCAAGAGTAGTAAAAAAGCACAGAGCAAATTTTAATTTTGATTTAAATCTAAATAAAGTTAAAAAAACATTTTTACAACAAAAAAACACAGATTTTTTTATTCAGACTTTTTGTCAGAACTGCTACGATAATTATTAATTAAAATTGCCCAAAGAATCGAAGAAAATGTGCGCGTCTGCTCTTTTCGATAAACTAGGGTCACAATTTTTTTTTATTCTTTTCTAGAAGAATATAACTCTCTTTATAGTTGATAAGCACTTTAAGATTAGGTTATGGATTATGTAAGAATTTTCGTCGATTTACTAAAAGTTTATCGGCTTCTGAGGACTGTTGTGTATTAATATCCTTAATTTTATGTTAATTCTATTGACCTTGTTTCTTTTTGTGTCAATATTACAATTTTAAATCAGCTACTTGATTAAAATAATTATGATATTATCACCGTGAGCTTGCTAGCAAAAAAACATTGATAAAACAAACAAAATAAACTAACTAAACATGAATGATACAAAATACTTGTTGAGAAGCTTTGACACCCTTTCTTTTTAACTTAAAATACCCAAGCCCCGATTTAAGCAGTGGATAGGGTCCAAGAATAAAAGAAAGTTCAAGTGTGAGATTCATACAAGTATAAAAAAATGATAGGTTCCAGGATATGAAAGATTTCATCAAAGGAGTCAAAGAGACATGATAAGAAAAGAAATCAAAGTTTAGATCTTAGGACGAATATATATTATTTTTTTACTTATGTTGCATGAGTAAAAAAATACTTTCCTGTTAGATAGACGCATCATTTAAATAAAAATAAAAAAAGCCCTAACCTAACCTAACATCACAATTGAGCCAGCTTTGGACGCAATGGAAATCTTCCGGCCTCCGTTAGGTGAGGTTAGGTTTCCTCAGATTTACCGTAACGCCAGCAAATACTCGAACCAAAGTAGATCTTCATTTCTTGATTTCTTTCACATAAAATACTAACAGTATTTATTTGTCTTGCAAAAATATTGCAGCTCTTTTTTTAGTACAATATAGCAAAAGGGAATTGTTTCATTGTTAAATGTGACAGAAGCAAGAGAATCAGTGGAAAAAAAAAATGAATGAAATTATTGAAAAATGATTTTACAATAAAATTAAAATGATGTGTTCATATAACAGGAAAGAAACAAAACATATTTACTACTTTCTTCTTAAACCATTTTTTTCTCTGGTTTATGTCACTGAGTATAAAGAAAGCACCGGTTCATTATATTGTGAACACTATTTTAATTTTCTTGTGAATTTATTAAGCCATTTAATTCGGGGTTATCGTTCATATTTTATGTCTTTTTCCTAAACGTGTTAAATTTAAAGAAAGATTTTTTATGACATCCGCTTCTAATGTGAGGCACTCACATGCTTAGTATTCAGTCACCGAACTTATTTTTGGATGAAACTATATATAGAAAGAAGAAATTAGTAAAGTCTAATAGTTAGCTAAATGCTCTCGTTACGCTTCATTTTTAATCTTGGATTAAATGAAAGAAGATTTAAGCACTCTGCAGACATGCATGACTTTATATACAAATTGATTGATTTATTAATATTGATATATATATATTTGTTTAAAGTTCTTTAACTACAGTTTTATTGTCACTGCTCAAACTGGTGTGTTGTTTTCATAAATTAAACACATACATAGTATGTATATCAGCCGCACTTTCAATTCCAAGAAAAAAATACCCACAGATTAATATTAGGGCCTTAATAATGCGTCATATTAATTCAAATAATTTTAATTTCCCGGTAATTAGTACTTCCTACGGGATCATGAGACATCTCTTCGTACAACTGTTCATATTATTTAAGTGTTAATTAGAGTCAAACTGAAATAAAACAAAAATAATTATTCATGTCATAAAAATCATGTATTTCTATATGGGATACCTATCTCTCTCACACACATATCATGGCTTTTTTGACTCGCTTTTATTCAGTTATTCTATCAACATTCAATGAAGTACACGTATTTCTTGTCGATTTTTAAAATTGTTAATTTAAAATCAACTGAATTTTTAGTCTTAAAAAGTCAACATATATTTTTATTAAAAGCACAATATTCCTTCGTACTTATTTTCACTTTTAATTTTGCAAGATCAGGAGCAGTTTTGCTCATGGCGGACATTTTCAGCTGATAATATGTGCAATACCAATGGCTTATTGCATCTTTTTATTTCGTTTTGTAATGTATACATAACACTGTTAAATTTTATTTATTATCAGTTGACAATGCTCATAATGAGCGAAACCGGTCCTGATCTGAACAATTAAAAATGGAAATTAGTACAAAGCAATATGTTTTTTTTTTAAATATAATGCCTTTCCATTGATTCCATTGAGTATTGACAGTGAACACCCTAAAAGTGATAAGAAAAATATTTTTAACAATATATGTAGGTTGTTCACGATTCTTTTCATTTTGAGTTGATTAAGGGTAATACTGTTCAAATTCTACTAATTGGATTACTATCATGTCATTTTCTTATGTATGAGTTGCAATGTCATTTTTTTATTTAAACAGTACTGTTTACTTCTTAAAATATTATAAGATTGTAAGCTATGCAAATAAAAAAAAGTGAAATCGAAATTTATTGATAAGAAGTAGTATAAAATAAAGTTTTAATGTTTGTGTATAGTAAAAAATGGAGATCACCGATAAAAGACAAATATTAGCCTTTCACAATCTTATAAAACACATTGCTAAATGTCTACGTAACAAAATGGTTCTCAAATATTTTAAGTAATAGACCCACTCTTACTGTAGGGTAAATAATACTACAAGTAATCATGTCAGTTTTTTTATGCATGCTTTTAAGATTTAATGAAGTGGAAATCTAAAGAAACGTTAGCTTGTATTTTTTTTAACCATGTCCGCTCCCAATGTGGAGCATATGGACTCCTAATGGAGTTTATCTCAACAGAAGTGTTTCTATGAGAACTGCTTGTTACTCAGTTGCTCAACCTCTCTTTTTCCAAAGAGAGTAAGGATAGAAGGATAGGGCTAGGACAGGATTAGTGGTAAGCTAATCGCTCTCGATACGCCCCGTTCATAGGATAGGATGGGTGAGAGGGGGGAATTCAAGACATCACATACATCCATGCCTTTGAACAGAAATTCATAAATCGATTGAAAAATCAATTTATAAAACTGTCCGTACCGGGATTTGAACCCAGGCCCTCCGTGGCCGAAGCCAACAACGTTGACCACTCGACCACACAGGCGACTTGTACTAAATACCAATATTCAATAACATTTTGATCACTATTTTTTTCCATTTATGAGTTGTGAAATATATTAATTAGTCAACAAGTATATTATCCAAGTTAATTTTTTTAATTAAATTGGAATTTTTTTTGCTTAAACTATAAAAAAAATCAAATCAATTAAACTTTTAAAATAAACAATACGTTTGAAAAAAATCGTGTTTTCAGTAAATAATGCTAACTTAAAAACGAAATCAGTTTCAAAAACACTAAACATAATTCTACGTTAAATTTTTATATTGACTTTCGCATATAATCGAAAAATATTACCATACAAAGTTCCTCATAATACACGTGCACTATTGTTTTCTTACATTGTATTAATGTTAAAAAAGTATTTACATATTTAAAAATAAAAGAGTTTTAGCTTTATTTATTCACAATTCATCTTATGTTTAGAGCCAATACATTCCATGAGCAGATGCTTTATGTTTCGCTGTTGCCATAAAAAAAAACTACATCCGTTATTAGAATACATATGGCAAATATATCAAATCCATATTAGGCAAAATAAATCTTTTATTAAGACTTGAAAAATTGAAATTTTTTTCGTATTTAACTTGAATAAATTGTAACCAAATTGAGACAAAAATTTTGAGTTTTTTTTATGTAAATGTGTAATTATCAAATCAAATGTTTACAATTATTCAGTTTCCTATATAATGCTACCAAAATGTGCTTTTTGGGTAACGTCTGATTATTCTTCAATACATATATTTCATTAAAAATAAAACAATCTTCTGTATTAGGATCAGGGCCGGTTTCGCTCATCATGAGCTTTTCTTCTAGTATTGACAGTAAACACCTCACAAGTGACATACACTTATTTCCTATAAACCAGGCTTGGCCAACCCGCGGTCATATATGAAGAATATATATTTTCTAAAGTATCGGGTTCTTCAGAATTTAGTCAAAACCACTTTAAATTATTAAAACCAATAACATTTTAAAAATTACGTTAAAAACATGAAATTCATAGGTTCTGTTGATGTGTCTGATTTGTTGTTAGTTCAATGCGTGTCTTCTTTTCACATCTGGGAACACTATTCCCCAAAATTAATGCTTTCAGAATACCTCTGCATTCAAATTATTTATAGTACTTA
Source organism: Himalopsyche tibetana (assembly GCA_030503985.1). NCBI lineage: Eukaryota > Metazoa > Arthropoda > Insecta > Trichoptera > Rhyacophilidae > Himalopsyche > Himalopsyche tibetana. Next base: position 10,140,126 of record JAPJYX010000024.1, read on the forward strand.
CAAAAATATCAATAAATATGAAATTCTTTCTAATAAAGAAATGATTTTTTTGTAAAATGTATATATGTGGGGCCCTTGGTCAAATTTTAGTTCATCAATGCGGGACGGGTTGCAATTTGGATTAGCCAGGCTTGCTTTAAACTCTATCTCGTATCGTATCAAAAGTTTAATACATTTTAAATTTCACAGACGCTAGCATTTTTCGTTATAATCACAGCTCTAATCGGTAAACCACATCGCAAGGTCTGAAAATTTAAGCACAATTAAAAAAAAACAAATAATAACAAGTAACATTGATTGCCTCCAAAAGATCACTAGTTTACATTATAGTTATCTCTCATAAACAATATTTAAGCAATTAATTAAAAAGAGAATAAATAAACAAAACTTTCCAAAATGCTCTCAAGCTGTTTAAGTACATAAATGTATATTTCTAAGCACTTTCAAGTATATTATCAATCAATGTAAACACTTCATAACTAACCTCATAACAACATGCCAAAATATTTTGCAATAATCAATTGATTGCTTTAGGGAGGGTAAATGTGTATTGATATAAAATGTTATCGCAATAGGTATAAATAATTGTTGCCTAAACTGAATTATTTAGTGTTACAATAGTTTATTTTATTTCATGCGAAATATGTAGCAGTATATATTGATGGCTGTTGAAATACAATGTACGGATGAAATCTTTCACCGCAAATGGCTTGAAGTTTAAGCGAATAATGAATATTACAAGGTTATTAGATAGTATATGAGTATTTAATTAAATGTATACAAATATAATAGTATACATCGTTGACCTAAAGTTCAAAGCTAATCAGATATCCGCACAGTATCTGAAATTAGATTAAATTTGGGATGACATTTTGCTGATAATTGTTTATTACATGTTTTTTTTTTGATGTTTGCATTCTACCACCACTGCTTTACGGTATCATAGCACCTAACGAAGCGTACAAAGGCCGTGTACTGACACTTTCGTTGGATACTGTGACTGAGGAAACAAGGTAGAAAGTACCCTGCTGCGTTAGCAGTCACAGGAAGGCGTTGCAGTGGGCTGAGTAATATGATGCTGATGCCTCCATAGAGCCCTAACCCTGCTTACTGCTTCTTTCTACCGGTGGTATTCCGGCGTATTGAACATTAACCTTAAGCCTTAAGGTGTATTCAGCATAACTCAAGGATTCTGGCTTGTCAAGGAAAGAATCAAAGCGATTAGCGTTTGACAGAGATAATTGGGCCTATCAGAGGTGAAGTTAGCCAAGTGGTATTATACGTAATAAAAAAAGCAGCCATTTTTCAAATGATATCTAAATCATTTATTTCATTATTTTTGTTGATTTTCCATGTAAAATCAAAGTTGATAACTCAATCAATAATCGTAAAATAAATCAACGCGAAAAATCACGTTTTCAAATTTATGCACTGATATTGGTAATAAAATCCGATAAGATATGAAATTTAATTTTAAAATTTATCACTTGACCGAAATATTTCAATGTCGTCGATTAAAAAAATGTCTTGACATTTTTTCGAAACTTGTGTTGCCACGCATTTACATTTATGTCCTCTGGCTAGTACTCTAATTATTTCATGTCCTAGAAATAATTATTGTCAAGTTCTTAAATCCAGCGATGGCCAATTCGCGAAGTTATATATGAATTAAAATAATGCTTTGGATAGATTCGATGGTATCTTTACTGAAATCAATTTTTATTTCGAAATTGATAACTTAGTTACTCTTTTGTTTTTTTGTTTTTTTTAGTTTTCGATGCTGTAACGTGTGTTCGACTATTCGAGAAATTTCTTTAGCTTAGAATTGTTAGCTTGAAGATGCTCCTCAAAGATACGAAAAACGTGTCTCGACTATCAATATTACTAGCGGGAAAATAATGTATATTTTTTATTTAATTTTGGAAAACCCGTTTATTTAAAATAATCACCGGATCTTGTAATGTATCCCATCGTCAACATTCTTCAAGGTTCGTACTTTTCGGTCGTGTTTACCATGACCTTGAACTTCAGTAGAAAGAAAATTGTAAATTGATGTAAGTAAATATTTGTATCCGATGGCTAGCCAAAAACAATGTTTAGTTAGAGCAATTAGCTAAATAGTTTCCATATCCCAACATTCCCAAAAATCAATATTGCGCCACTGAGTAACAATCAGTTCTCTTAGAATAGATAACTCCCCGTTATTAAAAGCAGCGACAAAGTAAGAATCATAAAGAAAAGTATAAAATTTGTCGGCCTCTCTACTAGTCTTATGTTTAAACGTTTTCCATAATAATAAGACCGTCTTTAATTCAAATCACGGCAAGATTAATTTCAAATTTAGATATTTCAATTATATCTGAGATCTTGTTCATAAGTTGTTTTGATGTATTTTCTTCTCGAGTTAAAAAAAAATACTTGTACGCATAACATTAGCGTTTTTAGAACATAATCAGACGATACACTTTCAATAAATTTCATACTTTAAAAGAAACGAATTTTCGTGTATTGACTTAATTTTAATTATCTACTTCTTTGTCTACAAATAAACAAGGCGCAACAGATTAACCACTTGAATACCAAGCGGACACCGGTGTCCGGAACATATGCAAGCGAACACGGATGTCCAAGACATTTAAAAAATCAAATACTTGGTATTCTAATAGAATATAAGCAATATTTTGATTAATATGTGTAGTACTATCTGTACTGAGTCAATATAGGTTTTTAAAATATCGAATTCGAGTGTATATTAGGCAAAAATATTTTTCTCAAAAAGAGGCAGTATTTCTGGGACATGTTAATGATTTATTCGCGCGGTATTCAAGCGGTTACAACAACTTTTTGTACGTAACTAATACGCTTGCAAAACATTGTTTTCAAGCCCTTGAATTGACAGTAAGTAAGCCGCTTAAAAATCGACTTCAATGGCCCAGTTTAGTTTACTTCTAATTTCCATACGATCACTTGATCACTTATAGTAAATAAAATGTTTATAGTGTAACAATCATGTACCTAAGAGTTCATTAAGATTAATTATACGCAGTAAAAATATCTGCGTTGTTGTATATGTTACGCCGAATCGGTGAAACTGCCTATTTCACGTATTCGGCAGAGATTTTGCCGAATGCGTGAAATAGACAACGGGCTTGCTTATTTCACGCATTTGACGAAATCTCTGCCGACTGCGTGAATTCGCCAAGGAGTAATAACTATTGTCTATGGTCAGTATATAAATTCTTTAACTGTTAACATGACAGTTGAACAAATAATTTTGACACAGAAGTCAAATTTAGTGCAGAATGATTGATTTAAACACGTTCACACTTGATAAAATGAATCAATGCTTATTTGATGACAGAATTATTGATGTTGTTCAATCTGCAACTCCGTAAAATATTTTTTTTGCTTTTCTTGTAAACTTAAATGCTATGAAAATTACACAACACTGAAAAAAATGGTGTGAAATTTACTGAGAACGAGGAAGCTTGGCGTGTAAAAGGGATTTAATTTTGATAAATATGGAAGGTAACACTTTAAAAGCCTGCACGGTTTATATTGCTAAAGAAATGCCAGATAAAAATGCCAAATCATATCATTTTTATCATAATGCTTTGTGATACAAAGGGTTTTATCACAACCATTTGTATTTCTAAAACAATAAATGATTTTAAAGTATGGGATCAGATAAGCAGTCACAGAAACCTATCTAACAAGACAATGTGAAGTTTAATATTAAATTAAATTTGACGACTGTTACACATTTTTTTTTTACTGTTAATTATTTTTTCTTGATACTATTATTAATTTCCAAGATTTATAAACTGTTCATTTGTATACCTTTATCATTTTTTATTATTATTGTCAAAAGTTGTCAAGTCAAAGGTAGGAATTTAAATCTGTTTATTTCCAGAATTTTCTGTTTGTCTAGTTTTACCGACTTGATATTAAAATGTAGAACTTTAAAATTTCTACCAATATCGAAGGTGTGGTTGTTTTGAAACAGATGGTTTCCAAATGAAGAAAGTTCATCCCCTTTCTTAGCAGAACTCAAGTGTTCTTTGATTCTAATATTAAACGATCTACCTGTTTGACCAATATATTTGGCGTTACAAGAATTGTACTGAGTTGAGTTGAGTAAATAAATCCCGCTTTGATTCAAAAGGTTTAACTTATCTTTGGACTTAACTAATGCCAATGCTCGCAATGAGTGAAACCGGTCCTGACATATTAAATGAAGTACAAAAGAATATTGTGTTTTCATTAATATACTTAATGCCTTTCCACTAAGTATTGACAGTGAACATCCTAAAAGTGGTCACCCGTTGAGGTTATGTTGTACAGTGCTGCGTCCGAACGAACGTTATTTGATGCAAAAAATGCGATTAAATTTAATCACTAATGATTATAAGCTTTCTACAATTAAAATACAATTATTTTATCATCCACTGTGACAGCTTATTCTTATACCATAGAAAGTTGAAATATAACTTATTATGGTCTATGGTTTATTTTGACATCTGTCACATATGTAGACATTTAAAAGTCGAAAATAGATCTCTAAATGACGCCCGATGGGTTGATGTCGACGAGTGCTGCCTATCATATTACAGTTTTAACTTATTTGCAAGTTGTATGGACATCAACGTCATTGTAGTTAATTTACAATATGCTTTTATATACTATGAAATGACATTTGGTTTAGTTGCAAAAAACACCGCCAGAGCGCTGTGATCATAAACAACCTACATAGTTTCTATCCATCTACCTTGCTGAATGCATGAAATAAGCAAAAGATTTTATGCCGAATTCACGCAGTCGGCAGAAAATTTACCGAATGCGTGAAATAGACAACGGGCTTGCCGAATTCACGCATTCAGCAAAATTTCTGCCGACTGCGTGAAATAGGCAATTTCACCGATTCGGCGTAACATATACATTGTTTACAATAAATTATCCCTCGTTATTTACCTAGAAACGGTTGACAGCTTGTTCTTAATATACAACATCAACAATTCGAATATTCAATTGGTTATGTTCGTATGGTCTTGCAATTGTCATCATAAAATCATCACAGCAATACAGATTTTATTTATCGATTCTAGTATGGGACTTTTTCTGTAAAAATCAAGTGGCATTGTTCGACGCATTCACCTTGACAGTGCTACTTAACGGTAACGAGTCATGACACCATAATTATGGGTAATGCAAATATAAATACTGGCACTATATCGAGTCATATGGCACAGTGGTTAGAGTTGTGGGCTTGCGTGCCGAACCTCACGAGTTCTACTCCCAACACGAACAGCATTTTTTCGATTGATTTATTGCTTTTTGTTTGAAGGCATGGGTGTTTGTGATGTCTAAAAATTCCCTTGCATACTTTCCGATCTTTTAATTACTGGGCGTAGCGAGAGCGACTAGTTAACCACTTGTCCTGTCCTAGCTTTATCTTTCTATCCCTACTACTATCTTTGAAAAGAGAGATTGAGTTACTGAGTGACAAACAGTTCTCTTAAAAAACTCTGTTGAGATACCTTCAGTAGGAGGCCATATGCTACAAATTGGAAGCGGACATAGAAAAAAAATGAAAAGTTAATAATAAAAAATTTTCAATACTAAAATAACGGTATTTCGGTTTTTAAAAGCACAATAAAGACTTAAGTCCCGGTTTCGGTTATTATATATATAAAATAACTATGAAAATAAAACTGCAGTGACGTCATTGTTTTAAGTAGAATATAAGTGTATGCTTAATACTTTGTGTTGAAAGTAAAATTTTGCTGATCGTATTGCAAGAATTTCAACAAGCTCTATATGCCAAGTGCCACATCCCATAGTCGACGTTCAGCCCATCACCCGTTGGAATGCAGTCTGGAGCAGGAAGGGTACTGATGAAAATAGCCACTGTCATTTCAGAGACTATTTTTAAGCCAGTGCACGAAGAGCTGCAATGTAGATTGATTCTCAAATGCATCTGGCGTGGAATAAAACAAGGATCACATGCAGTTCTTAACCTCGTTGAAGCCCTGGACGTTGGACGAATACATCAATACCGGGGGTTTCTTTTAATATAGCAACAATATACGGAAAAATTAGACTTACAATACCGGACGATTAAATGAAAATCGGTACTTGAATATTTTATAAAGATTTTTATACATAACTGACGGATTTTCAAAATAATAATACATATATCATTAAAATGCTCATCAATTCTGAAACATGTAAATGTTGATACAACTTTTAGCAAATTTGAAATATTTCAATAGTCAATTTTATTAAAATATATAATTTATTGATTGAAATGGCATTTACTTGGTAGAAATAAATTTTAATACGGTAAAAAATAGCAAAGTATTTAGTTATACATTTTTTTTAAATCAGTTTATAGGTATTTTAGCGTATGACATCATCAAAAATAAAAGTAATAAAACATTTTTAGTACTTTTTCCACATAAAATTTATTAGATCAGGACCGGTTTCGCTCATGATGAGCATTGTCAATGACAATGCTCATCATGAGCGAAACCGGTCCTGATCTAATAAATTTTATGTGGAAAAAGTACTAAAAATGTTTTATTATTTTTATTATAATGCCATTCCACCAAGTATTGACAGTGAACACCTTAAAAGACATCACCAAAACTCAGAAACAAATATTTGTGTAACTAAAAACTTTGCTATTTTTTACCGTATAAAAATAAGTATTGGTATTTTAAAATTATTGGTGAATTTAGTTTATGTCCGCATATTTTCCATTGTTTTCTACCCGTTTGATTTTCATGCACTGCTATTTTTTCTTATGACAAAAAGTGCACCGTGACTTCGGAAAGGTTAAGAACCGCTACATTCGTAGAATCGTTTAAAAAAGTGATTTAAACAAATTAATGTCTCTTTTTTTGTCAATATTGAAACAGCGATACATACATTAATTAAAAGGGTCATCGAGTAATCTTGACCTTACAATTTTGTATACGCATTACACGATTTGCGCGAGCGGACAATGAAATTTGAATTAAGAGCTGTCAAAATAGTGTTTGGCGCTTCTGTAAAATAAATCTTTCAGTTTCGCTGTAACCGTTTAATATGACATGTGTCGTATTATTATGACATTGAAGAGGCAATTGCGAGCAATAGCCTTTCAAATGATTGACTAGACGACATTTTATTTTAATTATACTTATTAAGATATTATCTTGGTAAAAAAATGGACACTAAATTAAGGTTTCGTTCGCATACATCAGAGTCGGCCAACAGTTCAAACGTAATCGTCTTCGAAAATGTTGTTCTAAAATGCAAATTTTATGAATTATATAGTTCAACCGCGTGACTTTCCCCAACTATTTCAGTTTAGGACACGGCAGCTTCGTAGCAAAGATCTTCAAGCTTAATTGTATAGACCAGACATGCACAACCTTTATCTTCTATGAGGCCGCATTAAAACAAATTATCATGCGTTCAAGCCGCAAAGAAAAAAATATTTAACGAACGACGTAGGATTCGATTGCAGCTCTTACGGGCTCGACTGCCAGTACGTGTAACGGAAAAAAAATATTTTTCTAATTATTTGTTTATTATTTAAAAACTAAATTAAGTACTGATTGAATAGATATTTATTTTGTAGAACTCCGTTAAAACATTGTAAAAATAACATAATATCATGTTTAGGCTTATAAAATATCAGGGACGTCCCGCGGGCATAGGCGAGTAAGCAGTTGCCTAGGGGCGGCAAGTCCTAGGGAGCAACAAATGAGCATAGTTTTTTTAAATGATTAAATATTTTTGATACAAGAATATGGCTTAGAATAAATATGATGCATCAATGTCGTTGATAAAAAAATGCCGACAAAAAACACTTTCAATGTTAATAATATTTTGGCCGGTGAGTAAACTGTGGTTAAATTTATCGAAAAAATCTTCTTTTAATGTGACATTTACCGATTTCAGCACTATATGCAGCAGATGAGATAATTTAAAAAAAAAAGGAAAAGCGCTATTTTAAACTGCCTAGGGGCGGCACATAGCCTAGAAACGTCACTGTACTTGGTTACAAAACAAATACAAAATATATGGTTGATAGCTATTTCGGTATCACGTTATCGTCAGGAATATGATTTAGCGGATTTTGGTTTATCAGTATACTGACTTAATAAAGATAGAAATAATGTATATGTGTTTTAATAGAAAAACAGTCAATCTTTTCAGCATATTTCTCTTGTTAGCGTGAAGTCTAAATACCTCACTAGTCATTTTTTTTTTGATCTCATAATATTTGTTTCTTGTGACGCATTTGTTATCATAGATAACAATTTTGGTTTATTTAATATCTAAAATTTGATCAATTTTACATTAAAACTGATTATTTTAATTTCTTTGTAAATTAAACGTGGTTTGGTAAAAACCAAAAACTGACAAGATTTGCATCCGGGTGGAGACAATATAGAAAATAAATCGTGATAAATGAATTCATCAGTCGTGGAAATCCAGAATATATTTTTTTTTTGTTTTATCTTACGCGGATATTATTGTAAAAATATTTAGGTAGTATCTCAGATGTTCATCAAAAATACATTTGATTGGTATGATGAAAAGAATTTTATCAGGAAAGGCCATTTAACGGCGACGAGCTAAAGATTCAAAAGTATTTTGGAAGTGAAAAATCGGACGCCATTTAAATGAAAATTGTATATTTCGAAAACGGGCAAAGTAACGGAAACGTAATATGCAGACGTAAATCAAAATAGGTATATAATAAATTTCAATTCAATTAATTCAACAATGACATTTATCATAAATTTTGTGTCATCACTTTTGGTTTGCAAATATGGACTCAAATTTCGCCATTTTGATCATCTTCGATCATTTAAGTGCGCGAATGTACTTGAACTGACTTCCGTAACAAAATTTGAATGTTTCAAAAAACAGTTTATTCCAGAGCTGTGAAGACGACTCGGAGGATATTCTTTAATAATTTCATTTTAACTTGTATATATGTATTCCATCAGATCATCTTTAGTCAGCCGAGCACGCAATGTCAACACTTTGGACTATTTTGTTTGACTACACATCATAAAATATATTTTTCAAAAAAAAAATCGAGCCGCACTTTCCGACTCCGACTCCACAGCCCTGGTTTATTCAAACAGAATTATTCTTAAATAGGTATTTTCATATTGAACAACGTCCAGATAATATTTAAAAAATATATTATTTAGAAGATTCATGAACGAACTGAAAGTTGATTTTAAGTGTGAGAAGTTTTTCTTAAAATACCTTTCCCCCGAATATCAATTTTGCAAAATAATCGAAGTTGTAATTCGTTTTCTCTTCATATAATTGAAAAAATATAATAATTGGAAAAAAAAAATACTACACTGTACATATATAATTAATTTTCCATCACTAATAATTCTCATCAATATATCATCACTATCACAGAAGCTTTTGCATATATCCAACGCTTCGACAATCAAAGTTGTGTATTGAGTGAAAAGAATAGCTGAAATTGCAAAGATGTCTTTTTTTGTTTCAATTTAAGCTAAAATATTATTTGCAAAAGCAAGTCAAGTTTAACTGCACCATTATCAGCTTTCAATATTAAATTACAAAAGTACTGTATTAATGAAAAATAAATGAATATTGCAAAAAAGCACATTGTTACGATTTCCTGGTATAGAGTTTTTGTCATAATTTTATTTTTTCGAACCAAATAATTTCGTAATATCAATCATATAAAATGATTTTTTTTATCGTGGCATAATTTTGATAGCAAAAAAATCTCAATATCACACGAATTTAATCTTTTTATAAAACCATTTTTTTATTCGACGTAATATTTTAACCATTTTATCTAATAGATACTTCAACAACGTGTGCAGTTCGGTAAAAAATATTTACTGAATTCCGTGATATATTTTCGAGGAAAACTGATTTTATCTTATCATTGCTAAGCCACTTTTACTATTCAGATTTAATTTTTTTTTGATAACAATATTTTAAAGTGAGCATAACATTTTATATCCTTGTCAAGTTTCAGTCTTCAAAAAACAATTGACGAATTAATTAAATTAATTAATTAAATTAACGAATCACAAAATGAAAGGGCGAATGATTAATTTAAATAGATAAGTTTATTTGAATGATCTATCTCATAGCCTGGTGCACTTGGTCGAGATTTTACTGAGCAAGGTAAAAAGACCTGGACATTCAACAGATTCTTCGACTCCATTGTGCTTGCCTAACATTGCAAATAATTCATCGTTTGCCTCAACCAAGTTCTTCAAGAATATTGTTAGAGTGATTTAAAATTCCACATGTACATGCAATTGAGTCTTTCTTTTCTCAGTATTTCTTCTACTGCACATCGGGTTTCAATATCGATAAGCATATCGTCGCTTCAGGTAAACACTCTAAAGAGAAAATTAAAATAAAGAGATTGTGCATGCAACCTCCTACAAAAGTTGTATGCGTTCATCATCGAGTCACTGTCGAAAGTCAGTTTTGGACTGAGCAAGCTAAAAATCAAATTGCGACCAATTCGTGATAAAAATTGAACACTGTTTTTATTAATCACTCACGACCATTTTTTCTGCGTTTTCTCAATTATTTTCCCAATTCAAAGCTTTCAGCTGTCAGAATATTTAGTAAAATTTAGCAAGAATACATGTACAAATAAATATAAAGACTTTTCCTGTAACCTTCTAGAAATAATAACAGAAAGAGACTAAAAGCTCGTTTATAATGCTCTTCATAGTTTTAAAAGATAAATAATATAGAATATGATAATCAATGTTGAACCAGGATCGACTTAATGAAGAGGTCTTTTAATAGTACATTACAACTAATGATCGAAGATGTTGACGGCAAAAACTTTATCCAGCAGTGACTTGATGATGATAATAGAAAGTTTATGTGTTGATGAAATAAATACTTAGATTTAAATAAATATTGCGTCCTAAATTTTCCCACGGTTAACGATCGACCTCTGAGTATTCAGATAAAGAATCGATGTTGCGTGTGCAGAACAAAAAAAATATTGACAAAATTAAGTAAATATGAATATCACAGTGTGAAACGACGATTGCAATAGCTTAACCAACTGTCAACTTTTTAAAAAAAATGTAGTAGAATGAGTATTTTGGATTAGAATTTGCTTGTGGTATAATTATGGAAATATTTTTTAAATGATAATCGGCCGATCCGTCATTTCGGTTAATTTCGTTTTAAATAGATAAAGTGGATTACGTTTCCTAAATGAGAGTTCGTCCGTTCACTCTAAGTCAGGGGTAGGTAAATCTTTTGGTTGTCGGGTCACATGAAGGATCAGTAGCGAATTAAGCACGTAAGAGGCCCTAGACGCAATAAAATTTGGAGGCCTTGTTTTTTCGAATAACATAAGAACGTCAAAAAATTCCATGTAATATAATAAAAATCTGAACAAAAAGTATATGGGTTATATAGTATTAGCCATTTTTTGAGGCCCCTTAGATTCGGAGCCCCCTAGCGCGCTCCTCATTTGCTTATAGGATAATCCGCCACTGATAGGGATCAGTGGCGGATTAACCCATAAGCGCAAGAGGCGCGCGCATGGGGCCTCCAATCTGAGAGGCCTTCAAATAAAATATCTTCTATAAACCCATATGATACTTTAAATTCTATTTTAGTAAATCGAAAATCGAAGGCCACCAAAATTGATTGCGCCTCGGGCCTCCCAACTGTTTAATCCGCCGCTGATGGGGATGAATGTTTGACTGCGGTATACGTTAAAAATTCGCAAAATTCATTAGTTTTTTTTTAAATAAAAAAGTCTGAGGGATACAACTCACAGATCTTTTCCGAATTAAAAATTAAGCGCCCAAATAGTCATCCGATTTGGAAATGCTTTTTTTAAGCAGCTTGTTTTTTTTTTAAATTACATATTTTTAATTTATACAACTTTTAAAATACTCCACGGGTCGGATGGAATTTCATCGAGAGCCGCCATTTGCACAAGCCTCCTCAATGTAGTCTATAATATCCCGGAAAAATGATCGTATAAGGAGAAGGTTTTAAAAATCACGAATACAATTGTAATTCCTTCCAGTCGGTCGACTTCCTCCGCCTCCTGTTAAACAGTCGATTAAATAGTTGTGCCAGTTTTTAAACCTGGATTGATTGTTTCTATATTTACTGTGGATTTATTGAGTATTTCTTTGTATACTGCACTTCAGATTGTAATAAATATTGACTTTTCAATGGAAACAGCCAATTTAAATTTGCACCCTGCGTTCTGTCATACAGTTATTATCACGAAGTATAACTATACTTTATCGTTTCAAAACAGCAGCCAAACATCTCAGTCCCGATTTCACACGAGTGGATTGAACTGTATTGGGAGGCTTCTCGAGTATCAACAGCCGAAGCAATTATTGTGACAGTTTTAATTTCTTGTCGATAGGCACCGAAACCATACAAATTGGCTTCAATTATTCCAAATTGAGCAATTAATCTTTCTGTTTTTGTACATCTCATTTTGGTAAATGGAAAATAACTTAGACAAGACTCAAACTGAATAAAGATCGTACTTCATACTAATATAGACAATAAATTAAGGCTTCATTACTTTTTTCTGAATAATTGATAAAAACTAATATGGTATTATAACTACAATACATATTACGGTTTTGGGCACTCATGCTACTCGGTCGAGCATGGGAAATAAATCAAATTCGGATGAAAAAATGTATAAATTGATTCTTCAGTCAATTAATGGACCAACATTTAATTATGTGGCACAAAACAGTTTTGAGAGCTATTTGATTTTAAAACATAAATAAGAAAAGCGACAGACTAACGAACAGTGTTCTTAAAATCATAATCTAGAGGTGAAGTGAGCCACCTAGTAAAATGGTAAAACTGTTTTCTTGGACCTTTAAGTACAGTCACGTCTTTATTTGGTGTTTTGGTGGATTGCATATGTTTACTTTACGGAGATAACACTATTGCAATGTGCATATATTATCGTAGGTTTCTTCACTTTTACGATACTTTAAGACATGTAGAATATTACAAGGCATCTAACTTTTTTTTATAAAATAACATTTAGCTCACTTTACCTCTATTTTATACCTGTATTCTCAGTAGAATCTTTTAAAAGTGTTTACATTTTTTCAGTTAAAATTTTCATGGTGACTTCCATATTATTGAAACAAGCAATATCACTTAAGTATTTTTTAGATTAATGTTAAAATCGAATAAAATTCAATGTACTAATATCACTTTTAGGCTATACACTGTCAATACTAGGTGGAAAGGCATTATTCCGTTGTACTTATTTCCACTTTTATTTTCCAAGATCAGGACTGGTTTCGCTCATGGCGAGCATTATCAACTGATAAGAAATAGAGTTCAACAGTGTTATTTAAATAAAACAAATTTATAAAAAAGGTCTAAAAAACAATTGGCATTGAAAAGAATTTACAATGAACGTTTTTATTTCAATTTGGTTTGTATTAATAACACTGTTTAATTATATTTCTTATCAGTTGATAACGCTCGCCATGAGCGAAACCGGTCATGATCTTACCAAATAAAAGTGGAAATAAGTAGGTACAAAGGAATATTGTGTTTTTCTTAAATCAATGAGTATATTAATTTTTGAGAGAATTGAATTTTGTATTGTTATTTTTTGTCGCTATATAGCCTTATAAGCTTCTCATTTATTTTTTTTGATGCTGATAAAAGAAATCACTAACTAAATAAACACGAACCAAACGCCATTAACCTCTTGGATGACAGCTCGAATGTATCTGGCGTAAAGTATTATACGTGCTTGAATTATTATTATTAAAGGAAGTTAACACCTTGAGTACCCACAAATTAAAAATGAATATAAAATAAATTTTGTTGAATGGTGTACGAAAAAAATCCTCGACATAACGCACAAATTCTGTTGAGATCTGTTAAAGATTGTAGAATTACAAGAAATAAATTTATATGTCTGTTGTTGCTGTGTATTTCAAATAAGTGTATAGATTATTAACGCCTATGAAGCTAATGCTACAACTCCGCGGACCACTGGTTGGAGACCGGTGTCATAAATAACAGCTTCTCAATCTACCGAAGCGATACAAGCTATCGGAATTGCTTATCTCATATAATAGATTTGTTTTTTCTTTTTTTTTATATCAAAACAGGAAACAGCGGTATTTTTATCTGTCAGAAATAGTACAATTAACAAATGGCTACCATTTTGGGGTTTTAAAGCTGATAAGAGTTATATAATAATAATGAATGATCCACAAGATTTTTTTGCTTGGTACAATTTCATTCATCAATAGAAATACTTGCATTAGATAATATGTGAAATTATCTTACAACAAGCTAGTTATTACAAAAAATTGATTGTAAGTTAGTTGTAAATTTATTATGACTGATAACGTCCTAACCGTTGATACTCTTGATATTAATTTTAATTCCTTATGTTCATAATATAATACATTGAGTTTTAACGTTTTTATATTCATATACAATATTTATATTTGAGGGTCAAGCAGGGTCATCATTTGGTCATCATAGTGTTCGTAATTTCTTACCGCCCACCTTTTCTAAAATAGAAAACTGCATCCTAGTAGTTTGACCTTACACAACATCAGGGATGGGCTGGAGGGGGCTCGGAGGGGTTCGCTCGAGTCCTTTGCTATTTTTTACAAAAGCTGGCGAGCCCCTTGTTGAAGTAAAAAAATATTCTCATATCAACAGTAACTGCTGTAGATGGTTTATATGTACATATTATGAAACAAAAGACTTTGTTTCGTTTGGAAATTTTTCGCAAAATACATTTATTTCAGGTGCATACTAAAAGGTACTATAAGTTTTTTAAAAATAAATATAGCATTATATTTTTACATAATAAAAGCATATTAAGTAACATTCGATAAATTTCATGATTATTGTAGATAATCCTAAAACATTGATAAAAATCCATCCCTTATCTGGAACACTGCGAGTATCTTTTAGGTTAACCGAGCCCTTTGTTAACATTTTAACAGCCCACCGCTGCACAAAATGATATATTGAGAGATTAACTCACATCCAGGCTTCGTTTATAATAACTCAAGTAAGAGTATAATATAGAGAGTGGAAGTTTAAATATCAAAATTAATATTAAAATAATTGTATAATTTGCTCCCTTGAAACGGTTACTGACAAAAATATCGAGAGTTAGGAAAATTGTCGCTTTAAAACATTATGATCAATTTATACCTCTTGCCTTAATACTGTATTAGTAATAATTACGGCATCGATTTTGACGTATAAAGTGTAAGGCTATTTCATTAAAAGCATTCTTTATTAATTGTTTAACGATACCGAGTCTGAAAGCGTTAAAGTTCAAGGTTTCTCCTTTACGTTTCAAAGCCAAGGGCAACAAGCGCAAGATGCAATCCGCGAATGTCCTTGAAGTGTTTTATAACCGCTTTAGCTTAGAAATTGTCGGAGCTTTTAACCCTTTAAATGCGTCCATCTCATTAAACTGTAAATTCTTTCTATCATAAATAAGTTGCGACGTACTATTATGTCGATACATTAAACTCTTGCTGATGACTTTAAATGGTGTAATTCTCTACGATTTTTTAGAAGTTTTTTTAATATTGAATTTTAATTGATAACATTGTTATTCCTCTGGTTAAATTAAAAAGCGTGACACGTATTTCGTTTTTTTTAAAGCATGTTCAAACATTAAGACAGAAGGAAAGCAAAAAATGCTTATGAAATTATATTGTCATAATTGATAAAATTATACATTTGTCTTACCACCATTAAACACACTATAAAATTGTATCATCCAATGAAAATCAGTTTTAATTTTAGTTTAGTTAGACAGACGTTGAATATACATACATACATACAGAAGATACACATTCTTAACATTTCGATGGTAGCGGGCTTGTAATTTGAGGGTTTTCGGGGCATTTAGAAATGTGTTTCATTATGAATCAAACTAAATTTTACAAATATTTTGTGGGAACATGTCAGTGTTCATTATCACGTGGAATGTGGTGTGTTGAATAATAGAATATAACTAAAAATTTATATATTTTGATTTGCTATTTCGTAATTGTATCCAATAACCTGTTTATGATAAGCAAAATAGCTTTTGATATTGATAAATTTACGAAATCAGTACAAAAAGTTTTGGTTTTTATAATCATAGTGCCTTTTATCCTGGAAAGCTGTTTTCAGGAAGGCAAAAGTTTATCGAATGGTATTATTTTATTAGGCATATACACTCAAATTTACACGGTAGATACGCTCTACAGAAAGCTGTGTATAAGAAAACCGTGTAAAACAATCATTTTCTCCATTAAAAAAAGAAGATTGGTTCGCTGAGTTAAAGAAACCAAAAGAACAACATTGTGGTATTCTAGACCCAAAGGGTAAATTAAACTAAATATTATTAATAATGTACTACAAAAAAAATATATATTATACACGGGATTTTTATGAGGTACTAGGCACAAACTGATTTCATTTCTATTTCAAATGTGTTACGATCAAATGAAGTCTTTTTTCCTGTCATTAATGGCGTGTGTTGTTGAATTACTTGCTATTAGAAAACCTGGTATTCATTTGTGTCTGGAAATCGTGTTAGAATAAATTATTCGTTATGAATTATTATTTAAAAAAATGCATAAAAAAGAGTTGAGTGTACCTATGTTCTAGTTAGTACAGAAAGGTATGAAGATTTTTTTCTTGAAACTTAATGTAGGGTGAATCTTTCCTCAAACGACGTCCCAGTTTTCCAGTATGGCCATAAAAGTAACTAACTGACTTTAATAACCTGTGTATTGAATTGATTAAAAGTGGGAGGAATAACGATGGAGACCCAATATTGCAATAACATTAAATTCAATGTATGCAAAATTTATTCTGATGTATTTTATCACCGGCAAAACATATAACATACTGTGAGTGAAAGAGTATTAAATCAAATCATCATGTCTTTGCCTAGCAAATAGGCATCGACAGCAGAACATTATATATTCATTTATGGAACATATTTATTCCTAGCACACAACTGTCATCCTGGTTTATGTTGCATTAAAATATGTTTAAGTAAACTCCTATAAATGTATAGATTTTTTAAAAATCTCTACTCTTATATTGTACACGAATACTTACTTAACTTATTTTGAACTGGACATAATTATTTTTCTTTAAAGACGTGTGTAGGATTGTAAATGCTTACAACATCACAAACATTTTTTTTATTCACTATTTTAATTCAAGTTAAAACTGAATCATTGACTTGGCTGGTATACTGTAGGTCTATATTTAATAATATTGCTAACGAAAGAAGTATATTTGACTAAATTATAAACACTTTTATGGTGTTCACGGTCAATACTTGGTGGAAAGGCAATATATTAAGAAAAACACAATATTCCTTCGTATTTATTTCCGCTTTTTATTTCATCAAATTCAGGACCGGTTTCTCTTATGGTTAAACATTTTAATTTGTGTAAGTTTAGTCACTTATTCATAACTTCTTCTGTAATTTGTAAATTCTTTTCAATGCAAATGGTTTATTACTCAATTTGTTTTTGTATAAACAGCACTGTTAAATTATATTTCATATCCGTTGACAATGCTTGCCATGAGCAAAAACGGTCCTGATCTTGATAAATAAATAAAAATTGGAAATAAATACAAAGGAATATTGTATTTTTCTTAAATTATAAACAAATACAATGTAAAGAGCGCATCATTAGATTATTTTAAAACTTATTTCTCGTTAGTGTAAAAACTGTTATTTTGTTGTTGCTTTGGCAAGAAGTGATATTTTCTCCCACTTTAGCAGTTAAAACGAAACCAATTTCTTTAAAACTGTTTACTTGCGTTGATTCACATGTTATATTACAAGTAAAGCTTGCGATAAAGTTTATAGTCGGAAGAAAGAGTGTGACCATTTTTAATATAGCGAACAAACTTATCCGCTGAAAATTTTATATCAACGTAAAGTATTTTATGTTGATATAGTTCATTCAATAATAAAATGTACAAACAGTGTAAATCATTCATCAAAAGTGTATAAAAATCTTGAAATAAACCATTACTAAATTATTTGCCAGTGGTTGAAGTGTTATTAGCAATACCTCAGCGTGTTTTCATTCCCCCGTCGAGAAACTGCATACCTTCAATATATTTTATGGGCTGGACGACGAGACCAGTGTTAGCTGGTTTACTAAACTGCATTTTTTCGCTGCGACTGCCTGCCGAATCCGAGGAATCGTGTTGCATTCTTTTGCTTTCAAAGTGGCAATGTTATATTGACGGATATTTTTTTCAAAGGCGTGGTTCTTTTATGATATATGAAAGTTTGTTTTACTAACGCCCCATAAAAAAATACTCCTTTAGTAAGCATTTTATTGGCAATAAAGTTTATCACAAAGTTACCGTCGAATCCATCAAAAATGTATTATTTTCCTTGTTTTTGGAAAACCGGTATTCAATAATATGAAATACCGAAACACCCGCATTGCAAAGCCTCAGATCTATCGATTCAATCAGTAAATTAATACACCAATCGATGTTTTGAATTAGACATCGTCCGAATATTTGCAGGCCCTTCAAAGTGGTTCAATAACCACAACAAATTTGAACTCATGAGCTTGTTTTCTAAATATTTAAATTAATATTCACAGTATAGCCAATGGATATTTGCATAGCGTCTTAAGAATATTAAATACCCACACAGTGAATGATTCATTAGAATAAAATTCAATAGATTTGTTTTACTTGAAAGTTTCAAATCGTTGCCGGAAAAGGAGGTGGTTGTATTTTTAGCATTGAATTGATGATTATATAAGCCTAAACAATTTACGTTGCATGTAAATTATTTTTGTACAAGTAACAACTAGCAAGTTGAATAAAAAAAACTACTAATATACGTGCCAAGACTCCAACAAGCGAGCTATATAGAGAGGTTGATGACAAAACACTAACTAACACACTTTTTGTCTTAACAACCACGTGAAGAATTCAAAATGAACAGTGGGCCGCAAATAAAATAAGATTGCTGTGTGTAAATTATTTACTATCTCAAGAAAATAATTAATAAGACGTAGACTCGTGTTAGAAGGTGTCTAAAATTGAAATATTGAACACCTGAATTAAAATTGAACACCTGATTAAACGTACCCGGAATTCAAGTTTTTAAACTATTTACATTCAATTTCTTGTTTACATTGTTCTTAAAGAGGCAAACATACTATCACACTAGTTATACAACCATTTGAATATACAATAGCCAATAAATTTTAATTTTATTTCAATCTTATCTTTAGTTAATCATGGATATATCCAATCGATGTGTAAAGTCTTACAGATATTCTTTGTCGAGGAAGATTATAAATTATACAGTACATAATACAATGGTTACTAGTAACTTACTACAACTAAAATTGTATCGATTGTTTGTCATCTTAACTAAACAAGTGCAATGTTTACTTGGAAATATTATGTAACACCAAACAGTTGCGTTATTGAGTACTAAAATGCTCCATTTGATAGCTGAGCAAATCACGTGTTATTATCACTAACCAAAACACGGTATACAACATGTTAATTTATAATATCACAAAACGATTTAGTGGGAATTGAGTGAAATCATATATTTTTGATTTCGTGTCTGATCTGCTAAAAATGCTGAAAGTAATACATAATATTATATATAATTCACCGTTTTACTCTGAATATGGCACGATTTGCTTATACAAAGCAGAATAAAAATGCAGATTTCAATAATACAAGCTTGTTGTTGTTTTGACTTTTCTAGCGTCTGTTATCCTGATACTTAAATCGTATTTCCTCGAGTATGCGTTATTCGGAATCGGATTAAAGGGTAGGGGAGTAAAACATCCATCCATGTCTTTGAACAGAAATCAGTTGTTAGATTAAAAAATTATACTGCCCGAACAGGGACTCGATTCCTGGGAGTATTGTGGCCGAAGTTAACAAAGTTTACCACTCCATAATATATCTTCACCGTACTGGCAGAAGTTGGTGAGTAATAAAAGTGAGTCAAGAAGACAATAAGATTCTTGGATGTCAATTCATTGTCTTAAATATCTCATTCTGGCAAAATCAGCATTTGCTTTATCGATAACTTTTCTAAATGTATATGTAATGGTTGGAAATTGTCACTGTGTATACATTTCTAACTTTGTTTCTGACAGGTTGGCATACATCATTACTTATACATGACATTATAACTATATAATTCGTTGGTATACTATCAAAAGGCGTTATGTAAAAAACCAACTGTTTTAAGTTAGTAATGCAGATATGTATTTATGTAGATATTAACACGCTGTATCTTCTGAAAAAACAAAAAATCGGCCGGTCAGTGTATTTTTACATAATTTAAACATAAAGTTTATTTAAATAATTTAAGATTTCGACTGAAGGTGCTTGGTGGAATTTCAATATTAAATTTGAATCGTTCAAACTATGTACATTCTCACAGATTTTGTCACTAACGACCCGGGTTTCGCCTTTCGGCATCTTCAGGCATTCAAGTGCACGGATGAACTTGAACTGACGCTTAGTAAATGAAAGTTTCGTGTTTATATAAGATATAAATGCATCACTGAGTCCATAGCCACTGCTGGCAAAAAGGATAAGCCCATGGGAATACCAACAGACAAAATCTGTGAGAATGTACATAGTTTGAACGATTCAAATTTAATAAAGTTTATTTCGTTATTTTAAGTTATTTTTGACTTTTTTATAAAAAAAACTATGAACGCTTTTGAATATGTTTATCGAATTTCATGAAGTGGTTGGGACTAGGGTCTACAATCCCGAAATCCAGTGATCCCGTCCAGTTTTATGATCCCGGAATCCCGGAATTGTGATAGTAGTAATCCCGGGATTTCGGGATTGAAGAAAGAAAAGTGAAATCCGCGAATAAGTTAAAAAAAAGTCTCACGTTTAAAAACATTTTTTAATTTTAGGAAATCCATAAATTCCCAGGATTTAAAAATAAATAATTCTTTTGTATTTTAGATTATTTTCAAATCTTTCAATCCCGAACCCCGAATTTCTCCACGACTTCACGGTGAATAATCAATTCGGAATTCCAGGAATGGAAAATTTGTGAATGGATTACAAAACGGGTCCGGGTTGGATGCCCTAGTTTGAACGATAAGTAATAGTTATAATGCATAAATAGAGATGTTAAAAATTAACGATTATCGAAAATGACGATTATCTCAGAACAAAGTTTATTGAGTACTATCGTATCAGCCTTTTTTCAAATTTAATAAGAAGTAAATGCCAACTCAATCAATTTTTATTTGATGTTTACTCAGAACTTTCAATTTTTTTCTTATCAATTATTGTCCTTGATATCACATAATTCTAAAACTCTTGTGTTGAAAGAAAATAATGAGTTCATTTTCAACTACATACCCCAAGCTGTATCACGCGCTGTTTGTTTACACCGATAACAGGTTTATAGGTCAAACTATATCTCTTTTTGTTATATTATTTTAAACATACTTATTTGTACCCCACAATCTCAAATAAATATTTAGTTATTCTCTTCAATTATCGATTGTGTACTTTGGTACACGAGTGTCTTTGTTAAGATTCAATTGTCTAATCATAGACTTTGGACAAATATATTTTGTTCATATATTGAAAATTATTGTTTGTACCACTGCAATGTTTACTTCTCATAACAAAAAAACAACCGAAAGATTCCGACATGAATATTTTCGAGTGGTTTTCAAGGTAAGCTATTTTCGTATATTTTATAATCAAAAAAAATACTTAGCGAATAATATGTACTTACTGAAAGAAATTATATATTTTTTGTGATTATAATAATATACATTTACTTCCGTATAAATATTTTTTTTGTATTTAAATTACTAAGGAAACGTAAATCTTTTTGTTTTTGTTTAAGCAATTATGCATTATTTAATAACGATTTTAAACAGTGGTCGACAAACAGCGACTGCCAGAAAATGTTTTCCAATGTAGAGAGTGACGACTCGTAGAGCAATCAATTCCGGGCCCTTTTTTAATGACGTGACTTTGTAATTCACCATTAAATCGTGGATAAATTCGGAGTTTTCAAAAATTTTGGTCGTCTATTTCAAATGGGAATTTATGGATCATTTTTTTTCTGCATGCCGATTTTAAAAATCCAGGAATTTCCACAATTCCCAAAATGAAAAAAAATGAGAACTTTTTTTTGGCTCTTTCGAGATTTTATAAAAAAATGTCTACATGCCGATTTCGAAAACCCATAAATCAATGGATTTCCCAAAATGACAAAAAATCGAACCATTTTTTTAGGTCTCACGAGGATTTCTCAAATCCTCGGAATTAGTACTGACACAATCCCGGGATTTCGGGATCACAAAATTGGATGGGATCCCGAGATTGGACGCCCCAGTTTGGATCGACGGATCAGTAAACTTTTTCTACCAATTATCAAATTCTTCTAATAACATCGATTTAAATACACAGGAATTCTATGCTCAGCGTGAGTATCGGCCATCAAAAACTGTCACTGTTTCTCCACTGCCTAGTAATGAACAATAAAGGTACTTTATAAAATATTATTGAAAAAACTGATTATATATACCTACATTTAACATAAATAAAAGTGGGCTTGTATTTTTTTGTTATTATGAATGTTATATCGAAAACATTTGAGATAAAAATAAAATGGGAGGACGTTGTCAAGATAAATTTATATCAATTGAATTGTTCTAAATAAAATGTGTACAAATTTTAATAACAATGAAAACTGTGTTGGAATATATATACATATATTATACATATATATAAAAAAACCACAGTATTAATCGTAAAAAATCATATGTTGTTCATTAGATGTATCGACTTTGAAAATTCCCCTCGATCTTAACCTTAAACAACAGTGTATCAAAAGCAATTAGCTTATCACTATTCCTACCCTTATATATTCTAAAACAAATCTTTTAATGACGAGTAGCGATAGATATTAGTTAACCACGAGTCCTGTTATAGTCCTACTCTCTTCGAAAAAAGAGAGGTTGAGCAACTGAGTATATAAACAGTTCTCTTAGATAAACATATTTTTGATGTACCTCTATTAGGTTGTCATATGCTCCACATTGGAAGCGGACATGGATAAAAAAAATGTTTGCAAATAACGTAGCAATGCTATTTATCATTCGACGGAGGTTTTCTTTTCATATTAATATAAAAATAGTTGAACGACAAAGAGAATATCTATTTCAGCTCATCATTAATTTCGCAATTAATTAACATGTAAAACTGGAAATATAAAACCACTCAATACAATTTAAACTTTCCTTAATTATTTTTTTTGTAAATTTCTGAAATGATTTTATTTTTTATTTATCAAATGGTAACGCTGTCATTTCGAGGTCGCGAACTGGCGGAGGATACATTATCCTACTGATTTTATCTTTTTTTTTTAAATGTGAGTGTTATATTTCTTCTGACATCTGTTTTTTTAAACAGTGTTAATATTTGCCATACGCGCCGCAATTTGAACAAATGTTCACCGCTGTAAATTGATAAGCCTATGTTCAGAGGAGACCCACAATTGGTCTGGATACTAATCTTCCGGCATGAATAAAATGCAATTCAACTTTCAAATAATAATACATGAAAATAGCTGACACGTCATACAAGTCTAATGATGGAAATCTCACAGAAAAATATACACTAAATTTTCAGCCTATTCTGTCATATCGTAAATAACTATATTAGCCACATTATTTTTGACGGTTATTTAAAAATAAAATGGCTCAACGAATGAATTTTAATGAATAAGATAAAATATTCGTCTTTAATTATTACCATTTTCAAGTAATTCGAGTATGTAGCGCAACGGTCAACGTCATTGACTTCCGTGGCGGATTTCTGAATAAATTTATCCATTTTTTGTTCCAAGATATGGATGATTGTGATTTCTAAAAAATCCTTCTCACCCTTCTAATTATAAAAACTACGAGGCGTAGCAATAGCTATTAGTTAACTACCATTCCTGTTCTAGCCCTATCGTTATATCAGTTATATCTCTCTTACTCTCTTCATAGGAGAGAGGTTAAGCAAATGAGTAACAAACGGTTCTTGTAAGAAAACATTTGTTAAGATAACCTCCATTAGGAGGAAAATGCTCCACATTGAGAGCAGACACGGATTAAAAAATATATGATATCTTTAAATATAATATTTAAGAATTTAGGTAAATACAATGGTCACAGTCTGTCATATCGCATGTATGTCAAGTTGACGATTACTGAAAAAGATATAATATGAACGAAAAAACATTTATGAACACAGTGGATGATTTATTACTTTAAATGCTGGATTTTTTCAAAAGAACAGACTATCTTGCCAACGAGATAGTAAAGTTGTACCTAATATTAATTTTGTATATTTTTCCAACTCGATCATACAAATACAGGGTTCTACGACTTTTGCGTGCAAAAGAGGCACATCAAATAAAAATGCGTACTTTCATTCTTTAATTTACATCTAACATTATTATAAATCTTATTTTAATTGTTTTGTAGTTAATTTTAAACGTGTACAGCATAATTTAATGAAACTGCTTGATTAAATAATTTTAGTTAAAGCACATAATAATTTTATTACTACATACAATGGATATAAAAATGGAAAAAAGCATTAAAAAAACCGTTTGTTTTAAATTACTGTAACAGTTTTTCTTTATTCTTTAACATGTTTTTAATTAAAATTATCACGGCTTCTGAATATTTTCGATAAATAACAACAAGACTGCTGCCAGTCAAACAATATTTACTAACGTATTCATCTCTTGAAGGTTTT
Organism: Himalopsyche tibetana; assembly: GCA_030503985.1. Taxonomy (NCBI): domain Eukaryota; kingdom Metazoa; phylum Arthropoda; class Insecta; order Trichoptera; family Rhyacophilidae; genus Himalopsyche; species Himalopsyche tibetana. The sequence continues at coordinate 10,164,993 of JAPJYX010000024.1, forward strand.
GCCATATTTCATAGTCAATGATTTATGCTGACTTTACTGAAGTTCTTGTGAAGTTATTATAATTGTGTCGCCATATTGTTACCGATCGACAATAATTAGATTTAACTAGCGACATCTATTGATAAGCACTATGCTTATATTTTGACTTAAAATAAACTAGATTGGAATTATCGCTACATAATTATTTATATTTGATTAAAAAAATACATTAATTTGCAACATTGACAACATGTTTACAAACTTGCCAGTAAATCAATGTATTTTATTTGAATGCAGGCAGAAATTTAAAAAATGCTTAATGTTTTTAAAAAAGGGTGATTGTTTTACAGAGACACCTATATTTAAAACCAATTATTAAATGGCTTAATTTTTACAAATATTCGTTTATTTGATGGAATCTAGTTAAAAAAGATTTTCAAATCATCCCAGTTGAGTTAAGCGTTCCTTATTATATCGTACTAAAAAATATCTGTAAAAAATAAACAGGGAGTCAGTGGCGTACTTAAACAGTGGCCTCCTATATTTATTCAATAAAAATCTCATCTCAACTAAAACGCATTATTTATTAAAAAAAAACAATAAACGTTAACAAAATGAAATACGTCAATAATATCAAATTTTTTTTTTTAAAATTCTATTTCAAATGAACGTCAAATAAAAGCTGAAAAAATAAAAACTTAATGCGATTTTTGATGTATTATTTTATTTTTTAACTTGAATATTTTTTTCAAAAATAAATACGTAGCTAGCAAATATAATAATTGATGAATCGTTGAGCACTGTTAGTGTTCGGAAACTAATAAATGTAGAATAGTTCCGATAGTAAACTTACGCCACTTCAAATTGTTAAAACAACTGCTTGCCCATCTTTTCAATGTAAAAGTTTACTTCAAATAAGTAAAAAGCAACAAGAATTTGAAAAATATTGGTTAAATTTGCCTTTACAAACAATGTAATATAAAAAATTGTTTTGTGTTTATTATTCAGCAGACATATAACACGGTAGTATCATGAGTACGATATCTTGTGGCAATATTTCAAAACATCAACACATAACTATTATTAATGTGATTTTGATGACTGAAAAACAATTATTATTCATTAATTCTTACACACAAAACACACCCACTTTATTTCGCATAAAATCAAAACATTCATTATTATGACAGAGTCCCGTTGACCTTGATAAAAACACATAATAATCACTTAATAATGTTAATGTAAAGACAGAGGCAAAAACGACAAGATATCAGCTTCGCTCGTTTATTTATGTACCATGCGTGCATTCTTTGCAGAGAATATTTTCATTTATTCGTTGTATTGTTTCCAAGCAAGAAATTTTGAGATAATTAACACTAACCAGAAAAATATTTTGACACATTCCGATAACATCAATATCAGTCAATCAAATATAAATACATGTGATTTAGTATGGCCGCCATTTAAATTTAATGTCACTATTATTAAGCGAGTTTATTAAATTACGTGACCGTCGGAGTGTCTATAAACAAACATTATTTATAATTACATCGTCAATTATATTTAGTACAAAATTAGTTTTTCTTGAAACGTTGTTTTACACACTTTATTTTCCGAACAACAACACAACCAACTCTAAGGAATGTGCTCGTAGTAAATATTATTTAATATATTATACTACGCATTACTTTTGAAATTTTCAAACACGGAGAACAGAAATTAGAGAGGAACGATAACGTCAGGATTATTCTTGAAAATATCAGATTAATCCTGACGATTGTTTCAAGATTTGGATCAAAATATAGATCCAGATCGTTATCGTGATGTCGGTATGATCAACCACATTCACTTCCAATGTCAAGTATAATATTAACTTATTTAAGAGTATGTAGTTTTAAGAGAAGTGGTTAATAGTCATTCACTCAACTCTTCTTTTCCGATAGGGTAAATATAAAATAATGAGGTTATGAAATGACTAGTAGGTAACTCTTCATATGCCCCGTTTTTGGACCCAATGTGTTGGACGGGATACGAATAAACATCACAGACATCTATACATTTTCACAAAAATATCACCTCTATAAACTCCCGCCAATTGCTTTGGTTCCTCCCATGATATTCCAGCATTCCTCACTTTCGCCGAGTACATCATATGGATAGTACCCAACGGTTGTACAAAAGTATATGAATTATTAAATATATTGATTAATTCAAATATTTCAGCAACTTTATCACTGCTTTATGACGTAATTAACCTATTATATATAAAATAATGTAATTACACAAATGTATTTGTATGATAGTCGCTGCAGTGTGTTTTAAATGAGTAAATTGATCATATTACTATTACCCTACTACTGCAACAACTCCGCGGACCACCAAAATGTTCTCACAAAAAACCGATTGGCGACCGAAAATTTTTCTTTCACATAGGTTCAAGTGGTTCCACAAAGTATTGACAGGTAATACATTAAAATAGTCTTATTGAAAGTAGTTTCTATCTGCCAAACTGTTGGAATTATGATAGCTGTATGGTTTTGAATTGTATGTAACCGAGCTCGCTGATATGGTTATAATATGGAAGAGTTCCGATCAATCGACGATATGCTCGTCTCCAGCGACGTTCGTCGTTGTAAATTTTTCTCCAACATTCCTCAGAATTGCAACCGGTTTGATGTGGCTGGCTGGTCCAGCGCCGTCTGCCTCGCCGAGACGGCAACTCCATTAATTAGCATTCTCGATATCGGTGGACAAGCACATTCGACTTATGTAATAATGTTATGCGAAGAGCAATTACAGCTACTGCGCAAAGAATGTGATATATCGGTGCCGCCTCAACAATATCTGAAACTGTGGAATTTAAGTTGTACAAAACAGTTCATTGAACGACTTCATTAGGGATTGTAATTTCGTACGAATATGTCAACACTGGTATAACAAATTGATCAAAATGACCAAAAAAACAAACAAATTACTCCTGATTGCGATGTCTAATACACGACGAATGAAACACTTATGTTTATATTTTACATTATTCGCGCGGTTAATGTCGATGGCAACGGTCACAGTGCTAACCGGTTCGAATCCCATTACGAACAGTTTTTATAAATTGATTTTTCATACGATTTACGGATTTCACTCATTGATACGCGATTTTTACGTGAAAATTCATTACGTTCGTTTGAAACAATCCGAACGATTAAACCTTGCAACCGACCGAAATAGTAGCGAATAACTCATATATTAAAAATTGCATACAATTATACATATTCACATATGTATCCGTTTCTCATTGTATTTTTATATTAATTGAAAATTTCAGTTTTCATACATTTTTACGCGATATTTTTGGAACGAATTTATCGAATTATATAAAAATAAGGTTTTTTACGTATTTTTTTATACGCGTCAATTTCTGTTACCAATGTGTCGCGTAAAAAAGGATTGTGTGAATTTGAAAATCCTTTTCACCTTTCCGATCTTAAAAACGGGGCAAATCGGAAGGGGACAAAGTTAATAATATGACAATTTAAAAAAAATCTATACCATGTCGCCACCTGAATACCACAACTAGGTAATGTGATGTTCAATAATTTAAAAAATAGATATTGAATATGATCTTACATTCCTTTCTAAAAAATTCAATTAAATACTTTGAAATGGTTCTCAATTATAAAAAACAACTCTTTTCAATTTTATTTTAGAAAACAATTGTAGTATGTTAATAAAATTATTTTTTAACTAAATTTTCCCAACAATGATGAAATTAACGTTTCTTAGTTGTAGTATTGAGGTGGCAATATGCATAAAAGGCTTATTTTGGTAAATAATTATTTTAATAAATATAATAAAACATTTTTAGTATCTTTTCCACATAAAATTTATTGGATCGGGACCGGTTTCGCTCATGGTGAGCATTGTCAACTGATAATAAATACAATGAAACAGTGATATTATACAGAAATACAATGAAACTGTTTTATTATTTTTATTATAATGCCATTCCACTAAGTATTGACAGTAAGCACCTTAAAAGTGAATAATTATTTTAATAAAAATCTGATCTTAAAAGGCTTAGTTCATTAATAATGGAATTTGTTAATCTCGGTCGGATCTTTGTGTCTGCAGGATAAACAAACAAACAATTCTTGTCTTCCTTCACATTAGTCTACTATGAAGCAAAGGAAGATTATTTAAAACGTCGGCTATAGTTAGCACGAATTAAATTCAAAATGGAGTCGGTAATTTTTGACGTTAAACACAAAATGGTATTCAAAAATATTAACCAAATGATATGCAAATATTTTTCATTCAAGATATTTTAAAATTTCCTGTTTATATAAATGTCGTTTTCGAATTCTGTTTAACCATTAAAACCCCATAAATTATCATAAGTTAATTTTTTGAATGACTCTAAGACTAAAACGTATAAAATTAAAACTAATATCGAGTAATTGCCATTCAATAAATTACAGGTGTATATTAATGGTCGTTGATTTACACAAATAAATAAGAATAAACAAAAGATAGGTCAATCATTTTTATTTATCCTCATCGGTTATTTTTAAATCCAGATTTAACGACCATATTCTCAGATTTTCATCCGTTACTGTGAATAAATTGAGAATATAAAGCACGTCCAATACAACTTATTGTTTTAGAAGTAAAGTTAGAGGTGGCATAGACCCCCACATGGTTACAATGAACAACAAGAAGTGCAACGAAAATAGTACACTCAATATAAAATAAAACTGCATTTCTTCTTTAACACATGCAGTCTAAAATAAAACTATAATATATTATAGTCTAGTATAGTTAGTTATAGGGTGAACGGATTCTTCTGTACGAGAAAACTCCGTACACTGAATAAGATTCTTCCGCATATAAAAAACTTTGCACTCAGAATATTCCATACATTAAAACTATGTATTATTGCTTAATTTTAATGATTATTTTCTAGGGTTAAGGTTGCCAAATATTTTTCAGGTCAGGTTGAAGCAAAAGATTGAATAATATTTATATGTCTATTTTTCGTATGTTTATCTGATATGTATAGTTTCGATGTCAAATCTCGGTTATAACAATATTGAAATGTATGTAAAACTTTCTATCTGCAGTTTTAAATGGACAGCAAGTTTCTGTGTACAGAACAGTCTTGTTTGGAAATTTCGTGCACGGAGTATGCATGTTTGGAAAGTCTTTCAGTTAGTAGTGTCATAATAGAGATAGGTTAAGTACTTTGCTCCTGAAAGTTTGTATGAAAGTTTGTATGAAAGCTTGCAGCGCAGTTTGCTCAGAGCGTAACGTATCGTGGCCCTTTGGTAAGGGTACGATTCCAGTGGGCAGCGTTTTGCGGGGCTTCGTATGGTGCGTGCATCACATTGTCTGGCCACTTAGGACACATGTATCCGTTAAGTACATGTTTGATATGCCCGCTGTATGCACCGCCCCGAAAACACTGTATACTGAGGTTTTAACCTTAATTTATAATTATGATTAGCGTAATTCTGCATATCAGACAAAAAATTTCATTGGCAACGGAGACTAAAATGAGGTTTTGTACTTGTTATTTTAATTACGTTGTTCATTATATTATCATACAATAATGTTTAAATCAATTAAGCACTATAAAAAATCCAGAATATTCGTTATATATCGGAATAAATAAATATTATGTTTTGTGATTTGATAACAAAAATGACGTCAGACTATTTTGATATGAAATCTCTTTCTCAAATACGTTACATTTTTAAAGCATTCCGTTGAACATACTGTTGTTAAATTATTTTTAACTCCTTCTATACTATTACAGACGTGATGTTTTTGATGTTACAAATTTTTGTTTTTTATTTCAGATCATTATCTCGAAATGGCGTCCAAAGAGAAGACAGCAAAACGGCAGATGGATAGTCCAGAGGAAAGTGGACTTGGATTAAGTGGTGACGTGACGCCAACAACGCAACCGGAAACTGAGCTTGTAAGTTTTGAGCATCTGATTGAATGTTGTAAAAAAAAAAAAAAGAATTGTCCATAAATAACCGTTAACTAATCCGATTCATGTTACACTCGTCATTATGATGCATGACTAAGGTGGCCAGACGTCCCGTTTTCAGGCAGCGTGTGCCGATATCCCTGAGCACAGCTTTGGGACGACTAAATGTCCAATTTTCAAAAAGAGGAAAACTCACTTTAGCAATAAAAACGCACGCAAAATCAAAATCCTGGTAGAAGAATCTAGACTTGTAGATAAGGGCGTGCGCGCGCAGTAAATTTCAATGAAAATGCCATATTTTTTTAATGAAAACTCAAGATACAGTTGACGTTTACACTAGCTTATCCAATCCCAGGATCCCAGGTTTTTTTATATTTAGGAAGTTACAGAAAGTTAAGCGAGTTCTAAAAAACAATTTAAGTACTTTTGGGAATTCCGTAAATTCCTGGGTTTTTCAATTTGCAAATCCTTTAAAATACGTTTAAAAAAAGTCTCACGTTGTACATTTCGGGAAATCTGTAAATTCTTGGGATTTGAGATTTGAAATCCTCGGAAGAGCTAAAAAAAAGGCGCTCACGCTCTTAATTTTGGGAAATCCGCAAATTCATGGTTTTTTGAAATCGACATGAAATTATTTGAAAAATCCTAGGATTTAAAAATCGCCAAGCAAAATTTTTTCTCAATTCCTGGATCTCGGAACTTGTTGAAAAGCCACCGGACTTTCACGTGTCAAAGAAGTAGTGCTCCGTCGGTCGTCAAAAAGTATCAAATTTTTTGAATGCGTCTCGGCTTGGGGGGAAAATAAATGGTCACGTTATGCATGACACGTTTTCAAAACAAACCAAATGCCGGGAAAATGCTACGAATTGATCGTGTTATAATGAATCCGCGCTCGCCGGCATTAAGATTAGGGATTGAAATACCGGGCGAATATATCAATAGGTTCTTCGGTATTAAAAAAATAATACTGGTTTTGCGATCCCTAATCGATGAACGAGAGTTACCTGTAGTATAATTTATATACGGGTCCAATACCATTCTAGGAAAGCCCGACATGACAATTGTTTTTTTAAAGTGAGTACATGTAAATACATTTCTAAATTCCTCAAAGCATAAGGTGTGTACTGTTGAATAATATTAAAATTATTTTTAATTTTGTGAATTATTACGGCTTATGCAAATATGTTTTTTGTGTTATCTAGATCTATGTATAATTCGTATGGACATTAAATATTAGTTATTTTTCCAGAAGTCGTTTATTTTTATCATTCAAGAATTATTTTGTTTGCTTTTAACATAGCTCAAGATCATTATATTCACATGACACTGTTGAATAATTACGTGCGGGAGATTTTATCATATAATTGAATTAATATTAACAATTTGATTATAAAATTTTAAGATGAATACTGACACAAATAAATATTTTATTATTGTCAAAAATCAAGTTTATTAAAACTATAATATAATTAAAATATATCAACCTATAATCAGCATGACATCTTAATCGACACAATTAGGTAAGTTGCGATTTAAACAAATAATTGTTCAATATCCCTTTAGGCGTAAGAGACAATTTTTTTTAAAACACAAATCTTATTCGTCTGATATTTTTTAGGGTCTGTGAATTTTAGCATTTTAGCTCGTTGTCGTTTGTTTCACGTGGACCCAGGTTGAGAAACGCTGATCTAGATAACTGAAAGTAGTCAGTATAATATCAGGATATTCATTGATCATATATTACTATTTACCCACCGCATTTCAGGAATTCCTTTATCGAACTTAGTAAGAGAGTAAATTTGAAAAAAATCTTCTCCTGTAAAATTTATAAATTGTCGGTAACGATTTTCTGCCTATTATGGGTCGATATATTCTAGCTAGAGAGTTTTTGTCTTTCTCGGTTAATGTTACAACGTAAATTCAGTTTTCAATCGATGTATGGCCTGCTATCTAAAAACATGTTGTTTTGTAATTTTTCAATCTTTTTTGATACATCCTATCTGATCTTGAAAACGGGTGTAAAGCGAGTAATTATGACAATTTATTTCCAATACTCGTTTCTTAACTCCAATATTCTATCTCTACGCTGTTTGAAAGAAGACTTCAACTATATTACAACCAGTTATTGTTAGATATCCTTGGATGGAGTGTTCCACTAGTTTCCCATAACCTCCACATCAGGATTGCACATGTTTTATATGATATATGTAAAACCATGCTGGTAAAATATTGTTCAAGAACTTCATCAATTGAAAATGAATCTCTTATAATGTGTTCACCGTCGATTGTTGATCGTAATGCATTATGTTAAAAATTAAAACACACTTTGTGCACACAAAATAAAAATTAGAGGGAACGTTGAGCCACAGTACAGCAAACTTTCCGAAATCTCTAAATTTCAGTAATTTGGGATTCAAATTTCTTGGAAGAGCGATAAAAAAGGTCCCACGCTATTCATTTGGGCTAATCTGTAAATTTCTGGGATTTTGTATTTGAAAATTCTTGGAAGAACTAAAATAAAAAAAGTCCCACGCTGGGACATTTGGGAAATCCGCAAATTCCTGGATTTGTGACAAAACAATGATATGGGGGAACAGAAAAATAAAGACACTTAAAAGGGGCCACGGGCCTTAAAAGGTTGAGAAGCACTGGTCTAAAGTGCCTTTAAAACGTTTAATTTGTTATTTTCGTGTAGAAGACTGTTTTAAAATAATTACCTTGAATTTTATAACAGATACATATAAATTGCGTACACGTGCAAGGAGTCTTTCGTAAATATTTTTGAATCAACAAAATCTTTTAATGGATTTTATTGACTTATATAAAAAAACAAATGATAAAAATATTCAAGTATTTCATCGTCAAATGAGATGTTTTGTGTAAAACAGTGGCTATTGGTCAATTTCACAACATTATTCACAGGATGTTTTCATCAGCGTTTTTTTAACATAATGTGACAAGCTAACATTTAATTAAAATGTAAATTTATGGAAAAAAATAAATTAAATGACACCTGTGTTCCTAAAGGAATATTTCCCCACAGTCAAATTCAAAGAAAGAGCAATGATATAAACATAATGTTAGACTCTTCGAAGGCAGGATATAAATTCATACGTACATCGATTGGAAAATACATTCATATTAATTTTCATTTAGTTATTTAAAGACTTGACTGTACAACCGAAAACGAAGAAACATTACTCTTAGAGATAACCTAATCACTTGTAAAGTGTTCACTGTCAATACTTGGCGGAAAGGCATTATATTAATAAAAACACAATATTCATATGTACTTTATTTCCAACCGTATATTGTACCGGTTTCGCTCACGGCAGAAATATAATTTAACAGTGCTATTTATTTAAAAACAAAATTAAATAAAAAGGTGTAAACAACAATTGACATTGAAAATAATTTACAAATTACAGTAGAAGTGATTCTATAATTACACACAATTAAAATGTTCAACACCTCTAACATATTATTAAAAAATCAATGCTCGCCATGATCGAAACCGGTCCTGACCTTTTTAAATAAACTACAAAGGAACATTGTGTTTTTATTAAAATAAGTACCGAAAATAATATCATTGCTTTGAAAACCGTTGATTTTTTTAGTAATACAAATAATAGTTTTGACTGTTATTATTATTGTAACTATTACCATTTTTAATGACTCTATTAAAGGAAAGATATTAGTGAAATTGAGTGGTGCATTATCTTAGACCAGGGGTAGGGAACCTTTTCTTCTCTTAAGGCCGCATTCATTTTTCTGATTCGACATGAAGGCCGCAGTAAGCATTAACTAGGGAATTTTTGGCCGGAAACAATTTCATGCCAATTCCTAAAACCAGAAATTTGCGGATTTTCCAAAATTACCAGCGTGGGAACTTTTGTTTTAGGTCTTTCAAGGATTTTGACATCGAAAATCCCAAGAATTTACAAAAATTTACAGAATTAGAGAATTGGCCAGAAGGCCGCACCAGAGTAGCCAAAAGGCCCCAAGTTCCCCACGCCTGTCTTAGACCAAAAATATATCAAACCAGTGTAAAAAAATCCGTGCAAAAATACAGTAAAAGAGACTTGGCGAAGCACGTGCAAAAAATATCTAAATGAATTCTAACCTATATATTATTACGTAATTATTTTACATATTGATAACTGTTTTGGTTTTTCAAATTGTTTGCTAAATTTATTTAGAAACGCGAGAGATTTTTTTGCAAGTGAATGGCATATGGTGGCTTGTGAAAGTAGGTTGTGTTTTTAGTTTTTTAAACGTGGCTCCATTTATTATAATCTCGCAAAAACGAATATGGAGAGAAAGTTTGTTTGCAAATTTAAGACCGAGTTTCAATAACAATGCGTTCCTAATTGGGATTAAGTAAATAAGCATATATTTTTTAAAACAGGTTTTTATTTATAGATGGCAGTGGAAAAATATTATTAATATTAATTATTATAATATTATATTATCGTACTGCCCAATCAGAAATTTGCATAGCTGTGTGCTAAGCTGCTAAAACTATTTCTGAACAGGTTTCAATCTTTATGGGGCTTAAAAAAATGATTATAATTATTTTATACACTTTGCATTTATAGAAATGAAAAAGAACTATTCTATATATATATATATAGAGTAAAATCTTGATCTAGCGGACTAATGCGGATAAGTAGGTGTTTATAAAAGCCGAAGTTCTGACATATAAAAGTAAATTGCACTTCATTATATCCATTAAAACCATTCATGTCGGGTTCGTGACGTAGCTAGAGCGATTAGCTAAACATTGGTCTTGTTTAAGCTCTTATTCTTCTACCCTTACTCTATATTTAAAATAAAGAGGTTAAGCAAGTGAGTAACAACCAGTTTTCGTAGAAAAACGTTATCAAATTACCTCCATTAGAACGCCATATAATCCACATTGGAAGCGGACATAAAATAAAATAAAATATTCACTAAAATAAATTATACTGCTGTACAGTTGTGTGAATCAGCGACCAGCGTAGCAACGTCAGAGCTACGTTCAGTATTTAAAACAGGAAGCCACTAAGGCTCGAATTCTAGCGTGATAGGTATAACGTGCTTATCATGCACATATCATTGTTGACATTTCTAAAAAAATACACATTTGATTAGACTGCACATTATTTTCTTCCGTTCATCGTCATGCCCCATACGGAGATATTATATGATTGTATAATAGATAAAAATAGGCCATAAAAACATCGTGGTATCAATTTATCATTTCAATGGCTTAGTGCATAGTTCCATAGTGCTACAATTAGAAATTGGTAGTTTTGTGATATGGCTGACCACAGTTTGGACACATCTTAAACTGAGTTGTATAAAAATGTTAATTATTATTTGATTCATGTTTTTGCGAATCATTTAGTATTTTATCTCAATTCAATTTACATGTATCGAAACGCTTACAAAACCATAAGATGGTATTTATATGGAACTGAGAGGAGATTGTTTATATTTCTTTATTTCCATATCGACTGTGGAAAAGAAAAAGGACGTAACTCACACATATCAAATTTTACAGGAAGCGCTAAAAACGTGTTTTGATGATTTTGTGACATATGCAAATTATGAATTATACACAACCTTGAAGTGCACGGATACTTCTAAACTGGTGTTTAATTGACATAATCTAATATTAATTAAAAAAATTGTCTCGGAAAAACCTTTATTTCAGTGTTTTTTCTTGGTTTTAATTTATTGCAAGGTCACCTTTTCAAACATAAAAGCTAAAGTTAGATACTTATTCGGCATTTTCAGCTTCCATCCTTTTGATAGAATGTCTTTCAAGTTGTATACATTGTGATTATCGAAAAAAAGGTGTTTTGGAAAATTGAGGGTTACGTCCTTTTTCCTTTCTACAGTCGATATGTATACATCTCCTACAGAGAGAAAATCTAGTAAGTTTCTAGTTTTTATTTTGTGGAGCCATAGAAGAGGGGTATTTGAATATAATGAGTAATACATGTAACTCAAAACGTTATATGAAACTAGACCAGTGGTGGAGAACCTGCGGCCTCTTAGCTACTCTGATGCGGCCTTTTGACTTGGACCATTTTTTTTTTAAATAAATTTGGATATTTTTTTAATAAATATAAAGTTTTATACTGCAATATAATTACTTAAATTTACCAAAAAATATACGCATGCGTTGGGAAAAAGAGCGTGACTAACCCATTACATGATCGATAGTCGAAAAAAATGGGGGGGTGTAAACGTTTTCTTTGTAAATGTCGGTGTAAATGTTGAATCAGATAAATGAATGCGACCTTTAGGAATGAAAAGGTTCCCCACTCCTGAACTAGACTATCAAATATATTGACAATATTTAATGACGAAATTACGGATAAGCTCTGATCTTACTTACGATTAGACTATATATGCGCATGCTATCAATTGAAATGTAATATTTATTGAATATATAAAAAAGGTTGTTTATGTACGAAATGTACGTAATTATGAATTGTATAAAAATATTATTCTCCGTCATACAAAATTTATCAGCATATCGACTGTGGAAAGGAAAAAGGACGTAACCCTCAATTTCCTAAAACAGTTTTTTTTCGATAATTACAATGTATACAACTTCACACACATTCTATCAAAAGGATGGAAGTTAAAAATGCCGAATAAGTATCTAAATTTAGCTTTTATGTTTGAAAAAGATGACCTTGTAAAAAATTTAAACCAAGAAAAAACACTGAAATAAAGATTTTTCTGAGACAATTTTTAAAATTTATATTAGGCTACGTCAAAACACCAGTTTAAAAGTCTCCGTGCACTTCAAGGTTGTGTATAATTCATAATTTGCGTATGTCACAAAATCATCAAAACACGTTTTTTGCGCCTCCTGTAAAATTTGATATGTGTGGGTTACGTCCTTTTTCCTTTCCACAGTCGATATAATATGTAAATCCTTTATTTGTTTCTTGTAAGAAGAAAAACAAATATCAGCCTGTCGTAAAGTTACACATGTATTATAAATTGACAGTATTGTTTATGATTTGACGCAGAAGGAAAACGTACAGTAAATACTTCAATTAGTAACAAGGCAAAATATTTAGTTCCACAAGATTTATACATTTCTATTTTTTACAATTGAATTAATATTTTGGCAATGCCAATTTAATGAATACCAAATTATAGTATATCACTTGCATAAATAATAATCTCTCCCAAAGAGAGTTTCCTAATTTTATTAAATCACGTAGGCTGTATAGTTAGTGATTTGTTGAGCCATCACTTCACACTAGGACCTCTAATCCCAGGATCGCGTCCGTGATCGCGAAATTCCGGGATTGTGATAGTACTAATTTTGGGATTGAGAAAATTTGAGAAGGTTAAGGCTAAAAAAGAAGTATCACGTTTTTTTTATTTGGCAATTCCGCAAGCTCATAGGATTTTGAAATCGACCAAAATTAGAAAAACTGTCAATCCCGGGATCACAAAAAGAGTTCGGGATTGGATGCCCTACTCCACACACGTGTCACCTTTTACTATATATATATATATATATATATATATATATTAACAATTTTCATATTCTCACTAGTGAACTTACGAATAGAAAAAAATCTTTATCGATTACTTTGTTAAAACCATATTTTCTGGTTTCTAGTTTATAAAATAACTATTGTATTTTTATTACTATTATTAAAAGCTTTTTGAGAAAGACTAGTCTAGTTAATTCATTTGAAGCATTTATTTGTCTTAAAAATCATAAAGGCTTACTACTTTTCGCAAATGATTATCACTTTGTAAATAATGTTACATGTATATTCAAACGTGCTCCCAACCATTTATTACACCTGTCATCATGAGACGTAAACTAATATATTTGTAAACATGTTCAATTTTTTCACCTGCTTCACGTTGTTTGCTAAGCAGTGTTTCGCAAAATACATGTATAACTTATAATCCTGATATTTTTACTGATAGAAGTTAAATGAGTTCTTTAAATATTTATTTCCATTTTCTTCATGCACTTATAGTAGAATGCCACTTGTCTCTTGTAGTATGTAAATTTAAAACTGATATATTTGTTATTCTACTTGTTGAGTCACATATGTGCGGCAGGTATTTCGTCTCTTTGAGAAAACTCAATCGTACGCCTTTACAAACTTTATTGTAAGATTTCAAATTATAATTTAGAGATTGATTTTTTTTCTAAATATATCATAAATGATAAATTAATCGACTAGGCTTTTTTATTTGACTGGACGTGGGAAAATACTTGTAAAAACGGCCATGTCTTGAATGATCTGTAAGTATAGACATATAAACATATTTATCAAAAATTCTTAAACATTGTTTGTTGATATGAATTTTTTTCTTGCTACATAAATAGAGGTAGATTTTTAGAATCTGTGTAACATTTACAAATGGTACTGGTGAAATAGCCTTACCTAAATTTAGATACAGTAATTTATGTAAAGTTTCTTATCAGTGTTGCTCGTAAATGCGATACTACTTCTATAAATATAAAAAAAATCAAATAAAGTTATTTAATTCGAAATCAATTCTAACCAATGAAATTATTAATTGAAGTAAATGAGAGTGATTCCGTGATTGTTTTTTTTCGAGGATAAATAATGCCAAATTCATGCGTCGCTTGAAGTGAATCCCGGGATTATCACTAACACGATCTTAGGATTATGGTATATCAAAATTGATTGGAATCCCGGGATTGGAGGTCCTAATCGGTACATGTGATTTTTTCTTACTTCTGTATTATTTACCTGGAGTTATCTGGAATAGTTTCAAACCAGTCGTAAGAAATCTTTGATCTGATTATTCTCGATTGCAACTTACTTTGAACAATCTTTAGTCTTATCGATTCCGATCAAGTAAACTCATTTATCTATTTGATCTGTAAATTATAACGGACAAATGGTGATGAGTAATTATTACCCGATCGTTACTAATTTGAAGCCGATGATGGAAGTTTTATCGACAAGTGAGTGGGAAGAATAATCGAGGAGAATATGGGTCAAAATTTTGAGGCGTGCAACGGGTATGGCTGAGTGATTTAAAAAAATGGAAAGCAGATCGTAGAATTTTTTCAGTTGCCTTAACGTCTTGCGCTCCATTAGCCAGGATAATACCATCTGGACAACTAATAGCACGGTCCAATCTCCAGGATAATGTCTTTTGTAGTCGGTCTCTTTGAAGCTTTATTTTTGGTATTTCCCGAAATATTTCCGGGGCATAATTTTACAATAGTGCACTTAAGGGATTAAAAAATGCAATAATTTTTTTAAATATGAAAATTACAGTAGAGAGCTGCCTTATATGTTGATTTTAATAATATTTGAAGTCTTTACCTGCTTTGTATAAATAAGTTAGTTGTTTTATCTGGAAAGGCTGTATCCACATCTTGTGGGCGTTAGAGTTGTATGAAGTGTTGTGACCATCATTTTATTAAGTGAAGGAAAAAGCAATTTCAACGAAATATATTTTTGACTACCATGAATCACTTGAACAAATTTTTACAGAATATAGTGATAACGATGCGTTCAGTTGATATAAGTGCACTATATGGTGACATAGTAAATAAAAATGTTGGTCATTTTTAAATTTCTGTTATGATACTTTAGAAAGCTTCCAAAATCACAGTTATAATGATGATTTATTTTTTATTTGATAATT
Source organism: Himalopsyche tibetana (assembly GCA_030503985.1). Lineage (NCBI taxonomy): Eukaryota > Metazoa > Arthropoda > Insecta > Trichoptera > Rhyacophilidae > Himalopsyche > Himalopsyche tibetana. The sequence goes on from JAPJYX010000024.1 coordinate 10,180,633, forward strand.
TTGACATCATATATATTTTAATAATAAAAATACATATTTGAGCAAAGTCAGACTATAGGTATATTAATTCGCTTTTTTCACATTTCGCTTCCTTAACGATACATATTTGTATACGTTCTGACCTGATTCATGATTACATCATGAATTGTTTTCAATTTATTTAATAATTTATCTAATCCAACTCCGGGAGCTGAATTCCACTTTGAGAAAAAAGCTTTAATTGAAGACGGGAGAAACTATTTCATGTCTAAAAATAATCAAATGCTTCTTGCTTGAAATGAAAAACGAATTGTTACCATGTAAACAAATAACGATAATATTGTAAAAAGAGCCGGCTGCGTGGTAAGTGGTCAATGTTCGGGTTTGGTTACGGAGGTCACTGGTTCGAATCCCAGTACTGACAGCTAATAAAATTTATAAGCTGTCAGCACTGGGACAATAATTAATTTTATACAATCGATTTATGGATTTCTGTTTGGAGACATAAACGTATATGATGTTTTGAATTCTTACCTATCACCTATCACATCATACAAAACGGAGTGAGAGCGATTAGCGTGAGTGTGTTCGAATAAAATACAATGAAAAGGGACATTGTATTTTTGTAAAACTTATGGCAACGTTATTTATATGAAAAACTTTCAGAAACACCGAGTATTTCTAAACATCAATATTGTTATCTATTCCAGCCTTTTGGGATGATCTTACATTGTTTCCAACATTGACTTCGAGGAAGTAATCAATATAAAACAAAATTTTAACCAATAATAGCAAACTGTAGGTACTATATTTTTTAAGAAGGACTGCTAGCATAATGCGATTGGGTAGGAATGTCGGTACGTTGTAAAATTAATTACCCCAAAGACGGGCGATGTCTGTTCTTGGACCCTCACACAATACGGTGGTCGTAAAAACGTTCATGCTAAAATATTTCTAAAGTAAATCGATAATAAAACCCCATTTTTTTCAAAATATCGCCTTAAATAATACAAGAATGGTTTATTTTACAATCCGTGATAGCTTAGTGAATATTTTAGCTCAAATTAGTGGAATTTAATTACGTTTTCGAAGAAAATTATACCAAATATGATACGCGTTATTATGGTCACCATTGGAGCTACACAGATTGTCTCAAAAATACGTTTGACTTTTTGTTTAAAACCGTACTCAATTTGCTGGTAATACGAGTAAAATCTGGACCCAGAGTAGACTATTGGTATTGAGTAAATCTAGTGAGAGTGCAAAGTGTTAAAACACAACAAACCAAGAATTATATCGACCGAGCTAAAGTACGTAGTTGGAAAGTTTTACTACTAATTTATTAAATCTTGTAGAATACAAAAATATTAACAATGTAGCCGAGTTGTTAATCATTCTGAACGTTTGTGAAATCACGCGTTTGAATCTCCGAACCCCGCTCCATGAAATATTTGTTTACCAACTGATTTTCTGATATTTCCAGATGGATTAATTAATGTTCACATTCCTTCTTACCTAACTCAATTCATCCTTGAAAATTTTAAAAGAGAGAAAGATCTATTAACTAACCACTAATCATTTGTATACCCCATTTATATATCCCGTCACGGTCAGTGGTGGATTAAGCACACAAGAGGCCCTAGGAGTAATAAACCTTGGAGGCCCTGTTTTTCGGTTATGTTTAGGGCTTCCAAACTGGTTTAAACCGAAACCGGTTAACCGGCTTATCGCATGTTTTGAAAAAAACCGAAAACCGGTTTATTTCACTCGGTTAACCGCGTTTTATCAAAAATACTCTTCTAATTTTTCATTTTTTTTTCAAAAAGAAATATCTTTTACAATGAATTTACTGCGTAGAAGCGGAAACAATTTACATAACATGCATATGAATTTTATAAAAAAATCTACTTGTATCAAAGTTGTCCATGTTGTGAACAGAAATGACTTTTTCAAATAATATAATATTTTTTATAGTATATAAATATAATTATTCTAGTGCTTGTTATTCTCAATTATGAGTTTTATTATCAAGCTCTATTTTTTTTATTTGTCATTTTACCATAAAATATTTTTCCACATTTGATTGTCATTGATGTATATATATATATATTATGTCTTCTGTATTCCATCTTTAAGATAAATATCGATTTTCCATTAAAATTGGAGCATTTATGACAAATATTGAAAAAAATCTACAAAATTTTTTTTTGCATACCTTCCTAATCAAAATACGTTATATTTCGGTTTAAACCGGTTAACCGGTTTTATTTCCAGAAACAAACCGAAAACCGGTTAATTGAAAAGTCCGGTCAATTGGAAGCCCTAGTTATGTTAGTTAATTTCGGTTATGGTAAATTCCATGTAAAATAGTAAACATATATAGAAATTTCAAGCCAGCGCGTAATTCGGGGTAGTGTAACTGGGGGTTGCACTCTATATGGGTTATTTAATAGAAGCTATCTTTGAGACCCCTCAAATTCGAAGGCGCGCGCCTCATTAGCGTATAGGATAATCCACCACTGATCACGGAATATACCAATTTCTTAACAGAAACTACTAGAAACTTATAATAATATCGAATTATATTCGGACTCGCACGTCATTTGAACTTAGTCTTATTGAAATGTTGATACCAGTTTTCAGGTAGTTTGGATATTCAAATAAACAAAACGAAACGAGTAATTATTAATTCATCTTCGGTCAAAATACATGGCGAAATGAATGTCAACGCACTCTCATTTGAATAACAATAATGCGACCGCTGCAGACGTTCAAATCGCGATGCGAATGTTTGTATTGGCGGTTATAAAAAACGTCGACGATGCAGCAAAGTCGGACGCCGGGATGAAATGATTGGTCAATTAATTAAAAGCGATCGAGTTAATGTTATGATTAATTGATTTCCAAGAAAATACACTACCGCATTGTCGTACATTTTTTTCATTTCAATATGTCTCCAATGCAATGCACCCAGAACAGTGGCAGATTGGAAGCATTATCTGTAGGCCCTTTTTCGGATGTAAAGAAGTGTCGTAAAACAAGTAAAATGATAACTGGATTTTTAAAAACTGATAAATGATGAATTTCAATTTCGGCTTAACGAATATTCAAGAAAACAATTCAACTGCGAAAATATATTATTTCAAAACAACTGATAAATAAAAACTCTTGTGATGGCATCCAGTTTGGCGTTAATAAATGAAAAATCTATTTATTATTTGAGTAAAAAAAAAACAGTGAAAATATAGCTTAGTGAGAAAAATAACAATTTTTAGATTTTTTAAAAATAGCTAGCGGCCACGATAATTTATTGTCGCCAAGCTGTAACGCGATCCTGAAAAAATGTTGTTAATTTTTCCTGAAAACCTTTTATGAAATAAACCCTCTATAAAAAAACACGGCAATCAGTTTTGATGTGTAGATAAATGATCTTTTTTTTTAACCTTGTGTCGAAAGAATTTAGAATAAAAAAATGTTCTATATTTGTCCTTATCACGTTTTGTTCACTTGGAATTATGGCGTCATGTTCAAGTAGATCTTGATCTATCGCCCTACTCGTTTTTACGGTCAAGGCAGCGGCGGGCTGCCAATACGTTAACAATGGGCTCGCTTAATCACAATACTGTCCGCGGTGCTCCGAGAAAGGGTGAAATTTTACTAATTAGTACACGTTATAATTTTTAAAACCACCGAATATAACATAATACACATACATAGTAGGGATTCTGTGTCGAGACGTCCCGGGACTTTTATGGTTTTTTGCTGTCTTAAGACCCGGGACATTTAACAACAAAGTCCCGGAACTTAAGACAGCCAAATTGTACATTTTTAATTTTGAAAAAACCATTCTAACAAATAAAAATTGGATGCAAGCAATCGCTAATGTGACCTAAAAAGTTAATTTTGATTTAAAATAAAGTTACATTGGTGTCTATCCGCGGGATCAGTTTTGAAAAAAATGCATTATATTTAGGCTAAGGATTAAAGGCCGGGGCTTAAACAAAATTAAGTATGCATATATAACAGGGATCTATAAGAAAAGAAACTGCTGTTTGGATTTATAATTGTAGAAGTTTTAAATAACATCTATTTATATACTGTAATACGAAACAACCATTTTCAATGGGTAGAGAGAGACATGCAGAAATACAAAAAAAACTTAAACACGTGTTCGCTTAACTATTTTTGCAGCATGGGATAATCGCACAGAATTCCAAGAAATAATGGAACCAATAGTTATTTCTAGAAAATTATGTTATAAATCAAGGCGGCTTATGTTTTATTACCAACCGTTCTGCTGAGACTAATTGATTTTCGAAAAGAGTACACGAAAGATTTTGACAAATGCTCCAAACAATATATTTGAAATACGGAGATAATTTACTACAACGTCTTTTCTCCGTGGAAAAAGATATCGAGGTATCTGAAGAAAATATCAATGATGAGATAAATATTGCAGAACTGTCACTGGAAGAAGAATTAAATAGACAGATTACAAAAAAACAAAAGATTTCTCCATTAAAAACGAAACAACTAAACGAATTTAAGGGTTTAAAATCAACTGGAGAACGGACACAAAGATTATTTTTTATTTATAACATTAAAGCAACATCGACTGACAATGATGATGAGCAACAACGTTTATTACAAATATGAGAAATCGGCTGTCTGATTCGTCATTAAATTCATTATTATTTTTAAAAGCATATTTTGATAAGCAAAAATAAAATATTAACTTTTGTGTAAATAATACATACTATGTATGATTTGAGGTTGTGACTTTATTATTGAATTAATTTAATATTTTTATTATTAATAAATAAATGTGTTCAAAAGATGTATTTTTTTTTAATGAACGCATACTTTCGCCGCCATTTTAAAGTACGCATGAAAAAAAAATACGTCTAACTGCGTAAAAAACGCTCAAAAAAAATAGTTTAATTGAAACGAAATATTAAAAAACGTTTGGGAGAAAGATATCTTCATTTATGTTATTAGAAATTTATTTAAATCAATTCATAATCGTATTCAAAATATAACTGTAGCAAAAACAAATTAAAAAATATTATAATTAAGTGTTCATACCTGATGTTGTTTTATTTACAAACGTTTTTCACTATTGTACAAAGTTACCAATGTCTCAATAGGACAAAAAAAGGTATAAAAGCTGTGAATTGTGTTATTTTTACAGTTATCTCGTGTTATTTTTTATGCTTGGTATAATGTATCATAATATGTAAATATTTTTTTATTTATTATAACACAATGACCAATCGTATGATTATCTGTTTTGTCTCATCCATTTATCAGAAAATGATGAAAGAAAACAGCCTATCTTTATAATTTTAATATGTATGTTATTTGTTCACATGCAGTTGTCATAAATAACATCACCTGTTGACATACTCCATAAAATCAATATGGAAAGCACACATCATGATCGAAAAAAATTCAATACTGTAATTTTACTTTGCGCACACTGCATCATTCAGCCAAATCTTGAGGAATTTACCCCAGAAATTTCTATTTTTTTTATGTATACAATTTTTCAACATTGTTTTGCTGCTGAAAAGGTCATAAAATAATGATAGCAAGGAAAGAATGATAAGGGGGTGATGGGGGCTACGGTGATGAGTAATTTAGGGACTTAAGATATTGGATTATTTTTTTCATATTTTTACACTGTGTAATATAATATAAGCACTAAAAATTGTGAACCTAAATACTATTTTTAGTCATCAAAATATAATTTCTTGTTTTTGTTTCCAGATTGTGCCACCAGATGGCGGATGGGGTTGGGTTGTTGTCGCGGCTTCCTTCCTGTGCAATATGCTGGTGGATGGGATTGTCTATTCCTGTGGACTTCTCTTGGGACCTATCAATGAAACCTTCCAGGTGAGACACCTGTTGTTTATTTTGTCAAATATATGCAATTATTGTTTTACAAGATACTTCATAGATGTCATATAACAAAAAATTAGCAACAGAAATTATATAGATTAAATATACTCGGTTGAATTAATGGTTTTTGATAAGTAAAATTTCCAAATTTATTAATTGATAAAACTCTTATGTTGATTTGAAAACACTGACTACAAATACTCACTTTTTATGTTTTTTTTTGTTACTTAGTGCATTTTTTTTATTTCCTGTATTCAAATGTACTTTATCAATATTCTGTAACATATTTTAATGACTCAGTCTAAGTGACAGTAAAATTGTGATAATTTCATAAAAAACTAACATACTTTTTGTGATTAATTTCAGGTTTCAGAAGCCAAGATGGCGTTCGTAAGCTCTCTCCTGTCAGGATTTTACCTTCTGGCCGGACCCTTCGTGAGTGCCCTCGCCAACAGATACGGCTTCAGAATGGTGACCATCATTGGATCAGTGGTTGCGTCGGTGGCCTTTGCTTTATCTTACTTTGCAAATAGCGTTATGTACCTATACCTAGTATTTGGTGTATTGGGAGGTAAGCAGATAAAACAACCAGGATAATTAAATAACTATAGAATTTATTACTTAATTAGAAAAAAATAATTAGTATGAAATTTTTCCTATGTTACACATCCTGAGTTAAATCAACGATTGAAAGAGAAATTGAAAACTCTTTTAATTACAAAAAAAGCTCACTTTTAACTGACATCTATTGATGATAATAATTAGTCATAAAAATTATAATTTAATTAGTGTAATTTTTATAATCCAGCTTATTAGAATGTTGTCAACGTGTCAGTTGATGAACATATCGACAAGTCATCGTAACAATACCCCATAAACAAAAAAACTTATTAACAATTATTTATGACAAGAATACTTTTGTATTCCAATAAAACAAAAATATTCACTAAATGCAACACAATATTTTCAGGTATTGGTCTATCTATGATCTACATACCTGCTGTTATCACAGTCGGTTTCTACTTTGAAAGATGGCGAGCTTTGGCGACTGGAATTTCTATGTGTGGGTCTGGAGTTGGAACCTTCCTATTTGCTCCAATTGCCACTGTGATGCTGAGCTCTCTCGATTGGCGTGGGACAATTCTCTGTCTAGCTGGTAAATGATTTTACTAAGCACTTTCAATTTGTATTTGCGAGAAGTACAATAATTCGAATGGTGTTAAAAAATTAATTGAAAAAAATTGTAATGCCATGCCGACACTCATAGCAATTTTTGACACCTTAAACTATTTTGGAAACAAAAATAATGAAAAAGTGGCTTCAATGAACGGACCATGCTTCAAGTACATTGTACCTAAAGAATGATTTGAAATAATCTACATATCACAGCTAGTAAAATTAATTGCCAATGTGGTGTTTTTTCAAATATACTATCGATTTATAATAATACACCCTGGGATATGGAGACTATTAATGGCTGGTATTTTTATTGATCAGTCAATTTTTTAAATTCTTTAAACTAATGTAGTCAAGAATTTGTTACTTTTTTTGCCTTCAGGAATGATCCTCTGCTGCATCATTTTTGGATCATTATTCAGACCCTTGAAGCCCACGAAAGTTACCATAGCCGGCTCTTCCACCGATGTCGAAGACAATAAAACCAAAGAATTACTCGATAAACATTCTTTGCTGATGAAAATCCAACAAAAATCCGATTCCGGATTTGTATTCCCAATTGAAATGCAAAACAAAGTCACACCGCATACGTGGATGGGAGTCGCACCGAATGAAAAATACCCAACAGCCGCTGAAGTCTTCAAGAAGAGCTTGACGGATTTAGAAATGAGAAGATCTTCTGCGAATTCTGCAGTAATCAAATCGCACATGAGCAATGGGAACGGACATACCAAGCCTCCAAAATTCTTGACTGTCGCCGTAACAGAAAAAGATGAAACACTTGATGACAACTCGTCTGAAAACATCAAAACTGACAATACAGAGCCACTCCTGAACGAAACGGCCGCAGATAACTTGAACGGAGACAGCCGTGAAAATGGTGAAAGACGGCACACCGTTACCAGCCGCTATCCTAAAGAACAAAATAGAAGCAGAAGAGGAACGCTAACTGGAGAAACGTCAGTCTCTCGACCAATGTACCGAGAAGATATATTCTTTGGTGGAAGTTTGAAAAGGTTGCCGCAGTATCAGAGTCGTACCTCAGTCGGCTATCACATGTCTGTCACCCATCTGCCTACTGTTGAAGACGTGGCAGAAGAACAAGAAGCTAAATGCTCAATATGCCCTGAAGCTGTCAAGAGAACTTTAGTCACTATGTTAGATTTCAGTCTATTGAGGTCTCCAACATTCATGTTGCTGGCCGTCAGCGGTTTCTTCTCTATGTTGGGCTTCTTCGTTCCTATCATTTATGTGACCAAACGAGCTGTGCACGGAGGAATGCCTGAAAGTAGTACACTTTGGTTAGTGAGCGCTATCGGTATTGCAAACACCGTTGGAAGGGTTCTCTGTGGAATTTTGAGTTCTTTTAAAGGTGTCAATGCTCTCTGGATAAACAATATTGCTATCACAGTGGGAGGAATTGCAACCATGGCCAGCGGAATGAGTTATTCTGTTGTAGCACAATTCACTTACTGCGTTATCTTTGGATTGTCGATTGGTAAATATATTCATTTGATATAATTTTATACTTTGAGACTGACCTGTTAATTTTATAGAAAAAGGAATGCTGCGGCGATGTTAGTGTTCAGAACATAAAAAAAAATCAACGGCTTAGAGCAGCGATTTCCAACCTGGGAGGCGCAAACAATTCAAAATATTTATTTATTCCTTAAAACGTGTCTTTATTACTATATGAAATAAAAGATGGGAAGGCGCGAAGATATTTTTTTCTTCAAAGGGAGGCGCAGTAGCATAAAGATTGGAAACCATTGGCTTAGAAAATTGCAGTGAAACAAAATCTTATAATAATAAGGCAAATATATGCACAATTTAAATTATTAGTTTAGAAGCACGGTACCACCCTTCCACTGAATAGTTGGTTTGAAGAAGGTAGAAAACCGATCTCATCTTATTATTTGTTTTCCAATCGATAAAATTTTCTTATTTATGTTTGTAAAAGGACCAATTAATTTTGAATAAGATAAGAAACTTTTTAAAGTGAGCAGTCAACAATACAAAATAATTTTATATTGCGTGCTAGTGTCCTGAACGCTGGATGTCGAGGTTTTACTACACGCCAGCATCCAGCCCACTAATTTCGGAGTGCCAAACTAATAGTTGCATTAATTGCGAGACTAATTAGCAATAAATAGATAAAAATAGTAGTCCAATTCTACAATCAAGCCTGCTTCAATGTTGGCAAGTCTGAATTGATAAAGATATTTCTAAGTATCCGAGATAATATCCAAGCTGCCACAATCGATTTTTCTTTCATTTTCACCTGCCATCTTTACTCCTAGAGTTGAGCACATGGACTACTATTTTGCTGCTGCCATTTTAAGAGTTGAATGAGTAAATCTAAATTTGTTAAATGTGTAGATTGTTTTAAGCTGCTATTATAAACTATGAAATTTACATTTACAGCATGCTTGGCATCACTGAGGTCCATTCTTGTTGTCGACTTGATGGGGCTAGAGAAGCTGACCAATGCTTTCGGACTACTCATGATGTTCCAGGGTATTGCTGTAGTCATGGGTGCTCCGATTGCAGGTAAACTGTCCATAAAAATATCAAAGCTGTCCAACACATCCCAACGTTGACCCGGTTTTTTATTGATCATATCTTTATTGCTATTTTTCGCTCTTAAACTGAAAGTATTTATCAAATCAATTCAGGACCCACTATCAAAGATGTCTAAAAACAAAACATAAGCTACATATTTCCCAAATATAATTGATCATTATCAAGAACACCATAGCTGTAATTACAGCAAAAAAATATTCAGGTGAAATTAATATTGCAATAGAAGACATAGATGTCAGATTGAAATATTGAAAAAAAAAATTCTAATTCTATTGTTTTACATTTAAATAAAAATTCCACATGCAAATATTGCCAAAATAGTTCAAGAATTGTATGAACTTAAAGTTTAAATCTGAATTATTCTCTAAAGCTGGTGTGTGTTTGAAGATTTTTAGAAAATTAAATCAACAACGAACATAAGATCATTTTTAGTTTTAGTTTCGGCGTAATTAATTTGTATGCAATTAATTTTCAAGTTTTCTTGTAATACATTTCTGATCATGATGAGTAAAATAATTTGGCTAAAATGTTATGTTTGTTCCAGGCGTATTCATGGACTATACTGGAAGTTATGATGTTTCATTCTACATTGCTGGAGGACTTTATTTGTTTTCTGGTCTACTCTGTTTCCCTCTAAGTTATTTGAATGAATGGGAAAAAGCTAGATCAGTTGTTCCTATCAAAAAGAAGCCAGCAATCATCTGAATGAGTTGATGCTCAGTTACATTTGAACTATTGAAACGTTTTTTCAATTAAAAAAGTGATGTGGACACTTGTATTCAATTGTTGAAATAAAAGGTTGAGGAGGAAAAGTAACAAGACACTCGTAATATTAAAAGTGTTGTTTTTTAAGATATATAAAGAATGTGATGTGAATTGATTGTAAGCAGGGAACTTTTTTTGATATTTATTTAAAATAAATACATAATTCATAACTTCAAAGCCTTAGTTTACGGTAACGTTCCCATATTTTTGATAGATAGTTTGTCTTAATTATGCAAATATTCACAAGAGTTTATATAATCAACTTGATCAGTGTTGAGTATGCAAAATTTGCAGAGATTATTTATGGTATATGTATACCTAAAGTGGGCTTCAAATTACTTTCTAGCGACACTGTCACTTTGAACTTGAGAATCAATTCATGTAGCATATAGATTTATTTCAAAGTGATTATAAATATGAAACAATTTAACATTGCCATTATTCAAAAATGCAGTCTTCTCTAATAAAAGGTTTCTATTGCTCACAAAAATATAATATTCATGTAGAAATTTAACATGGACATCAGAAAATATCTGCGAATATGCAGAAAACTTATTTTTTTAAGCTTTTCATGTATTCCACAGTAACTTCATTAAATATTTCATTGGTTATTTCACACTTACTTATACAAGCAGTGGAATAATAAAGTTATTCATTTTATATTACCAACACTAAATTTACTTCTAATTTTTCATAACAGTACACTTCAAGTTTCTGCAAACATTGTAAATTTTTATATTGATAATTTTGTGTGTAGACTTACACAATTCAATTGAATATATTTTTTAATGAAATTGGAAACCTTCCATTGCCAAAAAGAAATAATTGAAGCTTTGTAAGATATTCTGACAATACTGTATGACAAATCAATGTTACTTGGGAGAAACAGTCTCTGTCAATAAAACCAGTATTTTGAATGTCAATTTTTGTTGTTTATTTTAAATTATTTTTGCAATAATTCAGTTTAAAATGCTGAAAATCGAAACAAAACACAGTACTATTTTATTCACGTAAGATGTGTTTATCTTAAACAAGTAAATGTTTTATATCAGTTGACGAAATGAAAACAAATGTCATGTTAATGAATTCATATTTTTTACAATATTAACGAGTAATGTGTAATATTTTATGTTATGTCATGTTTTTGATATAAGTCTGATTCGACAATATGTCTTTTACAGTTGATATTTTCAGGGACGATGTTGGACGGTGTAATTTTAAATACTGTAAATTTGTTGACGATGATATTCGAACATTGTGATGTTAAAATACCTATTTTATTATAATAAGTCGCCATGTGAAAATCTGTGAGAACATAGATAAAATTTTCTCTAAAAGAGTTGAAATATAATATTCTAATGTGAATAAAAACAGAGTATGCTGAAAGAATGAAGAAAAACAAATTAGAAATTATGAAAACGTCCATATGCTTAGAGGCTTAAGGTACAAAAAAATAAAAGTTACTTAAATACTTATTAAACAAAAAAAAAGGTTAAATTGAAGTTTATTAGTAGACATGCCCTATGTAAACTATTCTAACTGTAACAGTTTGATAAGAGGAGGTAAATGATGTTAGTTCAACTTTACGGAAAGGTCTACTCTATGCGGAAGTTAACATTAGATGACCCGGGATGCTATCTATAGCAACTATCACGTTAGTTAACTGGCCTCAAAACTTTTAGCATTACTTGAATTGTTTGTACCACTGATGGCCTGTCTATATAGCATGTTCTTGGCATTGAAACGTGACAATATGACAAAAAAACTGTGTGGTTGTACACTTAGTGCACATTTATATTATCTGTGCAGGCTGTCACGTTTATTGTCAATGAAATTTTTTCTATAATAACATGTGTAACACACCATCTGCTGGCAATTTATTAAAACAGTTCAAATAATAAATAAAATATTTATTTTGAATACCAAATTACTTACGATAAACTTGAAAGGAAAAGATATCATAAACATCCATGTCCATATCTTAAATCAAATGCTGAATTGATTAAATCAAAATCTAAAGAATGACCATCCCAGGCATTGAAAGTGATCTCTAAGCAGAGTTTTTATTGCATGGCTACAGAGGTCGCATTCACGATCGGCAAAGACTACAGCAATAAGCAAAAGCAAGCGAAAAGTTGGATTGATATTGATAGCCTGTGAACGATGAATGAAATGGCATGTCATGTGAGGGGAAATATCTTATAGCTATGTTTAAAATATTATTTTATAAAACGCCAAGTGGCTTTCAGCAATTATACTGGAATGACCCACAGTAATTCATATTGTTTTACAGCCTCAAAACATTGTTTTTTTAATGCCTCATATACATATAGATTAATTAAAGGTGCTAAAGTTAACAACGCTTTTACAGAATAAGACTTAAGATAATGTCGTCCTTTCTATACACAGTATACAGAAATTCTATACTATATAATATATACAGAAATTGAATCATTATCAATGGTTTCTTCAGAAAATTATAAAAGATATGGAGCATTTTACTTAGGGCAAGTCTTAATCATCAATAATGAAAAATCTTCTAAGAGTCAAAAACAATTTTGTTGAGAAATATACATCTTACAGAAATATATATATCTTACAGTAATATATTACTAAAAAAAAAAGAAATGTGTATTGAGTATGTAGTAAGACTCATTTGTATAAACGGAAACCTTCACATTTTTTATTGGGCGTGTCATTTTAAAAAATACAAAAACATGCAAAATTTATCACTGACGTTAAAATCCTTATTAATACAGAATATGTGGTTTTCTTTTATTTATACTCTCCTATAAAAAAGCACTTGGTTATTACTATAATAATGTATTTATATTAATTTATATAATTACTCTTGAAATCTAGTCGTTTGTCATCGTTAATAATATATTTATACGAAAGATAAAATAATTTAATATCAACAATCAATATGATTTTTTTATTAAACATATCTAATGAGATATTATGATATTAATTATTGTAATTGAACTGTTTCCACGTATATTGTTACGTAAATTAACTTCAATAGATTTTATCCTCTTACTATCTGTTTGGCAATACAACATTGTTCCTAATTGATTTTAAGACTACTAGTTGTAACATGTTTTTTTATTGTGTATTGTGTTTTAACATTGGTTTTTGAAAATGCAAATATACTATATGTGAGTATTTTATGGCTTACGACCGACTACTGTTATTTAAACAAACTTTCTTTCAGTTATAATCAGTTTGCTTTCGAGAAGAAATATTCCCAGGAATATGTTAATCAGATTAAATTTACATTCTTTGAAAGTATTTTCATCGATAGAAATATTCTTTACAAATTAAATACATCTTATTCTCTGTTTGCACGGGGGATACTTTCTATGCAAAAAAAAGCATAACAAAGATATATTCCATTACATTGGACCATGCAACTTCGAAACCGTGTGAAAATAATCTGTGCAAAAAGATAATAAGGTGTATACAAAATTTATAATCTTGGTTGTCATGGTTATTGTTATTATTCAAAAGGTCTTTACTTTTCAAATACAAAATGGGGTAACATATCCACGCATGGCATGAATATATCGATTAGTGGAGTGATTGTTTTGTATACAATGTAGAGTTTCATTATTATTTACATAGAAAATGCTGGAAAAGTGTTTGATTTTCAATTCTTTATAGGGTGAATAATTAATATAAGCTACGGTGCATACTGTTTGCGAACATGTCCTACATTGAGTTGTCAATATATTCATGCGATACACGGATTTATGGAAATAATATTGCAATATTTATTTTTTGACAATATATCAAGCAAATACAAGATTTTTATATATCGCTACATCAATGCAACAATAATACAATCAGAAAATCTTTGTTTAGAGATGACGGTTCATTGTTTTGCATTATCTAACGCATTTTTTTATTATAAAATCTCTGTTATCCATATAAGTTAATATTTCCGCCGGCCGTATTTTCAAATCACACTTTGTCATATCGTTGCATAGCTTAAAATCATTTTTGATGATTGTTCACTGCATTGATGTAACAATATCTTCTGTACGTATTAAAAATACGAACTTTATGTTTCTTTTTGAGTTGTACCGTATTATTGTTCTGTGACTTATGATATTGTAACATAATGAATTATTTGTTACTAGTGTGTAAATCACAATCTTTTGTAAATAATTTCAACTAAAACATATCACCGAGGCATCTCTTGTATATAATGTAGTGTTAGAAGTTATCGTCTCCTAAAATGTATACGTAACTGGTTCTTTTTTATAACTGAAGTATATTATTTATACATAATTTTATTTGTTAACTTTAGGGTATATTTGTTTAAATAAATAAACATTGATAAAAAAATTGTTTCATTTGTTTTGACACACTGTATCATATAATGGTTGGACACGGAGTGATATTAGTGTGTCATATTGCATCAACCTTTGAGATTTTCCCAGAAGATGGAAATTCTTTATGTCATTCATACAAAAGTATATATAATGAATATTTTTAATGCATACAGCAGTAACTTTACGGAAATTCATTTTGATATAAAACATATGGATTTGCTGAGGACTGCTTTTTCTCCTACTAATCTGACCCTAAAAGCGGAGTGTAGTGATTAACTAACTATTATTCTTTTCCTAGCCAAAGCCTCTATCCATACCCTATCTAGAAAGAAGTATAGCAAATGAAATATCAGTTCTCATATAAAACAAGTTATAAGTGTCCAACATGTCATATTTTTTTTTATAACAGCTTTTTGTGAAATTTCTAGTGAAAAAATATGATATGAGCAATGCTCTCTTCTACAACAAGAGGTTAGCTGCGCGGAAATTTCAAAAGCTGCGAAAGGCCAATCAATTATTAATTGAATAGTTGTCTTGAATGAGCTTAGGGAACGTTGGATATGAGTTCCAAGTTTATTATGTATAATATAAAATTATATATTAGATAGCTAAGTTATTTTAAAAATTATGAATGCTTTTTGCCCCTTTGGGAATCATCTTCAGATTATCTATCGTATGGTTATTTATCAATAAATCTGCAATTGATTCCAATTCTTAACTTATAAATTACAAAATGGCGATTGGGGTTTGGATACGAAATTTTAAGGTTTCAGATTTTTTTATCATTAAAAATAAAATGACCTTCTAGAATTATATTTGTATAACTATTGAAAACAGCATAACCTTAACATTGTATTAAAAAAGGTCACATAAACAGGTCTGAGTGTAGGTTTACATAAAGTATGTTAAAATTAAGTCTTATAATTATTACTGAAAGAATTAAGGATCCACAGAGCACCGTTTAAGAACCAACAGCAATGCTACGCTTCTATAATTTGTATAGAAATTTTCTTTTACGTTTCTTTTAATTAGTATGAATTTAATTGAGCTATGAAAATATTTTTTATTACAAGATTGTTGCTAATAGGTCAAACAGTGTTGCCGGAGATAATTGTACGATGTCTGTAAGTTTTCCAGTGGTGTACATGTTATGATATGTGATTAATTTGTATGGACATATATTTTAATTGCTCCTAACATGTTGACTGTTAATTTTTGGTGTAAAGACATTATATTTATACAAATAATACACAGAATTACTGTATTCTTCCATTTTTTCCTCCAACATTTTCATGTCCTAAAAATGCTTGTGATGAGCAATACCAGTCCTGATCTTGTGAATTATTCCTGATCCAAAGAATAGGTACAAAAATGTGTATTTAATTTTGTTAAAAAAACTTGAATTCATCGACAGGGTGAATTGATTTTATTACAATATTCATTTTACACTAACATTGCTCTAAAAACATACACATTCGAATCAAGATCTATTGTTCTCACATTCATCGTTTTCTCGTTTTTATTGTTTTTTTTATAAATCTGACCAAATAAAACTCTAATTAAGAACAATGTTAAAAATCCCTTATTCATTGTCTCCTTAACTATTGCTTGACTTTTATCCGCCCGCGCATGTGGTTTTTCGCAAAATTAATTTTACAATTGGTCAGTCACAAAAGTAACTATATTTCAATTGAATTTATTACTTATTTAATCATATATCTATAGTTTGTATATTTTATTGTAAATCAATGTAATCCTGTCGCAAAACTTGCCATACTCGCTGGTCGCTCGAGGGACCGCTGGGCAGCGAATGACAAAAATGCGCAGTCTCTATATAGACCGCTGGGCGATTAAAGGTTAAATGTTATGACTCCGTTACTAACTTTACTTCGATTGATTGTTTTTGTCGATTATTTGTCATCCTTATATTGATTGAATAAGCATTTACTCCATTATATAAAACTCCATTATAATAAGGTCAAAAAATATTGATGTGTGTATGTTATACAATTTGTATTAATTATATACGATAATAAGATATGATTGATAGCTATTAAATTATAGCATAATTCTTAATCGAGTACCCAAATGTTAATAATTTTGAAATAAAGGCCCTGAGCTAAATGCCCAAGAACAACTAGAAATTAACAGATATAATCAAGCCAATGACATTCTTAATGACCAAACAAATATTAATTCATAGCTAGTACTGAAACTATTATAAGAAGCTCACGTAATTACTTACACATAATCATTTAAATTTCAACTAATTTGCTTTGAAGACTTTTTAACACCTCCGTGCCCATGGTAAAGGCATAGCCGATCGAGTCATTAAAACATTCAATATTTCTCTTAATATTGTCAATAATTATTTATCATTTTAGGTATTCCTAGAAAAAATAGTTTTACATCCAAATATAAATAAATAAATTCAAAAATATTACGTCTTTTGCACAAAATCATTGCAATTGTATTGCTCTAAATGATTTATCGACATTTGTATGCTAAAATGCGATAGACATATACAAATTGTAATATGCGAGAAGCAAAGACATCACAAATACCTTAGAGGGAGACTTACCAATATCCATTTAAGTCAAACAAAGACGACGATATAAAAACCCTAACACCTAAAAGCTTAAACTTTCGTGGGTTTATACAATAGAGTTTTTTTCATCCTTGTGCTTATACATACAAGTGTCCAAAAGTCGAGTGTGCCGTTTTTGCTAACATGTGCACCGAAAGCAAATATTTTCGTTTATTGTCGCGAGAAAAAACTACATGGAATAACATGCTATTATAGGCAGAAATTGTAGTTAAATCTTTTAGTGACTTATGTTGTAAGCTGGGTAATAAAATTTTATTGGTTTGCAGAAAAGTAAAATTACGCCTCCAGTAAATAGTTGCCGACATCTTCAAAGACAACATACTTTTAAACATAGCTAAGTAGGGCAATAAATCAAAAATTATATGACTATTTATTATGCTTTGTGTCTTCATATTTTTTCTAATACTAATAAACTTACTGCAACGAGAAAAATATAAATCTATTCAATAAAGTCCAACATATTGTAATTACACGAAGACATGGTGAATAATTTGAATAGTTCGTTGCTTTTATTTAATTTAAATATATATGTATGTACCTATTTATAGTGAATCATATTTTGAAACGGTGGTATTAAATATAAAATATTCAGTTAAGATTTTAAGATGAGATACTCAATGAACTCATATTTTATTTAAAACTCATGAATAATTATTAGGATGTGTAAACATATTATCATATAAGCAAATAACCTGTAAGGAAAAAGTTTAAAAGTCAATAATGATACTTTTTTTACTTGTATATATATTTCACTAAATATTTACAGTCTATAAAACTTTATCTGATTGGTAAATTGTATTCATGTTAAAAACAACAATTTGTAAAATAATTAAAATTAATATAAAATATCGACACACTCTGCAATCTTTCCTTTTTTCTTTATATAATATAATATGCAAAAAATAAATATGACTTCTTATTGACGAAATATTTTTGGGATAGTCCAAATAATATTTTGAACTTCTCAAAGAGCTGTATAATCTTAACCTCAGCCTCAGCGGGGCAAGTTTATGACCAAAAAGGTACATTTTTTTCATTCATCGTTAGACCTTCACGTATGAAACATGCTTGAGACATCGCTTTGAGGGCAAGTTTTGAATATCAAGCATTCAAAATATTTGAATTTGATTAAAGCTGATTTTATGCTCTTATTAAAGCATTTATAATTAAAAGGAAGGTGAAAATGATACCTAGAATATATTTGCAAGCAAAAATATATTTTTTAAATTATATTTTAGCTTCTAAAATAGGTTTAAATACTGTCAATAATGAGTGAAACTGAGATGCCACCATGGCAGGAAACGTGATTTTCTAGCATGGCATGTCACGGGTTAATAATCCCATATTTGTCTGCTCTTGGAAAAACATAGTCAACTTATTTCTTTAAACTGTATTTTTCAATAAAATTTAGAATGTTTTTAAAAAGTTGTGAATACGTATTATGTACCTATTTCATGTCAGCCATTAAAATATATCTCTAAGTTGGTGTAAGTTTGGACATAATTCTGACGATGGCGTTAAGCCAAAATATTCTGCAACAAAATTCAAAACAAAATTTACACTTCAAGAGTTGAGGATGTAAAGGTCTTTGTGACAGAGTACCCTAATCGGTGGCAGCATTATTTGAATTTTCTATGTTTATCAGGTGTCTCAGGTACTCACCAGTGTTCCCTCTAAGCTCGGCGAGTTGTGTGCGCGCGCACATGCATTAGAACAGAGCGCACAAAAGTTACACCAATTATACGACCGCCAGAATAAATTAATTGTCATTATATAGTGTTGTTAATTATTGTCATTATAAAAAATTAACCATTTCGTTAAATAGGTCTAAATACAGTTATGTGGCGCACAAAATTTTTAATATCCTTTCAAAGTTGCACAGCCAATGTATTTTGTGCACTTAACCTTCGGAAAATTAGAGGGAACATTGGTACTCACCCGAGCTGCATACAACCGTTCTCTCAGCTTAGAGACAACCAAGCTCAAAGTTTGTAGACAATTTTTTTTATTATTATTTATTCACTGGAAAATATAATATAACTAACAGCTGACGCAAATATGTCCTCGAATTTTTAAACAAAATCAAGGGGAACCTTTAATTTATCGTTTTTTAAAGGACCTCCAAAAGAAACGATGGATGTGGGAAAATCTTAAAGCCCATTATAATATTAGTATTGGAAATTTTTATATTAAAGAATTAGCTCAAGTCTGCTTAAACTAGAATATGTATTGATTATTATCATGATTAACTCGCAGATAAGATTTTTCTTAGTAACTAATGGGTTGAAAGTTGATGTAGTAGACATTTTCCATTGGCAATATGCTTCTCTTCTGGATTTGTTATACCTTCCTGCATTATGTTCACTCTTTCACCTATATTCTTAGCTTTCTTGATTCAAGGAATTAGTTAAACTTATTCACAATAATAGTGGATAGATTCAGTGGAGTAAGCATGCATGCCTAACGTGACCTTTTATTTTTTCCCTGAAACCGAAACACCAAAAAAAAAATTGGTACTTTTAGGTGTCTCACACTTTCATACAATATTATACAATTGACTAGCACTAGATAGTCATTTTTTTTTCATTTCATATGAGGTTTATTATTCATAATTATTATTTTAATTATTTATTCACTTATTTCTTCATTATCTTGACTTATGATATTCAATATCGCTAGCACCTTTATGTGTTACGCTTAATTCTGTGCGACACTTTTCATATCTGATGACCAATGGAGTACTACTTCTTTTTGACGTGAACGTCAGGTATTCAATAAGTTGTCATGACAACGACCACTGTTTTATGAATTTTCATAAAAAAATACAATGCTTTCATTGAAATTTATTGTTTACTGTATGTGTATGCCTACGCATTTATCTACTAGTCTACATTCTAACTCCAGGATTTTGATGGAGGGAGGGAATTTTTAGACGTCACAAACATTCATGCCTTCGAAAAGAAGTTGATTGAAAAAAATGCTGTTGGTGGAACTCGAACCTGTGAGATCCGTCTCAGAAGCTAACAACATTTACCGCTGCCCCACAGACCCACCAAGAAGAATAAAGAAGAAAAATATTATGTGATCACTTGCAGCTGCACGGATTTCGAATGATGATCATTGGATGGAGTTTCTATGTAAGCATTTAAAAATAGGCGCTTATTGTTTGCGCACTGTCGTTCCGCTGACCGTTGGTTGAGAAACACTGGCAAATGTAACGATTTTATCATATTTTTAGTTAATATAAATGTATATACGATAATATGATGACAATTCATAGTCAAATACTAGTAGAAAACTTTCCTCCCGAAGCAATGCTTTAGTAATAGTATTAGGAAATATTTTAGAAACCCTTCGTTACATATAATATCATTGATGACGTCAAGCATGTATGGAATCAAGAATATCAAACTCCACTCTCTAGAAAATTTACAATTTAGTTAATTGTTGATTATGCGATTTTGATTAGTATCGCCGTCCCGGTACGGTGAAGTATTTTTCCAACTATTATCTATTGCCATTCTCTTATATTTCATTTAAAAAATATTATTTATTCGTATATGGATACTACTCATGTGTATTGTAAAAATTGTTAACTTAATATAGTAAAAAATAACTCACTACTCAAAGAGTTAAAGAGTTAACAAAGCTGCAACTAGAGAGTGAAATCCCGGAATTCCATATGTTTTTTTATACAAACCGTATTGAAATAAGTGCATAGATTGATGCGGTGAGGAATTGAATATGTTTATATATAAACAATATAGTAGGAAAAGGCTACCCCGTTTTCAGAATCAAATACGTTTGGAGGGAAAGGGGTAAAAACATTTAAGATTACATATTATTAAATCGATTTATTAATCAATGTATGCTATTATTTTCCACTTAATGAGTAAAAACTATGTAGATATGTATAACAACCAATCAGCTACCAGTCTAGCTGTATTCATTAAAGCACAGTTTCCCAAAAAATAGCAAAATAATAAATTGTCGCTTTTAACATTAATATTCCCACGTATGTTGAGCCCGTGGCGTAATGTTCAACCTCCGTAGCTTTCGCGACGGATCCAACGGGTTCGAATATCAGTACGAACAGTATTTTTAAATCAACTTATGTTCCAAGGCATTATAGTTTGTGATGTCTTACAATTCCCTTCCCACCCTTCTAATCCTTAAATTAACGAGACTTAACGTAAGCTATTAATTAACCGCTACTTCTGCCCCAGTCCTATCCTTCTATAATATAATATATCTACTCTCTTCGAAAAAGAAAGATTGAGTGACTAAGCATCATGCAGTTCTCGCAGAAAAAACTATTGAGATATGAACCTCCATTAGAGAGACATATAAGCTACATTGGGAGCAGAAATGTATTAAAAAACATTTTTATAAATATCGCAGCTCTTATCAATTGATTATATTTTCTGTAATTTTTTTCAAATGTATACAATAATTTGTGATACATTCCAATGTTACTAATAAATTATTAAACAACGATTGCGGACTCAACCCTTTTTCATGTATAAACACGATGGGCAGAAGAAATTGTTATATGTATTAAAAATATGTGCAATGCCATTCTAACAAAAAAATACAGTAAACATCTTAAGTAATGTGATAATTTTCATAAAGATTGGAATCTTTTACCGAACAGCCGTGGAAGACGAAAGCTCACTCAAAAATATAATACATTCATAACTCACAAATTTGAAACGCGAGTCGTTATTTTTGATAATATACCACTAAAGATTATGTGTGACTACGCTACTGTTGACGTATCACTTTGAGTGTCGATATTATTAATTCCTGATTACAGAAACACTTTTAATTGGCAATGCTGTCTTGAGAAATAAGCCCACATTTCTTATCAGTACCCATTTTGAGGACACCGCATACGGATGTGTCCCTTAAATTAGTTCTACATATTTTCTAAAACACCCCCAGCGCATATAAAGCGCAAGGGTTGGTAAAAAAAATACCACCGAAACAACGCGTAACTTGAGATTGCAAAAAAAATCAATCACATATTTGTAGATTGTTATTCAATGATTAGAAATCAGTTATTTATTTAAATCATTTATTGTTCCTGTTTTTTTTTAATTCGTTATCTATCTTGTTAAAAAAACAATTTATTAAACGTATATTAATTTCGCCTGACGTCAAAGTAGATAGTTAAAAGTTTCCGTTATTAATAATTACTCGAGAGATAATACAATAAATTAACGTACATGTTTTGATATTGTGTTTCTGAAGAAAACATCGCTGTGAAAATGTTTCGCCAAAACGTTATGCCTATGTTAGGACATATGCTTGGCGGTGGCAGGCTTCTTTCTACCGGAAATGGAGGCTTTTGTAGAATCTCGGGATCCTTGTTTGCCGTAAGGAAATCATCGAGTGAATCATCCAGTAATGAGGTAAGCTTAATTATAACAAATTTACTGTGGTATTTTTATTTTCGTTTTTGCATGATGGTTTTTGTCACACGAACGTATTATCTTTATCAGCGGTTTCAATGCTTTTTTCGCAAACATGTAAGTCTAATAAAATATTAACCTTTTCGATCCTATAAAGAAAATGCAATTTAAATTATCATCTTTCTATCACACAGATTATTGTCAAATCTGAAAGAACATTATGTAAAATATAATAAGTTTATTAGAAAATATTTGGTATACCCCATTTATACTCATCGACAATTTTTTTACAAAAAATTTACCAACTCAGTAGAAAGTGATATAGGAGACATCACGTGAGAAACAACAAATGTTCAATGTGTGCTGAATGTGACGAAGAATATGTGTTATTAAATTGAGATGCGAACGATACTGAATTCAAAATATTGAATGATCCGGAGACAATAAAAGAAATATCTGCCTCAGAGGAACACGATTAAGTAGAATTAATTGAGAATATTTCTCCTACACAATCTGAAGCTTTTTACTGTCGCCATGAAGCGGTCCGAGAGCCAAGAAGAATGTAACTCAAAGTTTCCGCAAGTGTGCAGCTTTAAAAAGAACATCTAACGTTATGCAATGATCAATAATTCAATTTATTGACATCAAAATTTGCATTCTAAATAGTATACTAGTCTATCCTTGTCAATTATGACTTATGCAATTATCCATTTTTTTTTGTTATCCAGACTACCTTCACCCCCAATAAGTACGTATAATTGAGGTTGTACTGTAATAACATATTGTAGTTTTGTAAAAAAAAAGAATGATATCTATTTTTTTATCAGACCATCGCCAAAACTATCTTTGAATAGCGTGTTGGCGAGATAGTATTTACTGTAAAAAAAAAAATCTATCAACTCAGCGCCAAATCAATCAGTATACAAATAATACTAAACCAAAGATTGCTCGAGTCGTTATAACCAATTAATTATCCTCTTGGCAGCAGGGGGAATTGTTGTTTTAAACACTATACATTAGAGGTCTGCACGGGCCGAAATTTTACAAAATTACCCGGTCCGAGCCCAAAAGACTCAGGCCCGGGTCCGAGTTTTATACCACACTTGTTACCCGAACCCGACCCGGAGCCCAGATTTACACTCCTTAGCCCGAAAGAAAACCCGTTTTTATAAATTTAAAACAATTTATGATTCTCTATAGAATTGGTAATAATTTAAGTCATCATGGCTGACTTATGACACAAACATAGTCTAAAATATTTATCTGAATAAATAAATTCCTTACCCGGGCCCGGCCCGAGCCCGAATCTCAGTTGCGCTTACCCGCCCGAACCCGGCCCGCAGACCGGGCCGGGTAAGGGCCCGAGGGCCAGGCCCGGACTCGTGCAGACCTCTACTATACTTGTTACACAAAATTTGTATTCTGCACAAACTTCTGTATAAAAGTTGCGGTATAATTTGTTTCCTTTGTAAATAATAAACCTATCAGAAAATGATACATGATAGATTTGGATGTTTTCGCAAAAAAATATCAAATTTGTTGATATATTCTTAAGTTCAAACACTCGAATTGATAATCGACAGGTTATAATAATGTTTTGTTTATTACAACACAAATTGTCGATAAGCTGGTATTAATGTTGCGTTATTAGAAACATAATTATTACAAATATTATAAGTCAATCTGAATTTTATATGACAGAGATAAAATAGTTAGTTATTAATAATAATATTATAAAGAAAAGAGAATTTACATTTCTATGATGAATTTACAAGTAATATAAGATTGATTTATCATATATGTATTTACAAAGTTTCGCTGAATATTATAATATAATAATATCGTTGTCATTAATTAAAACAAAAAGTGTTAAGTCATAGATGTTACTTCGAGTAAATCGATGCTGCATATTTGCGTGCTAATTATTAATTTACATGCCCAATATTTTCGATGGATTCAGCGGCTTTAGTGCACTTGAATATGAAAAATAAAGAAGGTATCATTTTTTTAATCTACGCTTTAATTTTGGGCAAAATATTATCTATCGGAAAATACATGAATGACATAGGAGATTAAAATAAAAAGCGTTTTAAGCATGTCAAAAATATTTACATTTGAACGATTTTTTTTTTGTAATATTAGCCATTCTTGCTCTCAATGTAGAGTAGGTTAGTTAAATTCAGCGGTGGGCTGCCAATATGTTAACAATGGGCTCGCTTAATCCCAAATAAATTGTCGGTG
Organism: Himalopsyche tibetana; assembly: GCA_030503985.1. Classification (NCBI taxonomy): domain Eukaryota; kingdom Metazoa; phylum Arthropoda; class Insecta; order Trichoptera; family Rhyacophilidae; genus Himalopsyche; species Himalopsyche tibetana. The sequence continues at coordinate 10,205,637 of JAPJYX010000024.1, forward strand.
CTCTGGGGAAGGAGAGAATTTGTTTATCACTCTTATGCAATCATATGCAATACTTATATAAGCAAAAGATTGCTACTTAATACATTTATAATATAATTTAAATGGCTAAAAATGTACTACTGTATATATTGAAGCTGTCGTAGATAATATATAAGTCAGAAATTGCAGTTTTGTACTAATTAGATCTGAGAATGTTGCTTTGTCTTAAATTAACAAGGGGCTCGCGCGATCCCCTCCGAGGCCCCTCCAGCCCACCCCTGGTGAAATTACCTTCAGGCTTGACAACTTCAAATTGACTTTCATTACCGAAGACCAATGGCGGATTGTCATATAACCGAATGAGGCGCGCGCCAGAGGCCTCCGAATCTTAGGGGCTTTAAAAGTGGCATATATTACAACCCCAGTGGTGTAGTAGTAAATAAATAGGTTCCAGATCGGTCATTGATGTCTTCTCTATTTTTTTTGTTTTTTTTTATATCCGTTCGAAGTTAAAAAAAAACACAAGTTTTAACAATTAAATCAATAAAAAAACGAACAATTGTACCTGTTTCGGAAATGCTTTTAAATTGTATGAACCGTATTTTGAATATATGCATGTACTTGAAAATTAAGTTACATGTCAAAAAGGTGGCAGGGCGGCCCCCTGGCTCAATTTCAAGTGCCAGGTCACCGACCTGGACCCACTACACCACTGTATAACCCATATACCTTTTATTCTGATTTTTATAATTTTACATGGAATTTTCCGACATTTATATGTAATCCAAAAAGCAGGGCCTCCCGTGTGCTTAATCCCCCACTGCCAATGATGTAACATTTTTTTTACAGAGACAGTGATACAGTTGAAATTAATATTATTTATTATGTTTTATGATAAATTTGTATTCGATTAGCACTTTGAGAGCTACTCGAATTTTGTTTTCTCTGTTCCAATGAATACAATATTGCGCTCTAATTTAGAGATTTTTTTTGAAAAACATATTTGGCAACATCAACCAGTGGTAATCAAGTATTTTTATATTAAAAATATCACTCATAAATACTATCTAACCAGTAATTGTAAAAGGCTTCGGCTAAAAAAACGACCAATTTATCAGTAAATAACTTTTTCGAATCAAATCAAATACGATAAACAATAATTACTTAAATTTGAATCTATTCTTTATAGTAATCATATTATTTTAACAAAATCGGGTGACTATTATTTTTATAAATGGATGATAAAGAGAACAGAGAACGCGTCCGTCTCTGAGAGTGGTTTGTGATCCGTGTGCAGAGCCATGCAGTGCACGTCAACATGACTCGAAGAGTGGTGTAGCCAGGGCCGGCTCGTAGAGTGTGAAAAGAGTGCGCCTCACTAAGATTTTAGCACTGTCTACTCGTTTAGATCTAGTTTATCGAGGCACCTCGCACACAGCTGCAAAAACCAGCTGTCGAGCCAGCTCTGGGCGTAGCTATCTTTTATTTCAGCAGGTCGAATTCAATCAACACTGGCTAATTCCAGTCTAAAACATTTTAGATTAGATATTTACGAAGAATTTTGGTGTAACATCTCAATAATTGTTATTTATAAAATTGAGCAAGAATACAAAAATGATGTTAAAATAATAATCTTAAACTGTTTTCGAGGAATAAAATATATAATATATTGATTAGGAACAGTTGAATGATTCGTAAAAATTTGTTCGTTAATAATTCACAAAAAGTCAATTTCGTGCTTTTGCCATCTTCAGAAAACTGATTATAGTGACCCTGAAATAATCGGTCGAATGTCGAATAAATTTAACATTTCGAAATTATTATTTACCTCGCTTTTACGATTATCATTTGTTTGTTTAAAATATCATTGTTTTTCAATCAAAGTAATAATTATGGCTTAAGCTGTATTAAAATTGTTTGTCAAACGCTTATGACATCATAAATTTTACTATGAACAGATCATATGATTAGAATAATTATTAGATATATTTAAGCTCATAAGTGCTTAATAATTGACGATAAATAAAATGATAAAGAATAAATAACTTAGTAGTCAGGTGACAAAACCTGATAGAATGTGTAACTAGATTAATTATACATAAAGTGACCGTTAATACTAAATTTACCAGTACAGTACTGGTTTATTAAACATTTGTCTGGGTTGTGAGATGTTGATTCTTAATCAAATCAAATAATATTTATTTATCAAAAGATTGATTGCAATGTTTCCTGATTCCAATTTATTTAGTATACAGATGTGTATTAACCTACCTATTTCAAATATTTTGTCGCAAAATTACTGTCATAATTACGGAAAATACTACTTTTTGTACATATTTGTACATATTCCGGAGTCGTGAAATTGGAGTCGCCCATTTTTCACGACAACTCGAAATTGGATAATTTATAAATCTTAGAGCTGTAGTCGTTGTTTTTTTCACGACTCAAAGCCCAGTTTTATTCTACGGAGCGACTATTACTCATGTTGGTTGAGCTATTTTTAATGCCCTGGTTTTAACTTTGTATAATATGGTCACCTCACCGTCATACAGGACAACTTTTTAAATTTCAAACCTTAATATTTCTATGATGTTTTCTTTAAAAAGAAAAGAAATCTTTATTTTAAATTAATATTGAAGTATATAATAACTATTTCAAAGTTAAGTCAAAATTTTATCAGTTTTGAACAAAAATCTTCAAAATATGAATTAATTGTTCAGATTTTGAACTCGTCGATATTTCAGAAAAATTAATATTGTGTTTTCTCATAGTCAATTTAGTTTCTTAAAATATGTCTTATGAAATTATTCTTTGGGAAACTTTGTTTAAATATGCAGCTGAGAACTGGAGCCTTATAAGTAAAAAAAATAAAATAAAAAGCATGTTTAAAAAACCGTAAAAAAGTAAAACATCACAGCTCACGAAAGACAATATTGAGACACTGAAAAACATTGTTAAATTATCATTAGGTGATAAGGGCCTATGTTAGCAAAAACATTTTTATTCGCAGATAATGGCCATTTAATTATGTTATCGTCATGATCGCAAGCCAAGGCGTATAACCCGATATGATAAAAAGGTCAAAATCAACAAATAAATACGGACTTAGTTTTGTTTATAGCGTTGATTTTAATCTCAATGGCATGCGATATCGATATTGGGAAATAAGTCATTGATGAGACAATAAATAATGAACGAATTTCCATATAATAATAATTATCAGGGCTGTGGAGTCATGTAAAAAAAAATACGACTCCGACTCCAAAGAATTTTTTCAATCATTTCATTTTAACTTATATATATGTACGTATCCCATCATAGTATCTTTAGTCAGCGAAGCATGCAATGTCAATACTATGGACTATTGTGGTTTGAATACACATCATTAAATATATTTTTTTTAATAGATCTGAGTCGTTCTTTTTTCACGACCCCGGTCAAAACACCGCGACTCCACAACTCCAACTCCGACTCCATAGCCCAGATAATAATTACTAAATTGGAGCTTGGCTCCACCGGTCCTAGTATTTGATGTATAGATATCACCATCATCATCAGCCCTATCCTTCTATTCCTACTCTCTTTGGAAAGAAGAGAGGTTGAGCAACCGAGTAACGAGCAGTTCTCGTAGACACAATTCTGTTGAGATAAACCCTATTAGGAGTGCATTTGCTCCACATTGTGTAGCATAAATAATAATGTAATTGTACCATTCTTTCCTTTCTATTCTGTCAGAATTTTCTGTAAATGTAATACCAGACTGAGTATTATGTCAAAGAGTTGTAACATTAGCCTTAAAAAAAACCTTAGTCCATTGTTGTTCAGTGAGTTGAGTGCGCTCGCACCAAGCCCAACGTAGAGGGAACAGTGATTGGGAGTACATAATATTATGCTCAACATTGGGTGCGAACATGATCTTAAAATAAAGACAGGATTTTCAAATCCATTATTTAAATTACTGAAGACTTTGTCAATGGCATAACTAATATTTATTTTTTTTAACCATGTCTGCTCTCAATGTGGAGCATATAGCATCCTAATGGAGGTATCTCAACATAACTTTTTCTACGAGAACTGTTTGTTATTCAGTCGCTCAACCTCTCTTTGCCAAAGAGATTAGTAGGGATACAAATATAATGCTAGGATAGGACTAGTGGTTAACAAATTGCTCTCGTTACGCCCAATTATTGAAGGATCGGAAAGGTGGGAAGGAGTTTTCAGACATCACAAACACCCATGCTTCTGAACAGAAATCGATATTTCAATCGAAAAAATGCTGTCTGTACTGGGACTGGAACCATTGAGATCCAGCACGGAAGCCAAGCACGCTAGCCGATTCGCCATAGGACCCGACAATATCAATAAATTTACTACCGGAAAAAAATAGTCTTAGAGAATTATGTTTGAATATAATCAAATATTAGTTAATTCAAAGTTAACACCAAATCCTTAGCAAAAATAATATGTTTTTATTGGTGTTGTGTAAAAAATTATGCAGAAAAAGATACGACTAAAATATTTGGAATAATGCCAAGAACAATTTGAATGGATACGCAGTTACGTCATAGACCTTTGAGTTCCGTTATCAGTATTATCATTTTTGAAACATTCTCTTATCAAAAATAAAAAGAATAAATTTTGACCTTTAATCGAGGATAGTTGTTTTTCTATCAATACTTCAAAATCATTTTATTTCACACAAACTTGTTCAAGGTTTTCCGACAGACTATGTTTATTTAAGAATTAACTTTAAATCATACTATTCACATGAAATAGTTCTTTGAAATCGAGGTGGAACAATATACAGCCATTGCCATAATATTATTTATTCTGAGGTAATTTTTACTTTAAAAAAAATTCTCTCCATCACTTTAAATCTTACTTAGACCCTTAATGCCATTAGCATATCACCATATTATATAAAAAGTAAATCAAATAAATATTACTTATTATAAATATTAATTAGCATTAGAAAAAAATGCTGGTTAGATCTAGGAGGAAGGCTGCCAATACGTTAACAAGGGGCTTGCTTAATTTCAAAGGTAGTTGTTGTGTTCGGGGAAGGAGTGAATTTTTAATCACTCTTATGCAGTTATGATAAAAGCAATGGAATCCTACTAGATAAACATATGTTAAGTGGCAATACACAACGTACCATAATTTAATTAATGTCAATAGCCGCACTATATTGTTATTCTATGTTTCAAACGTTATACATATTTAAGCCGTCGTATATAATAATATATGTCAAAAACACCAAATCTACATCACAGTGTTCTTAACCATTTCAGTACCGCAATGTTTTAAGCTAAAAAACATTCACTCACATACCTATCGCATATTTTTAATAATTTTTGAATAGTTTTAAAAAATAGGACTGAATATTAAAAGTTTACTTATAAAATGATATAAACAGTTAATTATTTCAGTCTTCAGTGGCATTAAAGTATTCACGCCGTTCGTATGTAGCGGCCACCAGTGTCCTTACGGTACTGAAGCGGTAAATTTGATTCTTTTTCATATCAATACATTCTATAATGCAAAGGTCTGAGAATATTATTTTTCCAAATTTAACAAGGGGCCCCTGCGAGCCCCCTCTAGCCCACTTCCGGTTAGATCCTATTTCAACACTCCGTTATGATGTTTATCTAAATTTTTACCTCCATACACCAGGTCTAGATTCTTTCTTCGAATATACATTTTATTAAATAGATATTTTATTTTGATACAGATCTGTAATCTTCCTAAAATCATTATCAAATGTTATATATGTTCTCAAATCTTTTTTGCATAGTTTGTAAACAACACAGAGGTAAAATCACTTTCTTTTATGTAATGAAAACATTTGTCAAAACAAAGTGTCTTTACACTATGTTTATAATAATATTTATCTTTTAGGAATATTTTTTATCAACTTGTTAATTTTATTGATATGTAGTTCTCTTATCATTATTTACAATGTGACAACTCTATTCCTTAGTACACAAATAATTGTACAATTAGATAATAGTCACTTTATAATAATATTATTCACTATAATAAAATGATTAATGTTAGGTAATCTTATTAGAGAAAACTTCGAATGATATATCATATAAATTTGATTAAAAAAATGACAATATAACAGGTTAAGTGATTTTAAGACTTTTTGTTTCAGAACCAATTTTGTTGATGTCAAACCTACTTAAAAACAAAATTTGGATATGAACAATTTTAATACGAGACCACTTATATGCACATTTATTAGTTTACATTAATTTTCTTTGTATATCCTTGTCGTCTGGGCAAAAGAGTCTAATTTGCCAGTTAGAATATCAATATTACATATTTGTGTTATTTGAATACCAAAAAAATACAAATGGTGTAACAATGAACACATGCCAGTCTAATTATAAAATACTTCATAAAATTCTATCTAGATCTCGACCATTCCCAGAAATATATCAATGACTTATTGTATTGTAGGCAGTGGTGAATGACCCCATAAGTGAATGAGGCGCTAGCTTGGGGCTTCTGAACCTTAGGGGCCTCAAAAAAACTTATATGTATTGTATTTACATGGAATTCTGTTATCTGGAATACAGGACCTAAGACTCGTATTGCGCCCGGGGCCTCCCAATTGCCCAATCCGTCACTCGTTGTAGATATAATAAAGCAACCAAAACAAACAAAACGACCATTGTCATAAAACTTGACATAGACTTAAGGTAGCAGGAATCGTTCAATTTTAATATCCTGCGGCACACGGCTCGAAAGCCGCTGATATATCAATACCTTCTTCAATGTCAACGAAATAAAAACATTTTTATGATAACAATTCAATGATATTTGACAATTTCCTTAATTACATAAATTCTGAATAATTTATTAAATATTGGTACAGGTTTATTGTTATCTTTATATGTTTAATAATATTTTTTAACTTTATCATTATTATGCAATATAAAAAACACTTATTTATATATCATATTATTTTATATTTTCATATATATATATTTATGAACTACATAATTACCTTGGTTTACGAACAGGATGCATTCTTGATTTTTTAACTTAATTTGATCTTATGATGTATTACATACATTTATTCTGATGATGATTCTCAATGAAGTGACCCACATGTCACATAACAAGTAGATAAGTAGACAGAGTGATCGAAGAGTTCATAAAAACATGTATTATATGATGTTACATAAATTTTCAATTTCATTTTTTGTCTGCACACAGAACCTGCCTTAATGTTTAGTTCTGAAATATTAATATTCGTCACATTCAATTCTGTTAAACGAGATTTTTGTAAGCCGAGGATCTATTGTGTTATTATATTTTGAAGTATATGCATGTATTTTTTTATTTTTATGATAAAGTTTAAACAACGGTATGGAAAAGGGAAAATACGCCTAGCTGACGTCAAACAAAGTCGTTCAGATGATGGGAGTCAAACATCAAAGGTTCGATCAGTAGTCCCTAACTATATTATCATGCTTCCTTCCATTACTGATTATTAGACAGATAGCAGGATTAATTTCACATTAAATATTTCTTTTTTTTTGAAAGGTTGATTGAACTTTCAAAATATTTAATGAAATCATTTGAAAAACTTCCACTGAATTCTTTCTTAACTTTCTTCAATATTCTTCAGCAAAAAGCAAATCTTTCATAATTTCCACACTGTCTTACTGTAACACCATATTCATATTATTAATAACGGCTTATTAAATGGGACTTTCAATAGTCACATCATAATAAGTGTGACAGAATCAATACATTGTAAATTGCAAATGTCAAAATTGTTGCAGTCTTTTTTGATTTACTTTTGACTTGAACCTTTGACAGATCAACTGTATTTAAGAATCTAAATTCACGTGGCAATAGTTTGGCACTCTCACTAGTAGACTGTTTTGTGAATTAATATTCGCCAGTTGGTTTTAAAGCAAAACTTTAATTGTTTATGTATTTAGTTGTCCTGGTTCATAATATAAAATGAAATTAATACAAAATTTTAAGCAACGATACTGTAACCATTAACAATAACACTTTTTATAATGACACCCTTATACATACCATTTGTTGAAAAAAATTTAATCATATTTATACTATTTATGCTTTATTTGGTGATGGAACTCTCTTATATTCTGTGGTGAGGTAAAGTAAAAGTAATTTAATGCAATTACTTAATTGCATGAAAATTTTGTCTGCTTTCATGTCTGAGGTTTATCTTGTTAGTAAAATTACAGTCTCCCAACATTATTGTTTTAATGGGAAACCTATGAAATTTGTACCTCATTGGTAAATGCCAATTTGGCCTCATGCCAGTTTTGGTCAATTTTATCTTAAATGTCTCAATAAACTCTTTCTCTATTACATCGACCCGTAATCAGCAGACGATCTTAAGCAACAATTCATAAATTTTACAGGTGAAGGGTGTTTTTTAACTTCCTCACGTAATAAACTCGCAAAAAGAAACTTTACTCGACCCAATATTATTAACTGCATTTAAGGAATTATTTTTGCGAACTTATTGTGATGATTAAATCCTGACCGTTATTGTAAAATTTATGAATTGTCGCTTCCGCTGTTCTGCCCATTAAACGTTGATATATTCAATGACAGAAGCACACGTGATAAAAACAAATATTTGTTCATTATCACATATCTGTACATAGTCATGAACTGTCAAATCACAATGTAACACCAAACTTTAAAACGTCTTCTGTAAAATGAGAAAAATGGCATATATACTTAGGACAGAGTTCAATCAGACTACAAATTATTTAACAAAATTTCTATATTTCCAAAGTATGTAAAATACTGTATTTCTATTACAAAACCTCATTCATTAGTAAGCTAGAATAGATTAGGTACAATGGTTATTTGGAGTTTACATATGTACTAACATTTTTGTGTTTGAAAAAAATGTAGATTCATGATTCTTTTTTACAATGTTATAATAACTTTGTGAATTCAGTTTCATTAAAATTTGGTTGTGGTGGTGTTCAGGGTAACCACATTGACAAGCGCGCATTGCAGGCTGGTGAGAGGCGTCAGGCGACCTTCTCTGACAGGTCACAGCTCAAGTATGCCAGGAGGCTTGTCATCAAGCTCGGCAGTGCTGTCATCACCAGGGAGGATCATAATGGATTAGCGCTAGGACGATTAGCTTCGATAGTTGAACAGGTAATTTAATTGAAATGTGAATATTATTATACAATATAACTATTTCATCACATTTATCGTCCAGTTCATTAATCAGACAGTTAAAAATAATATATTTTGAGATAGTGGGAAAGGCATTATTCAAATGGTCACTGTAAATCAATATTTATTCATCTTTCCCTTATACATGTTATCAACAGATCTTTACTGATTAGATCTGGTTCAGTCGTAAGACATTAAGACATATTTTGTCATTAATTTTCCACATCCTGGTTGGTATCTCAAAAAATACAAGTTTCAGGAAACACAAAAATGTACTTTATTCTACCGCTGTCGCTATTGCTTTCTATTTCTATAAAACACCACTGGAATGGTTTTGTCCTCAATATCTGCAAAGCAGTTCATAAGGCAGGAAGCAAAGATATTTAAATCCATGCCACTCTCTCTTTTATGCCAAACATAGCACATGATCATATTATGTAGAAACGTGCTTGTATTAAATTAAATAAAGCATGAAATAAACTATATTTTGGGGTAGGAGTGGAAATTTTGAATTCATTAGATTAAAAAACTCAAAACTGACAAAAATTGAGACATGTTTGTAGAAAATTAACAACGATTTGTATCAATGGCACAGACTATACAATCACTCTGTTTAATTATTCAGAAGTTTTTCAGCATTATCATATTTTTGGTTCCATTTTGTAATTATCTGATTACTGCATGTATGCATGTGGTCCACATCGAGAGTGAATTATGCTAAAGAAAAGAAATTTAAAACATTAATATTTCTTATTCCTATAGGGAAGCGATTTCCAACCTGGGAGGCGTGCCTCCCTGGGTGGGCGTGAGCTATTGCAAAGGGCGGCGCGAACAGTCCAAAATATTTATTTACCCTTTAAAATTGTCTTTATTACTATATGAAATAAAGGATGGGGAGGCGCGAAGATGTTTTTTTCTTTAAAGGGAGGCGCAGTAACATAAAGATTGGAAACCACTGCTATAGGGTATATTATCAGATCTCTTTGTCCCTTCAAACGTAATGTCATGGCAATGAATATGAACCCATTTCAGTCTACAAAAAATGTTATTTGCTTTGATATACATTGGATATTTTCAGGTAGCTGAATGTCAAAATGAAGGCCGAGAGTGCATCATGGTTACCAGTGGAGCTGTAGCATTTGGTAAACAAAAACTAACCCAAGAACTTCTTATGTCACTTTCCATGAGAGAGACTTTATCACCAAAAGATCATACTAGAGAGGTCAGTATCCTCTCCTTCAGTATATTGCCTGTAAAAAAACAATTTGTCTGACACTTCATCTTATAAAGTAATTGCTCAGATTTAACTATAATGAAGTAAGCTGCAAGTGTGTAAATTTTAAGCCACATGTTCGGAAATACACATATACCCAGTTTTTCCAAATAATTTTTGTAGTTGCTAATATAAAAATGCCAGGGTAAATTATTTTATTCTTAAATTAAGAGAGATCAGTTTTGTATTTCATAAAATACTGATCGCTCAGAGTAAGTGAGTGCATTTGAAGAAGTGTATATCTGGACTGCTTATTCATTTTATATAAATGTACATGAATAATCAGTTTCATAGCTGTAATTAATTAATAAGATACAGAAAATCACGAGAGTAATGAGAAGAGTTGAGTTGTGCATTAGGTACCAAGATAAAGGGGGGTGCCAATACATAAGGCTTAAATTAAAACAAGATGCAACAATTCTAACAACATCACTGTGTGTTTTGAGGGTGTTCACTATCAATAAATTCTTAGTGAATTTAATTTCACATATATTTATTTAGGACTGGTATCACAAGCAATATAAAATGATAAGCGGCTTGTCCATACGCACTGCGGAACTGCAGCACCCCCAGGCAAATTGAAAAAAATGTAATATTATGTAAATATGTACATAAATTGATATCTTACTTCTTCTTCTTCTTCTTTGACCATGTTCGCTCCCTATGTGGAGCATATGGCCGCCACGCGGCACCTCCATGTTTCCCTGTCTCCCGCCAATAGCTTTGCTTCCTCCCATGACATGCCAGCATCCCTCAGTTCCGCCGAGTACATCCTATGGATAGTACCCGATGGACGTCCAGGACGCCGGAATCCCACCGGTCGAAAGAAGAGGCAGGCAGGATTGAGGCTTTCCGGAGGCATCCGCAGCACGTGACCCAGCCAGTTCCAACGTCTCTCCATAACCACTGACGTGACGGGACGCTGTCTTGCACGCTCCCTTATCTCTGAATTCCTCACAAAATCAAACCACCTCACCCCCATTATCCGACGCAAGCATCTGTTCTCGAAGCTCAGTATACGGTTTTTCTGAGTCTTCGTCAGGTGCCATGATTCGCAACCGTAAAGCATTACCGGCAGAATGCAAGCGTTGAACAAGTGGCATTTGGTTTTAATCGAGTACAGCTGTGTGTCCCAGACAGTCCGCATTGAGTTGAATGTGGCTCCAGCCATTCCTAAACGAATGGCGAGCTCGTTTTTTGTACTACCGTCTTCGGGGATATGTACGCCGAGGTATCTGAAGCTGTCAACCCTCTCGATGATCTGTCCCGATATCTTACACTGCGGTTATAATATCAGAAAATGACGCGCGTAAATTTTGAGCAGTTTTTGATATTAAAATACAATCCAAATGTATTTTTTTTATTTTTAATCTACCGCAGCACCCCCAGATATTTGATCTACGAGCCGCGCCTGCATTAATCTACATTTAACTATTACGGTGTTACTTGGATTAGTATATTCATCAGTTGTTATCGTTCTAGCATATGATGAGCGAAACCAGCTTTGATCACATTAAATAAATGTGGAATTAGTACAAAAGAGCGAAAAAAAAATAATCAATGAAATCTAAGATTAAGTATTTACTCATCTACAGTCTTTTTTGGTGACTGTATGTACTTCTTACATGTTTATTTTATGAAATGTTTTGAATGTAATCATATCAGATGTATTTAGATTTTAATCTACATCGGAAGTTTTATTTACAAATAAATGTTGATAAAATAATTGATGAGCTGAAAAAATATTATCGAATTGAAAAAAATACGATATTATCATGTTTTTTTGGAAATTCAATGTCAGTAAAATATTACTTTTTACAAAACAACTAATGTCATTGTGACACCTATAATAATAGAAGTGAACATATTCATATGCATTATACCTCTCCAACTATATCTCTTCAAAATTTCTCAAGAATTCTACGACACTCCACAATTAAATAAAAAAAGCTCATGCACAGAAATCACATGTAATATATATAACACCAACTAAAAAAAAAAATTCTGCCTCTGGGGCAGAATTTAGAATTAGATATAAAAGACAAATTATTTCTTCTTTTAGAAGTAATTAAATCATGGCATACATAGCATTGTCTCGGCGATATAGTAATGCGCTATATAACACTACACAGTGGAAATTTACAACCGTAATCAGTGATTACTTTAATTAGATAAAGCACACATGTGAAAGTGCAAAAAAATGTGTCAAGTAGCTTCCTTCGCTCAATAGTTTATTTTTTGTCGGCCTACTAAATAAAATGTAATGGAAATAGACAACTTTGTGACAAAGTCACATTTTTTGTTTTGTTTTATCTGATATGAGAAATCTTTTCATGCTGACTGTTACCTGTACTGTGATGAGTCCCCATGGCCATATTATTTTGGATATAACTTCCACAGGAAAATAATATATAAGCTTACCAATAAATATGCAATTGAATGATAATGAAAAAACTTTTAGAAGAACATTAAAATGTATCATTTTGTCTAGAATATTCTTTTCTTGGTGATTTTTTCACCATTATTTTGTTTTTTATTGTTTAGGATGCCTTCAGTATTCTGGAACCAAGAGCTGCTGCTGCGGTTGGACAGTCAGGTCTTATGTCACTGTATGACGCTATGTTTGCACAGTATGGAGTGAAAATTGCTCAGGTAAGGTACAAGCTTTACTTAAAATGTTAAATAAAATTATTATTGAAAAATAAACAGCAATCCAATAATTTAAAGCTTTATTTATTAAGCAATAATTTACTTGTACTGAGTTAAATACGAGGTTTTTTTTTAAAGAGTAACTATGAAAATGACAATTGATAAATAAAACATTATTAGTCCATTAAGAGATTATTAAAAAAAGGTAACATTAATTATTTTTCCAATAAGAGTTGAACAGTCCTCACTATAAGATAAATTAAAATGTATCAGACAGCAGTAAAAAATAATATATCATAATTAGACTTTCATGGTGTATGTATATTGTAACATAGTTCCTCTGCAGAAGTCGTTAATATTTTTGATTTATTAGGTGTTAACATCCATTTTTAAAATGAAAAAAATATGAATACTCAACTGATTGTGTAGCATTACTTACTTCTTGTTGTAAATTTTCAGTGGAATAACAAAGTTAGTGTTCGTAATTATTTAATAATAATATTGGCTCTCGGTTAATCATTGTAGAATATTTGTTTGGCAATCAGATTCAGTTAAAAATATATTGTAAAAATAATTACTGTCGAGTACATGGTTTAAATTTAAAAATATACTAGCTGTAAGCCCGTTGCCCAGCAACGTGAGATTTTTGTTGCAAAGTATCTAATTTAATTTAATTTTATATTATTTTATGTTATTTTATTTTATTTTATTTTATTTTATTTTATTTTATTTTATTTTATTTTATTTAATTTAATTTAATTTTATTTAATTTTATTTAATTTAATTTAATTTAATTTTATTTTATTTTAATTTATTTTATTTTATTGTATTTTATTTTTATTTATTTTATTTTTATTAGAAATTTCGTAAATTATTTAATTTTTGGAATAATGTTTAAGTTTGCCAACAACCATTTTTCGTAGTAGCCGAAATTTCGTAAATTATTTAATATTTAGAATAATGTTCAAGTTTGCTAACAACCATTTTTCGTAGTAGCAGAAATTTCGTAAATTATTTAATTTTTGAAATAATGTTTAAGTTTGCTAACAACCATTTTTCGTAGTAGCCGAAATTTCGTAAATTATTTAATTTTTGAAATAATGTTCAAGTTTGCTAACAACCATTTTTCGTAGTAGCAGAAATTTCGTAAATTATTTAATTTTTGAAATAATGTTTAAGTTTGCTAACAACCATTTTTCGTAGGAGCAGAAATTTCGTAAATTATTTAATATTTGGAATAATGTTCAAGTTTGCTAACAACCATTTTTTGTAGTAGCAGAAATTTCGTGAAATATTTTATTTTTGAAATAATGTTTAAGTTTGCTGACAACCATTTTTCGTAGTAGCAGAAATTTCGTAAATTATTTAATATTTGGAATAATGTTCAAGTTTGCTAACAACCATTTTTCGTAGGAGCAGAAATTTCGTAAATGATTTAATATTTGGAATAATGTTCAAGTTTGCTAACAACCATTTTTCGTAGGAGCAGAAATTTCGTAAATTATTTAATTTTTGAAATAATGTTCAAGTTTGCTAACAACCATTTTTCGTAGTAGCCGAAATGTCTTAAATTATTTAATTTTTGAAACAATGTTCAAGTTTGCTAACAACCATTTTTCGTAGTAGCAGAAATTTCGTAAATTATTTAATTTTTGAAATAATGTTTAAGTTTGCTAACAACCATTTTTCGTAGGAGCAGAAATTTCGTAAATTATTTAATATTTGGAATAATGTTCAAGTTTGCTAACAACCATTTTTTGTAGTAGCAGAAATTTCGTGAAATATTTTATTTTTGAAATAATGTTTAAGTTTGCTGACAACCATTTTTCGTAGTAGCAGAAATTTCGTAAATTATTTAATATTTGGAATAATGTTCAAGTTTGCTAACAACCATTTTTCGTAGGAGCAGAAATTTCGTAAATGATTTAATATTTGGAATAATGTTCAAGTTTGCTAACAACCATTTTTCGTAGGAGCAGAAATTTCGTAAATTATTTAATTTTTGAAATAATGTTCAAGTTTGCTAACAACCATTTTTCGTAGGAGCAGAAATTTCGTAAATTATTTAATTTTTGAAATAATGTTCAAGTTTGCTAACAACCATTTTTCGTAGTAGCCGAAATGTCTTAAATTATTTAATTTTTGAAACAATGTTCAAGTTTGCTAACAACCATTTTTCGTAGTAGCAGAAATTTCGTAAATTATTTAATTTTTGAAATAATGTTTAAGTTTGCTAACAACCATTTTTCGTAGGAGCAGAAATTTCGTAAATTATTTAATATTTGGAATAATGTTCAAGTTTGCTAACAACCATTTTTTGTAGTAGCAGAAATTTCGTGAAATATTTTATTTTTGAAATAATGTTTAAGTTTGCTGACAACCATTTTTCGTAGTAGCAGAAATTTCGTAAATTATTTAATATTTGGAATAATGTTCAAGTTTGCTAACAACCATTTTTCGTAGGAGCAGAAATTTCGTAAATGATTTAATATTTGGAATAATGTTCAAGTTTGCTAACAACCATTTTTCGTAGGAGCAGAAATTTCGTAAATTATTTAATTTTTGAAATAATGTTCAAGTTTGCTAACAACCATTTTTCGTAGGAGCAGAAATTTCGTAAATTATTTAATATTTGGAATAATGTCCAAGTTTGCTAACAATCATTTTTCGTAGTAGCAGAAATTTCGTAAATTATTTAATATTTGGAATAATGTTCAAGTTTGCTAACAATCATTTTTCGTAGTAGCAGAAATATCGTAAATTATTATATTTTGGAATAATGTTTAAGTTTGCTAACAACCATTTTTCGTAGTAGCAGAAATTTCGTAAATTATTAAATCTTTGGAATAATGTTGAAGTTTGCTAACAACCATTTTTCGTGGTAGCAGAAATTTCGTAAATTATTATATCTTGGAATAATGTTTAAGTTTGCTAACAACCATTTTTCGTAAATTATTAAATCTTTGGAATAATGTTCAAGTTTGCTAACAATCATTTTTCGTAGTACCATAAATCGACCTCGGCGCATATATCGACAGCCCTGCAAAGGTTTCAAGTGTGCAAACAAATATATTTCGTAGAAAAAGAAAAATATCTTGGAATCATTTTTTTTGAATTGGCCACACTAAGTATTTGACATATTCTATTTTTGAATTTTCAATACAAACAAACAATCAAAGTCAAGTTTGAAATAGTTCTTTTTTCGAATGCTTAATATATATAATCTAATTTTGTCGCACCTGAAAGTTTGCCCTTTACCTCAGCGGTAAGACGTTCCGTTCATATTGCAAAGTTCCACGTTTCGAATCCGACCCGCGGCAGAAATAAAATGTGAAATAAAGTTTAGCGTTTTTTCACATTTAAAACTATGTGCTTCTTCAGCGTAATGAAAAAATACTTCTAGTATGAATAAAAAAAATGTCGACAGTCGGGCTGGGGATGAGGAGGGGGAGGGGAAATCGGTGACAATCATATAGAAGATGGATGACATTGAACAAAATCTGTCAAATCAGCTCCTAGCCCTATAATTATAGCTTTAAAAAATCGAATCAGTTCATTTGATTATTTAAAAAACTTCGTAGCCATGCAAATTTTAAAATAAAGTTCTCTCAATATTAATTACGATGCTTTAGTTCTAAGCCAGGAAATTTGAATTTTGAATATAAAAAGACGTCCATTCCAATTGGCCGAAAAATGTGATGTTCAAAATATGTTCAAAATAAATCGCTATCATTGGGCGAAGTGGACATCAGTACGCACACATTTGTGAAAAGTAAAAAGTGAAAAGTGAAAAGTGAAAACTTATTTTATCGGCTATTAATATATAGATATTTCAATACAAATGTATTACTTTTGCAATTTTACTGACATCTGTGTTTTTTAGTTTGAATGAATTTGTGTATTATGTTAAATGATTGGGTCAAGTGCAAGGTGATTAACTGTACGTATTTTGTAGGTCTTAGTCACAAAGCCTGACTTCTACAATGAGCAGACGAGGAAGAATCTATTCGCAACACTTTCCGAGTTGATTTCTTTGAACATCGTTCCTATTGTTAACACTAACGACGCAGTCAGTCCACCTATGTATATCAAAGACGATGCTGAAGTTGCTGGAACAGGAACTAAGAAGGTTTGCAAATAACATAGTATAAATTAATCTTTGTATGATTAGTCGTAGGCTCAATGAACCAAGCGAGAAGGCAACAAGTAGAGTATACTTTTCATTTATAAATAAAACAATTAATTTAATAAGGTAGACCGGCAAAGCCTATTCCAAGTATTCTGTGATAGTTGAAAGACTCAAACTTTGTTGGGTACACAGTCAACTGGTTTTCCCGTTTCGGCCAACAGAAATAAATGGTGAAAATTGACACGGAGCAGAGGAAAAAAGAGCATCGTCTCTAAAAAGATTGAAATCTGCGGGCTGTCAACCAGCAAATGATATCTAAAAAGAATAAAGTTTCTTCAAATATTCTTCTTTGACAACTCATTCAACTGTTTGAAAATGTACTGCTAATAGTTCACCCTCTGAATGCAGAACTAAGTTGAGTCACTTAGCGTAAACCCTGCAGAAGAACTATTTAAAGTTATGGCTTTCTAATATCTTTTGGAATATCAAAACTTTTTACGTAAATGAAGATTTATTGTATTTATCTTGAGAAGTAGCACTTAAATATTTTTTAACCTTAGCTAAGCATAACCAAGTAAACTTTAGGATATGTTTTTGAATAAATGTTGACAGGATATTCATGATCAATATCTGGTTTAATAGAAAATAATTAATATTTCTTTGCTTGATCCAAATATAACAAATAATGATTATAAATATAACTGAAACGAATTGTTTTTATTTTGCACAGGGAATTAGTATCAAGGATAACGACAGCTTAGCAGCTATGTTGTCAGCGGAAATCCAGTCTGACCTCCTCATCTTGATGTCCGATGTTGATGGTATTTACAACAAACCACCCTGGGAAGACGGTGCGAGAATGATGCACACATATACATCAGATGATCGCCATTCTATTGAATTCGGAATGAAATCTAAGGTTTGTACAAATTTAACTAGACTAGCTCTCACAAAACTTATTTTACGGGAGACATTGGCACAAATAAAAAATAAACGCAGACTGGATCGGTTATTTATTTTACTGGTGTAATAATAATTGAAGAAGTTATTAAAAGTTTCACACTTTTTACTCTGAGCAGAAATTGTCGTCAGATCTTTTTTCCAATACTTATTTGGCATTTGTTAATTAAATTTGACAACATGTATTTAATTGCGTACAATATTGTTAAATGTCTTACTCTACCTAAGCACAATGGCTGTAATGTTATTATAAAGTGGTTATAGTTTATCTATTCATGTTGTTGATTAACTAGAGCCTATTCATTTGATAAAACTTAAGGCTCTGTTTATTCAGAATGTTTTTTACCAGTTCATGTTATAAGGGTCACATAAATTCTTAATTTGACAAAAATTCTCAATCAGGTTCCATTAAAGTAATTTGATTAAAGTAAGTAATTACTTTTCTAATTAATCGAACGCCAGTAAAATTAATCCAGATCACACTCGATCTCTTTTGAACTTTGAAATACTATCATTACTATTTTGGATGGATCATTTTCAGCCACAGATTTTAGACGAGTCAGACACAGAGGTGGTTTTGCAACATGAAATATTGTCATTGTCATTGATATACCAAAAATATTGCCTTTAGTGATACAGTATGTTCATTTTTGTACAACTTGAAGTAAGAACACAATTTGAAAGCGTCTTATGGAGCATCTATCAGTTCTTGTGGATATTTCCAGAGTAATTTAAAACAATATGTACTTACTTTCATTTTGTATTTACAACTGAAAAGACTTCAAAAATACAACAATAATAAATAAATAAAAATTTTCTAGAACATTTATGAGAAACTTATTCTTCATCATATTTCTCAATACTTGTCAGCAGTGGCGGATTACCCCATAAGCCCAAGAGGTGTGCGCTTGGAGACCAATGTTCCCTCTAATTTTCTGGAGGTTATGTATGCAAAATACATTGGCTGTGCAACATTGAAAGGAAATGAAAAAATTTGTGCGCCACATAACAGTGTCATCCTCAAAGAAACGGTTAATTTTCAATAAAGACAACACTATATAATTGCAATTATATTGAATGTATTACATATATAGAATATCAGAATTAGCTAACCAATACCAGGATGCAGCGACATATGCGCGCCGACGATAGCGCGCAATACTTAAATTTGAACATTTGAATGAACAAATAAAAAATATTTATTTGAAAATTTTAAAAAAATACACGAGTAAAAATAATAAAATCACAACAGCTTGAAAATTACACCGAACAAACATTGAGAAATATAGAACAAAATTTTATTTTAAAAAAGCATTTTTATGTGCGCTGTTGTGATGTGTGTGCGCCGCGCACAGCTTAGAGGGAACACTGCTGGAGACTCCATATATTTTATTATGATAAAACTCATATATTTTCGAATCAGTAAGTAATTCGAAAAAAGGGCCTCCCAACTGCTTAACCCTTTCCTTACTATGCAAAAAAAAGCACACGCTTCTGAGCTGTGTATCTGTTACACATCAGGCAAACGGGAGTGAACCATGACAATTGATTGCCACTGCCACTGCTTGTTAGCTTTAATGGAATTTTAAAGTGATCCAATTCTCTTTATGTAAATAATATAGTACTATGTATGACAAAGTAATAGTTTATTGACGAATTGTATTTTGGATTCAGGTAGGAACAGGTGGAATGGATTCTAAAGTAAACGCTGCCACATGGGCCCTCGATAGAGGAGTGAGTGTTGTCATATGCAACGGCATGCAAGACAAAGCTATCAAGACAATCATTAGCGGTAGAAAAGTGGGAACCTTCTTTACCGATACTATCGCTACTGGAGGTACCGCACCCGTGGATGTCTTAGCTGAAAATGGTATGTGACAAAATATATCAACCGGCTCAGATAATGAATATTGTGGGACAAGAGTTATAATCTTGTAACTCCACCAACTGTAATATTTTATAGCAGCGTCATAATGAAATTTCAATAAAATATATTATTTAATATAAGTTATTTTGTAAAACAATCAAGTAGTTATAATTGCACAATACTTGTAGAACAATTTATTGTTAATCAGGTGCTTCAATTTGGAAAGTTTGCCGAGAACAATATTATTGTCCTCAATAAAAAATTACTTATTTAAATAAGTTGAAAAGAGAAAAACCAAATGAATTCTAATAGAATCCTTTTTAATTCACTCAATAACAATAAATATTTCGATCAATGGGAGAATTTATAAACTTAGAAGACAATGTCTGAATAATTAATCAGACCTTTAAAAAATATGTTCAATTTTATCACATTTTATTCAAAATGATAACATTTTTGGCTGTCTATAATAAAAATGTTAATATCAAATGTATTTATATTGTCTAAAATATTTTTGAATTAACAATGTTTACTCTTCCAGCCCGTCATGGTAGCCGATCACTTCAAGCCCTCAGTCCAGGAGATAGGGCTTCTGTTGTCAATACCTTGGCTGATCTATTAATCTCCCGACAAGCCGAAATATTGGACGCCAACACTAGAGACTTAACTGAAGCGACAAAATCAGGATTGGCCAAGCCACTTCTATCCCGTCTTTCATTATCTCCATCCAAAATCAAGAGTTTGGCAGTAGGACTCCGACAAATCGCCGAGTCTAGTCATCAAAATGTAGGAAGAGTTCTCAGGAAGACGAGGCTCGCTGACGGCTTGGAATTGACTCAAGTAACGGTACCGATTGGAGTTTTGTTAGTAATTTTTGAATCGAGACCAGATTCATTGCCCCAAGTTGCAGCTTTAGCGATCGCTTCAGGTAATGGACTTTTACTCAAAGGCGGAAAGGAAGCGTTCTATTCCAATAAAGCTTTGATGGAGCTCGTCAAGGAAGCTTTGGCTACTGTCGGATGCGCTAATGCCGTTTCTTTAGTATCAACTCGGGAAGAAATCAGCGACTTACTCTCAATGGAGAAACATATTGATCTCATCATCCCTAGAGGCTCTTCCGAATTAGTACACAGTATTCAATCGCAATCCCAACACATCCCCGTTTTGGGGCACGCCGAGGGTATCTGTCACGTGTACGTAGACAGCGATGCCGATCTTAATAAAGCGATGAAAATAGTCAAAGATGCTAAATGCGATTATCCTGCTGCGTGTAATGCCATGGAGACGCTTCTGATTCACGAAGATCACGTAATGAACGGATCATTCTTTAATGATGTATGTAATATGCTCAAAAAAGAAGGAGTTAAGGTCAACGCTGGACCGAAGCTAAGTCAGTTGTTGACATTTGGACCTCCCGCCGCAAAGAGTATGAAACATGAGTATAGCGCTTTAGAGTGTTGCATAGAAGTGGTTAAAAATACCGATGATGCTATTGAACATATTCACAAGTTTGGAAGCAGTCACACAGATGTCATTATCACGGAAAACGGTTAGTATTACCATTGACTACTGAGAAAAAAATATATCTAACTTACATTATGATCTATTGTCTATGTACATGCTATTGTATACAAACAGAAATTATCTACTAATTTTACTTCATAATTTATCAGATTGATTTAGTTGTTGATATTATCATAAATCAACACTAGCAACTCAATTTATTGTATTAAGAAACCAGTTACTTTAGGTGAAGTCTAAGTTTATGGGTCAATGATATTTTGTAATGATGCAACTACATTATTATTTTTTAGTAATTTAGTAAAAAGCAGTAAATGCAAGGAACCTAAAAATTAATATTTTATTTATCTAAATGAACATAGCACAATAAAAGATGGATTCAAAAATAATCTATAATAATATTTTCAATTCAGACTCGACCGCAGCGAATTTCCAAAGACAGGTGGATAGTGCTTGCGTTTTCCACAATGCCAGTTCCCGCTTCGCCGATGGATTCAGATTTGGTCTAGGTGCAGAGGTCGGCATCTCCACAGCTCGTATTCACGCCAGAGGTCCAGTCGGAGTCGAAGGTCTATTGACAACTAAATGGATATTAAAAGGAAAGAACCATGCTGCATCAGATTTCGCAGAAGGAGCCGACGGAGTCTGGCTTCACGAGACACTTCCTATTAACTGAATAATGATGTGTTCTGTTAACTAAAAAATAATTAACAAATTAATAAAAATTTAGGGAGTGATGTAGCTGTGTGAACTTGTTATTAATATTATTTATACTGCATGACAAATATTAGATTATTATCAGAAACGCAAATGATAGCATTTTAAATTATTGATTACATTACATACTGGGTGAAAACATGTATCACACTTCTGAAAATACGTTTAAAAAAAACACAAAAATTCAATATCAGTTTCTGTTTGTATTCATAATTTCAGTGATACAGAAAAAACATAATCTTAGCTGTCGGTTTATTTAACAAATGAAAAATGATTAAATTGTCCAAATCTTTTGTAAAGATGATCGATTTAATTTAAATAAATTATAAAATAATTATTCTCCTGAATTTATTCTTTTTCACAAGTATTTTATATTGAGGTGCTAAAAGGATTTTTGGCTCCCCAGCTATCCTGCGAGGCATAATGGTGACTTAGAAGCTCCAGTATTAACCTTTCAAGCCCGGTTGAAGTGCTGTGCATGCGGATCAAAAACTACTCTCAGGGACGGATGTGAGCCCTACATACGAAAACAATGCCCAGTTTTATCTTCCATTTACAAAGGCAATAATTAACTGATTTCGTTCAAATAACTCAATAACTATGAATAGATTCAAATTTGAGCTGTGATTATTTTTTATCATATATGATTTCAAATTTCATTAAAAAAAAATCAACTGATAAATTTAACGTTTTTTTGAGCACCTATGAATTAGCGGCCGAAACTTTTTAGAGTTACTGGTTCAGTAGCGGCCGGTCAATGTGGCATTTGATCAATGCACCCCTTGTATATGCAGGGGAGGCTATATTTCATGAAATAATATTCAAAAATAACATTTATACCATTCCCTCATTTTAAATTCAATAAAATAAAATATTAAATAAAATAAAATATTTTTTATAGACAATAAATACATGAAGAATTTAAATGTACAAAAATCTATATATTTAAGTCCATCAAATCGGTGTTTCCCATATTGGGGGCCGCAGAATTTCTTAAGGGGATTGGATAGAAATTGGATTCTGGGGGAAAAGTATAGGAATTCGAGGATTTCGAATTCGTCGGTGAGCTAAAAAAAAAACGAGTTACGGAGACATTTTTTAGATTTAGGGGGCCGTGGAACGAAAAAGGTTGGGAAGCACTGTGGTAGGGGACTCAAAGTGAAGGAAGTTGGATAGAAATTGGAGGCGAGACGACCAGATGTTCGTTTAATCAAAAATTTCTCGAATATTCTCATTTAAAGAAATTCTAAGGGCAAACATTTATTTACATTCTAATTATTATGTAACAATGTAACCACATAAAATGAAATAATATTCTGATTGGGTTCCAATAAGAATTTATTTATCGTCCGGTCCCCTTAGTTTTTAAAAAGTTCAATCCGGCCCGTTTCTCAAAAAGTTTGGTGACCCCTGGCGTAGGACATTTTTTTAGGTCTTTCAAGGTTTAGACATCAAAAGTCCCAAGAATTTACGGATTTGCCCAAATTAGGAGCGTGGAACCTTTTTTGGTAATTTTGCCATAAGCCCTAGCACGGACTATTGGGGCGAAAAACTTCACAGACTAAGCTAAAAACAACGCCACGATTTAAAATATTCATTGAAGCATCCCGGAAGCACGTTAAAATCACACATTATTATGAAGAACACTGATAAATAAATTGGTAAATATGTCGTTTAGTAGCACCTCGACTATTGCCGCGCGCGCGGCCATTGCGAATATTGGAGGCGAAGATTTCGTATTACGTATAATTTATCAGTGTTCTTCTTTTTAATGTGTGGTTTTAACGCGATTATCAAGCCCTCAATAAAATATTTTAAATCGTGGCGTTGTTTTCAGCTCAGTTTGTGAAGTTTTTCGCCGCAATAGTCGGTGCTACTTGGTGCTACTGAATGACATATTTACCAATTTATTTATCAATGTTCTTCATAATAATGTGTGATTTTAACGTGCTTCCGGGATGCTTCAATGAATATTTTAAATCGTGGCGTTGTTTTTAGCTTAGTCTGTGAAGTTTTTCGCCCCAATAGTCCGTGCTAGGGCTTATGGCAAAATTACCCCTTTTTTTTAGGTCTTTCAAGGATTTTCATACTCAAAATGTGTAGAATTTCAGAATTGGCCAGAAGGCCGCACCAGGGAAGCCAAAAGTCCGCAGTTTTTTCATGTCTGTGCTAGTTTATTAGTTGATTAGTTGACCATAGTTGACCAGAGATAATAATAGTTGACATATGACTCATAGCAATAGAGGTTAGAATAAACTGAATTTAAGACAAACCATAGAACATATTTGAAATATGACGACGAATATTCAAAAATATAGCCTAACTTCTAACTATTAAGTTTCGGCAGAAAGCAGGAAGATTTAATTTATAATACAATATTATTTATACACAATAAATTATTATAATTTTAGGTCAATGTGTGTTTAATCAAACAGCTGTCAAAATAAAACCAGACAATTACTGACCACATTAATACTGATACAGACCGTTTATAATATTAATTGACCATTTATTTTATTTGCTAACCACATTTCGAATTAGATACCGACCTATTAATTAATACAGGCCCAGCTTTTTTTAGCAATAGACAAATTATTATTTTGGACATTTTCTGTTTGTATATTTTTGTACATTCCATCCTAGTTTATGTTTCCATCCTAGTCTATGGATGAGTGCTTTGACGTTTAAGGTTATACATATTTTTTGTTTTGAATTTTGCGATACTTGTTTGGTATGGTCTGATATGGGTCTGATCCTGTTCAAAGAAAGGAAAACTTGCATTTGACTCGCTATACTGACTGTTTTAAACTAAACCAAAATGGCTCTCTTCCCAGCTTACTGTGATACATCGAAGATAGAAAAAGCCGCCGACAGTGGTAAGACTAATCTTTTATTGGTAATTGTGTGTTAAAGCTAGTCATGGATTATTTCGGCGAAAAAAATCACAAACTAAGCTCAAAAGAACGCCATGATTAAAAATATTTTTTGAGGGCTTGATAAACGCGTTAAAATCACACATTAATAAGAACTGGTACCCAGAACCCAGAAAAATGAATGCGGCCTTTAGAGAAGAAAAGGATCCCCACCCCTGGTTTAGGGTATACAGGCAGGATGAGAACTCATGTTTATATTAATAAAAGGGTAAACAAGTCATTTAGCATGTCATGGATTATTTCGGCGAAAAACTTCACAAACTAAGCTTAAAAAAATGCCATGATTTAAATCATTTTTTGAGGGCTTGAAACCGCATTAAAATCACACATTAACACTCAGGACCAATATCAGGAAATGGTCGCAATACGTTAAACCCTAGCCCTGCGCTAGTGCGGGTTTACACGCGGGAGCGTGTAATCGGTATCCATTAAGGCAAAACTAATTGATTTCGGGTTTTTGTTTTCTTATGCTACTCAACAGGGTTTGCTGTGTAGGTATGATTTTTTGGTAATTTTGTCATGAGCCATAGCACGGACTATTGGGGCGAAAAACTTCACAGACTAAGCTAAAAACAACGCCACGATTTAAAATATTCATTGAAGCATCCCGGAAGCACGTTAAAATCACACATTATTATGAAGAACACTGATAAATAAATTGGTAAATATGTCATTCAGTAGCACCAAGTAGCACCGACTATTGCGGCGAAAAACTTCACAAACTAAGCTGAAAACAACGCCACGATTTAAAATATTTTATTTAGGGCTTGATAATCGCGTTAAAACCACACGATAAAAAGAAGAACACTGATAAATTATACGTAATACGAAATCTTCGCCTCCAATATTCGTAATGGCCGCGCGCGCGGCAATAGTCGAGGTGCTACTAAATGACATATTTACCAATTTATTTATCAGTGTTCTTCATAATAATGTGTGATTTTAACGTGCTTCCGGGATGCTTCAATGAATATTTTAAATCGTGGCGTTGTTTTTAGCTTAGTCTGTGAAGTTTTTCGCCCCAATAGTCCGTGCTATGGCTCATGACAAAATTACCGATTTTTTTGTGTCGATTTACCTTACGATATTTATTGCTCCAGAATACCTAAAATTGAAATATTTTGAATTGAATTTTACATTTACCAGACTAAAAAAAACATACTACAGTTTGTTTTATGTTCTGGAATATTATTTAAATATATTTAAGTGCATTTGTGTTGGTCGAAGACAACACATTCTCCTTTCGTCACAGACGCGACGCCACGACACTCGTAACTGTCGCATGCCACGGTTGCGTGTTGCTGCTGCAGACATTGAAAAGGCATTTTAATGCATCGTCAAGTTATTCTTCCAGATTCAATCAAAGAAGATGTAGAAAACTCACAAAAGGTTTTAGATTTAGAAGAAGATATCCTCATCGGAAACATCAATGATCATGCACTCGAACCCTTTGATGAAAGTGAAGTGTTAAAATCGGGATCATCCAATGATGACTCTAGTAAGGTCAAACAATCGGAGAGCGAAGAAGATCATGGCAAATCAAGAAAGCGAAAAAGAAAGCAATCAAAAAAGAAGACAAAAAAAGCCAAGTTAGAAAAAATTACAGACGATGATTTTTACATTGATAAAAAAATCGATTATGGTAACTTGAGAGTGTCAACATTATACAATCCAGCCAGGCCGTAGTAAGTGAAAAAAAATCTGCCTATTTAAACCTGTTTTCCGTCATTCCCAGGTCTTTTTTCCTTGAGTCGAAAAAATCAAGCCAATTTGCTGTAATGTCAAATATCTTACTGAACAAATGTTTGGGATTGCAGCCAATGCGCCACAGATTTAGAATTTATGAAATTATACGAGGCAAACTTGATAAGAATTTAAGATTTTGACTGAAGGTGCTTGATGAAATTTCAATATTAAATTTGAATCATTCAAATTTTGTATATTTGCACAAGTTTTTTCCATTTACACCGGGGTTCACTTTTTGGCACCCTTATGCATTCAATTGAACGGATAAATTTGAACTGTCAGTTCAAGGTTTCAATAAGAATTGTTTTTAAGTTTTGCTCGAAATTAACCTAGAAGAATACACATCATAAACACTGACCTAGATCTCAACTTTAAATTATTTATTAACTTTACTGGGACATGAACTTAGATCAACCAATCTTACCAACTAGATCGCTGAGGGCGACTATATATATATATATCAAAATGTCAATTAAAAACCAGTTTATCAGCCCACTTCAAGCTGGTGTATATTTCATCATTTGCATTTAGCCCAAAATCATTAAAAAACGTTTATTGTGTCTCCTGTAAAATTTTTTATGTGTGGTTTCAAAGCCCCCTATAGTGGAAGCCATGCTATGGAGCTGAAAACAGGTACTTTTCTTTTGAATAAAACATACATGTTATATTCAACGAAAAATAAGGTCATAAATTGGAATTTAGAGTTGATCTATGTATTGCCGCCATACGATTTGTTAGGAGCGGCTGGGATTTAACGGCCCGGTTTTTTTTGCTGTTTTTTCTATGACACTGCTTGGAACTTAAGACTGCTATGGTGGTTCACGTCCTTTTTCCTTTCCACAGTCGATATAGATAAAAAACGCATCAAAAGATTGTCTTACAATTATTGACATCACACTTTTTTCTGATTTTCTAAAAATGGTAAGTTGAGCGTCTAACTTACTAGTCATTCTCGTTGAATCTTTTCAAATCATATTATTGCCAATCCCGTTGAGAAATGGTGAATATTTTAAAGCACACGTCTCTATGTCAATTTTCATATTTTTATGTATGAATTTGTAACCTACCTATTGCTTGAATTTGCACCATTTTCTTGTCATTACTTTGTATCAAATCCTGAAAAAGGCTTAGAGAAAGCAACTGCATCGTTTTACTGACCCTCGGTGTCATTGCTCTGACTGGCAAAGCCAGTATAGCGACCGAGTTCCGATCACCGCATGCCTCGTTCGCACGGTCGACTTGGTGTTGTTAAAAATGGCTCCAATCTTTACAAAAAGACGGCTTTTTCGAAATGTCACTCTCTTTCGTTTTCGCGCAATTTGCTGCGTTTGCCCGTGCAACGCTTAGCTTTCTTTTCCTCATTGCGCTGTGTTGTCAATTGCCGTGACAGTGGTTTTTTTTGTCTTCTTAATAAAATGTTTGTATTCTTGTCTTGTGTTCAATTGTTTTGTTTGAAACTGATGGTTAATTTAAGTCAACTTGAGCTTACTTTTCAATTCCCTCAATTTTTTTTTTCATAAATACCTTGTCTAAACTAAACGGTTGTGACATATATTACACACAAAACATCATGTATAGACAAGTTGTAAAATATTTTGATATTCCTAACATTTGACAAATGTTATTTTTTTCTTAGCTATGACTACTCAAGAGTTACGCTAGGAGGATTGATTTCAAAGCGATTAATGAAAAAAACTGACCGCCGAAGGTATTATAACATGTCGATTGTGCCGTACACTGAAGACGTAGCAACTAAAAAGTCGAAACCTGCAAAGGGTCGAGGGAAAAAGTCTATGGTTGATTTCATTACCATAATTGATAGCGGCGAACCCTGGGATGATATGACCGTAGAGAAAGACTTGCTTGACAAGACGGCTCATTTCAACAAGTATGTCAACAGCCATCCGTACGATGTTGATAAATGGATGGAGTATGTCAAATTTCAGGTAATCATATTTATATGTTAACTAATAATTATCCTTGTGATTAGTGATCGATAGATAGAGACATATCTCACGGGTTCAAGACCACTACAACACATCATTTTTTCAATCAATGTATCGATTTCTGTTTGAATGCATGGGTGTTGGTGATGTGATCAGTGATTAGTTAACCGCTAATCCTGTCCTAGCCCAATCCTTCTCTCTCTTTGAGTTTGATAGATTGCATGTTGGTTGCAGTCCTCCAATATTCCTAAAACAATTCTATGAGAATGTTGCAAACTTCTGTGATAAACAATATTTTTAATGGTTTTTTACAGGAAGACCGTAAAGCTTTTGACATTTGCAACAATCGGGTAACAAGCGAAACGACAGCTAAAAATCTCTGCTACGCAAAGCAACTCTCTATATTGGATGCGGCACTGAAGATCAACTATAACAGTATGGAATTATTGACCAAAAAAGTGGAATTATCGGAACAGAGCATGCCCAACGATCAATACCTAGCAATGCTTAAGCAACTTGTTACAACAACAGGTATTTTTCTACCATAAAACTTCTTTGTAATATTTTTTAAAATTCAATATTTCAATTGAATTTGTGTACTAAGCATGAGTGTCATTTGCAGACTTTCAGTAATTCATTCCAACAACGTTCATCTATGTTCATCCCCTCGCAAAAGAGAGACTGAGTTATTGAATTATAATTGATACTCAAAGAACGATTTCTTAAGGTGTTAAGGCATCCAGTTAAAAGTCCATATGATCCACATTGGGACAGTAAAAAAAAATAAATATTTTATTATACTTTTTTTGGTCTTTTTGTGTTTTTTTCGTAATTTATTTTACTTGGTAGTTTTGGTATTATATATTTGTTTCTTTCAGATATGAAGAAACCGTTACTTATTCGTTCTTGGTTTTGGTACATTGATTCTGTGCAATGTTCTATGGCCCTCAGCTCGGTTCCGTCTGTTAAAGAAATGTACGCGGCAGCCATAAAAGCTTTGAATAAAGCGCTAGGACCGACTTATCAAGTTTCACATGTTGGTAAGAAAATGACATTAGCATTGTTTAAATCAATACGATTCAGAATGTATGATGTAACATCATGCATCCAGAAGATGAAGTAAATAATCAAGTAGAAATTTACATATTGCTAAGTCATGCATGAAGTTTTTATGTTTCTCAATTGGGCTTCAAATTTAAAGTGACATAATTAATATATATTTATTTTTAGTGAAAATACTATTTCTAACAATATTATCTGTTAGTGGGATATTTTTTTCTTGCTGTAATCTGCTGTTAATTACCAGGCTTAGTATTAGCCCTCCAGAGACGATACTTTTTTTCAATAAAAAAATAAATTTTGAGTCATTAAAATCACTGATAACTTTTATTTCTAGCAAAAATCATATAGAAAAGTTGTGTCATGAAAATAATAACTAACAATTCCAAGAAGTTCATTTTTGAAAAAAAAAATAAACAATTTTTTTAAAAATCGCATTTGCTTTTGGTAGTTGGTCTGTTCCCAAACCTGATGAATAGTTGAAGTCGGTATCCTTTTTACCCGAAATTAACTGAAGGCAACGATATTCAGATAGAAAAAGGATGAATAGTGGGATCAATAGACAACGGTGTTTACTGTGACCATGTGGTCACGCTCGTCCATATATGTACAATATATTTTTTACTTAATATTTTGCTATCACTAATAATGTCATAAATACTAAAAATCCTGTTGGCCTGTGGGAGCCATAACTGGAGCCTTATAAATTATTTCATTTGTTTCGAGCATTATTCACAAAGTAATAAATAATTCTCTATTTATTGTTTCTATTCAGATATCGTTTATCGATTGGGACTGTTTTTGAGACAATCTGGATTGTTTGAGCAACTGTGGATACTGATGAAAATGAATATC
This sequence comes from Himalopsyche tibetana, assembly GCA_030503985.1. Classification (NCBI taxonomy): domain Eukaryota; kingdom Metazoa; phylum Arthropoda; class Insecta; order Trichoptera; family Rhyacophilidae; genus Himalopsyche; species Himalopsyche tibetana. Next base: position 10,236,469 of record JAPJYX010000024.1, read on the forward strand.
GAAATGAATCTGGCCGCGTCCAGAGGTGTCCAGACTTTCGATTTTGAGACACTATTGCCTAAAGTGGATGAAAATTCGTTAATGGCTGAAGAAAACAAGGTAAAATTTCTTTTTTTATCTGGGCATTATGTATGGAGAAATATTAAGAGTGTATCAGGAGAGTGGATTTCTCATTTGCACCTTCTTTCGTGGGGACCTAAAAGAACATAAAATATTTTCCATCGTTCGGTGCGAACTTTGAGAAAATTATTTTTTAATATAAAATTCAATACTGTATATCTGCCGAAATGACAGTCTAGTCAGAGCAAATGTAAAATAGTGATTTTGTGCTGAATCATCAAAATACGATATCTTTTTACTATAAAGCTGTTATATTCTTTCTCTTCTTTGGTCATGTTCGCTCCCTATGTGGAGCATATGGCCGCCACGCGGCACCTCCATGTTTCCCTGTCTCCCGCCAATTGCTTTGCTTCCTCCCATGACATGCCAGCGTCCCTCAGTTCAGCCGAGTACATCCTATGGATAGTACCCGATGGACGTCGGGGGCGCCGGAATCCCACCGGCCAAAAGAAGAGGCAGGCAGAATTGAGGCTTTCCGGAGGCATCCGCAGCACGTGACCCAGCCAGTTCCAACGTCTCTTACTGTCGTGTTTTGTCATAATATGGTAGAAATCTAAGCGTGTGAGAGAGAACAGGCAAACAAAATTTTAAGATTTTATTTGTAAACAAACTATCTCATTATATCATTCCTTTCATGTAGAAATTTTTGTCTATGGTAACAGTGCTTGTATGCGGCGTAAACATTGATTATATACATACACATATTACTTTGGGAAAATTAAGGATGGGGTTTTTTATTCTATTGATTTGTATTTTTGCGAAAGCACACCTGCTCTTAGATCGTATCCTGCATTTACGGTTGAAGTCATTAAGTTGAAAATAAAAAATCGTTAATCATTGATCAACTATTTATTTTTCAGTTAATATCTAGTGGACTTCCCCTCAGTACAATTTGGTGTCGCATTGAATCTCTTCGTAGCACCCTGCACTGGCTTCCATCTAGGAATGATGAATCAGACGATCCGCAGCGGATCGTCTTCTCCACAGACTTGGCAGACTTCATAAAGCCGGTGACCAACAAATCTGACACTTTCAATTTGATTGTGAATCTCATAAGGTGAGTTATTGGAGCTGTACGTTTCTTCACCAATGATTTTCAAGTCGTAATGATGTATTTATAAGTGTCATTTTATTTCACTTTTACAAAATGCCATAATAACTTATAGCTATGTCTAAGTTTTAAATTTTATAAATTTGTAGAACCTGACAAATTGAATATGTTATTACGTAGTTATTGATTTGAAGATATGTTTTTTTCTTTTAACAGACTATTGAAGGTTCCTATATTGCCTATGAGGCAAGCATTGACAGATGTTCTTTCATCGGCCTCGATTGACTGGGAATCAGATAGTGCTGATTTAATGCCATTCCTGTATACATTGATCGACGGACTGCGTCCGTTTGACAGATTACACGTGAGAATGGTTTCAAAAGTTATGTCAGAGTTTTCGGAAACACCAAATGCATTCGCAGGCTCAGGAGGTAAATGAGTAACAATAATAGTTGTAATGGTTCGGTCTTTGTAGTGAGATTTTTTTATGAAATTAAGTATATCAAATATATTGATGATGCTATACAAGTTATGCTATCAAATTTAACACGATTCTGGCCATAGATATTTATTTATAAAATATTTAATAATTTAATGTATAATATATAAATATCTTTATATTATCAATAAACCTATTTGTGTAACATCATGTTATGTTGATTTTTATTGTATTTATTACTGTTATTATTTACCTAATATGTGAAGATTTTTTTAAAGAATTTATCTTAACTTTGGAGAAAAAAGTTTGGGCCATCCCTGTTAGCAAATATTTAAAAATTATGTTTTTCTCTTGTAGACTACTTCACTTTTGTGACATCCATGATACTACAGTGCTCGAAATGGTTCGATGGAAAAGAAAAGACAGCACTTTTGATTTGGTGGATCCGGTATCAAAGATTTGTGATTGCCGCTTTGAGGTAATTAATTTAATGTCAATCAGCAAGAATATTAGTAGTCGAATCTTGTATTTGCAAGGAGATGGTAACATCAGAATGTATATAAATTCTTAACATATCGTCGATGCACATCAAATATGGTCTATGTGACACTTTGTACATTCTGAGATAATCGATAAAAACTGTTTAAAAAAAAACGAAACACAAAATAACACTTCTATGGATGCAAAAATTAGGGGTTAAATATTTTATTCAGTATAAGAATACATTTATTGCAAATATTTACTATTTTGAACAAGAAAATGGCATTTTTCTGGGTTTTTTGAACATGGAACCATTTTTAATACTAGCTGTCAAAATATTTTATTCAAAATAATTCAAATTTGATAACTAGGCAATAGTCTAGTGTCAAGTAAACAGAATTTAATTACGATATTCTATTATCAAAACATGTATGTGAATGTTACGGACATACTATGACATTGGAATTATGAATTGCATATGCAGAGGATATAAGTTTTTAATTATTAAATTATTTATTTATTTTCTATCTTGACAAACATTTTATTTTACTCTAGCTGATAATATTTTTTCTATCTTCCCATGGGGTATTAATACTTGCACCCAGACTTGTAGCACCCATATTTACACGGCAAATAAAAATAATGCAAAACGTGTTTGCGATTCAGCGGAAATCAAACCCTTAACCTCCAGACTCAAATTCAAATGAGAAGAGAAGACCATTATTGTATGTAGGGCGTCATATATTTCTTATTTTTTTTTCATTATATATAAATGTTACTCTTAAACAATTCTGAAAGCATAAATATTAAGCATTCTCTATTGAAAAAATAAACACAAGATCATTGTACAGTAAAACCCCCATTTACACTATATTCGGGACCGTGTAATTGGGGGTGTGAATGTCATACAAAATAAGGGATTTGATTTTTTTCCGCGGAAAACGCAAAACTAAGATTTCCCTTAGTTTTACAAAAAAAACTGTATGCGAAGCACAGACGACCGTCTCTTAGTAACGGCAATGGAATGCGAATATTTCAAGCCGGCGCGTAATTCGGGGTAGTGTAATTGGGGGTTCCACTGTAATGTTATTTTTATTTCAAATCGTTCATCAATCAAACAAAAAGTAATATCTATAAATAATAGCAACATAACGAAGCGTATACAACACTGTCATTATTAATTGAAACAAAATTAGCAACACAAAAAAAAACTAAATTAACATTTTTGCTCTTACATTGATGCTAGGGAATCACAAAGAGGGTGATGATCTTTTTACATGTTTAAATTCATGCAAATGTCTAAATTTGGAGTCAGACAAGGCAAAAAGTCTGTCATACTGAAACAACGGGGACAATTTCTAGAATCACCAATCAATCCCTCGACTGATATATTCCCCGGTGGTAAACATTTTATAGCCTTTAAATCTGTGACAACAGGATCTTTTACGTTGTTTCCTGGTGTCAGAGATGTTAAATTCGATTCTATAATTTAAACAAATATCTGTTCCATAGTGACTGATTTTATTTTTAAGTAAAACACTTGTCAGTATTCGATTACGATTATGTCAATTACAGCGATCAAAAATTAGCATGATCTCATTAAATGATCTCTGTCATTAATAAGGTGTTGCTGATTACTTCATATTGTGTAAGTGCTTTGTGTGATGCTCAAAATATAAATGAGGATTTTGCGGCACAGTTTATGTTTATTCTCGTCCTTAGTAAAAAATATATTTATATCGTGTTCTTGACATTTCTTCAAGATAGCCGTACTTTCCAGCAAACGCTTTCTTATAGCACGCATTGCTACAAAGACCAGATAATGTGGTGTTTTATCCGATCAAGTTTTCAACTTCCAAAAACTGAAATATGTGTAAAAGGTTATTTTCTGTTATTTTCTGACTACGTAAAGAATTTGTATGCATCACTTTTAATTTGTGTAAACATCTTATTCCCATAGACTATACTTGCTTCGATTGGCTTGTTAATATTTTCCGCAATGCTTTTATAGCTGACATAGATTTCCTCGAGAGTCTTCGAGAGTATTCACTAACTTTTCTGCTATTTCCAATACAGTAATAAAAATATTAACAATATGTGATTGCAACTTGTCAGCGAACAACAGTGATTACATATCTATATTTTTATCTTCAAAAATATTTACATCTTTATCTTTAAAAAAAAATGCTTTCTCGGAAAAGAAGGCTGATAGAAGGAAATATAAATTACACCATACACAAAACCATGACAGTATGAAAGTAAAATATTATTAAAATCTCTAAAGTTAGATACCAACATTTAGATTTTTGAGTCAGATGATAATGTGCTAATACTTCATCTAATATAATGGGTTTCTCATTTTGTTGTAGTTTAATTTTAGTATTAATATATTTAAAATGCAACAACTTACTGCAAAATTTTTAACCAAATGGTAAAATACAGAAAAAACAGTGATATCAAATGTGATTTTCACTTCGAAAACACCCAACGCGTAAGTCGAATCATAGATGTAAAATATGAACCATGTGACCATATACGCAGTACTAGTACGTGGCTAGCCACGTATTAAATATGATGCATGTGCAGTAAGATCACATGGTTCATATTTAATTGCAATTTTTTGAATGATGTCAAATAGCTCTTCTTCTATCTCCTTTAAAATGTTATATTATTACATGGTTCATACATTAGAAGGTGGAGGAAAAAAAAAGAAAAAAAACTGTATATTTAACTAATTTTCGTAAAAATCGTCACATATACCATATTTGATGTGCAGCGACGATATAATCAAGTAAATGAGTATTTTATGGTAATCAGATAAGACCAAAGAAGATCAAGTGTAATTTATTTTATTTTCAGTACTGAAGATAATTCTCAGAAGGTGATTGCTTCTCGTGTGCGCAAATCAGTAAAAGAAGTTCTCAAATCTGAAAGAGAAAATGTGACTCTGTATGCTGAATTCTCATCCCTCGAGGCGCAATTGTGCGGAATGGAGAGGGGCTGCTCCGTTTTAGAGACTTCTCTGAGAGCTATTCCGAGCTGCTACAGCCCGTCAAGAGTACATCTGTCGAGGTTATGTTTTCATTAATATACAAAATTCCTAATGCCTAACAAATTACAGTGCGCCATATTTTCCTTTGTATCACAATACCCTAAAAATTATAATCGCAGTTTTAATAATACTGGCAGAAAGCTGGCAAATCTATAATTCAGTGTGTTTTGTTATTGATTATAACATATACAGTAAAAGTACTTTAATTCGAACAACGATAATTTGTAATTAGAAATTTTCGTTATTTCTTTGTCCCAAAATTGACTTTTCAAAGTAAATTCTACCGATAATTCGAAATATCGCATATTTCGTAATTCATAATGTTTTTCGTCAAAATGTTCTTACGATTTCTAATAATTCAAAATTTTTGTTGAGGCTTTTGTCACACTAATGTGGTAAACAGATGGTAATAAGAAAGTAGGGACAGAATACACAAAAAAAAATCTCAAGGCTACGTCGAACACGAACTTGCAAGCAAATATGCACCATATGTATTTTTTGACAGTTATTCTAACATCTTTGGAATGTACCAAGGAATGTGTGCCTCTGTTGTCTTCACAACAAACCCATTAGTGTAAGGGAGACATCAATATATTAGGTATTTACTAAACTTTGAATGGTACACTGTTCGTAAGTGACGTCATTCTATTTTATAGCACGTGCCCGGACAAATACATTAAATATGTATAGTGTTTTTTATTCCTATGAGATAAAATAATTGTATGTATTTTTTGTTCTTTTTTTCATTTGAATATGTTCTATTATCGTAATATTGCTGATATACATAATTTTTATTTTAACAGAACGAAGAAATGGCCGCGTTTCAAGCTGAAGGGCAATTGCCGCGTTTTTTTTTTTGTGATCGCGTAATTCGTAATTCAAATTCTATTGTTATTATTATTATGAAAACTTGACTATAATTTTGATTTTTACAGAACGAAAAAATGGCCACGATGTTCCAAGAAGTCGGCATTTGCCGCTTTTTTTTTTTTTTTTGTGATCGAGTAATTCGTAATTCGAATTTTTTTGGTAAATCCAGTCCCTTGAATTTCGAATTAACGGACTTTTACTGTAGTAGCTTCCTAACCGCTAGTAACTTGACAAATTTCCAAACAGTATGTTTTATTTAATTATATTTGCAGATCCTTCATTGAATTATTGCTGAAAGGTGATGGTCAATGTACTGAAAGTGTTATGCGGGCTATAAACGTCCTCGTTTCTGTGGCGAGTGATGAACTTCTCCCTAAAGATCTCTTGACACCGTGCAGCGACCAAGCCATTGAAGAAGCATTGAATTTAGTACGGTGAACCGATGAATATTTTTATCAATTTTGATTATTTACCTGTTCAATCCCCGTTCTATATATATACTTATCATACAATATTCGGCAGGCGAATGAATATTGAAATATTTTTTTCCCCAGTTCTCGGGCCGCACCGATACTCAGCTTCTGGCCGCTGCAAACTTTGACCGAGAGATGCTGTTAGTTGAATTTATGGTACCCGACGAGACCGTCGATTGGATTTGTTGTCACGGGTGGCTGATTTACTTGACGCAGTCGCACAAGGCGTTGAAAAAGTTTTACAAAAAAATACAAACTGCGACTCATATTGAAAAAGATGACAGAAAACAATTTGACTCAAAAAGGTACTTTACATTTGCTTCGCTTTGATATTCACATTTATGCTTTCAAAATTATGACTTTTTTTTTTACCATGTTCGCTCCCAATCTGGAACATATGGACTCCTGATGGAGTTTATCTCAACAGAAGTGTTTCTACAAGAACTGCTTGTTATTCAACCTCTCTTTTTCCAAAGAGAGTAGGAATAGAAGGATAGCGCTAGGACAGGACTAGTGGTTAGCTAATCGCTCTCGATACGCGCCGTTCATAGGATAGGATGGGTGGGAGGGGGAAATTTAATACATCACATACATTCATGCTTTCAAACAGAAATTCATAAATCGATTGAAAAACAATATATTAAACAGCCGCCTGCCTGGTCGAGTGGTCAACATTGTTAGCTTCGGTTACGGAGGTCGCGGGTTCAAATCCCAGTACAGACAGTTTTATCTATGAATTAGTAAGGCAGAAATACTATTTATAGTGAAATGCTATTACTAGAACTTTAATGTAAAAAATGTTCAAACCCTCCTTAATGGTATGCTGGTTTGTTGAGGATGGAAACTATTTTTAAAAATAGGTCATGCGAAAATTGTTCCTGTACTGTACATTATTCTTTGTTTGAAATAAAAAACACCTTTGAATTAACTGGCAACACGGCACGGAACATTTTTGACCCCAGCAACACTGTGCCAAATGCCCGACGTAATAAAGATAAAAGGAAGAATTATATCTTTTACACTTTTTCAATGTTTTCTGCACATTTGGTGAAAAATTTGAAAAAAAATCTTAGTGTATGAAATTTTATACCTTACAATTGTGTTTTAATGTAACTTTACTGCATGAAATACGTTACATGACAGTGACGAGAGGCCAGGAGCTTCAAATTGTCAGTGCTTGCAATGCCAGTATCGCATTGTCAAATGAGTTTTACATATTTCTTAAAATTTTGTTTGAACTTTAAAGTCAACAGGAATATTATTTTGTATTACTGTTATATACACGCATAGGGAAAAAACATCGTATAGTTCTTAGAATAAAAAAAAATTAACTACGAGTTGTGCACATCAAAGGTTGAAGAATGCTTGTCATTGAAACATTGGTAATGCAAGTGAAGGTAAATCTTTAAAGATCACTGAGAACTCCGTCTTTGTATTTTGTAATGTCATGAGCTATTTTGTTTAAATTGAAACACTGACCGGTTTATAGTTTGATACACTATACAGATGTTATTTCTTAATTTGACTCAGCTGCAGTGGCGGATTAAGCACTAAGGAGGCCCCGGGCGCAGTAAAATCTCACGTAAAACAAAATTAGATATTGAAAACTGAATTAATAATATTCGAGTTATACATATTATAAGTTATTTTTGAAGGCTTTAAAATTCAGAAGCCCAAGCGTGCAGCACATGTGCTCATAGTTTAATCCACCATTGCCATTGCTGCGCTAGTTGACTTAATAGCATAAGAGAAATGCTTTTCGAATTGGAAAAGCAAAAAAATGTATAAGTCAAGGAAAGGGAGCACGGTCGATTACCACGTTTGCAAAAAAACAGTAGTTTCGGGTACAAAACGAAACGGCGGGATAATGATGTTGATGTCTCTTTGTTATTGTTTTCAGACAAACTTGGATTCGAGAGAACCTGTTTGAATGGTTTGTCACCGTCACGAGCTCCAACATCCGTATTACGTCTGATGGAAATCCCGACGATGTATTGTCAGAGAGGAAACTTTTGACTCAATCTCTGGAAGAATTCTCATCAAACAGTGTCATCGTTTTGTATTGCGTAGAAGCTTGGGGGAACAGCGGGCCGATCGGCAGGTGGCGCTTGATTAATATTTTGAAACAATCCGACCGTCCGTCACAACTGTTGGCGATAGGATTCCTTCTACACGATTTTGTGCATCTATTTCGTAGTTTTGGTAAGATACTTGATCTAATATTGATACATAATAATGCTTTTCATTAACTACTCTAACATGAATGGCTTTAAACCTTATAATGAGATACTCGTTTTGTCGCAGAGCCGAGCTATGAAGATTCGTGGCAGCCCGGACATGCGAATCGTTTACTGAATCTCCTCCAAACCCTCACTCGTCACTCCACCCTCAAGAGATGCGTGTTAATTTGGCAGATGTATCTGATGTTTGTCTCCCGTCACACGCGAGAACCGATAGATTCAGCAAAAAAAGTCTTATACCAAGCGTTAGACGAATGCCCTTGGAATAAGGTCGGTTGAAAGAGCAATAAAATTATCCCATAAATGTTTACTTTTACAATATTTACCTCAAAATTTTCTATAAAATATTGATGAAAAACTTACATTAGAAGTCCGTATGCTCCACATTAGGTGCGGACATGGTTAAAATAAACAAATGTCATATCTTGAGCAATACTTAACACACCTTTAATCACAATCTTCGCACATGTATGAGCATGAAAATAATGATAAAAAAAATATCTTTATTATTTTAATAAATTTTAGTAATTTTACTATAAGCACGGTCGTGTGCAACAAAACTATTTAACTCAGTGATACAGTATGGGTAATTACTATCTGTGTTGAACACATGCGGTACTTTTATTGACCTATTTGAAATGGAGGGCAGAGACTATTTAATGAATGGAGAATATTATTTTTAAGTTGAATCGGAGAGCATGTCCTCTGTGGAGGTGTCCGCATAGCGCCCAGTCTGCTGCCAAACACTCGTTACTTAAAAAAACCTGTAACTTTGTCATATTTTTTGACGAGCTGAAAAAGACATTCATTAACATACCGATTAACAAATATTTGACAGCATTTTTCTAACCATACTCAGCTTTCCACCTTCAATATTAATGTTTCGCTTTCAGGTAATCCTAATCCACCGTCTAATTGTCGGGCTTATTTTTTTTCAGGGCTTGTATCGAATGGGGTGCGCCAATTTACCATCGGAGTACGCAGAACTGATAGATTTGATGGTGGAAAAACAGATAAGACTTCATACGATGCCTGAAGAATTAGAGCCTCTTTAAAATACCGAGAATTTCGAATTTGAAATCTGTCATACGCTAAATATGTGGATGTTGCAAAATTAGTAAACGCGCATTAAAGTAAAAAAATAGTCAGTTCCATATTCATTATGAATAGTTTAATATATTCACAGTCTGCGATTGATTGTGAAAATCTGTTAAAATAAATTTTGATTCACAGATGGTGTCTGTTCTAAAATATCAGTGGTAGTAAATGTACACCAATTCTACAAACTTAGTACCCATGAAGATACGTAAAAATTAAAAGAAAAGTGCCAAAATGGGGTAGATGAACAAAATGCATCGATTTGTGACGTCAGACGATATTGTCACTTCCTCACTAGTCACGTTTATAAATTTCTTCAACCTTTTGGGCTTATATTTCTTTGGTTTTGTAATATTGTATTACCTACTCCCTGTCGCAAATTTCCATATATCTACAGTTTTTTTATGATATCACGCAGACACAAAAAATCAAATTCTTAGACATAATTGAAGTTGCACCATCAATTATGGTTAACGAGGTCATTCGAAACTGTACACAGTATGTGTGGGATAATCCAAAGATGCAGCGATCGGTTCACTGAATGTAATATTTATTCATAAATGACTTTCCAAGGAAACGATTATAGGCTTAAGTTATTTTGTTAATTTTGTAATCGAGATTTATTTAGAGAGATCTATACCACCATACCTAAAATGTACATACATATAACATATGATAACTTTAGTCTGACTGACGTTTATGTAAGGTTACTTTATCATAAATGTAGAAGTACTATTTATTGTAAATTTAAAATAGTATTTTATAAAATAAAAAAAAACATTAATATTGCTGTTTTATTTTAAAAGAAAATAATTGAATTTGTCAATTAGAAACGTTTTGATCTCACAATTTTCATTAAACATTCATTTACAGTTTAGATCATATATGGGCAACCACCGGCCTGCCGAGCTATTTTGTCCGGCCCTTATTCATTTCGGCGAAGTAATAGAGAAAGAAATTAATAGTTCCAAGGAGGGATTAAATAATGGAGATGACACGTTCATTGTATAAATAAAAAAATATATAACAAGTAGCAACGTGTTTTATTTAATTTAATATTACTTTATTATGTTTAATAATTTGGTCCGGCCCTCGACTCGGAGTCTGAATTAGATTGATAGTTTTCCGTAAGCTCAGTTCGTAGGGTGTGAAAGGGGTAACCGTTTGATTCTGCCCGGTCTCATTTCCCCAATACTTATCTTCACACCTGCGTGTGAATTTTGGGTACGTTAGTGTCTGCTAGCAGTCAAGACCGAGAAAGAAGGGAGAAATGGTCCTCTACAAAGTGTGTTGAGTGGTTAACGAGTCTGATTGATTATAAATAATATAATTGTCTGCTTCGATTCCTGTCAAATAGTATCTTCATATGCAGATATGACGGGTCGAAATTTCCAATTTTCCACACAATCAACACGTGAAGGAAGGTACAATTATTCAAAAGTTATTGATATCGGTAACTCGATTTATTTGATTGCACGTTTATTGCTGGATTTTACACTTCTACAGTGCAAGGTATCCGTTTTCAATGCTCACCACCAATGTTCCCGCTAATATTTATATTTGCGCACATTTTTTATTTTCCTGAAAATTTACTACTTACAGAAGTTGATGGTCCGCACACACAATAGAAAAATTAGAGGGAACGTTGCTCACCACCCTCAGTATCGCTCAATTTTGTTAAGACACACTTTAGGTCTGCACGGGCCGGGTTCGGGCGAGTGAGCGCAATTGAGATTCGGGCTCGGGCCGGACCCGGGTAAGGAATTTATTTCTTCAGAAAAATATTTCAGACTGTTCGTGTCATAAGTCAGCCATAATGATTTTAATTATAACCAGTTCTATAGAGGAGTATAAATCTGGGCTTCGGGTCGGGTTCGGGTGACAAGTGTGGTATTAGACTCGGATCTAAGTTTTTCGGGCTCGGACCGGGTATTTTTGTAAAACACAGTGAACACAGATTCAAGTGATATACAAACACAAGGAACTGAAAAGCAATGCCAGCCGACATAGGATCCATTGAATTGTTATTTTTCATTTTAGATAGTGGTTTTGCGCACGCGTGTTCAACATAATAATATGCATTCACACAAAGCCGTGAATGAAACAAAATGTGCTAGTGTCGAAAAAAACTACAATAAAAAGCAATGCATGAGTGATCACAATTTCTTTATTGAATTACAACATTTTTTTGCACACAGCTAAAATTTTTATATTTACCTGGACAAATTCATTTTTAGTACATTCCTTTAAGAATGTTAACATATAATAACTCGTGTGATTATAATAATATTTACATAGAACGTTTATTTAACTACAAAGAAAAAAACAAACAGTGCTAATTGAAAATAAATAAATCTATTCATCGTACAGACGGATCCCTGATTGGGACGGGACGGTTCTTTTTCTCTCTTCGAAGGAACTGTAGTTGGAGGAACTTCGTTCGAAGATTCTTCTGTTGGAGGTTTCATACGGCACATTTCTTCTTTGCAAATATTGCTGCATTTTTTCCTAATTCATTGAAAAGGATGCGGGTTAATTATTTTTAAATTTATGGATGTCAATAAGAAATTGCACATTAGGTAGGTAAAAATACTACATATTATAATTTTAACACTAGATATATTTTTGTTTTTAAATTATGTCAAAATTGCAATCATGAAGGTTTTTTTTTCTGAGGTAATTAATATGCATACATTTATATATATCTATCGGCTCTTAATACATTTAACTCATTGGATGTAAAGAACATTCCTAGCATGTTGCCGTATATATGTTAGCCACGCGCACAACTCGCTCGGTGTGTTCATATTATTTCCTGATTATTGTGCCATGATTGCAAAAAACGGTAGTGTGTAAATCTAATGACTTTGTCATTTCTTCCGCATAAAGGTTGGTGTATGCTTTTGCTTAGAATACGTTTATTACATAGGTTTAAAATTTTATTTTAAATTATTTACTGTTTTTCTTATAACGTTCTTTAAGGTTTTTTAAATTTTTTTATCTTATAATATTTTATTTCTAAAAATTAGTAACTTCCCAAAACAACAAAAAAATCTGTGAAAAAGACCCATTTGGAAAAACTGAAAGAATACGGTACAAATATTGTTAGATTGAAAAAAAGGAATTGAGGGAGCCATTTTCTTTTTTTGTCCGAATAAGCCGGGTTTGGAACTATGTTTTCGGGCATATCACTGTCATTGTACCAAAGTTATTTTAAAATTATTTACTAAGCAAATTTTATGTATCTATTATTTGATAATTATATATATTTACAATATGATACAAATATAAATTACCAAGCGACTGCAAAATTAATTTATTTATCAAGAAAATCAAGAAATAAATATGCAGTGCGAACGCTACTTTAAGTAATGTAAAAATGTATAGATAGGCGGCACGCATTCCGAAATTTTGGAGATCAACATCATTTCATAAAATCAGCATGGCACAAAACACAAGCCGTTTTAACTCACATTGAATGTGTTAAGCTGCACCAATGAAATACTGCCAAGTATAAGTTATCGTAAAGAGATCAGCGGGCTATGTAAATATGACTAATATTTGAAAAAAACTCACGTGGAACAGGACTGTTCATTCTGGGCGCATTCAATCAAATCCTTCCATTTTTTCAAAGATTGAATTTTATAAGGTTTGCAATCTTCTTGGTCTTTCTTGTAATCAAACATTCCTATCAGTTTCCCTCCTGATGTCAATATATTCCAATAATTACCTTCCTGTTTTTTCTGAATAGTGATTGAGCAAAACAATTTTAAATGAGTGTGCATTCTCAAATCTACAGATGATGGCGTAATGCCAAAATCGTAAAAAACAATGTTACAACTCTTCAGAGCAGGGGTCACCAAACTTTTTTAGAAACCAGCCGGATGATTTTTTTCAAAAATGTTGAGTTGGATAAAAACTATTTATATTTGAATTCTATTCAATTTCTTTAAAAATCTATATTTTGGTGTGTAAAATATTTATATATTAAAAATCAGAGCTGGATTGAAATCTTTGTTGAGCCGTAGTTTGGTGATCGCTGCTTTAGAGTATTATACTATATTCACTTAGTGTTAACTGTCAATTCTGGTGGAAAGGTACCATATATTAAATAAATAAAACACTTTTTTGTACTAATTCCACAATCTAATATATAAAAATGAATGTTTGTTTGTTCGTACTATATGTGCTGTCAAGCCGCTGTTCCGATTGCAATAAAACATTGACAAATGTTTTGCTTGCACTTCCGGGAAGGTTATTGGCATATTAAAATTATCTTACAGTAGGTCTTATATATAAAAATCAATGTTTGTATGTCTAGTACAATTAAAGTACAGTAGGTGGCGCGTGTCGTACCATAGACAATCGGCAGCAAACGTCAATCAGACAGAAAAAGAAGACATGCATTTCAAGAAACACACTTAAAAAACAAACACTTCCTTTCTTTGAGTAGGATGACAACGCTTGCCGGGAACCGGCTAAGATTTAATACGATCAAGGTACTTTCATTATTGTTTGATAATGTTCTCGATAAACGAAACTGGTCCTGATGTTTTTTTCTTTTAATTATTTTGATCTAAAATTTTAAAAAAAATTTGGCATTACAGCTAATGCCAATACGCCAAATATTTCAAAGTTGCAGATCATACAAGAAAAACTCAATGAGAATTTCTATAAGTCACTTGTGATTAATTCGAGGAGAATTGACATCACAAACACCCTCGTTTTGGGTCTCAAATTTTAAATACCTTACCGGGAATCAAATTCAGACCCACCTGATCGGTAGAGCAAGCTTTAACCAATAAGACCACAGCAGGCGACTTAACAAATTAATACGATCTTAACAAATAATGTGGAATAAAAACGAAAAAGTGTTTTTATGCTTGAAAGCGTTAATCATGGAACACGTCAAAATTTATAGATCTATAACCTTTTATCGAATGGAGTTATGCTATACTAACCAAACAGAACTCGTTTTCCACGCACAGAATGTTGCTGTCTTCTAAATTTCGGAAGGGAACTGGCTTTTGATCACATTTTATTTTGTCAATCATTTCAACATTAGATACCTGGTAAACATAACATTTATTACAAAATTACGAGGATAGTATATTTTTTAATTGCTTATTGGCGTGTTAATAATGTGTTAATTTGATCGAGTGCTATATTATTAGCCTAAGTCAGTATCTATCGTGTTTCTAAAAATTATAATCTATAGAAAAGACTCATTTAACCACGGATATGTAAATTAGATACTTCAAATATAATTCACAAAACATCACAAATAGAGTTTTCAAACCACCGGGTACACATAAAAAAAAATAACAGTTAAAAGAGAAAGCGCATCAATGTGTAGAATAAAGAATTAAATTATCATAAAAATATCAATATGACTCAAATATTTTGAAATTGAAAATCATATGAGATAAACTCTATGAAAAGAAAGTATTATTGTAGGTAGACAAAGCATTGTCTTATAGTGACAGAGGAAAATCAAAACAAATATATTGCATAAATTTGGGAAAGGTTAGTTACGCTTAGAAATGTATTTATTTTGTTCAGCGGCCGAATTGCTGTTCATTTTTATTCAGTTATCTAAAGTTTTTTTTCTACACATTTTGGGTGAAAAATGTAGGTCGGGCTAAGCCCACCTAGCCCAGTACCTCGAACCGCCACTGGTGATAATTTTTTCCTTGTATACTTTTAAAAAAAATCTTAAAGGTGATCCGCGAGATTTAAAATTATATATTTAATGTTCTGTGAGGTTCTAAAGTTTGCCGATCGCTGGACTAGGCCACAGCGGCGATAATAATAAATACATACTTAGATGTCAATTAACATATCTGGATAGCTTAAAAACTATTACAATCTATGGTTTAAAATGGTATTAACAAATTCGCCAGAAAGATGCCGCATACGGGCCTTGTTCCCTATATTCTTAACCGTAGTCAAATGGTTAAAAGTACAATCTGGCGAATTGTATAGCGTAGAGTTATCAGAATGGTGCCAGTCAACGAAAACACCTACAAGATGTGAGCTTTATCATTCTATTTGAAAATAATACTAATCACCCAGTACTGCTCTCCTATTGTCTTTTTTAAAGTAACGGAACTAAAATTGATGGATATAGAACACGTGTTCCCAACCTGAGGGTCGCGAAGGGCTTTCAGGGGGGTCGCCAACTTTTTTCGATTGGATTTGAACAACAAATTAACGAAAAAGTATAGCAAATCGAGGATTTCAAATTCCTCGGGGGGTCGCCTAGTCACATGGCTTTATGAAAAGGGGTCGCCACCCTAAAAAGGTTGGGAACCTATGATATAGAATAACCAATCTAGAAGCATGTGAATACTATTAAAAATCAACCAAAAAATGTAAAGGGAACATTTAAATAGTTTTTTTCGAATGCTGAACCATTTGCATTTTAGGATGTAGGCGGTTATGCTTCTGCACCCATAGCATGCAGGTCCATTCACGAAATTTTGATGCCACACTCATTACGATATGCCCAATGTCTATTGACATCAAGTTCTGCATCTCAAACCATTTCTCTCACATGTACTCGTCTAGGCTTTTGTTAACCTCGTGAGTTATTTAATCTATCATTAATTATCATGATTTCTCTCCCCTTAGCATTGTTGATTTTAAGGTAAGAAAATTATGTTTCATTCAATATTAATCTTTCATTTAAATAAACGTATACGGCCAGTGTGCTTCGACTTTTTTGCATAGTAAAAATGATTATCCACTCAGTAAAACTAAAACTATAAAATTAAAAATTAAAACTTACCACTAAGGAGACAGTGTATTGATTATGACGAATCGTTAAATTATTTTCACGAGGAACTTCACTCTCCGTTTTTGATTTTATTAACAGACGCTTCAAAAGATTCTGATCCACAGTCGGACGCGGCGTTGGGTTTTCAGTCGTCGGTGCGTTATCGTTTGCAAAATCAAAAAATGCTGTACCGTTTTCTTTATCGACAGTAGTATTATTACTATCTAAATCGACAGTTTCAGTACTATTTGTACCGTCCAAAGTTGTCATATGTTCAACATTGTCGACAGTCGAAGTGCTATTTGTATTATCTAAGCTTGAATTTCCATTTTTTTTATCAGCTTCCGATTCTGTAACGACAGTTTCTATTTTATCAGTCGTTGAGTCTTTCTGGTCAGTATCATTGCCAGCTTTGATCTGGCGTTTTGCTTCGTTATTTTCATTCTTACGAATTGAATGTATCGGAAGGGGTTTACCGCCGTACTGAATTTTATTTGTCGTAGCAGAGCTATCAGCTAATAGTGTTCTCGTATCTGTCGACGTTATTGGCTTTTTCTAAAAAAAATATAATATCAAGTACATATTTTGTTGTTATATAAAGGTTATGTTTGGGACATTTTTTTTATTTACCACTTTCGCTTTCAGGACTCTAATAAATACGATGTCAAGACAGCGTCTCAATCAATCGATAAAGATATAGTATTGACTGTGCTCAATTTTTAATAATTATAGAAAGAGGAAATTCTGATCGAAGAAGAGTGATAAAACTCAAAAGTTTCATGTTAAACGGTAGCCAAGAACATTTACTTTTTCCTTTTCATTGCTGTGTATTGTCGTTTTGTTCAATCCGAAGTCGGTCTGATGATGTTTGCTAGATTGGTTGTTCCCTGCCATAATTGGTTTTAAACTTTCCGATGAGATGCTTGCTTCTGAGCTTTTTCCCTGTCTTTGACTGTTGGATTCGGCACGAATAATTCTACTCTCAGTAGTATTTGTTATCTTATTTCTATTTGCCGATCGAACGAATGCATCATTTTTCTTAAATTTAGTTTCATCGATTTTATGTTTCAAAGGTGACTGTAAATATTCCATAGAAACAAAAATAAACAGCAGAAAAAAATATAATAATGTGCTAAATATTTGAAAGAGTTTAAAGGTCACTAAACCTATCGTGGTAGCGTTAACTACCGATGACGATAATAAGTTATTACAATTTACATTAAAATTACTTACATTAACGAAATCCAGGTTGCTAGATATCTGCGAAACACCCTAATCGATTAAAGTTTAAATTACGAAACAATTAAAAAAATATATATTTATAATTTTTTAAACTACATCTAGTCAACTAGTAAGTCCTCATCTGCGGAGGATAAGCATAGATCTAGTAGTTGACTGAACGCTCTTTCTATGCTCCATTTCTTAGGATTAGATAAAGATAAGCGTTCAGAAATGAAAACATCACAGGTAGACATGTAGAAACTAATCCATAAATCGATTAAAAATTCATGTATGATAATTTTTGTAATTTTACCGACCCAAGACATTCGAGTTGTATAAAAAACCATACCTGACACGACTGATCAGTAATTTGAGCCATTTTTAAATACAAAGTGGAAATCGACAGCGGAAACAAAGTAAACTGATTGAGCAAATTCATGTTTTATTTACATTCCGATCAAACAGACTGATCTAACGATATAAAGATGGCCCATTATTTGTAGGTTTATTAGTAGTAAGGGTAACACTTAAATCCGTCTTCTCCCAATGTGGAGCATATGATCTCCTAATGTATCTAATAGATATTTTTCTACCATAACTGCTTGTAACTCTGTTGCTCAACCTCTTTTTTTCGAAGATAGTAGAGAGAGAAAAGATAGGGCTAGGACAGGACTAATAGTTAGCTTATCACTCTTGCACCACCCTGTTATTTAAGGACTGGGAATGTGGATGGGGATTTTTAGACACCACAAACATTCATACCTTTGAGTAGAAATTGATATATATATCACTGCTGTTCATACTGGGATTCAAACCCAATGAGATCCGTCACTAAAGTTAACGACGTTGACCGCTGCACTATAGACCCGACATATGAGTTTAACGGCTATATTTTTAAATTTTGAAAACACTTCCTCTTGGGGTAATAAAGATATAAACGTGGCATTGTAGGCTGATGTTTTTTTTCAGACCCACGGACCGGACAAACTGTATTAAAATTTTAATTTTATACGTGTCGATGAGAACATACCTGTACTGTATGTTTATCATAGGACCGCATATGCTGTACA
Source organism: Himalopsyche tibetana (assembly GCA_030503985.1). Classification (NCBI taxonomy): domain Eukaryota; kingdom Metazoa; phylum Arthropoda; class Insecta; order Trichoptera; family Rhyacophilidae; genus Himalopsyche; species Himalopsyche tibetana. Next base: position 10,255,361 of record JAPJYX010000024.1, read on the forward strand.
AATTGTCCATATTAGTGCGGTGCTATCTCTGAGTACGCAGTCATTTGTAATACTGATCATGTATCCATTTAATATTTCTAATAGAAGAATTACCTGTGTTTTTTCATTGTCGTGTGTCAGGTTTTGCTTGATTTCCAAATCTGCACCGAGAAGGTCTCTCTTCAGTCTGCTTTTTAGAGAAATATCAGCCATTTCACAATTAGTACGCATGATGTTTTCCTGATCAAGTTTCACGGTGATCGGCTCGAATTCTTCGACTTGTAGAAAGCTCGAATTCAACTCCATAACTATCAAGTTGTGTTTGTCTTCTTGTGGATTTTTACTCATGTATATTTTCTTAACCTTTCTCATTTGAGAAACCTTATTCTTTAGATTTAGAATAGGTCTAACATCAATAGGATGATTGGTATTCAGGCAAGCGTCACCGGTCAATATTTGATTTAAGGAGATCAGATATCCGATACATAGCCAATTTTTTTCTGTCGATGTCAACAAAACCTGTAAAGAAAACCATCTGATTTTTGTCTTCTGCCATGGAGATTGAGGCTTTTTCAGTAACCTGCATACTTATTTTATTAAGGTGATAAACATTCTTATCAGATTGAGAATAGCCTTGTATTTTATTACAATGAGAAAAAGATGTTTCATCACAACCCATGCAACAAATATTTTTGAAATCTTTCAGTACCTATATATTCAGGGATAATTTTAATCCAATCACTCAGGTTCATCGAGGAGAAAAGACAATGAAAAGATGCCCAAGATTTCCTTTTGACCTTTCCTGGACTTCATGTGATTTCCGGCAGATAATTTAATTACAAAATTTCATTAAATAGAAAATTATGTCTGTGACAATAGAATAATAAGTAAAAATTCCTCACCATGTGTCTTGCATGCACATTGGCTATGCTTTCAGTTGTTTGATTCTCCAATCCTGAAACTAAAATTGATGTATGTTTGAATTGAGCTTTGAGAGATTAATCATGAGGAATAACCTGTAATGCTGTTTTACCTGACACGACGGACAGCAAAAAAGAAACCAAAATGATTTCTTTTTTCATGATTTGCAGTTGATTTCTAATCGATAGAGATTACAAATTACCCAGACTTTTCAGAAGATGGCCGGCTTTTTTCACTTGACTGTCAATTGTTTGACATGGACTGTTGTTTTGTGTGATTTAAATAATTAAGAACATCTTGTTTGTATGTATTTGAATATTTATAGCTGTGGGATATGTCAATAAAATCGTATGTAGGTTGGTGTTAAATAAATTTTTAAATGTGGTGCAAATAATAATATTTTTAAAGGGTGAACTATTTTTTCTCAGTAGAATAAATGTAAAATTGCAATATTGTTTTTATAAAGAATGACAATAAGAATTGAAAGAAAATCAAGATGATGTTCAAGAAAAGCTATATATTTTTGATTATAGTTTGCAAACACTAAAATAATATTTTTTCTGTTGAAACAAAGTAATAAAACTTACAGCGATAAAAATAATGAATATTCACATCACAAAAACATGACTTGATTTGGCAATAAGTGATAAATTCAAAATATGGTTACTCTTTCATATCTTAACCAAATAATGACATATCAGTCAGTAATACTTATTGAATTTGCAATCCTTCTATGTCCATGTTAGACAGAAAAATATTATATTAAGCTTGAATTGATATTGAATTTACGGTTGTGAATATTTAACAGTCTGAATAGTGGTGTGATTTCTTTATATACATATATCTCCACTCATTAATCTTCTATATAGTCAAAATTACAATTTGGAAAAAGGACATAGAAGGATACTTACATAAATTGAAACAATGAAACTGTCTGATTATAATGTTGCTATTAATTTTGACACATTGACTAGTTTTCAAATGTCTGAACTAAATTTTAAATGGGTATTTAAAATTTTATTGATCATGAAAGGAAAAACAGAAACTGTGAATGTACTTTTTGTTTGTCTAACCATAACTAGGTAAGTATAATATGAAGATCGTTGGTATTGGCATTTTCATTGTTGCACCAAAATCCAACTAAGACCTATTTATTATAGGCCCTGCTAATGATCAAGCTTGTGTCATCTCAAAGTAGTAAATTTAGGATTAAAAACTTGAACTAAATTACATCTGTCAAAAACAATATTTGAACTTGCTCTGCTGATGTTTAGCAATTGATGAATGTTTATAAAGAGGATTTATCTTCTCCTGCAGATGTTGATAACAAAAAAATCAAAAGACCTTTTTGATTACAGGCAGTTTAGTATTTTACAGATATAGGTACCTACCAGAAGTGTAGTGGGGTTGCCCTGGCACTTATTTTGCGAGCTGGAGCGTACCCCGGTACTTTTTTAAAATTACTTCGAATAATTATTTGCTTGTTTTGATAAAGCAGTAAGTACTTACTTGAAAAATGTAATTTTCAAATGAATATTTCATTTAATGTGAAAAGTCTTTCCGTATTGGGATCTAAAAGCACTGTTATTTATAAAGAAGAAGTTCAATGACGATATTGTCCATAAACCATAAAATATTCAGTTAAAATCCATACGAAGAAAAAATTTGAGCACACAAAATCACATTCTTTGCGGATAAAATTGGAGAATGGATAAAAATCGCAAATACTGTAAAATAATCAAAAATTTAATTAGCAAAATATTCTAATGTCCTCGATTTCCATTGTTTTAAGAAGGTAGTAAAAAATATATTTTATACAGACAGGGGGGGAAGTTATTCAAAATATACAGCGCCTGGGCACTTCTTGATTGTGCACTACACCACTGGTACCTATAGTGTAATTTATATTTATTTAGACAATATTTGATTACAAGCTTGATCGTGAATAGGATATATTAAATAGTATGATAAACATTTATATCACTAATACTTTGATGTAAAATCTGCTACTTTTAAACATCACAATAAACTATTATATTTAAACATTCACTAGGTACTTCAGTGGTCAAAAACAATATTGATATATTATTATATAATTATATAAAAACTGAAGGTTTCTCATAATCTATGAAAGACTACAAAAAAACAATGTAAATAAAGTTATGAAATCAAATTATAATATAGTTCAGCTTCAGTTAATATTTTTGTCTGCCATACACTCCTTGATGATTTTAAATTTAAAATAACTGGTCTGTTATACTAATATTATATATTAACAATTAAAATATTCGGTGAAACTACATAAATTTGGATTAAATGAATAAAAAGATGATAATGTAGAATTAAAACAAAATACTTAATTAATAATAACTATCTTATATTAAAACAATAAACCAAAATATAACTAATTGAATTTATTTAGTTGCCTAACAGTTCTCCAAAAACGACCATCACAGACAAATTTAGGAAATGAAACATTACTTCTTTGCGATATTGTGTGCTTGTTATCTTAAAAAAACTAGGTCGCTTATATTGGTTCTAAAAGCTTTCTATAAGACATTTTCAGACTCGCCAAGACACAACTGTCAAAAAAATACATTTAGGGAATTATTATATCTACATATTGAAAGAAGGCGAACAACTGATAAGTATTGAAGTCAATAAATCAAAATTGTAAGAATGGCAATCATATCAAAATGATAATAATCATGAATTATTAGACTAACACATCTTCTGATTGTATAGCTCAGGGTTTCCCAAACATTTTCTGAAATGGAACACTTCGTAAGTCCGGAAAATTTAACGGAACACTTAGCTGAATTTTTAAGTTTTTTTTTAAACTGTGTCGCAGCGTATGAAATCATTCCAATTTTTTTCGGAACACCTACTCTGGCTCCGTAGAACATTGGTGTTGTACAACATAGATTGGGAAGCCCTGGTGTTGCTGATGACAAACGGTTAAAGTGAGTTACTTGACATATGGATACCTATTTTTTCCAAATAACATGTCAAAAAAATAATAATAGCATTGGTAAAAAAATAATAAGGTGAAGCAATATCTTAAGTAATCAACCATTTAACGATAAAATTACCAAGTTGACAAAGCTATTAACAAAGACATACTATAAACCAGTGTTCTTCAACCTTATCATATCCACGGACTTGTAAAAAATGGAAAAATATTTCGCGGACCAGCGTTAACCAGACACACATTTACACAGCCAGATCTCCACTTACAACTATTTAGACTAACAATTGAGTATAAATATCGCTATATATATATATATTATTTAATTTTAATGCCGTCTATTGGATTTTATTTTTTAAGGTTTTTCAAAGTGGCGTAACGGAACCTGATGAAAATTACATGTTTGCTTAGGATAATATATTCAAAAAGTAACAATTGAAACGTTACATAGAATTTTATTCACGAAGACTAATAAAACTACCTTTTTTTGTGCAACATTTGTTGCTGCTTTTTTGTAATCATTTTTTTTTCATTATTCGTACAAAAGAAATTTTTTGAAATATAAAAGTAATCGCGGACCGGTGCCAGTCCGCGGTTGATAGGTTGAAGAATCCTGCTATAAAAAATTCACATATAAACTAAATAGTAATTGGTTAATATAAACTAATGTTCTCACCAATAACTAAATTGATTATTATGTAACCAAGGGTGTTTGAATTTTATTGAATAAACAATGGAATTATTCCTATAAGACGAAGCTCCAGAAAAATGTTTTTATTATACCTAAATTAGGAAATATCTTGCGTTTTTTGATCATCATTTATTTTAAATGAGATAATTTCTGTTAAGTGTTGAATGATGGAATTTGAATACTATACCAACCAATCATAAATATTTTTTTTTCTGTCAACAACGATTGGTCGCTTTTGATTGATGTTCAAGGTTTTCCATCCTACTCTAGCTTAATTTTTCAATTTATATGTGCACAGGTATCAAACGCAAGGATATTTGTAATATTTTTGTTTCTTTGCCGGTCATTCTATGGAATTAAACAGGTTTCTTATTCTCAAATTTGTTAGGATCTAGTCATTAATTAACGGGGGTCTCTAATACTCAGCATGATTTATAATGTTTGTATTTGGTTTACACAGTGGGTTATTTATAGTGCGTAAAAAAGAGGTTATTTTGAAAAAGCTTTCAAAATTAGCGCAAGGTTGTTATAACGCCAATTTCTCTCATTACGATAACTTTATAACATATAGCAAACGGTCACGATTAATTAGACAAAAAGTCTTGAAACAATTAAAAAAATCGGTAAATCCTTGGCGTTTGACAGATCGACTCTAAGAATAGTAAAGACAGCCGCTGATAATATATTTAAGTTATACCTACGGTAATAGCCGAAAACAAAAATCATATTAGTAATAAAGACTAATTATTGTCTAGGTCTTAAAAAATTTGAGATTACTTTTGTAACCCTATCATTCCATTATTAACCTCCCTTTCAGAGAGGTTGATCGTCTGACATACAATTTATTCTCATTAAATAAACGCTGTGGAAACTAATTCATTACAAGATGAAATCGTCCACATTTGGAGATGGAGTAGACATAACTTAAAAAATAAAAATATTGATATTTTAAAATGCAATATCATAATCAAAAATGATTGTCCGACCAACCAGTGAGTTTTCAGATGGTATTAAAACCCACTATACTTGAAAAGTACTCATGATAAGATTAAAACTTCTCATTAAATTTAAAAAACGCAAAGGTTAATACTAGTATGTTATTTGAAACAATTACAAAAACAGTTCACAAAAGTTTCACTGTGAAATAAGATTTTTCTGGCACATTTTTAATAATAGCACTTTGATACATCAAAAATTATAGAATTTTTATTGAAGCCGAAGTAAATATCAATTTTAATATCAGTAGGTACATAAATAGGCAATCTTTTCATTGGATTTAATGATAATCGTTGCGATATTGTTGAAACATTTCTTTGCCAAAGAATACACCATAACAGTCATTATTACAAGTAATTTTTAAAAATGGCATATCATAGACATTTTAATAGCATTTGTAGGAAAATAATGATATCAGTGAAGCTTACATACAAACCTACAATGCATTGGTAATACGATTCTATAAAACACTTGAATTAACAAAAAAATGTTTGGCTACTAACATTATGTTTTACATTGAGTTACGTCTATTAAACAATATGATGTTTGTTTATTTAGGTGACTTATAGACTGCATACTATATTTTTACAATTAAACATCTATACCTATTTCAATAACAAATTATAATATTGTGAATCTAAAATCTGGATGAAATCAATAAACATAAATGCTTCCTAGATTAAAAATAGTAAACTTATAAAGAAAATATTCAGAATTATATTTCTCACTTATAGATGTCACTATTGAAAAATCTATGCCGCTTTGTTCACTCTTAACCCTTCAGGCACGTTTACCTAAAAAAGAATGTGGATAGCGACCAATTCATATTCAATTAATAGAAGAATGAGGACATATGAACGAATATTTTTTTTTTTCGTCGGTGGTTGTCAATTTTTTTATTTAATGTTATATTCCTAGACTTGTACTATATCGGCACTGCATGGTAATGTGAAAAACTCTGAATGGTCAGAGATACTATGGAGCAATGTTCCCTCTAAGGCAGCGATTTCCAACCTGGGAGGCGTGGACTATTGCAAAGGGAGGCGCGAAGAGTCCAATATATTTATTTACTCTTTAAGACGGGTCTTTATTACTATATGAAATAAAGAATGGGGAGGCGCGAAGATATTTTTTTCTTCAGAGGGAGGCGCAGTAACATAAAGGTTGGAAACCACTGCTCTAAGGGGCAAGAGGTTAGCTGCTCGGAAATATCGACCGATCAAATATTAATTGAACAACTGTCTTGTAGTGCGCGAGCGCTTCCCAAGGCAGCGCAGCTTAAAGGGAACGTTGCTATGGAGTATCAAATATATGACTTTATGGCCTCACAAAATTTTTTGCACACAATAGTTTTTTTGAATTACAAAAGTATTTGTAACCAAATCTTCAATATGATTTTTAAGTCAATTGAAATTGCTTAAATTTTCTATTATAAAATGGACGTCAAAACAGAGCATCTTTTTGGCGTGATATACATGTCATTCGGGCTTGAAGGGTTAACAGACAAAATATTATTAAATAACTACAAAAACAATCGTAATGACTTATTCGATAAAAGAGAAACCGATCAGTGACAAATTAAATAAGAAGAAACATATTTTAAAAATGATCAAATTGAGTATGAAGAAATATTAGACTTATTAAATAGAGTAAATAAAGATTTCACCGTCTTTCTTTTCACAAAACACCAATAGTATAAGAACTGTAAATATATTTTTGTTTTTTAATTCAGTATTTTTTTGAAACGTAAGCTAAGTCAGTTATTCCAAATTCTTTATAAAAATTAAAAATGTATAATTTTGTCGGTTATAGATAAATTAATTACATATAGTATTATAAAAATTTTATTCTCTATATAATATAATGAAATAAATGTCTCCAAATGCATAGACAAGTTGATATTACATTAAATAACACGTATATAACTTATTGATCTAATGAAAAATGACTGGACAAACGAAGACATTCATTAAAAATTTACAATAATTATTTTATTAAAAAATAAATAGATTTTTTTTCATCACAATTAGATACAAGACACAGTACAAGAAGTAGAAAAAATAGAAATCACGTAGATATAAACACTTTTCTCGTTAGATATATTTTTTTCAAATGTTATATAGAATAAATTTCATTTTTGGCACAAAGAATAGAAATCATCACATTGTAATTTCTTCAACTAGACTCCTGACAACTAGAAGCAATGTTTTTTTATGTTTTAATTTTGATTGGGCCCTTTTATTGTGGAAGAAATAAAAATAGCAGGTATTTTGAAACATGCAGCATACGTTGAACATAGAGCATTAATTCTTTTCGTTACTAGCTTCTCATGACACGTTTTTCTTTAAATTAATATTGAATAATGGTTTTAGGTTACAACATTATTCATAAATAAATAAATTAAAAGCATTTTGGTAAATATGCTTTACAACACGCTACTCTTCCTCCCTGAAAATTTACTAAAACAATAATTTTGTTTGAGAATCTTAATCGATACAAACATATCAAAAAACAGCATGCTACTCTTTGTCTACCTGAAAGCTAACTAAATGCAGTTAATAGCAATGCAGCTCTGTAGGAAATTTAATTACCAATATGAAAATGCCAAATAATCATACATGGGAATCAAGGAAGCCGATAATTCATGTGAATTAAGAAATATTATTATGAAAAGTTATCGGCCATAATTCAAATTTGCTCTACGATTTGTTCTAAGAAGTTCCATGTTGACTTTTACAAACTGATATTATATTTGTATTCGCGTAAATTATCGGTTTCCCTGATTCCCATGTATGATTATTTGGCATTTTCATATTGGTAATTAAATTTCCTACAGAGCTGCATTGCTATTAACTGCATTTAGTTAGCTTTCAGGTAGACAAAGAGTAGCATGCTGTAAAGCATATTTACCAGCATTTTTAATGTTTCAGAATTTTAATAAATCATTTTGCTTCTACACTAGAACCGCGATATACTTCACCGATGCCGGTGAGGAAGGTGTCTGTTGAAATCGAAAATTCGTTATATAAAAGAAAGTTTTCCAAATGCATTTATGTTATAAAAATAAATATTGTAATTGTAGGGATAATGTGATTGTTAATTACAATATAAAATTATTGAATTGAGTAACAAATACATATATTAACTTTGAGTAAATAAATTAAGCTGTGTGAATCAGTGGCCAGCGCGGCAAACTTCACTTCTACGTTGAATTTATGACCAGATCGGCATTCAACTGCGAGACTTATGATGTGATTATTACGCCCAGAAATGCAGTGACACTCGGATTTAAACATGTATGAAATTAACAGAATGCCTTAACAATTTTCACATTTCTCCTGATATATCCGAAGTTCTTTATATCCAGGTCCATTATATTGAAGTTTCACTGTATGGCCATTTAGAATAAAACAGTTAACCTGTTTATAAATAGCGTCTAATGATTACAGATGCTTTGTAAGGCCATCATATTCCTCACACAGCATCGTCTAATCTGTTATCCCCCTGCTAAAATAACAACATTTTTTAAAACCCCTCACACTTAATAAAGACAAATGTTCAACGAATAGGCCGCGAAAACAATTCTTGGTGGCACTTTTGTTTTGAGATGTCACATCTACGAGTTCAACTGTTCACCTCGTCATAATTTATCATATTATAATATAATTTCTCCCACTGTTGGTCGTGACATTATGTATATGAACTAAAGAATAATGCTCTATAATTCGTTCATATTTCTTGATACATTCTTTAAAATATTTAATATCCTGTTATCAGTGGATATGATAAAACAAATGAATTTTGAAGCAAATAATGATGAAAAGTTTCGTTCACATTACAATTACTTTGTCAGCTTATATGGCAAAATAAGTATTGATGTTTGAAAAACTGGTGTTGGAAAAAAAAATACTTAATGCGTTTCTTTGAATTTTACCCAAAAAAAGTTTAAACATTAAGTCAATTCAAAAATATATAAAGTAATATTCAATTAAATGCATTAGGCAGGATAATTTTCATTACCGTAAATGAATTTAATGATATGCTTGCGGATCTTGTGTGCACAGAGTGCAGTATTGATTTTCATTTTCTACAATTCAGCGGCGTTTTAAAAGATGCAACTACTAATATAAATTTATTCTTTGAATACGATAGCTTTACAATCAATAAACTGAAAACGTCAAATATAATTAAATTTTAATAAAAATATTAGAAAACCATAGAGATATGAATTGACAGATATGCAAAATGTATTCAAGTTACTTTTTTCGATAAAATATGTTCTTTTTGATCTATGACATCAATGTAAATTTTATATTTAGTCAATAACCTAATATCAGCTAAAATACCATATTAGAGATGTACTTGTTTTATTTATTTCACGGTATTTAGTTCATTTAATGTATTACGTGAATGCTCTTCACAATTAGTTTTATTGATTGCTCCCGAGCACAGATAAAAAAGGCTTCTAATCATATCCACTGTAAAATATATAAATAAAAAGTTGTATGATATCTTGTCGATGTTGACATTGCTTTTATCTAGATGGCGCCAGACTTGCTTTTCTTTATGAAATTTTCATCAGAAATGATAATAAATAGTAAGGTACTTTGCAACCAACAGTTATGTCTACCGTTTATATTATATATTCAAAAGTACAAATAGATTTTTTAGTGATCAGTGGTTGATCATCTCTCTTGCGAGCAACCAGATGCTCAGCGGCAATACTGCTACCGCATGATGCATTTGATAAAAAAAAGAACGAGCATGTTTGCTAACGCTTTAAAATTGTGAAATATAATAACTTTACATTGGCATCATAATCAACAGTCTACGTGGCAGAATCCTGTAATAATATTTTTTGTGTATACAAGTACTTGAAGGGATCTTGAATATTTTTTATGAATACTTCACATACTAGTCATATAATTGTTTAATGATATGATTTCACTTTTATATCCCATTTTGTTAGGGTATATTATTAGGCTAATATGTATTTATTTTGCGATTTTACTCATACTTTCAGAAAATTTAACACAGTTTTGGACAAAAATAAGTACTTTTCAGGCAATCTATGAAGTTCTAATTGTGGCAGTAATAACACGTATCTTACTTAGTTGGGATACTTTTTACTGTCATTTTATTGATTGTGATGCCAATTTACCTCGAGTGACTTAAAATATATTTTCATCGAGGTTTTCTCGTATGATCTGTCATATTTAAAATATTTGGCTCATTGGCTTTAGCTGTAATGTCAAATATATATATTTGTTTTTTTTTTTAAATATTACAAATTATTAAAATATATAATAAATTATTAAAATATTGAATTGAGATGTTTCATTTTTCAAAAGTCTTCATCCGTTTTTCAGGATTCCGCCATTTAGAAGTTTTCAACAGGTATTGGAGCTTGCATAGTAAAGTATAGAAATACAATAAAATAAATGAAATCTTTTCAAGATACTAGTAGCAAAATGTGTTTCTGTACAAATATTTTCGTTACATAAATAAGGGGTATTTTATCCTAATTTAAACATTTTTTATTTGCTAAAAAAATGCTAATTATATTCGTTTCTCCACCGAGCCCTTCAAGTTTTTTTTTTATTTAATTATAATTACGAAATTTTTCAGACTTTACGATAACCACACTCTGTGGAAGAATTTTCTGTTCGCAACATTCATTATGAAAGAACACTAAACTAAAAATATTAGATTTTTGTATTTTTTAGGCAATCTGGGTTAATTAATGTTTTATAAAATATTTGGCCAATTTCCATAAGGTTGTTTTTTTAACTTTTTAATGACAGTCTATAAAATATGAGAAATGGGCTTGAAATATTAATGATTTTTTTATTCAAGAGTGATTTTTCATCGAAAACGTACACAGCTTATCCTGAAGTTGTATTAAATAATAAAATTAAGTAAAAAAGAGCTCTTTATATGTATATTCAATTGATTTTTTTTCAAAAGTTGCAATTATGCATATAAAAAAAAATACTCGTTGATTCTTGGGTTGAATTTTATAAAAATGATTTCTATTTACTTGTAACTCAATAGTAAAAATGCATGGCGACTATTTCCTAAAAGTATTAAAATACGTTTCTGTTTTAAGATAAGCTGTGTACAAACAGTTCTCGCTTTTCATTTGTTTATTCATCCATGACCCGCCAGTGTGGCAACAACTGGCCAACCCTCAGCGAAGAATGTCGAGATATATTGTATAAAACCGTTTCACCTCCCGCCAAAATGGCACCCCACACTCCGAACGTCCCGTAATCGATGATAGAGTGATTGCACGCCGCCATCAGCGCCAGGTCCTTTGCCGCCCCTCCTGAAGTGCCCGAGTCACTGAGCACCTTCACGTTTCGTTTACCCTGAGTCAACTTCGTCTCGCACCAGATCGGATCGTCACTGATCACGATGAATAGAACGGAGCGGAATTTCTTCTCGAAATAACTCATGGCGCGCAAGAAATATGCCGGTTCGGCCAACGAAACCGTCCTCGTTCTCCACAGGTAGTTCCTATAATCCGTTCGACGCACGTGGACCGCTACAAATACTGGTTTATGAACGTAATTTAAATCAGACGCCGCTTCCGCCAGAAGACGTCGCGCGCGATCCCTTAGAGCTGGTTTGAATGAAAGCTCTCTCCGGATATCTGGAGCCCACGCCAGAACGAGCTCCGGCAGGGCGGCGTAACGCGGCAGCAGAATACTTTGACCCGTATGGTTCCACGCGTCCAAGCCCCTTACTACTTCTCCCCGAGGCGTCTGACAGTGTCCTACGTACGCCAAAGGTGGAATCGACAGCCGCTCGAAAGCGTCTCCTAAGCTTCGGGATATGCATCTTGGAACGTAAGCTTCGAGCCCGGTCCTCCTGGCTAAAGCCCAAACCGATGCATACTCCCAAATCTGATTACCCAGTCGCCCTCCTTGCGCTACTGTCACGATGCCGTCTCTGGGGCAGTGCGTTTTCCACGATGCTGGAACTTTCAGAGGCTTCAGGTTCGATTTGCAAAGGGATTTTTCCAGCGAGAGCAGCGCCCTGAAGTCGACCGACGGTCTCGGGGACGCATCGTAAAGTGGAAATATGAATACGTGGACGACGTAAATGACAAAGGAAGCGAGAATTATCGCTATCACCAGCTGATTCTGGTTCGAATATAGCATTACCGAAATATTCACTCGGCGCCAATTTTCTGCGACAGTATCACCATCCTCGTCGACTCCACTTAAATTATACACAGCCTTTTATTCCTATGCTTATCGGAACCCTGGAGAGAGCAGACGTATTCGGCGGAGCAAATAAATAACAATAATCTGCGTGATGTGTGCCACCCGAGAACAACAGGTGCGGTGATCGTAGATTGTTATATTTTTCACATTTTCAGCGTTGTTTATTGCGCGGGTGTTTTGTTTTGGGGCGTCGTTTCGTCGTCGTTCGTTTATCACCTCGTCACTTTCAGATTCACATGGCAGAAGCGGCAAATAAAAATTACAAACTAACTGATATACAAATGTCAAACTGAAGATACCAAGCGGGTCACCCGATCGATAGCGCGAGCGAAGTTTTCCCTCTTCCCGTGCTTATTTTGACGGCGCCACTCTAACGGGTAGAGCCGCGTCGGTCAAACGGGTCTCTTCTAACTTGCGAGCTTTCCCGTTAAGCTTTACATTCGGAAAATTCGTAAGGTTTACTCAATTTTGTATCGTCTTTGAAAAATATAGAGGCTTCATACAATGTATGAAGCCTCTATACGATACTGGGCATCCTTACAAACTTTCATTTCAGTAACTTTCAAACAAGAAAGTAAATTAATTCTTCCTTTATTTTGTGTACTTACAGATATTATTAAATGAATGTGATTTCCATAATCGAAGGAATCTATTGACGACTGTATTATTGCTATGCCATAGAAATAGACGCTCATTTTTATAGATTTTATTACAGGACATGCATTTAAGATTTCTCCCCGTTTTTTCTATTTATTATATCGCCATACAGCAAATTAAAAATGTAAATCATTTTGAGAATCCGCTGAACAACTTTTTAGAGATATATATTACGTCTCGTATCAAATTCGTCGTATTATGGGAAAAATACATGAATCTATAAAATTCTCAAAACGAAGTAATTTCCTGCGATATAGCTCTTAAGAACATGTTTTTTCTATTCAAGAAGTATTTATTCCTGTATACTTCCACTATCAATCGTGAATTCACTAAGAAAATAAACAGATAATTTTTCTTAACTATTTGGACGTCGCAAAGGCGCATGCATGGAAATCGTTCTGCGGGGATATCTATGAATGTATATTATGATCAGTGGTGGATTATCCCATAAGCGCAAGAGGCGCGCGCTTGGGGCTTCCAAATCTTGGGGGCCTCAAAGATAGCATACATTATATAAAACCTTATATTTTAATTTCAGTTTTCAATATTCATTATTATTCTACGAAGAGGTTTGCAGCACTTTTATACTATTCGAAAAGCAGGGCCTCCAAAATTTATTGCGCCTGAGGCCTCCAAAGTGCTTAATCCGCCACTGATTATGGTATTTATTAAATGAAGTTTTTATAATTTTATTTTATTAACTATAACATACAGAGATATCTACAGTTGGCAACCTGTTGTTAAAGTATTGAGAATATTGTCGTTTTGTTTGCAACTATTTACAATTCTAATTGAGAGTGGAAAATAAAAAGATTGTAGTGTAAAAATTCAGTTAATATTGGAAATTTAATCACACAACCATCTTTTTTTACTAATGTTTTTTATTATTTTTGCGTGTCAGTCCTAGAAAAGTTTAAAAAAAATTGTTGTTGTTTTTTTAAATATAGATGCTAATAAAAATCAATGGCTACATTGGTATTTTGTCTATCAGCAATAGGCTACCAATACGTTACCAGGAATCGCTTAATTTCAGAGCTATTTGCGATGTTCTGAAAAAAGGCGAATTTTTTATCATTCTTATACAGTTATACGCATTAATTATCAAAGCAATCGGATGTTAATTAACGTATTTATATTAAGTACAAACAGTGCCAGCGCAAGGTTATTTGGCGCCCTAGGCAACGATTATTGGCGCGCCCCTTTTTTAGTATATCGTCCCACTTTTTTCTCAAAATAATGATAACAATAACTCGGGATCATAGAAATATTTTTATATATATCCATGTCCGCTCCCAGGGTGAAGACTTTAGTCTCAACAACAGCAGTTTTTCTACGTGAATTTTCTTTTACACAGTCACTCAACCTCTCTTTTTCAAATTATATCGAATTAAAACGAACAAATACAAACGTCAAAATAAAATAAACCTTATTATAAGAGTGTATAAAAATAATTTGAATTCCCTATTTATGCGCCCCCTAATGTTTTGCGCCCTAGGCGGTTGCCTATTTCGCCTGTATGGTGGCGCCGGCCCTGAGTACAAATATACAATATTCTGTAGTGTAAAAAGAGACCCTTCATAGACTCCATTGATAATAATTCTTCGATTGTGTTGAATTAAGACGTTCTCCGGATCAAAGATTAACTAAAAAAATCAATACAATCAACGTTTACAAATGTAAATTATGTAATCTTTTTTACTATAAATTACAATATGTATTCACAAAATCTACAATCTATGTCACTTTGTTTGCGGACGCGTGTGTATTTAATATGTAGTGTGTGCGTGCAACAATGTGTATATGTATGTATGTTATACAGACGAAATTATCAATTCTCTGGCAGGGGTTATCAATATACAGTGGAACCCCGATCTACCGTTCTCGCATGGATCGTTTATTTTTTATAGTCCCGGCCAAACACCCATAAAAACAATATACAATAATCTTGCATTGATCGTACCCTGGTTTACCTATTTCCCCGATGTATCGTCTAAATATTATGGTCCCGTCACAAATGTTATCCCGATTGATCGTTTTTGTTGAATATTACTCATTTCGCTCATAAATATGTAGTCTTGCTTTGCATCTCGTTTTGCATTTTTTAAAAACTTCCAACTTAAATGTATAAATGAAAAAAACTCGAACTCTAGCCGAGAAACTGTAAACAATTCAAGACGTTAAAAAAATCCAGGAGAAAAACAAATTGACATAACAAACAGAGTTAGCTTAGAAAAGTACACGGGTTTGAAGGGTCTATGTTTAATTCAATTTAAGTGCCAAACTGTAAATAACACAAGTAACTTAGTATGTATTAAGCAATTTAAATGTAATTATATACATATCCTTTTATAAAAACGTATAAATAAACAAATATGTTTTATAAAAATATATTTTTTTTGTTATTATTTGATGATTTTCCGCATTATCTGTTTCTCGAAAACCGTAGAATCGGGATTTCACTGTACACACATCGCGAGACGAGTACTACAAGGTTATATGTGAAAAGAATTGACGAAACAAAAATAACAATGTGTACCAATAATGGTACTTGAAGACTGCGGTATTGTTACTTCTGTTTCGTCAAAAATTTTCACATAGAACTTTGTAGTACTCGGGCCGCGATATGTACATAATTTTCAGCACCAACTGAATAAAATACTATTTGGAATCTATTTAAAAATAAAGCTGAATTTCTGTAGAATGACATTTCGTGGGAGAAAATAATGTTAGAAAGCTTGCATTATGAATGTTTTAAAGTAAACATTTAATATTCTAGAATACTATTTTATTATATTGTATTAACAAAATAAAACAAAGCACAGCTAAGTTACAAGTTAAAGTAACGTGAATAAATAAAATCCAGCCCTGTTATTAAGTGGTAACGTTCGAATTTCTAATTTTATTACCAAGGCATGTCCGATTTCAATGGGCTACTGGTGGAGTTTTTCTCATTGGTAACCGTTTCTTACACAGTTGCATACCATATCTTTTTTAAAAGGTCTAAGAAAATAAAGGTAGGGCTGGGAAAAAACTTGTGGTTATCTAATAGTTCTCGCCCCGTATTTAGGTAAAAATAATTGTTGTGACAATTCAGGAATCCATAAATCGATTGAAAAAACAATTTATAAAACTGTCCGTATTGAGATTTTAATTCGTGAATTTTGGAACTAACGCCATCAACGTTGACTGCTCACCATTTGGATTTAAATCTAACTTCATTGTTTTGAATAATAAATTGAACAAACCCACAACCGATAAAGCAGCACTTAATTCGCTTTCGCTATCAATGCAAGAGATCGAAACAAAATGTTCTATTGAGGATTTTATTAATTTCTGTGAATTCTAAACTATTCAATATCAACGACAATTTTTGTGGCTTGTATTTTGCTTTTTTGCAAAATAAACCAAGTGTTTTACAGCTTTATGAGATGGAGGTGCCCTCTTTTACAAATATTATTTTTCAGCCAAGGAATCTCCGGGTAATGTAAAAAAAAATGATTGTTGACGTATTTTATTTTATGATAAAAAGTATAAAAAGACAAACGTTTTAATATTTTAACATTTCAAGTAATTAGTATTTCGTATTTCCCTTTTATACGTGCAATAACCTTGTTATAATTACAGCCAATAAGACTGCTGTGATTTTATGTTATCATACAAGAAAACAAACTAATTATGATGATCTACGAAAGCCAAAGTGTAATACGATTGACAATGCCTGAAAAATACATTGAGCCGTTTTGTCATGCGAGATAACCAGCTGTTGAGATTAGTTTCATTGTCAACATCAACATCATGGTGCACATAAAAATAATATTGTGAAATAGTGCGAGCACGCCCTTTTTATGCCATAGAAAATTTGCAATTCATTAAAAAAATACTATTGATTTAACCGTGAGTATTTTTGAACGTTAGTCATTTTTTAAAAATATCCATCTGTATCTGAGCACATTACATAGCGCTAAATTATTATGCCAGAAGTTGAGGTATTCGTTTCAATTATAGAGTATTTATATTTGAAAAAATTGTTTTTTTTCCCTTACACAATAATTGTGCTGTTTATTCAACCAATGACATACCGATATCAGTTCTCCAGAATTCGCATTAGTATGTTATTGTCGCCCGTTGTGGTCTTTACCGATCAGGCGGGTCTGGATTTGAATCCCGGTAAGGGCAATGTAAAATTTAGATGTTTTCAATTTAAATTTGAGAGCTAATAAATACGTGGTTATTTGTGATGTCAATTCTCTTCGAGTTGTTCTCGAGTGAGTTACAAAAATTCTCATAATATGACCTTGACGCATAATGCTATATTTTTTAATTAAAAAAGAATTGTATATTTATGAATTATTGAAGTGCAAAAATCAGAATATACTGACCGTCATTCATAAGTTACATAAACCGTAGTGAAAAAGAGTGAATTTAAAAAAGTTGAATACTTTTTTTCGTATATGTATTACAAAATTGACGTATCCGTGGTCGACCGGTCAATGTCGTTCGTTTTGGTTAGGGAGCTCGCAGGTTCGAATCTCAGTGCGGACAGTTTCATAAATTGATTTTTCAATTTATTTGTAGATTTCTGTAAATAACTGCCAGAGCGACTCGCCAACCACTAGTCCCGTCTTAGCTGTTCCCTGTATATCCCTGTTCTAGAGATTTATCAACTGAGAAGCATGCAGTTCTGCCGAGAGAGAGAAACCTGTTCAGATACACTTCTCAAGGAATCCACATGCTCCACGTTGGGAGTGTAATGGTTTTTATATTTTCTCAACATGCATGAGATTTAATGGTAAACCTTTCCAAAACCACCGCACGCGTTTTTATTTATTAAGAAAAGGTTACGAAAAAACCACAATATGTAAGTGATTCAATTAGCAAAGGAGATAGAATTTTATGAATTAGGAAGTCAAAATCATTTAAGTTGGAAGATTACTACATAATGCTAACGGAGTACACTTAACTCTTTTTTACACGATTTTGAAATAAGAACGAATACTATATTTTCACACGAATTATTTGTTCTAACAAGATCCCTGAAACGCTTCCCACTCGACCGCGCTCTCGTAAAAATACTCACAATGAATAGTATTTTTGTAATTTACTTATTGAGCATTTATTATTACACCAAATTAGAAGTACCAAAATGTTGTTCTTTTTCAAATAACACGGTTTTTTTAAACTCAGTTAACCAATCTTTTATTTATTTATACGGAACGTCATCTACCATGTCAACAAAGAGTTAAGCAGTGGTGGGCTGCCGTTACGGTAACAAGGGGCTCGCTACATCTTATAGCTATTCGTGATGTTCTGGGGAAGGTGTGATTCCTTTTGTCACTCATGCAATTATACGCAATAATTATTGAAGCTATCGAATGTTATTTTATACACTTATATTTTAACAGTACGCAGTATTTCGTAATTTAATCAATATAAATTATTGAAAAAAGTACGTCAGAAATCCCTAATGTACTTTACATTTTTTGAAAATTAAAATATATTGCATATTTATAGACTTATATAACGCGAGATCTAAGAATAATGTTTTTCCTAATTTAACAAGGGGCTCGCCGGCCTGAGTAATATTTAACAAAGGGCTCGCGCGAGCCCTCGCGAGCCCCCTCCAGCCCACCCCTGGAGTTAAGTGTATGACAGCGCCCAGGCTCGTTCTTCGTGTGCAATTATTACGTCAGCAGATTTATTTTTTTATAGTTGGGTTTGTTTATATTTTGTACTTTGGTATTTATGCCGTGTAGGGAGCAGGTATAAATAGATACATCCAGTTTATTCTGCTCGATTTTTTTAAAGCGCTGGAGGTTGTCAGTGACGAGACGATGCCACAGATTGTTTGGGGTAGCAGCATAAGGGTGCATAAAGTACGAACGCCATTCAGTCGGCCATCTCGCTCCGTTCCGAGATCTTGCTTGTTATTGACTTAAGATCAATTGTTTTCGATATTGATATCATTTTAGTTTGTGAATTATCAGTTTTTTGTGATACCATTTTTCATACTGCATTTCTTAATCTACAACAAGGTAATTTTTAAAGCTATAAGCTTGTATATGATAGTTATTAAAGTACACTGTAATTAATAATTATAAAAAAACTTACATATGGACAATTAATATAATATATTGCAATAACTTATATTGAATAAGAAGCTTCCGAAGGTCTCGATATGCATGGTGTCGAAAACCAATTTTTATTGAAAATGGACGAGTGAAAATCATGTAAAATATGTGTTTTTTTTATTTTATACGGTCAATTTAACATTCTGTGTCAATGCGTCTACATAATATGTCGAACACTAAAATATTTCAAATTTCGCGCATTGGATACATAAAACGATGGCAGACACAGACAAATTTAAATGTATTCATTTCATATACATACATAAGTAGATTCTATAATAATAAGTATTTTTTTGTACATACGAACTAATTTATTGTAAAATGACTTTACGCTGTACTGGACACCACACGCTTAGGAATTATAGCCCTTGCACTTTATGTGTGTATCTTGTAACAAAGCAGCTTTAAGAGCCTTCAAATAATTGCCAGGAGTGTCTTAAGAACTCCTCTACTTACCAAGACATGATATTTTCGCTTTGAGATTAAGCGAGCCCGTTTATAACGTATTTGCAGCTCACCGCTGATTAGACCCATTTATCAACGTTCTCAATTTGATAGTCATTGATTTCCAATCTTCTTTTTTGACGCAAAAAGTTTTTTCGAGTAGAAATTCGTCAAAAAGATTATCAGTATAAATTTTTGACGATCATATGAAATATATTATTACATATACAGCAGATCGTTCAATCTCATCCAATTTCGGTAAATTTTGCAATCCAACCTATGCGAAGATCTTATACAGTTCAGTGTAAGAAATGCATACATATTCTGTAAAATGAAGTTACCTCCGTCAGTTATCCATCCTTTCTTGAAGATTTTTTTTTTAGTTCCAATTTAATGTCTGTTTCGCTTGTTTTAATTTTATCCATACGTTGAAGAAAAAATGATTACAACGTGCATAATTATTAAATGTTTCGCAGATAAAATATTTCTTAGAATTTAGAATTAAGCAATTTTTAAGACTATTGTGAAATTTATTTCAGATAGATAGCGTGTCTATTTTTCGAAAACCGGTTTAACACTAATGACAAATGCAAATATGACACCACTGAAAACGAATGTCTTCAAATTTAGTCAATGGAAGAATATTATTATATATTTCTTTATAAATAACCAAAACGAACGGCGCAAAAAAACTATAACAGATATTATTTTGAATTACTTTATATTTTCATAAACGTTTGTGGATACAATTAATTGTTTATATAACACTGTTCTTAAACCTATGGTCCGCGGACCGGCACTGGCCCGCAAGTGCTTATTGCCGGTCCACGATAACTTTTGTTATGAAATTTTTTCGACTCGAATATCTTTTTTGTACTTAAAATGAGAAAATTTAATTACAAAAAAGCACAACAAAGTAGACTCATTAGCTTTCACGAATAACATTCTATGTAACTTGACGTTTCAATTGTTACTTTTTGAAAATATTATCCTAAGCAATATATATCGGCTGTGGAAAGGAAAAATGACGTAACCCACACAAATCAAATTTTACAGGAGGCGCTAAAAACGTGTTTTGATGATTTTGTGACATATGCAAATTATGAATTATACACAACTTTGAAGTTCACGGATACTTCTAGACTGGTGTTTAATGGGCATAATCTAATATTAATTAAAGAAAATGTCTCGGAAAAACCTTTATTTCAGTGTTTTTTCTTGGTTTTCATTTTTTACAAGCTCATCTTTTTCAAACTCAAAAGCTAAATTTAGATACTAATTCGGCATTTTCAGCTTCCATTCTTTTGATAGAATGTGTGTCAAGTTGTATGCCATGTGATTATCGAAAAAAAGCTCTTTTGGAAAATTGAGGGTTACATCATTTTTCCTTTCCACAGTCGATATATATATTTCAATTTTGCTTTGCTATACAGTTGTATAGTCAATTATCGACTTACGACAGGTTCCGTTACGCCACGTAAGTAGTAAAAACGGTCATAAGTAGAATTTCATAAAAATAAAAAAAATTTAAAACCTTAAAAATAAAATCCAATAGTCGGAATTAAAATTAAATATATTCAGCTATAAATACGCCCAAAGTGTTATTTTATAAAATAATTGAATGAAACTGGAGAAAAAAGTCGAGATCTGACTGTGTGTTTACCTGATTTGACGCCGGTGCGCGAAATATTTTTCCATTTTTCTGGTCCGCGGATGTAAAAAGGTCGAAGAACCCTGGTTTATAACAATAAAAAGCAAAACGAACACGCTGTGACATTTAGCAATATACACCCTCGTTATTTATTTTTAAAACCATGCCCGCTCCCAATGTGGAGCATATGGACTCCTATTTATTTATTATCTCCGTTATTTATAGAGTTAGAAAAAAATATATTATAATGAACAGAGTTAGAATTCTAATACATGATTTATGAACATAATTAATTATAATTATATGATATTTAATTAAGAAATGGAATACGAACTTCTATCTAAATCGAATCTTAATTTAACAGAGAAGTTATTTTATGATTTTATACTAATAAAAAGCGGATACAACAACAAATTAAAAATGTTTAAATACGCAGACAAGAACAAATCATACAAATTCAAAAAATCATTTGATTTAAAATGCTCGATGAGGAAAACAATTTACCTACTTAAAATATCTAAAAATAAACGTTGTAATGTTTTATTTATCCATAATCATTTGTTGATAAGAGTTTAATCAAAAATAAACACACGTTTATGTCTTATGTGCGTTCTGATAAAAAATAATATTGATAATTTTTTGATTTTCTCGGTTAAAGTCAATACTAGATATGAAAATAATTTTTGGCAGAACAGTCCATCCAAGTTGTGTTAAAAGGTAGGTTGGTATTTGAAATATGCAACACATCGAAGTTTTTATATATAATATGTCATAATATTATATTTGTGATATTTCGGATAATTGAAATAGTAAACGAACAATGAACTTTATATAATTATTATACATTTACTATTAAAAAAATTTGAAGTTAATTAAAGATAGATACTATTAATTATGATTTTTAAAATGATACGAAAACTTTGAAAAGTATGCAACTGCCTTAATTCTGGGGGTCTCAAGTTGGGAAATATTTACATTGTACCGCGTTTTTAGTTTTACATAATAATTTGGCAATATATGGGACGACCTGATAATAATAAAAAAATATATATTTTTTTAATATATTAATATATTTATATTTATTAAAACTGCTGATCCACAATACACTTGCGGCGGTCTGTTTACGATGGTGTGACTATATATCAGGTGTTCGCCGGGATGGTTAACCACTTTTTTTGATCGTCAAAGCCCACTTTTTATCGTTTAGTGAATGATTGTGAAGAAAGAGAATTTGTAGCAGATAAGCAAAAGCTTGGACCACAGTTTACGAGATGATCAGCTGAAAACATTGCTCAGGCGAACCCCTTGCCAAATTTTCCTTAGGCTGGCGAGCCACTTGTTAGAGTAAGAAAAAGCAATATTATCAGGTCAAATCAATACCTAATTGTTATTTCTATCAGAGCTTAAATTATCTATGGCCATTTAAGTATAACATTTGAAGCATGGAATTGTATGGAAAAGAATACATAGTACATATTTCTGCGTCAATCTTAGAACCATTCACTCTAGCTGAGGTAAGAAGTACCTTTTTCAGCGACACGCCACGAATGGAACAGAGATTAAGCGATACCCCTTATATTGGCAGCCTACGGTTGCGTCGGGCCCACAGGTCACGCCAATTTGATGACAAGACAAACTACATAGCATATTGTAAAACAGATAAGAGCTCTGTCATTTCTTCAAGTAGGGACTTTCAGCACACTAAAGTGTGAGGTGTCAAGACTTCGGTAACTGCTCCAGACAGTTCCAACACAAAAACTTAACATAACGTTGTTACGCCACGGGAAACGACTGCTAGCAGTACTAGTACCAGAAGTATGGCCGTGTCCTAAATCTTGTGTCTTCGCTTTTTTGGAATGTTTAAACTTTTGTGACTAGCTTTATAATTCTCCCTGTTTCAGAATATGGATTTCATAATGGTCTTGTTGGTGTGTGTGGTGTTATTAGCGGCTCTTTACTGGTATGGCACTTATCTAAATGGCCACTACGAGCGCAACGGAGTTAAATGCATGCCGACCATGCCATTCATCGGCAACATGCTGCCATCTATTCTTGGGAAAGGTGATCCTATTGAAATGGTAAAGACAACATACCAATCGTTTCCAGGCGAAAGGTAACTATCATTTAGGAATAAGTTTTTTAAGCAGTTAATATTTACAATTGCATTTAGGGATTGCAATACCGCTAATACCGAAACCGGAATCCTGGTATTCATGGTGTTTTTTCAATACCGGAATACCGGTTTTGTAAATGCAAAAATACCACGATTTTGAAAGTAAAAAATAATCAAAATCGAATTTTGAATGTATAGAAACCATGATTGACAGGTTCTACAATTTATGAGCCTTTCAATGCTGTAAAATTATTTTAAGAAACCGTCAGTTATTTATGAAAATCACCCATTTATGATAAGAATGTATTTTTTAATGACGGTTTTTATATGAAATACCGATTTTGATTTACTCATCCGGAATTGTTATCCCGACTGGACATATTTTTTTCTTTATTTAAACTTATTTTTAAATAAATTCATGTTGCTTCATTAAAGATTTAACATGTACCATAGTAATATAAAATAACTTAGATTATTCCACGTTTTGTGCTACAAACTGTGATACTTGTTAAGCCTTTCGGAGACATCCTCAGACTTTCTTACTTTCACAAATGCTTGCTACGAAGTACGAATGAATGCAAACAATATGTCAGATATCTATATACAGTAAAACCCCCATTTACACTATATTCGGGACCGTGTAATTGGGGGTGTGAATGTCATACAAAATAAGGGATTTGATTTTTTTCCGCGGAAAACGCAAAACTAAGATGTCCCTTAGTTTTACAAAAAAAACTGTATGCGAAGCACAGACGACCGTCTCTTAGTAACGGCAATGGAATGCGAATATTTCAAGCCGGCGCGTAAATCGGGGTAGTGTAATTGGGGGTTCCACTGTATATCAAAATAATGTTTCTTTGTTTGTCCCGTGTGCGTTCCTCTACCATTTATCCGATTGCGATGAAACTTTTGTGAGTTGTTGTTCGCACGCCCGCGAAGGTTTCTAAATTAGTACAACCATTCCAAAATAGGTGGCGTGCGAGTCGTTTCAACAAATTTGTGTATTTCATATAATTTAGCGGTTTGTCTGTTTTCGGTGTATGACATAATTGAATTGAATCAAATACAAACAGCGGCATTTTGCTCAGATAAAAAAGACAAAGTGTAGAAGCTACAAAAGTCCTCAGTCAAACGGTGAAGATACATCAGTTCATGTGTGACATAAGAAGTGGTGTTAATTGTGAAATTCCAATTGCTGGTTGACAATAAAAAATAGATATCACACGCATTTTCTTTCTTTTTTCCAAGTGAATTTGTAATAGTTGTCGTAAACCATTACCTTTGCTGGCAAATTAATTATGCCACCCAAACGATTGGTTGATCTGCACCTCGAGCACTAAATAAAAGGCATCACGAGTATCAGAAACAGACAAGCAACTGAGAGCAAAACTGGAAACTGCTCGAGTACGTAATGCTCAAGCCTGTTTGTCAAGCAACGTGAAGTAAGACTGGATACTGTTAAGAGTACACACTGCTCGATCCAGATGAAGCAACAACGTATAAGTCCATCGATACTGCAATAAATCAAGACGAAGTTGACAATTATCCAACTGAATTCTTGAATTCACTTTATTTGCCAGGCATGCTGCCGCACGTTTTAACATTTAAAATTGGAAATAAAAATCCACCATGACTCTGCAATTGTACCAAGCTTTCAGTGAAAAAGATAATGAGCAATATCATCAAAGCTACAATTTTTAATCAAAGATTTAAAGCAGAAGATCTACTGTTGTCACGCCTCCTAATGATAACGACAGATATGCCATTCAAATTCAAATGTCTGCAGTTCGACTCGCATTTGACCATCAACAAAGAACAGGGAAAATCGCTACAAGTGTGTGGACTAAATTTGGAAAAAATTCATGCTTCTCACAAAGACAGCTGTATGTGGCCTGCTCACTTGCGGAAAACCTTCTGATTTATTCATGTCCGCAGCAGATGGAAAAGCAAAAAATATTGTGTATTCAAAAGCACTCCAATAAACAGAAATAAAACACAAACACTTTATTTCTTTGAGTGGCATGCCGGGTACTCGCTAGTATATATATATTTATATATTGGTGGCTTACGGTGACTTTTGAAACAGGAAATGTGGTCAGGAGGGGGGGGACCGAAAACTGCATTTATAAAATTATTTTCTTTATTTGATATACATATTAGGTACTTATTTTTTGAAAAATATTTTTATACGATGCTCACAACTATTGGCTGATAGGCATTATATTTAAAACATAAAACACATATTTTTTATATTATTTGGTCCACAGATATACAGGGATGTATCAATTTACAAATCATTTGGTGGTTCTTAAAGATCTAGAGTTGATAAAACAGATCACTATTAAGGATTTTGACCACTTTTCCGACAAATTTGGAGTCATCGAAGAGAAAATTGATCCAACTTTTGGAACCAATTTGTTATCAATGAAAGGTAATTAATTCATTTGGGTAGTTAAAATTTTGAATATCTAATAATAATAATAATAATAATGGTTTGTAATTTTTTCTCGGTTTTGCCTTGCTGCATGTTCTGGTTTGCAAGAATGAATTCAATCTGATGCTCACTAAAGTTGTTCTAAGCCCACTGGGCCCGGTGCTATGTTTTCACAAGATAAGCTAACCAACGTTGAGTAAAGTTTCAAGTGATGTGCTATCATTTCAAATCGAATCATTATTGTGGTATTTAGCAACATTTTTTAGAAAAGACCCATTTTAGCCATTATTGCTGATACACAAATCATTCTAAAATTCATCTTCTTCTTTGACCATATTCGCTCCCTATGTGGGGCATATGGCCGCCGCCAATTGCTTTGCTTCCTCTCATGACATACCAGCATCCCTCAGTTCTGCCGAGTACATCCTATGGATAGTACCCGACGGATGTCCGGAGCGCCGGAATCCCATCGGTCGAAAAAAGAGGCAGGCAGGATTGAGGCTTTCCGGAGGTATCCGCAGCACGTGACCCTGCCAGTTCCAACGTTTCGCCATAACCACTGACGTGATGGGGCGCTGTCTTGTATGTTCCCTTATCTCTGAATTCCTCACAAAATCAAACCACCTCACCCCCATCATCCGACACAAGCATCTGTTCTCGAATCTAAGTATACAGTTTTTCTGAGTCTTCGTCAGGTGCCGTAATTCGCTCATTCTTCAATTCTAAAATTTCCTTTCAGTTATTATTATCATTAAAATTAGTTACTAATTTACCAACCAAAATTTAAAGTTATCATATTGCATTTGATGCTTTCATTTCTCCTTCTGAAAATCACATGATAATGCAGTCGCCGAGTAATATTCCATAAAACAGGATGTCAAGAAAGATTTTTTTAAATCTTTTAATTCTAATAACAATAGCAAGCCTAGTAGGACCTGCAAAGAGTGCTCCAAGCAAAAAAAGAAGTAACACTTGTTACCAATGCAAATTCAATGTAAATTTGTAAATTCCTGAGAATCTGAGAAGTAAATTTGTAAATTCCTGCCAAAGATTCCCTGTTTGGTTGATTCCATACGCCCAATTTTTTCCCAATGATTCCATATGCCAATGTTTACTGCGTCCTTATGTCGAATCAGAAAAATGAATGCGGCATTTAGAGAAGAAAAGGTTCCCCACCCCTGGACTAGACCATAGCCATTGATATTAAACCCCTCATTTGACTTATATGGTTAAGTCACACGGGCTTCCCAACTGCTGCACGGCCGCGCACGCGCGCAGCTTAGAGGGAATGTTGCTAATAAATAACATTAGATGCTGTTTAAAATCATTTTCACATACATATAGTATGTACTTATAATTCACATACATAGAGTATAAATCGTGATTGGATCTTGATATTTTTTTCCTCCTATCATTCATCTACGATGGATAATTCGAGTCTCTATCGTTATTTCGTAACAGTTGTTGTTTATTTTTTTTTTGTCACAGTAAATATTTTATTGTTTTAAGGTCAAAAATGGCGCGACATGAGAGCAACCTTGAGTCCAGCATTCACAAGCTCCAAGATGAAAACCATGTTCCAATTGGTGACTGATTGTGGTGAAGCTGTTGCTGAATTTTACCTAAAACAAATGGAACAACCAGAAAACAAAAGTATAGAAACACTTTTTTATCAACTGCTTCATTAACCTCAATTAGTCCACTAGTTCTGCCCTAGCCATATCCTTATATCATACCAATCTTCGAAAAAGAGAGGTGTGTCACAAGTAGTTCTCATAGAAATAAAAACTCCGCATTAGGAGCGAAAGTAGAAAAAAAGTATCTTAACAGCTTAACGACCGTGGACGCGTATTTGAGTCTTTGAAAAACAAAAGTTGCTGGCCGGCGGACACATATATGCGTATAGGCGAAGTATCTGGAAGCTAAGAAAATTAAATTTTGTAAAGATATCTCAATTTGCTTACAAATTATAGTGAATTCAGTAAAATTATAATATTTGCGAATTTTTCGCAAAATTTTATTTCGCCAGGTGAAATTTTATTTAAAAAAACGTGCAGTCGTTAAGCTGTTAACTTCTTAGCAAATAATATCTCATTGATTTGTTGTAAACTTAACCTTTACGTCACTTTATCAAATACATTTTCTATTTAAGTAAAAAATATTTCAGGAAAATTCTATTCCCCTTTAGTATGACCCGAATATGAAGTGTTTATCGACTTTCAATGATAAACATATGAAATAATTTCTTTTATTTTACCTAAATATTTATAATTATTTTTTATTAAGTTGAAACAGTTAGAATGAATGAAGAGTTTTCATTTTGTTGAAATTTATTATAGTATTAAATTTGTTTTAAGAAATTTAATACTATAATAAAGATTGATTAAGAAATAACTGCATTTCGTCATTTAGTCATAACAGTCTATAAAAACGGTCTTTGAAAGAGTTTAACCTAGACTAGGTACATCATTTTATATAAGTTTGAATACTTAATATATCTTTGAAAACTGCAAGAAATTGTAATTTTCTGATTCTCAAATCACAAGAGTAAAAAACTTTGAGTTGTGACACAAACCGTAATTATGATAATAAACTACATCATGGTATTTTGTTTTGCAATAACATATATTTTTTATTTTTATTTGACAGGTCTGGGGTACGTTCCTGTTGAATTAAAAGATGCATTTACCAGATACACCAATGACGTCATCGCAACAGTAGCATTTGCAGTAAAAGTTGACTCACACCGAGAAAGGGAAAACACATTTTACATGATGGCAAAGCAGGCAACAAACTTTTCTGGAAAGAATATGATGAAATTGATGCTATTTTTTGTCTCACCGGCTCTGTCACAAGTGAGAATTTTACATTAATAATTATCTCGAGAAGTTAAGTGAGAAGTAAAATAGTAAAAATTTTCTATTGGTCTTTTAAGTACAATCACATATTTAAGTACTTGGTGTTTTAGTGGATTGCATATTTTTATTTTAGGGAGATAACACTATTGCAATGTGTATTTACTGAGCTCACTTCCCATTTGCAATATTTAAGACATGCGTAGAATACAATTTATTACTGTCTTCTATTTTATTTAACACGAGCTTTTGCAATATTTCTATCACTTCAAGATGTTACTTATGTCAAATATGGTTTTACACATTTCGCATTTTTATTTATTCCTTTAATTGTCACGTCTAGTTTTCTCAAAAAGGGAGCATTTTCAACTGGTGAAAAAATAAGATTGAGCAGGGCCATTTGTACAAATTATTTATGACTAATGAGACCAAAAAAATACAGAGAAATGAAACCTGTTCAGAAATAAAAGACTGAAGGAGTGTCGTGAATTTTAATACTCAGATATTTTCATTTTATTATGGTGATTAATGTCACAAGTGATCAGTCTATTGAATAAATTATTGCAGTAGGAAAATTCACGCGCCACTCATACCATCACATAGTTTCGATACTACCTCAGTCTATGAAGATGTTATAATATGGTGTTTGATTTATTAAGATAAAACGTTTTTTTCTTACTATTTATTTTGTAGATGCACGTCAACCAGTTTGATTGGACGTCTAATTCAAGGATTGTTCTAATAATGTTCTAATTTTAGTTCTAATTATGAAATCACTAAATGAAACATTTAAAATAAGGCAAAATACAACATATTCAAGCCATGTTATGTGCATCTTCCATACTTTAACAGTTGTGACATTAATTTCTTCTTTAAATCCTTAAAGCGTGTAGAGTAAATGATTAATTTCTTGGCCATTATTTATATATTTATGTGTTTATACAATCAAAAGTTAAAAAAGATCCGGCTTAGAAGCTCGCTTCTCTAAAAATAAAATCGATATCATTTACACCATCTGGTTCTTTGTAGAAACTAATAATACTGAAAGAAACTTATGCTCCATCCGGATATTTACTTTCCTAAACTATTTACAGAAATATAAAACTTTTCCCTTTTTATGTGAATGCTATTTATTGATTTGCAGTTGCTTCGCATAAGGCTGTTTGATGAAAAACTGTCGAGTTTCTTTAGAAATTTGGTGAATGATGGAATAAAGTTGAGAGAAGAAGGAATGTACAGGCCGGACATGATCCAACTACTGATGGAAGCCAAACGAGGATCTCTAAGGCACGACCAGGAAAATGATATCAAAGAAGCTGGATTTGCTACTGTTGAGGAATCAGTAGTTGGAAAAACAGTGGTCAAACGACGTGAGAATAATTTTTGAGATTTAAATGAATTATATTTGATATCCCATGATACACCTTGATAAGAATTTAAAATTTGAATAGATCAATAAATGAATCTTTAGTAGTATATTAATCTACTTATTGCAGTCTATATGCCAACAAACTAAAAATAAATACAAATTTTGATTTGTTTGATTTTGACTTGATGACGAAAAAATGTTAAATAAGATTTTATTGTATTGCTCATGTAACCGATTGCTGATTCGTAACGCTCAATGGATTTCGTGCTCAATTGTAGGTTAAAAAATTTAAATCCCTGAATCTGTTCACACTTTGATAATTGTTTATAGGATATAGATTTGCTTTGTTCGTCAAAGATTCGCTACTTTTATTGAATTAGTTAGTTTCTAGCCACTTCCTAACCGCATCATTCTTTTGTTACTCTATATAAAAATAAGATTTAGCAACTACAGTCGAACTTGGTTATTACGAAGAAGATGGGACCGACTGAATTTGCTTGTTACAAGCATTACTCGTCATATCAGAGAATAGGTATTTTTAAATGCTTACAGACATACCCATCACATGAAGACATGACGTATCTGGAGCGGTCACATAGTACCAAAAGTACACACATATTACATTTTTCTATCAATCCACTTTTCTTATAAAATTTAAAATTGATGCTTGTTTCATTGTTTTCACTCTCAAGCAATAATTGATGTTTAATGTTATATATTTCCTATTAAATCACAGTTTCGAAATGTTTTTCTAGTTGAGCATGCGCAGTAATACCCACACAACAAAATATTCTATTCTTATAAGATGAATAAATCAAATAACTTTGTTGCTTTTAGAATGGACAGAAAATGAAATAACAGGCCAGGCTATACTGTTCTTGATAGCAGGCTTCGAAACAGCTTCCACTCTTCTATGCTTCATGGCGCATGAGCTGGCCATTCATCCTGAAATTCAAGAGAGATTGCAAGTTGAAGTTGATGAAGTGGCCTTGAAAAATGGAGGCAAAATCAATTACACTGATTTGCAGCACATGCCGTACATGGATATGGTTGTTTCAGGTAGATATAATTCATCCATGTATGTCTAATTATTATTGTAATCTAAGCATTGTATGAAAACTTGTTTTTAAGTATAATGTGCGACATTCAAAAACCGGGTTTTTCAACTTGGTAACCAAGTTTTAAATATTAGAATCAATAAAACGTCATGGTAAGTCTTTTTAAAATAGGTCTGGTAAAACATTTTTAAGTGTATGCTAATGCACAGTATTATTTTTCTAGAAACTCTTCGGTATTGGCCACCTGTTATTGCATTGGATAGGAAATGCTCAAAAGCATATACGATGCCACCTCCAAGGCCTGGCGGTAAAGAATATAAGGTACTTTATTACACATAGCTTAAGAACAATTTACCACATTGTTTTAGCTATTATTGACACTCAAGCTTATTTTGCCCTTAAATTTATTATGGATTTCTTGGAGCAATGTCTGTTCCGAATGTGGAGTGCATAGTTCCCAGGGACGTTCCGTGGCCATAGGCGAGTAGGCAGTTGCCTATGGGCGCCAAGTCCAATAGAGCAAAAAATATTCACAAAAATGCCGAAAAATATCTTTTCAATGGTAATAATATTATGACCGATGGGTAAACAATACTTATCTTTAAAGCGATAATCTTCTTTGAATATGAATTTTACTGATGGCAATAGTAATGGTGCTATTTTAAACTATGCCTAGAGGCGGCACATAGCCTAGGAACGTCACTGATAGTTCCTAATGAAAACCTTCAAAAGTATAAATGCTTGTTAGCCTGTCGCCCAACTTAAGCATAACCATACCGCATAAGTATAGGATATTCAAAAAAAAATCCGCTTAACTAGTTGCATGCCAGCTGCTCAACTTCTTGATAATTGTAAGGTTATAAAAATGAAAGAATTATTCAGAACCTTGATATCATTGTCAAGGAAAAAAACAAATATTTTTCAAACATTTTTCAATCGATTTGTGTTAACTTGATGGCTGCCACAGGCGAGATATCTCGTAAAAAAATTCGTGCTTAACACCCCAGAGACGTGTTATCTCGTCAATAACTAATTAAATTAATAGTTGCAAATGCCTAGCGTGCTAGGTAATTACTATTAATTATCTACGGCAGCTAAAAGGTTAAAGGAAAATGTATATTTGTTATGCTTCCATTTGTTAATGCCGTCTGAGAGAATAACTTACTTCTAGTAAACTGCTCGGCGTATCTTTCCCTATCAAAATATATAGACTGAAGTGAATGACTAATAAAGGGCCACCTTGGGACTGAGGATGATTCCAATTGGAGAGGAACGTTGGCTGATTAAAGCAATTAAATCAATTCCATCTGAGCTTAGTCACTCAATCAAATTATAAGATATCACAGATCAAAAGATATATATATATTTTTAATCCATGTCCGCTCCCAATGTGGAGCATATGGCCTCCTAATGAACAGTACTCAGTCACTCAACCTCACTTTTTTTCAAAGTGAGTAGTAGGGAAAGAAGGATAAGGCTAGAATAGGACTAGTGGTTAACTAATCACTATTGCTACACCCAGTTATTAAAGCATCAGAAGGATGGGAGGAGAGGAAACAATGTGAATTGACATCACAAACACCCAGTCTTCGATCACAACATTGAATTGAATAATTCTCAAATTCACTGTGATCCTACCGGTAATCGAACCTAGACCTGCGTGATCGGTAGAGCAAGCTCTAACCAACTGGGCAACAGCAAGCGACAAGGGATATTACATTGACCAAAAGAGTTATTAAAATAGCCCTTAAATTGAAAAGTTAAGCATCTGAAAATTAAATTTTGTAATACATATAGATAAACAAGGATAACCAATGAGTCGATATTCTAAATGATTATGCCTTATTAAACAATAATGGTCTTAATGAAGATAAGAAATGTTTGATTTATTTAGGATTTGAATCAATGTCAGTATATAATATTATTTCAGATGGCAGCCGGCGAGGGTCTTTGGGTTCCAGTATCTGCCATCCACCACGACCCAAAGTATTTCCCGAACCCTGAAAAGTTTGATCCTGAAAGATTTTCCGAAGAGAACAAAGGATCTATTCAACCTTTCACTTATATGCCGTTTGGGGTTGGACCGAGGAATTGTATTGGTAAGGCTTGGAAAGTAAAATATTGATTATAAAAATGATTGAAATTTGGCTTTTGATTGAAAATGCGACAAAAATATCTCAAAAGCCAATAGCTCAAATGCAATATGAACGCAGCGCAGAAGCGGTGGGATGCATTGCAGAAAGGCTGTTACACTTATAGATTCTTTCCCTCTATCAAATAGCGAATGGAGGTAATTAAAGAACTATTGGACTAGCCAATTCATTTCAGGGCATGACAGTTTCGCTGCCAAGGTCCTCAAGCTTGGTCAGATTGACACAGGAACATGCACATGTGCCGTGATGCAGGAAACTGATTACATCCTTTGGGATTGTCATCTCATGAATAATGAACGGGAGCAATTAATCATGTCAGACCCACACGCCACGCTGATTTGGTAGCTACTAGAGAAAGCTACTTAGCAATTACTAAATTTGGGACATCATATGGAGAAAGAGTTGATCCCATAGTAACTCCTGATTTTTTTTCTGAGGCAGTTTTTCGCACACCAAAGTGCGTATATATTATTATTTGAATCCGTTTCTTCCTGTAGGATTCTTTAGTTGTTGAATCATATTTTTGACATTAAAATACTTTATTGTATTTGTTCTAGGTTCAAGATTTGCGCTTATGGAAGCAAAGTCAGTCATATTTCACCTTCTGCACAAATTCGACTTAACTGTAATTTCTAAAACTCAAATTCCAATAAAACTGGCAAAGGGAACCTTCAATATCATCGGGGAAAAGGGATTTTGGATTGGATTGAAGCCAAGATCTCCCAAAAACAGCCAATGAGAAGAAGCAGTATTTTTTTTATGATTATCACTCAAAGATAAATGACGAGTAAAATTAAGAGGCTATCAGTATCAAAAAACGATTAACCCACATGCTTTTTTTCATAATTCATGTATTTTTTGTGCATGTTTAAAGTGCCTATGTGTTTTTTATCATTTCGGAATCGGGAGACTTATTGAAATTCTACAATATTGTGATAAACATTCATAATACAGATCCATGTTGACGGTAATGTTGTCATCTTCCTTCTCGCTGCTCGGGCTGTAATACTCAAGATGAGCTAGCAATCAGTAAATCGGAAGCTCATGAGTCTCGTTGCCCATTGCGATGCACCAGTTGACTTTCTTTTGTTTTTTTTCTGAATGGATAAGTATGTATCAATTATATATTTATGTTCAATTCCTTCATCCACGACAATATACTGTTTTTTTTATAATAAAGTCTGTACCTGAGAGAGCCAACTTGTCCTAAATGCATTTTGGTCAAAATTGAGTAATGTTTAGTTTCCATATCTGCACATCAGTATGCTTCCATATCATTTTATTTCATCCTTGTATTCCTACTAATGTTTCATATTTTTTGTACCGTTTCAACTCCTGATGAGGAGCATATGAACCCTGAGTAATGTTTGTCACAACAGATATGTTTTTACAAGATGTGCTTGGAACTCTGTACCTGAACCTCTCTTCGACCAAGATGAATAGAATGCTATTGCTAGGGCAGGACTAGTCGTTAGCTAATAACTCTCTCTACGCCCCATTTTTTGGATAGAATAGGTGGTTGGAAATGCTTAAGACATCACAGACAACAATTCCTTCGAGCGGAAATCCATAAATCGATTGAAAATTCAATTTATATAGCTGCCCGGACTGGGATTCTTACGTTGAACACTCGACCACTCTCATCTACCAGGTCTCGTCTACCTACACATAGACATGAAAAAGCTAATTTTATTTGAATTTATCATAAGTGAAATTATTTTATTTTGACATTAGTGCAATATTTGAAAAAAAGACGGGAGCCAAAATGTCCTACAATTAAAAAAAAGACGAAAAACAGCCAAAATTACAAAAGTTTTGTGAAAAAAACAAAATGAAACGTTTTATATAAAAACGCATGTCATATAAGCCACAAGGTGTAAAAATATTTTTTCTTTAACCGAATGGGTTTTTGAAATTTTGTTGTAATTTTATACATTTTAAAATAAAACTTACGTATGCAAGTACGATTTGTATATAATTAAGTTTGCCAATTATCTATGATCGTGGCGGCACAAGCGACACTCTGTGTATTTATTTGTTCTAAGGTCTGGTTAAGTCTTTATGATATACTTTCAATATATTTACAAAAAAAGGATATATTTATTAGGTTTTACTATTCGAATAAATTCACAGCCTGCTGGGTACTGCCAAACTAATTACTTAAAACCTCGCGGCACTTAAATGGTTAAGTGAAAAACAAAAAAGATGTGTGATAAAATGATCAAAAAAAAGTTTAAAATGGATTTCCAGAATAATGAAATTTTTCAATATGGGACAAGTTGGCTCTCAGATACAGATTAGTAATTAAAGATGCCGGTTTTTTTCTTAAAGTTGCCACCCACAGTTATAAAATAATCTAATATTCTTACTTACGGTTCTCACTTTAGTATTAGTATACAAGTACATATTAAATGTTCATGATGGATTCAGATGTCACTGTAAAATTCACATTTTAATCTACGAATAAAGCATGTATTTGTGTAATGTTTCCTTTTTGTAAAAATAAAATTACTTTTCTATTCTTTTTTACAGTGTAAGTATTAGTATTTAAAAATATAAAGAAAAAAAATCTTCTACTGTCAATTAACGTTATATCCTAAATGAAATGTGTTTTTTATTTGATTAAAAATACACTTATCCCTCGATTTACATGGTAGATACGTTCCGAGAGAAAACGCGTAAATCGAAACCGCTTAAATCGAGACTTCAAGCTCATACAAAAACAGAAGATAGGTTCCAGAAAATAAACATCCGCGTAAATCGATAATTAAAAGAGGTTTCATCATACAATCTCCTGAAGCATTACCACAAAACATTAACGTTATTCTATCTTTAGCAGCTTTAAAACCACTGGCCTTTTTCTCAGATTTTGCAATAAATGTTCTACTGGGCATTTTTTTCCAGTTAAGTCCTGTTTCATCAGCATTGAAAACTTGATGCGGGGAATAACAATTTTCGTTTACTATCTTCAGAAACTGTGGTAAAAATATCTTAGCTGCATTTTCGTCGGCGGAAGCAGCCTCACCCTTTATCTTGAGATTGTGTAATGAGTATCTTTTAAAAAATTGGTGACCCCCAGGTCCGTGATATAGACTGATTATTTTCTGATAGAAACTTATAAATTCTTTTAGATTTTTCTTTAATTGCGTTAGTATCAATTGGTATTCTTTTTTGTGATTCTATCCATATCATCAAGGCTTATTCCATTTTCTCCATTATGGGATCTCTAACGTATGAGGTACATTTAGAACTAATAAGGGATCCAGAGGCGACACGTCTTCTGACAGTTATTTCGTTTTTTTTAATTGTATGGACAGTAGACTCATTAATCCCATAAGTTTTCGCAAGAGATGCAAAACTATCACCTTTCTGGAGGGAATCCAGAATTTGAATCTTTATATCCAAAGAGATTGTGTTTCTTTTCTTCTTTAAAATACGAGTAGACATTCCTGGGTGTAAAAATACATAATTATTTGCGACATAAAGAAAACAAAATTTGTAGTAAATTGATTGAATAGTTTTCAAATGTGATTTTTTCCTGACCGCGTAAAAGTGAAACCGCGTAAAATGGGTACCGCGTAAATTGAAGGATGAGTGTAGTTGAATAATGAGTTTGTAGAGTTTTTTCAGTTTTGACCAGTTTTAAGAAAAAAGTTTCTTTGATAATCAACAGAAGCAAATATGCATAAAAAAATTGAACTCACCCTACTATACTATTACTATGCTAAACAAACCATATTGCATGGTCTGGCAACAGTGTATTGAGACCGTTCATCATACTCTATCATCTCGTCGTTTTGGGTAAACATGGTTCCATCTGCAATTTTTCACATAATGCCTTTTATATGTAGTTTTATTTGCTTTTAAAATACAGTTCTATCTGCATTTTAAAGAGATTTATACACACCGACAATAATAAAATGGACATCAACGTCAAAATGTGACCAACGTAGAATTTTTTAAAAAAACCCGTGTTTGTATATTATTAGTATGAGATTTATAATAATTATACAGAGTAAGTGTTTAATTTGACATCAATTATTACATTTCCTATTTTTGTATGAATAAAAAAAAAATTGAATTAAAAGAATTTGTTTTTTATATCCGGTCATTTCAATATATTGATTTTCTTACATTCAACAAAATGATCGTTTTTTTTAACTGTATTCCTCAAAATAAGCTGTGGACAATTTGTAAAAAGTTGCCGTGATAATCAAAATAATATCTGACACGCAGGTTGCTTGTAAGGATGACATGGTCGCATGGCTTTTCTATAAGAAGATTTCTATAAGAAGATTTCTATCAAAATAAAAAACAAGACAGATAGCGCATCGCTTATATTCAAAGCAGTTGGTAAGACGGGTAAGATCCGAGAATGGTAACCCTCACTGAGAAGAGGTAGTCAATGCGGTCATTTTGCAAAAAAGTACAAAAATCCAAAATATATGGAAATTTGCAAAAAAGAAAACCTGTACATGACGCCTGCGCGGCCAGGGGGTGATCGATTATTTTTTTTCAACGGTATTGAGGCGTCTTCAACTAGGTATAAGCTTGTTTTCCCAAATAAAACAAAATTTGCGATACAAGAAAACCTATATATTTTATTATCGGGGATAAATGTTAATTGATTGCTATATTTTAAGCTGATAATAAAAGATACTAGCTGTAAGCCCGTTGCCCTCAATTGCAAACCTATTTATTGAATAAGCCAGAAAATCTAAACTTAATTAATTCTCTAAATGATTTTTTTTAGGAATACACCCAATTCTCTTAAAGAACTTAAATACACCGGGACTGCAAAATAAAATATACAAATAGCGGAAATAATAAAATATATTCATAAAAATCTTAATTGAGCTGTCCTGCTAAGCTGCTATATCCAATATCAACAGCTCTGCAGTATTCATATTTTATCATTTTCAGTATAACTCAAAATTTTTAAGATCAACAAATATATTTCGGAGAAGAAGAAGCTCCCGGACATATATCGACAGCCCTGCAGTATTTAAATTGTATATAATATAATTTTTAGTATAATTCAAATGTTTCAAGTATGCAAACAAATATAAATTTCGGAGAAGAAGAAGACCCCTGGACATAATAAAGAAGAACATATTTGTGATTATTTGTGGGTTGTGATTATTTTATCGGCTATTAAAATATAGATACTCGATCGTGACAATGTTTTATAGAAGAAAAAAATGGAAAAGGAAACGTCAACCGTCGAACTTGACAGTTAACTGAAAGATCAATTTTTGAAAACAACGTCGCCCAAACGGATCAGATGCGAGAATGCTGAAAATCACTGTTAAGCATTTGACAATGCAATAATTTTGGTATACCACTCGAAGCGCTCGTCCGAATAAGAAAAATGAAAAAAATAGAATTTTGCATAGATGCTTGCGCGGCCAATTGTTGATCGATTTGAAAAAAATTCACGGCTTCGAGATGTCGTCAGGTCATGCCTGACGATTCCAAAACAAAACAAAATACATATTAAACAAAATTTGTGCAACGAGAAAACCAATATTTCTTATTATCGGGCCTAAATGTTGATCGTTTCGATAATGTAAACATTCTAAAAAATGTATTTATATTTGTAGTAACAACTTACATTCTTTGGCCATGTTCGCTCCCTATGTGGAGCATATGACCGCCACGCGGCACCTCCATGTTTCCCTGTCTCCCGCCAATAGCTTTGCTTCCTCCCGTGACATGCCAGCATTAGGGCATCAAATCCCGAGATCCCGTTCAATTTTCTGATCCCGAAATCCCGGGATCTTAATGGCCGCGATCCCGGGATTTCGGGATTGAGAAATTTTGAGGAAATTCCGAAAATTTACACGAAATTGGCAAATTCAAGATTTCAAATTCCTCGGCGAGCTAAAAAGAAAAAAACGAGTTTCTTTGAGATTCCGGGAACAAGTATACCAAATCGGAGATTTCAAATTCCTCGGTGAGCTAAAAAAAAAAAACGAGGTTCTGTGAGAATCCAAGGAAAAAGTATAGCGAATTGAGGATTTCAAATTCCTCGGTGAGAAAATCTCAATCCCGGGATCCCAGGATCCCAGGATTCAAAATTAATCAATCCCGGGATTGGAAAAAGGCTCCGGGATTGGATACCCTAGCCAGCATCCCTCAGTTCCGCCGAGTACATCCTATGGATATTACCTGACGGACGTCCGGGACGCCAGAATCCCACCGGTCGAAAGAAGAGGCAGACAGGATTGAGGCTTTCCGGAGGCATCCGCAGCACGTGACCCAGCCATTTCCAACGTCTCTCCATAACCACTGACGTGACGGGACGCTGTCTTGTACGCTCCCTTATCTCTGAATTCCTCACAAAATCAAACCACCTCACCCCCATTATCCGACGCAAGCATCTGTTCTCGAAGCTCAGTATACGGTTTTTCTGAGTCTTCGTCAGGTGCCATGATTCGCAACCGTAAAGCATTACCGTCAGAATGCAAGCGTTGAACAAGTGGTATTTGGTTTTTGGTCTGTCCCGCGCTGGTAAGGGTCCTATCAGAGTCATGACAGGTTTGGTTACACATCACATTGGTCTTACTAGTATTAAATTTGAATCGTTCAAACTGTGTACATTCTCACAGATTTTGTCACTAACGACCCGGGTTTTGCCTTTCGGCATCTTCAGGCATTCAAGTGCACGGATGAACTTGAACTGACGTTAAGTAAATGAAAGTTTCGTGTTTATATAAGAAATAAATGCATCACTGAGTCCAAAGCCATTGCTGGCGAAAAGAATAAGCTCATGGGAATGCCAACAGATTTGAGTAGTAAGTAGTTTCAAGAATTATATTATTTGTTTGTCGGCAAAGGTTTTATGATTATATGATTTTATGATTATATAGGGTATAGAAGTGGAGATGCCGGAAAGTTTAATATTTCATTTAAAATCGGAAGACTTTGCAGCTATATTTATTTCCAAAATTTTTTCACTTCTATATACCCTATATAAATCATAAAACCTTTGCCGACAAACAAATAATATAATTCTTGAAACTACTTACTTAGTATTTTCATAATGGGACCTCTTATTCTCGCCAAGAGAATGTGTGCCATTACATTCCCAGAAATACTGAGAAGAGCTTATGCCTTTGTAATTGTTACAGCTGAGGGGATCACCTTTTTTGTGGAGTGCTAACACCTCACCGTCCACCCAGTCCCTAGAACAACGCTCACCATCCCACACCCTGGCCATCAGGTGATAGAGAGGATGTAGGAGGGCGTTAAGACCACATTTCAGAAATTCCGAATGTATTCCGTCTCCACCTGTGTGTAATTAAATTATTAAAATGTTAATCATTTCATTACGTATTTACTTGCAATTCAAGATCATTGCATACTTCCAGGTAATTGAATTTAATATCACAAGATCTACAATAAGTATGTACTACTATAGAGAATTGTAATTGTGAAAGATCAGAGGTCCAAAAACACTCATAATTTTTGGATCCCGTATTTTTTTATTATTATATAGTAATGCAAACAACGCTTATTCAAAAGTTTAAATTAAATTACATATTGTGATATTTGTTTGAGTATGATAAAATCATCGAATTATCACCGGTTACATGAATTCAGATCAGAAGAGACATATGTGACAAGCAGTGGTGTAGGAAGAAGTCCTGCCGCCTGGGGCGGTCCTTGAATTTGCCGCCCCCAATATGTCCTATATTCAAGAGGCTTAAAAACGGCAAAGTACCGGGTGGAGACAACATACATACTTAAAACAAAATGTTACTTTTTTCTTATAGGAGTTTTTAGCGGTTTAAATTTAAAAAAGCGATTTAAAAAAACTGGAAGTATGCAATGATCTTGAATTGCAAGTAAATACGTAATGAAATGATTAACATTTAATAATTTAATTACACAATTATCTTGATTATTTCTGACATTATACAACGCATATCAGTCGTAAAATGGCGGTCGTCATTGTTTTAATTACGACATTGTTGACTGTACATGACATGTTTTGTGAAATCACGAGGCGCACAGGGTATACATATTTTATTGTGCAATAAATTACCCCGGGAAATTCATGACCTGTGAAGATTTACGCTAAAATTTAAAGCAAAATTTCCACATCTACTGCTTTCCAAAGATAATTCCCATTTTTAGGCGTGAAAAATTTTCCAACTCCTCTACACCAGGACTGTTTATTTCAAGGTTTTTGATCAATTAAGGGTACAAGTAATAAACATATAAAAAAAACACTGGTCATGTATTTTTTTAACCCATGTTTGCTCCCAATGTGAAGCATATGCAGTGGCGGATTATCCTATAAACAAATGAGGCGCGCGGTCGAGGCCTCGAAATCTTAGGGGCCTTAAAAATAGCTTATATATTATATCCCAGGTACTTTTTGTTTAGATTTTTATAAATTTTTACTATTTTACTTTAAATTTTCTGACGTTTTTATGTCATCCGAAAAACAGGACCGCCAAATTTGATTGCGCCTGGGGACTTCTATGTGCTTAGTACGCCACTGAGCATATGGGCTTCTTATGAAGGTTTCTTAATCTAATTTGAATCGTTCAAATTATGTACATTCACACAAGTTTTATCACTTACGACCCGGGTTTCGCCTTTCGGCATCTTCAGGCGTTCAAGTGAACTTGAACTGACGTTTAGCAAATAAATGTATCGTGTTTATATAAGAAAAAAAAATCACCAAGTTTAAGGCCATTGCTGGCGAAATGAATTAATCCATGGGAATGCCTACAGATTTGAATGGTGTGTAATTACAAGAATTATATTTATTTAGTTTGCTGGATATGATTATATTTACTTACATATAGAATATTAAAAAAAAAACATAAATTTTGACTAACAACACGAAACTTTAACACTAATTTACTATAGAGTTCAGTCAATCTTGCTGTACTAGCAATATTGATATAATTTAAGATTTCAACTGAAGGTCGATATCTTAAAGTTTCACTTTTAGACTGTTCACTGTCAATACTTGATGGAAAGGCATTAGGTAAATAAATACCAATTTTTACTAGTTCCCATTTCTATATAATAAGATCAGGACCGATTTCGCTTACGACGAGCATTATCAAATGATATATCATCTTAACAGAAGTTTATCATCTCTTAGAACTCTCGCTTGTTTCTCAGTTGTTCAGGTTCTCTTTATCCGAAGAGAACAGTGATAGAAGGAGTGGGCTAAGACAGGGTTAGTGTTTAGCATATCGTTCTCACTGCGCCTTTATTCATCGATACTAATAGATAAACCATTACGTTTGCAAATATCAATATATCTTGGTATTACATAAAAAGTCGATGCCATGGTGCAGTAACCAACGTA
Source organism: Himalopsyche tibetana (assembly GCA_030503985.1). NCBI lineage: Eukaryota > Metazoa > Arthropoda > Insecta > Trichoptera > Rhyacophilidae > Himalopsyche > Himalopsyche tibetana. The sequence goes on from JAPJYX010000024.1 coordinate 10,298,347, forward strand.
ATTGGCCGTCTTGACGGATTCCACGGGTTCAATGAAGTTCTAGTACATGAGCATGTTCGAAGGCATGAGTATTTGTGATGTCTAAAAATTCTGTCCTACCCTTCTCTTTCTGAAACAATGGGGCGTAGCTAGAGTGATTTAATGAACACTAGTACTGTTCTAGTAAAACTTTTTATTTATTCTCTCTTCGGAAAAGGAGAGATTGGGCAACTGATTAACGAGCAGTTTTCGTGGAAAAACTTCTGTCGGTAAAACTTCATTATGCTCTTAATTGGGAGCGAAAATGGATAATATGTATCGACGGCCTAGTTCCATTGAACAATTTGTAAAAAAAACTGTTTTGAGTTATGTTTATATTCGAATACCTCTTTTTTATAGCTCGACAAGAAAACAACATGAACAACTTATTAGTTTTTTTCGGAAGGCAGATGTTTGCATATCGACTGTGGAAAGGAAAAAGGACGTAACCCACAGTTTTTTCAAAACAGCTTTTTTTCGATAATCACAATGTATCTAATTTAATACACGTTCTATCCAAAAGATGTAAGCTGCAAATGGCAAATAAGTATTTAAATTTAGCTTTAAAGTTTGAAAAGAGATGAGCGTGTGAAAATTGAAACCAAGAAAAAAGACTGAAAGAAAGATTTCTCCTAGAAAATTTCTTTTATTAATATTAGAATATGTCAATTAAACACCAGTTTTGAAGTCTCCGTGCACTTCAAGATAGTGTATATTTCATAATTTGCATATGGCCCAAAATCATCAAACCACGTTTTTTGTGCCTCCTGTAAATTTTGCTACGTGTGGGTTACGTCCTTTTTCCTTTCCACGGTCGATATGGAAAGAGTGAAATATACACAATTTTTATTATAAAACTTTTTACTATATGTAACGATTTTCACTTAACAGTGAACACCTTAAAAGTAATCTTAATCTAAAAGCTAGGTATTTGATTTTGATTTTGATAAAAAACGATTTTTTAAATATTATAATAGAAATAAAACAAAGTAATACTTTCTAACCTACTTAAAAATAAAACACTTTTTAGTAAGCACTAATTTGTTTCCATATTTGTTTTATGATCAGAACCGATTTTGCTCGTCAACTGATAATCAATAGTTGATAATTCTCATTGTTAGTAAAACTGGTTAAAATTATTAATAACTACATTGCATAATTAACAAATTGTGTTTTATTTTTTACGTAAAAACTTTATATAACTGATTAACATATATTAACATAAAAGTGAGCTAAATCTAAAAACTAATTGTTTAGGTGTGGTAAATTAAAATATATCGATGCCATACAATTTACTAATAAAAGGAAGCTCACGACACACAGAGGATATATTTATTAAACGTTTTTTTGGTACAATGGATGTTTGTGGAAATAATTAAAATTTACTTATTTTTATTATTTTTAGTGTAGAAGCTCCAAAGAAATAAAACACCTTTAATTTTTAATGACAGTAATGTGATAAAATAAATCATCAGTTGTTTATTGTATAAATATTGCATAGAAATAGGCATTAATGTGAGTGATAAAAAGCTGTAGAATCAAAGTGTTTATGAAGCGTTTAATTGGACTACTTTATATGTTAATTATAATTTATCATAGATTATAATGGAAACTACCTGATTGGTATCATGCTATATAGGTAAACAACAACTGTCTACTCTGATTAAATGCAATGCAAAATGATTATTTTAACCTCTAATGTCTTGCTACATAAGTACATCTAATGATGGTCAGCTTCGTGTCACAATAGTTCAGTGAAGATTGTCAACTGAGATACATCTTGCGTTGTATACTGGGACAAAATGTATAGCCTTAAAGGTTTTATTGTTTTGGTAGCGATATTCTGTTGCATCGACAGGACGAGATCATCCAAACTGCGTAAGTTATTCTATTAAACGATTTTTTAACTTTTAATTTTACACATTTTAAACATTAAAATTTCACTCATAAACAAAATTGATACCTCAGTTCTAAAGTGTAAATGACAATAAGGTAATTTGATTTGTTAATCATTAGTCTTCATAATAATAATAATAAAAAAAGATTACAACTACGAATCTCCATATAAGAAAGAAGTAAAATTTTGTTTTAAGTATGTATGTTACTACAAATATAAATAAATGTTTTAGATGATCTTAAAAAGCTACAAAAAATAAATTTACAGTAGAAGTCTAAGCCTGTCTAAATCACTGTTACCTAATTATAAAAAAACTATACTTTTTTGAGTTGTTTTACTTTTAAGCCGAGAAAACGAAACAATTTCTTAAAAATAACAAACTATAGTGTAATGCTTTCAGTTGTTGATGTCCGAACTGAGATTCACATATATAGAATCGTTCTTCTTGCTAATATTGAAATAACAATTAATATTGAAATAACAACAAAATAATTCAAGTCACATAGAAACATTAAAATTTTCGTTGAATCACACATTAAGTATGTACAATTCTCTTCTTATATAATATATTACATTTAAGGGTTGACCCTTAAGTAGAGAAACGTCGAAAATATGATTCAAGGGCGATGGGGTACAAAGTGACCCTAGTAAAGTTTTCGTAATATTTGCATTGCAGCTATTCGTATTCGTATTCAGCTATTGGTATTCAGCGAATGGTTCAAATGAGAAGAATTTTCCTTTGTGAATGAACCCGCTAGGAACTCAAATAATATTCTATTACAAATAAACACTTTGAATTTTTAATAAAAAATTAAACTATTTCAATTCATAAATTAGATTCGTCCATTTTTTATTTTTATCATTATCTTTGTTTGTTAAAAATTTACACGATTTCACGCAATTAACCCTGAATCAATATTTTCATCACTTGAGTTCTCGTGGGAAAACACCTGTTGAGATCTAGATCCATATATTTATTATAATAATGTTTTACATTATTACTTTAACATAAATGATTAAATAAGTTGATAATGATCATGATAAACAAACCTGATCATCATTGAAAATGATGAATTAGTATAAAAAAGTGTTTTATTTTCTAATATAATCTATCATCAGTTGATAATGCTCGCGATCAGCGAAATCGATCGTTATGTTTTTTTGAGATTTGAAATAAGTACAAAAAATTCTGTTTGAATTGGTTTTTACTCAAGGGGATATTTTCAACTGATATTTAGTATTTTTTTGTAAAATAAATAGTCATTAATTGAAGAAGAAGTCGTTGCGTTTGATTTGCACAAAAAAAACATCGGGCTCGTGATGCAGAGTTCAACATCGCTAGCTTCTACGACAGATCTCACGAGTTCAAGTTCGAGTATGAAAAGCATTTTTACCAATCATTATTTTCAATTTGTTGCATGGATGATGCATGACTACAAAAAGTACAAACTTTTGTTTTGGATTTTTTCCAAAACAGGAATCGATTTAATCTTTTATTTTTTTACCTATTGGTAAAATACATATTTATTCTTCATATTGTTTCAAAAGATGTCTTACCTACACCATTATAACTTTTATTAGAACAGAGCAAGCTGTAGTTTTGGCGGCCATTGATTTTCGACCGTTTTTCAATACAATTTTCACAATAAAAAATAACATGGTTCATCATAATAGCATTCAGTAGTCTAATTGTGTCTTCTACAGTTGAGTGTGTATTATAACTGTTGCTTTATTATATAAATATAATGTATAAAAACATGTTTTGTGCCATTAATGCCTAAGTTCTTTCCAAGAGTACTAAGTGTTTTTGGATAAAAAAAAAACTATCGAAATTTATTTTAATTATTTTTCCTGCAATCACACAATCCATTGTATATGAAAATATTTTTTATTTAAAAGTAAAAAACCATGCATTTAAGAGTTAAAATAAGCACTTGTCCTGACCAATGCTTCCCTCTAAGACAAGAGATTAGCTGCGCGGAAATTTCTAAGGCTGCGCGGACCGATCAAATATTAATTGAATGACTGTCTTGTAGTGCGCGCCAACCCGGAATGAGTGCGCGAGGGCTTCCCAGGGGGAACTTTGGTCCTGACCTCTACCCCTTTCTTTTCTATCCCTACTCTCTTAAAAAAAGGGAGATTGAGCAACTGAGAAAAGCTGTTACACATTAGAAGCAAATATAACATATGTAAGCCTGTTTGAATCTTTTAATCATACATAAGCTATGCCATTTTTCCGCAGCGTCATACATTACGCCGTGCTACCGAGATGATCCCAACCTTCACGATTGTATCGTGAAAGAAGCGAAAAAAGTCGCGAAGAAGTTCATATCTGGAGTGCCAGAATTGGGAGTACCTAGTTTGGATCCACTGTATCTTGGAGACATCGATGTGATTCCTGGACACGGAACTTTGAAGCTTATCAATCGAGGGGCAATTTTGAAAGGCTTTAAAAATGCAGAGATTATTGATTTACAGTATGTATATAAAACAATCTTTAATAACTTTGTTAAGAATGTTGCTTAAAAATGTTATCATGGAAAGAGGTTGGACTTGACTGTGAATGCCAGCTGAATACCTAAACCCAGCTTAACTTTTCTTCCGCCCAGTGGGATTCCGTCGTTATGGCTATGGGCTGCCACTCACAAGGTATGCTTAGTGAAACAAAAGGATTCTGGCAAATCATGAGACGAAGCAAACATTGGTGGGTGATAGGGAATCTTGGAGGCAATGTGTGGTGGCCATATGCGCCACTTATCAAAGACACTTGGTAAAAGAACAGTACACAAATCACCTGACACAAAACTTTCATCTTGTGTAGTAAGGAAGAAAGATTTTTTTAATATTTGTATTTTCGATGAATTCGGCTGTGACTTTGTGGATTATTTTTTTGTAATATAAAATTAATAATTTGATTCAGTACTTTGCGAAGAAAAATAATTCAAATATATTGAACAATTCTATTCATCACATTGATTGGTGAAATCTATTCTAGTAACTAAAGTGATCTGTTGGTAAAAAAATAAGTTAGTTCAACAGAAATATTTGAAAAAATCATTTCGAATTTGAGTCATCTTTTTTAAGAATTTCACGCCGAAATAGCTATAGACTCTTCTTATAAGAAAATGTATAACTAAATACGTATATTTCTACCTTAAACCAAATATTTGATGTACTTAAAAGTCAAATAGAAAAGTTTTACCTTTTTACTAATGGGCTCATTTCACTTCATAAGGGGTCATTTTTATTTTGTTCTTTTGTGTGCAGTAAGTGTCTCTTCCTCATTCACATTTCATCATGAAATTTTAGCAAAACCGCTGCCAAATAAGAGTATAATTATGAACTTTTTTAAATCAAATGATTGATATTTTTTTTGTTCTTAAGAGTTTTGCATATATCTTTACGGCTTTGATGACTTCGTTTGATTTAGGCTTGATCCAGCAAAATTGACCGGTTCTTGTCACATGACTGGTGACTCGACGGTGAAATCAAACTATACAATCGACGGACAACTTCTAGTTTTCCCGATTAAAGGACAAGGTCTATCTACCTTGAAAATGAGTAAGTCTTTATATTGTTTCAGTTGGATTTCTACAGGGATTGCAATATCAATCGAATATACCAATATCGGTATTCCAGTTTTTCATATCGTCGATATTCTACCAGAAAACGTTAAGCCCTTGTTTGTGATAATAGATTTTGACAGATTTACAGCTCAAAAACGTTTAGTCGTCTAATCGTCTTTGGGTAGCTGTAGAAGTAATAAATCTGTACAGCCCAAAAGTGTTAATTTATATATGTGTTTCTGACAGAAATAAATAATCTTTAAATATCGAAACAAATAAATGTAATATAGATCAGCTTGTTTTTCAGACTATAAAGCGTGTTTAAATCTATCGATCTGCATTCATAACTTTAAACACCTAAATTTCGACTTAACGTTTCTGGCAGTATACCGACGATATAAAATACCTGTTTTACAAAAAAATGTTTAAATAAAGCAAAAATATGACAAAATGAGATTTTAATACAGGAAGAGTATATCAAAATCCTATAATGCGATATATTTTTTATAAAATTCCGCTATTAAAATATGCATATGTATATAAACACGCGTGATTTTCGTGTAGTATAAATAACGACATCTTAAAATAATATTACATCATTTAAAAGCTTTGGAACCTGTCAAAATTAAAACAACCCTTATCATATTAACAATATTTCAATTTATCGCGAACAATTTTGATAAAATATGCGATGGTTTCTTTTTTTATTCACATTCAAGTATCGATATTTTTGCATTTTCACAACCGCATATAATATTTCAGTATGAAAAAAACACCATGAAAACTTGGATCCTAGTTTCTGTTATACCGGCATTGCAATCCCTAGTGGTTTATTATTTTGTTTCTTGCTCTTGCAACTGTCGACAGTATAATAAATGAAGGTCTTTTGAATGTTGTAATATAATTTTAATGTGAATATATTATATAGATTTCTAGCATCATAGCACTAGTGTACCTAGACGATTACTTGGTTTAGTTTTTAATTCATTCGCTAACTTCCCATAAAAGGCAGGTTGTCAATAAACCTGTCTACTAAATATACTGTCCTTTTTGGGAATTCATAAACGAGTTCTTCCAACCCTGGGACTTCAATCAATTTTCTGATACGGGATTCAATATAACATGCAAAACGATATCACGATACTTACCCAATTTACCAAAATATATAATAATAAAATATTTTCCGGCAATATACCTCAACAATTGAGTTTAAAAACCAGGGCGTCGAACCAGAACTGAACCAAAAACCAAAAACTGTTATTTTTGCCGGAACGAAAACCGGAACCGAACCGAAAAAATATCTTTTAAATAGCTGGTATTTTGGGGAAATCGGTAAATTCCTGGGTTTTTAGATTCGAGCTGAACCGAAAACCGGAAAAACCGTTATATTTTCCGGAACGAAAACCGGAGCCGAATCGATATATATTTTTTAACTCAAACCGGAACAAAAACCAGAACGAAAAAAATAACGGTTCGAGCCCTGTTCAAAACCATTCACAAATAACAAACTTGTCTCGAGATTATGATGTCTTTATATATATATTATATATAAATACAAGTTATTATGCTTATCAATTATCTGACACGCAAAGATTTTTTTATTATTAGATTTGGCATAATTTTGTGTACATTTAAAAAAAATGGTTCGCCATCTTTGCTATATTGTTTTTTTTTTTTTTCAGAAAACTTTGACTTAGAAATGAATTGGAAATATGAAATATACAAAGGAAAAGACGGAAAAGAGTATGTGAAAATAAAAGACATCTCCAACAAACATAAGGTTGAAAAAATCACAATTAAAATGGACGGACTTTTCAATAATGATAAAGTTTTAGGTGAGTAAATCAATTAGATTTTCATAATCGTTTGCGTTTAATTAAACCGACCGGTTGTGCTGTCACAGGAAATGGATCCCGAAACCAGGAATCATGGTTACTATTTTTCGGAAAATATTGCAAAAAAGTTTTGTCGGTGTTTACGCGGATTTAGGTTTCATGGAACACCAGTGTTCTGCGGAACATAGTTTGGGAAACCCAGAATTAAAGGATGTCTAAGTTTCTCCCTAAAAACAGTAATCAACGAAACGATTAGTTAAAACACTTGTTATAGTTAAATCTTTACAGCACAAAATAATTAACAAGAAATTCTCAGTGGATACTGTCGATATAAACAAATGTTAAGCCCATATATTCTGTATTAGTAGTCCACTTAAAAAGTAAAATAATACATTATCTGATTTATATTGATTTATTTTAGGTGATACAATGAACAAATTTCTCAACGACAACTGGCGAGAGATAATGAAGGAAATAGGTCCACCGTCCATCAATGCTGTGCAGAAGACCATTGTAAATATCTTCAACGATTTCTACGCACAAATCCCATATGATGAGCTTTTACCATTGACTCCAAAAAAATAGTTTTTTTTAAATATTAACAATGATACACTTTGGCGTACTGTTTTTATCAATAAATTTAAATTGTAAATTACAATTTATTGAATAGCATCGTATTGTGTTTTATTTTCCTATAAAATCTTAATGTTATGTTAAAGTTTTTCTTTTCATGGTAAATGAATCTCCTTAGTTGACTTTTCAATGTATTACATGTGTATTGTCAAAAGGGCCTCCAATCCCTGGATCCCAGGATTGTGATAGTACTAATCCCGAGATTAAGAAAATTTGAGAATGTTGCGCGAGGGCTAAAAAAAACAAAATGTCCGATTTTTTTTAATTTTGATAATTCCGTAAATTCTCACGTTGTTGAAATCAACTTTTTTTTACCCCAGGATTAAAAAATCGTCCAGCAAAAGTTTCTTAATCCCGAATTTATACACGATTTTATGTTGAATGTTCATTCTCGGGATCACAATTCACACCGCCGGTCGAGTACAAGTATCCCACCACCAGCCGTTATGTGTATGCAGCCGCTGTTTCACGGCCGCCTTCCATAACGCAATAACGATCAAGAAAATAGTTAAATTTACTCCTCATATTATTGGTCTAATGCAGAGGACGAGGTTGAGTTCATTACATGACGCTAACGAGACCAAACTAGTTCATTTTCATATCAAGCATAAGACCAGAATATTAATATTTTAAAAGATGAAAAAAATAGGTATATCACATTTTTAGTTTATAAAATTCCAATTATATCTAAAAAAAAATACAGCTGATTATTCCAAATTTCAAATTAGCTGAAAACAAAATTGAAATTAAAGTTAAAATTTGAATTAAATAATTTCTAGCAATGAAGTGTACTTTTCTAAGATAGTGTTGTGGGTTTTTTTCACCATGTCTACTCCTAGCGTATTATGTTTTAACAGTAGTTTTCCTACAAAAACTGCTTGTTACTCAGTTGCTCAATCGTTTTTTTCGACGAGAGACAAGACAGGACTAGAGCTTAGCAAATTATCGACGCTGTTTTAGCCTTTTAGCTGCCGTAGGTAATTAATAGTATTTACCTAGGACGCCGACTATAATTTGCAATTGTTAATTTAATTAGTTATTGACGAAATAATTCGTCTCTGGTGTGTTGAGCACGAAAAATTTTACGAGATATCTCGTCTGTGGCAGCCATCGAGTTAAGGGTATAATACATAACAGATTTCCGTGCCTTTGAACAGAAATCTATACATCGATGTAAAGATTAATTTATGAAACTGTTTGTACTGGGGTTCTAAACTATCTCTGCAAACAAAGCCAACGACGTTGAACACCTGACTATGTACCCTGATATGCGTAGCCTTCCTTTAATATCAGTACGATCAATATTATACAGTGATTAACCGACATTGATTTGTGTTTTTTTCACTCTACATAATAAATGCTAAAATGATTTATCTGCAAATAACCGGTTTTCAAGGTTTATTATTTCTGACCTTGATATGAACATATGTTTTTTTTACTTTATACACTATTTTTTTTAATATTTACATTGCGCAATGGGTTTTTGTATCAGGTTAATTAAACACTGTTTTTACAACATACATATTTGAATATATTATAGTATAACAAAGGAGTGATAAAGAATCCGCCTATTTCCTGGATCAAAGCGAACAGCTTTGAGATTCAGCGAGGCTCTTGCTAGCGTATTACTAGCCCATCTCCATATAAAATAACATTATACAAATATATCATGATAATTCATACATTTACACGTAAATATAGTTTTTCTGATTGTCATTCAAACTTTGGGTCCGTGAAGCAGTGGTTATTGTCGTTAATCCGTGACGGATATCACAAGTCCCAGAACGAACGGATTTTTGTTTTTGATCGATTCATCGAATCAGGTTCGAAGGCATGGTTGTTTGCAATGTCTGGAAATTTATTCCTAGCTTTTCAACCCCAAAATAACGGCGAAGCGAGAGCTATTAGGCAATCACAAGTATTCTTGAATCCTGTTCTAGTCTAACCCTTCTATCCGGTTCCCTGTAAATTGCTCGAATGGAAATTGCTCGAATAACAAGGTAATCAATTTGTTTCCGTTTGTTCTGTCCGTTTGTTCTGTCTTAGCCCTAGTCTTCTATGTTTTCTGTAAATATATAGAAACAGTTTGAGTAACTAATTAATAAGCAGTTCTCGTAGAAACACTTCTGTTGAGATAAACTCCATTAAAATATCATGTGTTCCGCATTTGGAGCGAACACGGTTAAGATAAATACTTACGAAAAATATTTTTATATTTCACTCTCTAAACAAGTGTCGCACAAGATAAAAATGAAATTCGTATAAAAAGTCGTGAAAAATCGTTTAAATAACCAAGCAATTCGAATAATTTGTAATTCGAGCAATTTACCCGCTCCCCTTTTATCCCTATCCCTATCTTCGAAAGAAAAGAAAGCTTAAGTAACTAAGAATTAAGCAGTTCTCGTATAGACACTTCTGTTGAGATACCTCCATTAGAAGGACATTCCTGTGTGTGGGTGCCAACGACGCCTCGAAAAACTGGATCTAAATGAGTGGATAGTGCTAAAAATCTTAGTGCAGCGAGTATGCGCATGTGTACGCCGCACGTACGCCTGTGTGCACCGCATTCTTTACACACGCCACGAGCCGGCCATGATCGGATCCGTCTGCTTTGTAAAAGAGACATTAGGGTTCAGACTCTCTTGGCAAATGTCCAAACCAGGTCCATCCTCGCTTTTTTTTATGTTGGACGTTATGAGAGGCTGGTTAGTCCACTCTCTTATCTCCGTGTTCCTGACAAAGTAAGACCACCGTAATCTTATCTTATACACTTACGTAAAGAATAAGTTAATTAGGAAAATGATGGCAAAATTTTCAACATCGTTTGTTTTTCATAGTAAAGATATCAAGTAAATAGTATGGTTCGATTTCTACAGGTGTCAGGTAAATAATCGAAAAGGGCGTTGAGCGAGCTTATGTTCTAGCGACATCTACTAGCATTGAGAAAAATAATAACTTGAAATGAATCAAAATACCATTTTTTCACAACCAGTGTCGTTCTTAACGATGACGTCATTCTACCACTTTGAATGTGTTCATTTTCGTTTCGTGGTGCAAAGGCATAAGGCTAGGACAGGACTTGTGGTTAACTAATCGCTCACGCTATGCCTGGTTATTAAAAGATCGGAAATGGTGGGAGGGACATCACAAACACACATGCCTTCGAACAGATATCGATAAATCGATCAAAAAAATGGTCCCTAGACGCAATATAATTTGGAGGCTCTGTTTTTTTTTAAAACATAAAAGAACCCCAAAATTCCTTGCATAATAAAAATAAATATACAATTTATCATTCATTTAATTTTTAAGTTATTTTTGAGGCCCATAAAGTTTGGAGACCCCAAGCGCGCGCCTCATGCGCTTATGGGGTAATCCGCCACTGTAACTAACCTATTCATATAAGGCAGTGTCTGTCAAACTTTTTACTTCTCGGCACACTGGTGAATGAGATTTGTCCCGCGGCACAACAAATAAAAATGCTTTAAAAAGAAAATTTATCTTAAAAAAAAGGAAATGTGTCGAGTCGACTACTTTACATATATAATATATGCAACCCTGACAAATATTTATTTTAATACGTAGATGTTGAATTTATTTAAAAATTGAAAAAAAAAATGAATAGACATTATTTAAAATGAACATTTTTGAGACGTCTTTCTCCGCGGCACACCTGAGACTTCTGGCGGCACACAATTTGGCAGACACTGATATAAGGATATACAATTTACGTTGATAATTTAGTATTCTACTGATTGTGAAAAATAAGTTTCAATTAAAAGAAATTTAACTTAATCAATACAAAATTATAATTTAAATTACTTAAATTACTCAAACGTGTATGAAAAGAAATTGTAAATATATTATTATGATGATGAATCCGATGTAGATTAGGATTGAGCTGCAAACCATTTTTTTTTTAAATATTAAGATTTTTTTATTAAAAATATTTATTTTGTTTTCCAATATATAAAAATAAAAAAATATTTTACCTTATTTTAAGGGTATTGGCATTATTATTTTTTTAAATTTAGTTTTTAAACGTTTTACAGTGTCATCTCTTTCTTTGCCTAGCGTAATATTCAGTAAATTCACAATCCCCACTACCGACTGACCAGAAAACTTGTCCATTTTAAGTGCTGTTCAATACGCTGTAAACACTGCCTAGACAGGTTGTGCAGTAGAAGTAGACGCTGAGAAAAAAGTTTGTTTTGAAATATCAACAAACTCATCGTGTACCAGTGTCTGGTGATCTTTATATAAATTTCAACATTTTTTCAGTAAAAATTGACGAACATTTTTCAAACTCATGCACAACTTATATCTTCTAGCGGGTCGCATAAAAACAGATTATGATGGTTACGGGCCCAAAATAAATTAAAATTTAAAGTTTCTACACACTTTTTAATCGGAGGATACGTTCCATGCAAAACAGCAGTGCAAGAAAACCAGCGTGCAAAATAGATTAAGTTAATATAGGTAAATTAAAAAACCATTATATTTGACCGTTTTTTTAAGAAACCGTGCAAAAAAAGGCTCAAGTGTACTTGTTCGCAACAAAAAATGTAGTGAAATATTTAAGTTGACAAAAGTAGTGAGCCTATTTTTATGAACCGATTTATCTTCATCAGCAAAAATATTTGCTCATATTTGTTAAATTCAAAGATTTAAAAAATATGTACTATATTATATTTTGATTTAAAGAAAAAACATTCAAGGGCTAAAAAAACAAACAAGCCGCGAGTCATGGACTCCTGATGTAGAGTATCTTAATGGAGGGATCTTCTACGAAAACAATTTGTTACTCAACCTCTCTATTTTTCTATTTAAGAGAGTAAGTATAGAGTGGATCGTGCTAAGTATTGGTAAGTTTATCGCTCTTATTAGTTGAAAGGATTTTTTAGACATCACAAACATCCATGCCTCTAAACAGAAATCGATTGAAAAAATGCTTTTCGTACTGTGATTGAACCTGTGAGATCCGTCACGAAAGCCAAAGACGTTGATCACAGCACCACGGACCCGAACAATTTTACCGCTGATTTTTACTGGGGAAGTTGCTAAATTAAGTGATACATACACACATTTTAAACTTCATCGAACAAATATATATCTAACATGAAAATCTTTTATTTAATATAGCACTAGATAGCTGTTGGTGACATGGATTAAGCCAAGACGACTGACGGGTGACAGACAATTTTGAATGAACCACGTGAATAGGGAGCGGATATGGTGTTATATAATATATAGCTCCAACCACTACTTTGCCGACCACTTCTGTAGAGTGTAGACCAGAGGTTGGGAGCATTTTTATTTCTAAATGCCACATTCATTTATCAGATTCAACACAAGGCCGCATTATCAACTAAATATTTTTAATTTACAATGTAAATTAGTCAAAACGCAATTTAGCGAAAGCAAAAAAAAAAGTTGGCACAAGTCAAAAATCCGCATCAGAGTAGCCAAGAGGCCGCAAGTTTTCCACTACTGGTGTAGACTGTAAAAGGACTATGGTAACCTACATTAATTTAAATAAAACCTTATTCTAAACATTTCCACATTATTTGTAAAATATCAATACCATTTTTGCTTATCACGAGAATTAGCAAATTGCTTGGATTTTATCAATAAAATGGGATTAGGGAACTCACAAAACAAAAATGGGTTTCCTTTTTTTATGTTTGTGATAAAGTATTATTTTTTGTTTTCAAATTATTGTTCGACCGCTGAGTGTTTGAATATTTGTAGTATATAACAAACTTGTTCATGTTTCGATTCAGAACGTTATCGTCATTTAAAATTAAACCGTCAAAATTGTGTCTAAATTTGCGGTGAAGTGTATATAATCTTTGTTTTATTATAAAAAAAATGATACCAAGAAGAAATTGTTTTAGCGTGCTTTGCGTAATAGCCTACACGCTGTCAACGTTGATTACAAACTCGAACGCCCAACTTCGTAAGTCAAAAACACTTATTATTTAACCATGCCCGCTCCCAATGTGGAGAATATGAAATTTAATCGAACGAAACTCATGCAGAACTAGCTTAGATTTCTCGTTTTTCGGAGCGGGAGTTATGTGCAATTACTGAATCATGATCGCATGGATGGGAGGTAATTTCAAATAACACTGAAATTTATGACTTTGACTATGGATTGGATAACCGGTGTTACTGAAACCGGTATCTAGGTATTTGTAGAGTTTTTTCAATACTGATATATCGATTCTAAAAATCCAAAAATATCGGTTTTTTAAATAAACCCAAATTTTGAATAGCTTAATTAATTATTTATTATCTATTAACTCTCTCGACAAATTTAGTATTGTAAATCTGCTAAGAGTTGTATCAATATTGAAAGCTTCCAGAGTTAATGAGAACGTCAATGTTTTTTTTTTATTATTTTAAGAAACAGTAATTTATAAAAATGAACTGTTCAAAATCATCATATTATTTTTAATGACAATGTTTAATAAAAAAATACTGAAATATTGATTTACTTGCCTGGTATTGCGATCCCAATTGGTCCCTTTTTTGCATTATTGAAACATTTTTGTAATACCGGGAACAATATTTGCAATATTGATAAATTCCTCCGGTATTGAAATTTTAAAATCAGGCAACGACATAATATTTTCAAATTCCGTTAAGAGTTGAAGGTCTCGCGTCTTTTCATTTTGGGAATTCCGTAAATTTCTGGGTCAAATTTTGAAATCTGCCAACGAGCAAAATTTTCAAAGAATTGAAAATTATTTTGGAATCTTCCCCTCCCGAGTCTACAAAAACTTAATTGAACGGGTATGGGGGCCACGAAAAATTATGAGACTCGAAAGGGGGTACCGGCCCAAAAAGGTTGAGAAACTTTGGTCTAAAGACCTTAAAGAAGTTGTTTACTGTTTTTCTGCCAACTAATTTTAAAGAAGTGTTAACAATGGACAGCAAATGTAATATTCCAGTATATATGCATAATGATAAATCTAATGTACACCAATCGTCCAGTTCATAAGTCAGCAACAACATTAGAAAATCACAATTTTAGTAAAATATCCAGTAATGTAAAAAAAAAATTAATCTCTTGGGTTTAGTATTCAAATGTCGATAAATTTCTAAAGAATTAAAAAAATGTCTGGGACCTGGGTCAATACACGAATATTTCTTAATGTTATTCTATAAAACTTGACCTTAGTACATAATATTCACCATATGAATTTTTCTTTCCTAATATTCTGAGAAGAGGTTATTAGGTGTTTCTGAGTAATGAACTATGCGATCAGGGATGGCCTTTGATGGTATTTTTGGTCAATCGTGAATCTATAAATTAGGTTGTAAGTATTCTCCCATGATATAATTAGAAGCGATATCAGCTTATCCCCATCATTAAATATTTTATAACTGGTCGCTGCCTAAAAATGTGGCCACCCCTGATCTATATGATAAAAATGGCTTGATACATTCATAAACAAACTTCATAAAGATTATTATTTTTCACGAAGCAGACGTTATACGTATTTTTTTATGTACAGTAGGTTTTTTTTAACATACAATTAATATAGATTTATTTACTTACATATTCGTATGAATATGTATGAATAATAATTCATAAAAAAATATGAAGGTGAAGCAATGCAATAAAGAAGACCAGTTTTTTTAATACCCGGACGACCAGTGTTAACCAAAAAACTAGTTTTCTTTGACAAGAAGTTTAGTAAAAAAACATAACTCAATTACCTACTAGTTGTTCAAAATTCGTAATTTTGATCAGCATTTATTCGCTTATTAACACAATAAAAAATAAAATAAATCATTTTATTGTGCATTTAGGGAAGAATAAATAAACTTATGCAATCATAAATATAACAATCAAGGCCTTTGTATAAAAAGATCATAAGACTCTCAGATCAACTCTCAAAAATATGTCGTTTTTCTAAATACATACAGCAAATGTTCAGTAGTTTGCTCGTAAAAATCGTCAAGTGGTGATTTACGCCTTTTATGTATTTTAGTATGTACTTTCTTTTTAGTTTCTGAGCTGCCAAATTATTTCTAACTCATCGAACTGTTTTGAATAAAAGCAACAAAGGTTCAAAAGTTATTTAAAACAAGAATAATAAATTATAATAAAAATATTTTTAAAAATAAGCTTTTATTTAAGTGTACTAAAAAGGTAAAAATAATTCCGATATCTATTCCCTCAAAATTATTCCCTCGTCTGAGCAACATCCTGACCACATGACACTCTTCAGCACAGTAAGTCGGATCGTTGACTCTCCAGAGAATTGGGAAACAAACCATCTCTCACATTCTACTATCGCTAGTAGTCGACGGTAGATTAGAGTTATTAATTTCGGAATAATTGTCTCATATGACTAAAAGTAAAAGAGCGCGGCGAAAATGTTTATCTTAATTACAATATAATATCAAATAAATTAAAGGCGGACGAAAATATTTATCTAAAGCTTAATGTACAATATAATATCTAATATTTTTGACAGCGACAATCGGAAACAATGATGAAAAATTGAAAGAACTACTAAAATAATCTATTGATAAAAAAAACATGTTATTGACAAACGTTCGAGTAATTGATACAATATATACCGTTTTTTAACAATGCTCTATTTGACAGTTACTATTTCAACATTTAATTAGGTCCAATAATACGTTAAATATTAACTAAAATACTTAATATATTTCATTTTGTTAACATTATAATAAAATTTGGTTTGGGTGCAATTTTAATTTAAAAAAATTGCAGTTCACTGTTACTAACTTCATGTTATTGGAATATAAAAATTATGAATACTTAACTCAACTGGTATGTTTTGAAAAGCCTATTAAGTTAGATGTTATCAATTACGTTTCACTATAGTCTATTGCATTCACCCTTACGGGCATACAAGAGCGCTAATGATGTGTTTACACCAAGGCTGAAGACGTGTAAAAAAAGACGACTCCGACTCTGAAGAATTTTTTCAATAATTTCATATTTACTTATGCATGTAACATAAGTATTCCATCAGACCATCTTTAGTCAGCTAATCATGCAATTTTAACACTATGGACTATTGTGGTTTGAATACACATCATTAATATATTTTTTGGCTTAAACAGTGCATTTTTTTTATGAATTATTTCATGTCAACCAAAACGTCCTATTGTAGCCAAAAACGAAAGGGATACCAAGTTATCAAATGAATACCTCAATCAATCGAGATGTTTTTAAAATTTATGATCGATTTTTGAAATTAAAAAAATTCTCATTTAAGCATTATTCTTATCCATAGATGTCGTTGTTTGAAAATAATTACTTTCGTTTCTTTCCAGCATCCTCGATTACAGTATGTCGACGGCAGGATCCTCAAATCAACGAATGTCTTTTACAAGAAGCACGAAAATTTCATCCTGAATTTGTCAGCGGAATCCCGGAATTAGGAGTTGACGTTTTGGATCCGTTTGATATAGAAAATAGTGAATATTCTACATCAGGAGGATTCAATGCGAAGTCAAAGGATGGGATATTGAACGGTTTCAAGGACTGCACTATTGAAGATGTTAAGTTAGATAATTTGACAATCTTTATATTCAATTTATTTATTAGCTTTAATGGATAGTTTCTCAACCGTTTTGAGCCCGTGGCCTTTTTTGAGTCTAATATGTTTCCGTGGCCCCTATACTCATTGCATATAAGGTTTTCGAAACATGGGGACACAATTATTTCGAAAAAAGTCGATGGCAGATTTCAACATTTTACCCAGGAATTTACGGATTTTCCAAAAAAAAAGACGCGATACTTTTTTTATGAATTCTCCCGGAATTGTCGATTTTCAAAACCTGAAAGTTTATGGTTTTGCCCATGGCCCCCCAAAACTGTGTTCTGGCTACCCAAAGATTATTTTTTCTCTGCGGCCCCCTTGGAACACGCTGTGGTCCCCGGTTGACAATCTTTGCTTTAAAGCATAAGAAGTATGATTTTATTTATAATAAGTATATTTAGAAGCATTCACATCTTCACACACGCAACGTTAAATATGTCACTCGTCTTGTTTTTTGCTATCACCCTTTTCTCACTCGCCCATTAAATTTACTTTTTTTTATACGTGTGAATCCATCTTTTATCGAATGTAAGTTGTAAATAATATAATTTCTTATACAGACTTAAGTATAAAGACAATATTATATATCAACAAAGGATATGAAATCATTCACCATAGTCCCTTAGTGATGATTTTTTTATGTCAGACAAAAGATACCGTATTGTGAAACAGTTGTACCCACATTTTTCAATAAAAACTTGTTTACCATAGGGAATAAAGTTTCGTGAACAATTAACAACATTATGACAGTTTACAGATTACATACAGAAATAATAAGAGTCAAGACAATTTAATTTTAGGTTGAAATAAATCATTTTAAAATTATGATAATACATAACTGAAAGCATAACAGAGAATGCCTTAATGAACTGGTTTTATAAATTAAATATATTTTTTTTAGCATAACATTTTTTTTTAATAATATATGGTCACTGTACCAAAATTTGAGACTTGTCGCTCACCGTTAAACATTATTTATCCTTAAGGGCGACACCTATAATTAAGACAAATTAACTTAAAAGCATTCGTGTAATTTATAAAATCTTGTTTAATAAGATTTTTAAAAGATCCCAGCATTCAACAAAATTTTGCTGTAAAAAAATGAACAGGCGGCTACTGGCGTGATTAAGCAATGACCTCTTTTCAATAAATTTCTTTTGATTTTGAAGATTTCAAGATTTTGAAGAAAGGTCTACTTGTTGCATCAAAAGGGAAAAGATTAAATTATAGAGCTAGATTATGAAATCATTCAATATTTTATAATAGTTCAGTAATACATCTTTACTTGATTATTATCCTATAAACTTTTGTTTTTTTTTTATAGGATTGATTTTAAAAAACAGAAACTGATAATCAAAGCGTTTGGAAATTTTTCATTGAATAATAAATATGAAATGAAAGGAAAACTGCTATCATTCCCTTTAAACGTAAATGGAAAACTTCATTTGAAAATTGGTAAAGGAAATTAAATATATTAACCGTCGTTATTTTATTTTAAGCTCTAAAGATTTTTATTCAATAATATTTTAATAGTTCAGTCTGACAAGGTAATTGTCATATTTAAAAAAAAATCATATTAATTGAGGTTTTTTGACATTAGTATTTGAAATGCATTTTTGGTTCCTTTAAATTGCTTAAAAAAATATCTCGATTGATTTTTAAATTATATAAAAACATTCGTTACACTCGTAATCTAAAATATATAACATAAACGAGCTCTCGAGAGGTGAAGTGAGCCAACTGGTAAAATAGAAAAAAACTTTTTTCTTGAACTTTTAAGTACCATCACGTCTTTACTTGGTACTTTGGTGAATTGCATATTGTTATTTTACGGAAATAACACTGTTGAAATGTGTATTAACTGAGATTACTTCACTTTTACGATACTTTAAAACGTGTAGAAAATTACAACGCATCTAACTTATTTTTTTCTTCCATACCACTTGACTCACTTCACCTCTAATGGGCCCAAATTTACTTAAACTTAAATATTTTTCGTACTCGTACTTGTCAATTGCTTCTTTCTTATTTTAAATTTCAATAATACAAATGCACAAAGAAACAATTTCCCAAATGATTTTGAGTATGTTTTCGTGAAATCTTTTTGGTAACTCTAGTTATTTATAAATGCACAGTGAAATGACGATAAACTGCTGTAGGAAATATTATTTTATATTAATTTAAAATCCAATTTTGAATTGTTTGAATTTTGTACTTTTCTTTGAGTTTTGTCGCTAACGACCCGGGTTTCACCTTTCGGCATCTTCAGGCATTCCAAGTGCACAGATGTCTTTGAACTGACGTGTAGTAAACAGTTTGAATCGTTTATATACAAAAATATAAGTAGATCACTAAGTTTAAAGGCTATTAAAATGTAAATTAGCGAAAATTGAATGTATACAAGTTTCAATGAATTAAGTGGGTTTGTTATAACTATGGGGATTTTGGGAAAAAAAGATACCTCCACCTTCGCCAACCATTTAATTCTTGAAAACCATACGTTTAATTTTGACTCAGGTATTGATTTGTTACATACTAACAGGGGCGAGTTTAAATTATTTTACCAAGAAATCTTAGAGATTAATCAAGCTCAGCTTAACAGTTTGCCAATTTTAAACGAGCAACTTTATTTACCAAATTTGTCATTGTTGTACCCCTTATAAATAATTTTCAATTTTAAATAATTGTCATTTATAAATAATTCAAGCACTTACTATCATTAAATAGTAATTCACTTGCTATCATTAAATATTAATTCAAAGGCTTAAAATCAATCAACTCATTAATAATAGGTCGGATAAAACCCTAGATTTATTTTAAATATTCCTATGTTATTATCTGGTCATTGATATTTTCAAAAAATCCCCATAGTTATAACAAACCCACTTAATTCATTGAAGCTTGTATACATTCAATTTTCGCTAATTTACATTTTAATAGCATTTTAACTTAGTGATCTACTTATATTTTTGTATATAAACGATACAAACTGCTTACTACGCGTCAGTTCAAGCACATCCGTGCACTTGGAATGCCTGAAGATGCCGAAAGGCGAAACCCGGGTCGTTAGCGACAAAACTCGTGGAAAAGTAAAAAATTCAAATTTGATATTGAAATTCCATCAAGCACCCTCAGTCGAAATACTTAATTAATTTACAATCCGTTTCAGATAATTTTAAGATAAAACTTTTACTTGACTGGGAGATCGTAAAAGCAGCTGATGGAAAAGAATATATTCATATTAAACGGACTACCAAGGATTTGAATTTTGGAAAAGTTGTTTTTAATATTAGCGGTTTTCTCAACAAAGATGTCGGTAAGTTATTTTACTAAAATTCTATATAAATTATTTTCTTTTAAAAATATGATATTATTCGTACAAAAAGAAGGCTTCTCTGTTCACTTAAAAAAAAGCTGGAGTCACATTTAATTTAATGATGACTGTCCAGCTAAAATCTAGCAGTAGACGATTAGAAAACCAAATGCTCAACACTTCTAC
The DNA here is from genome assembly GCA_030503985.1 of Himalopsyche tibetana. Lineage (NCBI taxonomy): Eukaryota > Metazoa > Arthropoda > Insecta > Trichoptera > Rhyacophilidae > Himalopsyche > Himalopsyche tibetana. The sequence continues at coordinate 10,319,388 of JAPJYX010000024.1, forward strand.
CAGTGCTGCTCTAAGGTAGCAAATCTTGAAACCTAGTGAAGAGTCAGGAAAACCTACAACCAAGCTTCAAGAATAGATTTTTGCTTTGTATATTGGGGAGAGGGTTTGATTTCTCAAAAAAGAGGAAACGAACAAGACAGTGCCCTGTTACATTAGTTGTCATGGAGAGACGTTGGAACTGGTTGGTTTACGATAAACGAGACCTTTTACTAGAGGAAATATTAAATAGAGAAACATCTTCGAAAGTATCTTAAAGATTATTCTTCTCTTTCTTTGACTATATTCGCTCCCCATGTGGAGCATATGGCCGCCACACGTGATTCCCTGTCTCCCGCCAATTCATGTTTCCCTATCTCTCGCCAATTGCTTTGCTTCCTCCCATGAAATGCCAGCATCCTTCAGTTCCGCCGAGTACATCCTATGGATAGTACCCGACGGATTATTAATATTCTTTATTTTTTATGTTTACGTTATTATGAAAATATTGCCAGCTTAGTGCAAGAAGTCTAATCGGTCATTTTCTTGAAATTTAGTTAAATATCACAACAACATGCAAATGTTTTTCAGAGCAACCGTTATTAAGATATTTGTTGATCTTTGTAAACAAATCTCAAGTAGTTCTTTCTGCATTAATCCGTCAATATACGCCACGTTGCAACACAATTTTTGATAAATATGTACAAATATACGTCTTTTTATTCAAATATCGTTTTTTAAACAGTTTTAAAGCAAAACTATATACAATTATCCCTCGATTTACGCGGTAGATACGTTCCGAGAGAAAACGCGTAATTCGAAACTGCGTAAATTGAGACTTCAAGCTCATACAAAAACGGAAGATAGGTTCCAAAAAATAAACATCCGCGTAAATCGATAATTAAAAGAGGTTTCATCATGCAATCTCCTGAAGCATTACCACAAAACATTAACGCTACTCTACCTTTAGCAGCTTTAAAACCATTGGCCGTTTTCTCAGATTTTGCAATAAATGTTCTACTGGGCATTTTTTTCCAGTTAAGTCCTGTTTCATCAGCATTGAAAACTTGATGCGGGGAATAACAATTTTCGTTTACTATCTTCAGAAACTGCGGTAAAAATATCTTAGCTGCATTTTCGTCGGCGGAAGCAGCCTCACCTCTCATCCTCACCTGCCTCAGCCTCACCTCAATCTTGAGATTGTGTAATGAGTATCTTTTTTAAAAAAATTCTAACCATCCCTTGCCCGCTGTAAAATCTTGTTTTTTTTCGTCAGATGATATATTCTGATTATTTCCTGATAGAAACTTATAAATTCTTTTAGATTTTTCTTTAATTGCGTTAGTATCAATTGGTATTCTTTTTCGTGTATGATCTTATATCCATATCATTAAGGATTTTTTCCATTTTTTCCATTATCTAACGTATGAGGTACATTTAGAACTAATAAGGGATCCAGAGGCGACACTTCTTCTGACAGTTATTTCGTTTTATTAATTGTACGGACAGTAGATTCATTAGTTCCATAAGTTTTTACAAGAGATGCAAAACTATCACCTTTCTGGAGGGAATCCAGAATTTGGATCTTTATATCCAAAGAGATTGTGTTTATTTTCTTCTTTAAAATACGAGTAGACATTCCTGGGGGTAAAAATACATAATTATTTGCGACATAAAGAAAGCAAAATTCGTAGTAAATTGATTGAATAGTTTTCAAATGTGATTTTTTCCTGACCGCGTAAAATGGGTACGGCGTAAATCGAGGGATGAGTGTAATATTGTTTTTTGAACCCTGCTTCTTTGAAACCGTGCAAAAAGAGTATTGGTTGTGCATTGTTTTATGAATGTATACATTAGCGAGATTTTACAATTAAACTGTGACATTAAAATGTTTTAAATTGATAATGAATAATGGTCAATACATATATATTTACACTTTTCAGATAGGACAATGAATGCAGTGTTGAACGAAAACTGGAAAGACGTCATTTCAGAAGTTGGAGGTCCAGCCATTGATGTTGTTTTTGTGCAGCTTGTTAAAATATTCAACAAATTTATGTCGAAAGTTCCATATGATGTTCTTTTTCCGGTATAGATGTATTTGCAATATATGATTAGATGTTCTATTGTATCTATTGTAATCATGAACTCTTTTTTATCTAAATATATATTATTTTTTTCGTTTATGGTTGTGAATTGTGAAATAAAATAAAATAGAATTATAAATAACGGCATCTTTATTTATTGCATATGTTCTTAATTGAATACAGACATTATTTCAAAGTGTTAATTCTTTTAACAAAACTGTTGGCGGTTGTTAATAATTGAGACAACAGGAACAATAATTGAATTGTGACGTTTCAATTTTATTTGATTTTCAACACTATGGGTTTCTGTTTAAAACTTTTCCATTCTTCAAATTTTAACTAACTGTTCGGGTTACTAATGATAGTTTTTTTTATGTAAACCAACAAAAGCTCGCGTTAGCAGGTTGAATCAAGAAATGCAAGAAGAGCGATGAAAATTATAATATTATAAAATTAAGATAAGAGAATCGATCCCTGCCTACTGTAACATTAACTGATTGCGAAATGCTTATGCTAGTTAAACAATCAACAGTTTAATTCAATTGTCGAAGTATAATAATTTACACAGATTTTATATAACTCTTAAATTATATTATTCAATCATTCAAATGTAATCTGAGAAATAAGTAACAAGCTATTTTTTATATTGTAAAGCTTCCACCGATGTCACTTACTTTAAATGTGTTCACTTTCAATACTTAGGAGAAAGGCAATATAAAAAAAGACTCCAGTAATCTCACAATTATTTATTAGTATCAAAATCAAATTAAAATAGATATATTGATTCAGGATTATTGAAATAATTGTATACTAGCTGTAAGCCCGTTGCCCAGCAACGTGAGATTTTTGTTGCATTGTGTTTTGTTGCATTGTATTCTATTTTATTTTACTTTATTTTATTTTATTTTATGTTATGTTATGTTGTGTTATTTTATTTTATTTTATTTTATTTTATTTTATTTTATTTTATTTAATTTTATTTTATTTTATTTTATTTAATTTTATTTTATTTTATTCTATTTTATTTTATTTTATGTTATTTTATTTTATTTTATTTTATTTTATTTTATATTATTTTATTTTATGTTATTTTATTTTATTTTATGTTATTTTATTTTATTTTAATTTATTTTATTTTTATAGTAAGCAGAAATTTCGTAAATTATTCAATTTTTGGAATAAAGTTTGAGTTTGCTAACAACCATTTTTCGTAGTAGCATAAATTTCGTAAATTATTTAATATTTGGAATAATGTTTAAGTTTGCTAACAACCATTTTTCGTAGTAGCATAAATTTCGTAAATTATTGAACTTTTGGAATAAAGTTTAAGTTTGCTAACAACCATTTTTCGTAGTAGCAGAAATTTCGTAAAATATTTAATTTTTGGAATAATGTTTAAGTTTGCTAACAACCATTTTTCGTAGTAGCATAAATTTCGTAAATTATTTAATATTTGGAATAATGTTTAAGTTTGCTAACAACCATTTTTCGTAGTAGCATAAATTTCGTAAAATATTCAATTTTTGGAATAATGTTCAAGTTTGCTAACAACCATTTTTCGTAGAAGCAGAAATTTTGTAAATTATTGAATTTTTGGAATAATGTTTAAGTTTACTAACAACCATTTTTCGTAGTAGCATAAATTTCGTAAATTATTTAATATTTGGAATAATGTTTAAGTTTGCTAACAACCATTTTTCGTAGTAGCATAAATTTCGTAAAAAATTCAACTTTTGGAATAAAGTTTAAGTTTGCTAACAACCATTTTTCGTAGTAGCATAAATTTCGTAAAATATTCAATTTTTGGAATAAAGTTTGAGTTTGCTAACAACCATTTTTCGTAGTAGCATAAATTTCGTAAATTATTTAATATTTGGAATAATGTTTAAGTTTGCTAACAACCATTTTTCGTAGTAGCATAAATTTCGTAAATTATTGAACTTTTGGAATAAAGTTTAAGTTTGCTAACAACCATTTTTCGTAGTAGCAGAAATTTCGTAAATTATTGAATTTTTGGAATAAAGTTCAAGTTTGCTAACAACCATTTTTCGTAGTAGCATAAATTTCGTAAATTATTTAATATTTGGAATAATGTTTAAGTTTGCTAACAACCATTTTTCGTAGTAGCATAAATTTCGTAAAATATTCAATTTTTGGAATAAAGTTTAAGTTTGCTAACAACCATTTTTCGTAGAAGCAGAAATTTCGTAAATTATTGAATTTTTGGAATAATGTTCAAGTTTGCTAACAACCATTTTTCGTAGTAGCCGAAATTGCGTAAATTATTTAATATTTAGAATAATGTTCAAGTTTGCTAACAACCATTTTTCGTAGGAGCAGAAATTTCGTAAATTATTTAATATTTAGAATAATGTTCAAGTTTGCTAACAATCATTTTTCATAGTACCATAAATCGACCACGGCGCATATATCGACAGCCCTGCAGTTTTTAAATTGCAAATTATTGAATTATATTTTATTTCATTTCATTATCTATTAATTTGAAAATGTACGCAAACAAAATACATTTCGTAGAAGAAGAAGATGTCTCGAGGACATCATCAGTACGCACACATTTGTGAAAAGTGAAAAGCGAGTGATTATTTTATCGACTTTTAATATATAAATTTAGTATGAATAAAAAAGTGGAGACTGGAAGGTGTGAAATGGACGTCCAAACATACATTATCGGCTATTAATATATAGATTTTTGCAATGCCTACATCAACTGGGACGGGTTGTCTATGGCACAAAGCTCTACAACCAAATTCCCTTTGTTTGACGCTAGCATTATACTAGTTCAGAAGAAGATTGACCAAAAACGTATACTGAGCGTCAAATATAAGGTAAGGTGGCTTGATTTCGTGAGGGAATTGGAGATAAGGGAACGTAAAAGACATATCGTTCTCTCTCTCGTGGATACTGTCACTTAAGCTTATTCATTTTTATTGAAATTCTTTTTTCGCGCAAGCAATCGAAATTCGACTATTCTTCAACCAGGCTGTTAACAGGTAGGTTGGTGTGTTTGTTTTCTGGTGATTTCCGGCTTTTTAAGACTATGCAAGATATCGTATTAATTTCTAAAATATACTATACGTGAGTAAGCAAGATATAACATTTGATAAATATAACAGCTTATTACTTGTTCGACCCCATAAAAATATTATGACGGAGCAACGTCGACTTGCTGTTAGTCTATCACATGATTGACTTTTTAAGTTTTAAGTAACGTTGTTTTTACGAGAACTGCTTGTTACTCAGTTGCTCAACCTCTCTTTTTCCAAAGAGAGTAGGGATAGAAGGATAGGGCTAGGACAGGATTAGTGGTAAGCTAATCGCTCTCGATACGCCCCGTTCATAGAATAGGATGGGTGAGAGGGGGAAATTCAGGACATCACATACATCCATGCCTTTTAACAGAAATTCATAAATCGATTGAAAAATCAATTTATAAAACTGTCCGTACCGGGATTTGAACCCGGGCCACTCGACCACGCAGGCGGCATCGTATAACTTACTTGACAAAATACAATGATTTTGACAGAGTAACGAGAACTTGTTTTCAGTCTATCCCTCTTAAGGCTTTAATGAGATAAAATTATGCGAGAAGTTGGTAAGATTTATCGAGGACTACCAGTCAGTCAATCTCATGGTTGGCTTTTTTAGAAGATGAAATATGTCAGTATTTGGTTTATATATCTTATCACTTTTTTCGTATTGTAAAAAGACTTTCACAGAGCAATGAGGACTTGTTGTTAGTCTATCCCTCTCAGACAATTCTGAGATGTACTATAAATGAGAAGTTGTTGAGTACAATCGCTTAAAATTGTTGAATAAAAAAAATGATTTAAAGAGGACTACCGGTCAGTCAATCCCATGGTTGGCTTTTTATGAGTATACAAGAAATCGTATCACAAAAAGTTTTGACAAAACAACGAGAACTTGTAGTTACTATCACATGGTAGGCTTTTTAAGAGTATGCAGGATAGACCTATTTGGTTAATATATCTTATCACCTGTTCAACCTCATAAATCGATTTTGACGGAGCAACGAGGACTCGTTGATAGCCTATACATGTGAAGGCTTTTCTAAGATTATACTATTCAAGGAGTTGTCTAGTAGAATTGTTCACATTAGTTTAATGTAAAATTAATAGTTGAATGTAAAAGCATTGTCAGCTTTTTAACAATATGCAAGAAAGACTTAAATGGTATATATAATTTATCACTTGTTAGACATCGTAAACAGATTTAGACGGAGCAACGATGATTTGATGTTAGTGTATCCCTCTAAGGGTCTTACTTAAAAGTGAAAGATACTGAAAGTCTCAGGATGTTCCACTGTGGACTGGTATTAGCGTATGTTTTTTTTCCCGAGAACTATTTGCAATCCAATTGCTTAAACTCTTATTTTCGAAGAGAGTAGGGATATTAAGAAAGAGCTACAATAGAAATTGTGATTAACAAAGCATAGATTTACTGAATTTAGTTCGTTTATTTCTTATAAATATTCAAAAATAATTAATAATAAATTTTGTAGATTTAATAAGTTTTATAAACTTTTTTTGAATGTCAGCTCACATTATGTAGAATATGGCCGTCTTATCTATATATTAACAGTCGATAAAATAATCATCAATAATCACAAATCAAAAATATGTTCGTACTAATGTCCTCGGGTATTTTTCTACTTCTACGAAATATATTTGCTAGCGTACTTTAGCGTAAAATTAGTTGAATAAAATATGTATTTTATATAATAGAGGTCTATTTCTGATATGTATAAAAGAGGTATATTTCTGCTACTGCGAAAAACGATTGTTAGCAAACTTAAAAATTATTCCAAAAATTAAATAATTTACAATTTAAATACTGCAGGGCTGTCGATATATGCCCCGAGGTCGATTTCCGCTACTACGAAAAATTATTGTTAGCAAACTTCAATATTATTCTAAAAATTAAATAATTTACAATTTAAATACTGCAAAGCTGTCGATATATGCCCCGAGGTCGATTTCTGCTACTGCGAAAAATGATTGTTAGCAAACTTAAACATTATTCCAAAAATTAAACAATTTAAATACTGCAGGGCTGTCGATATATGCCCCGAGATATATTTCTTTTACTTTTATAATTTCTGGCAGTGCGTTGCCTGTGCGCTTGTGTGCGCCCCACACTTTGCACACGCTCTGAGCCGGCCATGCACACAAGTCTTTTTCCGTCTTGCCTGACAGTATCGATGTCCCGCATAACATAGCTTGGGAAGCCATGTTCATACTTATTTTCACCACCAACAGCGAATTAATCTGTTTTAAGTGATATCAAACCACGGCAAAAATAAAAAATAAAATATTTTTTCAAAAAAATATCAAACAATCGTGAGGCCAATAGAGCATGAGGCCATAAGAGTTTATATTTGTTAATCACCAGTTCTGTCCTAGTCTTATTCTTCTTTCATAACTCTTTTTGACAAAAAGGGATTGAGTAACTGAGTAAGAAACAGATCTTGAGGAAAAACTTCTGTTACACCCGAACATATCAGAATTACGGACCATATGCTCCACATTGAAAATGCACATGAATAAAAAAATCACCATTCAAGGCATTACAACTAAATTTATTATTTCAGTTGGCGGTCTATGGTTCGGTTTTTGCTTTGAAAAGGTGGACCCTCTGAATGCAATTTTTAGCCTCAATCTAGACTCTATCAATTATCTATCAAAATCACTGGGTACTACCCATTTGATGGCCATTATCTAACGGATCTCACAGATTCCAGACCCATTACGAACAGCATTTCCTTCAATAAATTTCTGTTCGAAGGCGTAGGTGTCTACTATATCTCAAAAGGTTCTTTTCACCCTTCCAATCCTATAATAAATGAGGCAAAGCGAGACCGATTATTTGACCACTAGTTCTGTCATAACCACAAATATTTTTACCCTTACACTCTTCGAAAAAAAAATAGATGTTGAGCAACAGAGTAACAAGCAGTTCTCGTAAAACATCTTCTTTCAAATACCTTCACTAGGAAGCCATATGTTCCACATTGGGAACGAACATGGATTAGAAAAAAAGTGAGTTCCGGTAACTTTTTTTAAAAAAAAAAAAACAACTGATTACTATATTTCACACTATTTTTCTTACTAGCCGAAATTATGTAAGAAATATCGCGTGAAGAAATATTTTTGACACCAGTGAATGTAGGTCAGTGGAATGGGTGTCAAAATGTCATATTCGATTCACTACACACCATATCGAAACTGTGTGTTGGTTAATGCTTATTTTTATAAAATCGCATGCGTAATAAAGTTACGCATGCGATGATCAATCTATGTAGATGCGCCTGAATGTACGGGCGTATCCAGATATTCACATTCATGAGATATTGCAGTTTGCTTTGGTACAGCTTTGGGTACAAGGATTCTTGAAAATAAAATAATCAATAAAAAATAAAAACAACAATACTTGTCCAAAAAGATTGAACATTGAATATTTTTGATTGATTCTGTAGCAACTTTGTGTAAATTTATTTATAATATAAAATAAAATTTCTTCGCTTGAAAACTGTACTGGAACATACTAGGTTTTTTTGTTTACTAAAAAGATTTGTTTTCCTTAAATAACGTTAGTACTGTGGTAGTGTATCTGTCATGAAGAGAAACAATTATTTTTATTTTAGATAACCCACCTTAACACGTCTTAAAATATAGCACAAAATTGCATATTTTAATAGTAGATTTTTGAGATGTGCCAGTAAAGCTCTCAGGCGACGGTTTAATAACTTTTATTATTTCACTTGTTGTGCTACAAATTGTGACACGCGTTTAGCTGTTCTGTGAAATATCTTCATCTTATAGGATTTACCAATTATAACATGAGTAATCAATTTTTAATTAGTAATGTTGTGGTAATTAGTTTTATTTTCTATAAAAAAAAGTTACGTAAATTTTAATACAACTGCGATATCTCATGACTGAGAAAATCTAGACACTCCTGAATTTATTAATGCGATTTATTTAAATAGGTAATACTTTTAAAGAATCTAATAAAACATACTTTGGAAAAATCAATATTTAAAATACAAATAAAATCTGAAAAGAAAAATGATGACATTCCAGTAGTGATCTCATCGATCCACTCCGATAATTAAGTATTTGATATTTATTAATATTTATATTTAAATAAAATAATTACAAATTACAGCAAATCTGCATTCTAGGAATTATTCTAAATTACCTTTTTTGAGATTATTATTTATATAATTTAAGATTTCAACTGAAGATGGTTGATAGAATTTCAATATAAAATTTGAATCGTTCTAATTTTGTCGGTTGAAATTCGTCCGCGCACTTGAATGCTTGAAGATTCCGAAAGGCGATTGTTATTGAAAAAACGTATGGAAATGTAAAAAAAATGAACGATTCAAATTCAAATATTATTCAACTTGACCGGCATTATAACATTTTATAAATATTAAGGTCTGGTTCAGCAGAAGGGCATCAAGAAACATCCGTGTGATGACCCAGAAAATACCGACATTTTGATGAATTCTTTAGATGACGTTTATCGGTGTTAGAATTTTTTTCGAAGCTGTATGACTTATAAACGGAAGATCAATACCAATAACAAGTAGTTTATATATATATATATATATATATAAATAAGTATGCGAGAACTGCAGTTTATGGTAATACAGGTATGACAAATTGCAATCAATCACTAATATAAATTCGAATTAAAAAACACAATTACCCATTGTAAATAATTATGTTATCATATTAAATGAAATATGTTTTGAATTTAAATTAAATAAAAAACTGAGCCTTAAAACTTCTGATTGTAAAGTGGAATCTGTACCAGTAAGCTACGGCCGACGTAATGTATTAAGTATAAATATCTTAGGTGTTACTCATAGAGATGAAAATTCGCAAAAATACTATTACTACTTCAAAATATATCCTTGAAGTTTATAAACAGCTTGTGTTTGAATATAAATAGGCTATTTTTGGTTTTAAAATAGAACATGCTTCTTGTTAATATTAAATTTTTATAAAAAAACGACATATAAAAAAACGCAAAAAATATCTTTATAGAGATAGTTTTATTTTGTAGCATATGCTAGACAAGAAAAAAACTCGTATTTATTATGTAAGCAAAAAAATGTTTTTTTGAATAATTTAAAAAAATAACAATTAACCCCTTTGGTACCAAACTCTTTTTTTTCAATTCATAAAAATTTCAAAAACTCGTCACAAATTTAGTAATACATTTCTCTATGTATTTCTTATCAATGTCCGGGTCCAATGTGGAGGAATAATGGAGGTATCTCAAAATAAGTTTTTCAACAAGTACTATTTATTACTCAGTCGCTCAACCTTTATTTTTTTCATAGACAATAGTAGGTACAAGACTAGGACAGAAATAGTGGTAAGCTAATCGCTCTCACTACGCCCAGTTTTTTAAGGGACGGAAATGGTGAGGGGGATATCACAAACACCCAGGCCTTCGAACGGAAATCGATCGGAAAAATGCTGAGTTCTGCCACGGAAGCCCACAACGCTAACCGTTGCGCCATAGGACCTGACACTTTTATGGTGAAATTTTAATCCAGAGTGTTTTAAATAAATACAATCTTCGTCATATTAATAAATCAAACATAATTTGAAGATTACATGACTAGTTTCGTTCATCCCAAGCAGCTGTTGAAAATAAATGCTTTTCCACAAAGAATTTGATTCTTCGTGAATACTTTAAAAGTGACCATCTTCTTCCCTACATTCTAGATTAACATATTGTGATGTTACTATTGTCAATTATTTCTTGACATATACAAATGTTCAATCTTCTGAATATTCACATTTGGATTTGTCTGTCCTCCAATTATTCGTAAAATCATAAGAAATGGAGGTTGAGAATGCATCTAAATGAAGAAAAAGAAGTCAAAACATTACCCCCAAAACAACGACAACTGTTGCTTACCTCGCATTTTTCGGTGTATATCGAAAGGAGCAGGCTAGGATAGAACTAGTGTTAGATAATCGCTATCGTTACCTGTCGTTATTTAAAAATTGAAAGGGCGGAAGGTAATTTTAAGGTTTCACAAACACCTATGCTTTCGATGAGAATTTTTAAATAATTAATATATTAACTTGAAAAATATAATGTACGAACTTCGGTAGCAACTTCGAACGGAGAGTGTTAATGTAAGTTGTTTATAAGTTTAAGTCTCATTCACTTCTATTTAGTTTCTATCATCTTCCCCGCATTCGGTTATTATATATGAACACGACAAAAGTGTGACATCAAACTTTCATCGTATTATATTTCAGTGTTAAAATTGTGCTTGTGGTTGGATTCAAAATGTCAAAATATAGTCATCCCTTCGTATTTTTATTTTTAATATTTATCATAGAATATTCAGATTCACAGTCGATGTTACGTAAGTAAATTAATATGTCATCATTGATACTGTCGATGGATTCGGCGGTAACTTTGTGGAAGTTCATTTTAATATAAAATAACTAAGTTTATTCCGTGTCCATAATGTATAATTTACATTATGTGGATTAATCTAAGTTATTTTATATGTCATCATTATGTTATACAGTCAATAGTGACAACGAAAATACTGTTTATCATATATATGGGCCCATTATAGGTGTAGTGGGCTAACTAGTCAAATGGTAAAAAAAAATCTTGGTCTTCTAAGTACTATCACGTTTTCCTTGGTGTTTTTGTGGATTGCTTGTTCTTATTTTACGGAAATAACACTACCTCAATGTGTATTAATTAAGGTTACTTTAATGATATTTTAAAACGTGTAAAATATTACAACGCATCTATTTTTTTTTCTTATATACCACTTGGCTCACTGAACCTCTAATGGGCCCATATGCACAATATTTCAACATTTGTATCTACAATATAGACTCATTTCATTATATCATACAATGGCATTATACAAAGTATTAACATCAATGAATAGTGAATATTTATGTAAGTTATCAGCAAAATATAATTCTAATGTATGTGAACATAACCAAGAATTCCTCATTTCAATAATTGGAAGTGTTCATAATTTGAGCGAACAAATGCTTGTTTTTAAATATTTTTTTGGAATATGAACGATGTATCTTTTTTTAGTGCAAAATTCTTGTGCGTTCAATTTTGCAGAATACATATTGATGAAACGGACGTATTATTTTTTGAAATACTCTTTTTGAACTTAATTTTACGTTATAAATATATAGTGATAAGCATTAAGCAACAGTATTTTTACATTTTTATTAAGGAAAAGTTTCATTCACTATGTATTTAATTTTAATTGTTTAAAGTAAATGAAATCGCATACAAACAAGTAGGATATTTCAAACATTGAAAAACAATAGGTTCGGAGATAAATTAAAAACATTAATTTAATCAAATAGACATCGTAATCCCAGTTTTAAACTGTGCTCGTTAGAAGTGAAGTGAGCCAAGTGGTATTTTAGAAAAAATGATCTAATATTCTACACGTCTTAAAGTATCAGAAAAGTGAAGTAATCTCAGTTAATACACATTACAATAGTGTTATTTCCGTAAAATAAAAATAATCAATCCAACAAAACACCAAATAAAGACGTGATAGTACCTGAAAATACAAGAAAAGAGTTTTACTATTTTACTAGTTGGCTCACTCTTCCTCTAATGGGTTAAATTATAACCAGTTAAAAAAAACGTTCTGAGATGATTGGATTTAGATATTCAAACTTTTTTAAGTGAATCTTAACTCTTTGATCGATTCCCACTTGTCGGGTTTTTTCAATACCTTTGGTGTAACTAAATGTTTATTCGTATTTGTCGAATACTTAGGATATCTGGTTGTTTTTATAATCTGACCAAAAATGCACATATATATTCAGACACTCTTTTTATTGCATGCATACACAACTGCCATTATCATTAGAACCTCGTTTAACAGTCACTAATATATTTATAAGTATTCTAATAAATTTATTATCATACTTAAATTTATATAATAAGCTTGTATTCGTATAGTTGTTATTCAATGCGTACATAAGTGAGTTCGGTTCTTTATTCATTACGTTTTCTGTGTAAATAAACGTGTTTTATTTCTGTGAGAGAAAAATAGACTAAATGTGTGTTTAAAATATTTGAATTCTGAAAAATAAATGTTTATATTATGCGCATAATAATAGTCATGATATATCGAAACATTCAGTTATTTTTCTAAGATATTCGGCTTGACAGTTGTTGCACAAAAAAATCTTTAAAAATGTTTGCGTATGTGTGATGATATCTTTTCTTTACAGCTTCTTCCATCACACCATGTAAACAGCTGGATCCAGATTTTAACCAATGCTTTCTCAGAGAATGTCGGAGATTTCTTCCGGAGTTTTTAAAAGGAAATTCGGAGTTCGACATTCCCAATATGGACCCCTTCATCATTGGCAGTACTGAATTTTCTACCGATTCGGGTTTCACCATGAAGAGTGACAACGGTATACTAACTGGACTGATAGATGGCGTTTTTGATGACATCAGGTTGGTTAAATTAGAACATCATCATTCAAGAAGACTCTTTAATAATTGCTCATCGAAATATTCTAAAAATTACACCACTGTTAATTAATTTATAAGGATTAAACATTTTTTTTTTTAAATTGAGTCATGACTGACTCAATTTTTGTCAAAAATTCAGTCAAAAATGCTTGCTTGCTATGCGAAACTATTGTTAAAGTGTGAAAGATCTAATTTGAACTGTATTTTATGAGAAACTTAAAACTCTCAACACTCGAATTGAGCGTGTATGATCCCAAATACACTAATTTATAATTAATATCCACTCCCAATGTATCTACGAAGCCTGCTAGTTCTTCAATTGCTCAACCTCTGTTTTTTCAAAGGGATAGAATTAGTGGTTAGCTAATCGCTCTCACTACGTCTCGTCAATATAAGATTGGAAGGAAACTGTTCCGTGAAAAATCCGTACCTTGTAACCGGAAGTTTGTTAAAAAGGCTGCTGGCGCTAGTAAGTACTTGAAGCCGTGTGATCTGTCACGGAAGCCAACGACGTTGACCATTGAACCACGGACACAACAATAATTAGCAGTGTGTTCTGGCGCATATTAAGATTTGAAGTTTCCGACGATTAGCGTTTAAATTGAAGTGTTTTATTTTTAAATTTGAAATACGAAAAAAAAAATTATTTAATACCTTTTCCGTATAAAATTTTCGTTTGACAATTGAAAAGGAAACTTGAGAATCAACAAATCAGTGCAATAACCGGTTTTACTGATATGTCAATTTATACAGATTTGTACAGTTTGTCTTGTAAATATGATTCCGAGATAAAATCGATGTTTGTACCGACATACTTAGCAAATACATTAATTTGAAAAAAATCTATACATCGTTTTTAGATAACTTTTTTACCATTTGTGTATTTAAATACATAAAAAATACGTGAATGTAATGAATTAATTAATACATATGATCATTTTGCATGTTGGCTTTGTTTGATTTTATATAAATTCAAATATTTTTTGTATTACATAATTAATTCCATGCGTTGTAATTGAATTGAATCTCAAGAGGCTTTCTGTAGATTTTTTTTATATACTCACTATATTCAGAAGTAATAATCTATGCAAATCAATGATAAAAACTTTGGTTATGTTTTTAATGTAAAATTGCCGAAAGTGGGTATATATGTAGGTATATTGAAGGGCAGTTATAGCAAAAATATGTAAGAATTATAGTCTCCAAACACCGGATCCCTAAATCTCGGGATTGTGAGAGTAGTAACCCAAGGATATCGGGATTGAGAAAATTACAGAACTTGAGCGAGATCTAAAAAAGAAGGTTCTGAATAAAGTTATTTTTTGGGAATTCCGTAAATTCCTGGTTTATCTATGTTTTTATATGTTTTTACTATGTTTTTCAACCTGGTTTTATGCCTTCGCACAGAAGTCCATTAAACGATTAAAAAACATTTTTTTGAAGCAATACGTGCTAAGATTTGAATCCATAAGCACCGATACTGAAGGCAACGATATTGGTCACTCAAACATTGAATTGGCAGAATAAAATTATTATAATTATCGTTTGAAATTTCTTTTTTTTTCCAGTATCGATTTTCGTAAGAAAAAATTAAGCATAGTTTTCGAGTCGGATTTGGAGTCGAGAAATGATTACACAGTGAGTGGCAAAGTCTTAAATTTCCCAATCAATGGCAAAGGAGCAATGGACATTAAACTTTGTAAGTATCATATAGAAAAAAAACCCCTCTTGCCTTCTTATTTTTAGTAAAATCCCCGCAAGTCATATTTTCCGTCACGTATTATATTCAAAAGATAAGGATAATAAAAAAATCTTTAGATTCTTCCTAAAGTAAGGAAGTAAAATAAAAAAATGTACATTTAAATTTATTATTAAAAATATAATTATTTAAAGTGACCACCAATTCCAAATATACGACATATTTGAATTGAATTTGAATACTACAATTTTTATATTTAATATTGAGAAACCAGTAACCTAATTATCATAAAAACATATAAAATTAAAATAGCTATAAAAAAAATATTTAAGTTATTTTGCTTTTTTAACACCTGTGTTTTTTGTTGGTTTTTAAATCAGTTTGTGATAAATTAAGAAGATTCAAACATTCTCGTTGAAAAGCATAGCATAACAAAATGTTATCAGCCCTTTACATATTAAAAAAAACTCAATAAATTATGTTAAGCTACGTCATATTGGAAAATGTTTGAAGGTTCTAGCATAGAATTGCTATTGAAAATTTGATTATCTAACTTGGTCCATCGAACGTTTTTGCTTAATTAAATTTTATCTAATTTGACATCATTTTCGTCGTATATATGAATAATATTAGCCTAGAAATTCAGAAAAAATGTGTAAAATTGATTTATTTCGTTTTCATCTTATTGTATAATAGCATTACATTATGTGATGTATAAATAAACACTCAATCATAATCATTGAAAATACTACTTATTTATACAATACACTTGTATTAATCTGGTCATTATTATAGTATATATCAAAATTTGGACAGTATTTAATACCAGATATTCAATATTATATTATCGATCATTATTTTAACTTCGACTAAGGTTTTATATTGACAATCAAACTTAACCTAATCTTACCACACCCGATCATGTTTAAATAATCACGGCGTTTGAGAAACGTAAAAGAAAAAGTGACCTTTCTATGTTCATACTGACTTATTAAAATATGTCTGCAGAAAATTATTTGCGTAAATATTGTACTCTTGGTATTATCATATTTTAAACTAATTCATACAGTTATTTTACGAAGTGTTTTAGTTTTTTAATATAAGTTCTTGATTTATAAAGAAAAAACGGAAAAAAATAAGCCATTATATTTCAAAAAAATTATTTATACCGAGATTTTAAACTCCACAGTCTCACAGTGAATATTTTGTATACAATATATATATAAATATTTAAAATCATGCTTAGTGGGAGTACAAGCTGAAATATATTTATAAAATTGTGTGTAAATTGTAGACTATGTGTAATTAAATTAAAATACGAGATGATGATATGTGGTGAAGAATTACAAATCAGACTGTGTCGAAAACTTCGGAAGAAATTTCTCTAGAAAAATAACAGGGTCACAACCAAAGCGTTGCCATAGGCGACAACCATAAATAATCATACTTGTAGGAGCGATTCATAGATATGCATAAAAATTACCGGAAAAAATCTGATTTTTTTCAAGAGTTTAAAATCGTTGATCAGGAAGATATATTTGACTCTTCAAATTCCATAAATGAGTATTTTCATTTTATGTTTTAATATGACCACTTGAGCCTTTTGTTTTTTTTCTCATTATCCTTTGCTCATTTTACTATTGACGTCGTATTGTATTAAGAAATTTACTAGCTGTAAGCCCGTTGCCCAGCAACGGGAGATTTTTGTTGTATTGTGTTTAATTTTATTTAGTTTAATTTAATTTAATTTAATTTTATTTTATTTTAATTTATTTTATTTTATTTTATTTTATTTTATTTTATTTTATTTTATTTTATTTCAGTTTATTTTATTTTATTTTATTTTATTTTATTTTATTTTAATTAATTTTATTTTATTTTATTTTATTTTAATTTAATTTATTTCAATTTATTTCAATTTATTTTATTTTATTTTATTTTATTTTATTTTAATTTATTTCAATTTATTTTATTTTATTTTATTTTATTTTATTTTATTTTAATTTATTTTATTTTATTTTATTTTATTTTAATTTATTTCAATTTATTTCAATTTATTTTATTTTATTTTATTTTAATTTATTTATTTTATTTTATTTTATTTTATTTTAATTTATTTTATTTTATTTTATTTTATTTTATTTTAATTTATTTTATTTTATTTTATTTTAATTTATTTTATTTTATTTTATTTTAATTTATTTCAATTTATTTCAATTTATTTTATTTTATTTTATTTTATTTTATTTTATTGTATTTTATTTTATTTTATTTTATTTTTATTTATTTAACAATTATTTCCAATAAAAATCAAAAGATCAAATCCAATTTTTCAATAAAAAATCAGTTGCACATTTTGTCCAAGTGTATGAAAAAAGCAAAATATTATTC
Source organism: Himalopsyche tibetana (assembly GCA_030503985.1). NCBI lineage: Eukaryota > Metazoa > Arthropoda > Insecta > Trichoptera > Rhyacophilidae > Himalopsyche > Himalopsyche tibetana. The sequence goes on from JAPJYX010000024.1 coordinate 10,337,106, forward strand.
TATGATATATCCATATCATAATTTGAATATTCTTAATGTATTAAAGAATTCTAACAGATTTTCAAGGTCAGACGTGAAATGATTCATCATTATGATTCAATTGATCAAATCCGCTCCAAAAAATATTAGTCTCACATCGACTCACACGATCAAACGATTCTTTCGATAGCCCTATAATCATAGTTTGCAATAGTCGAATTAAAGTCTTTGATTATTCGAATATTATGATGTATGGTGATACTATACTTTAGCTCTACACCAAGAAATATCGAATTTTCAAACGTGGCGATATCAGAACATTCACGTGCTGTTTAAAATAAGCCGCTTCCATTGGATAGAACAACATTTCAAAAATGTGCTGTTCAGAATAAATCGAAATCATTGGTCTGTACCTTACTGCGGACGTTTTACAGACGGACCTTATCGGCTATTAATATATAGATAATTTAGTCAGCTTTTTGGTGATATCGATGTAAATAATAAAAAATATGTTTAACAGTTCACATTGGAATATGATAGTGACTCATAATTTTTACTGTATGCATATGTGAATATAGTTGAAATTCAGATGAGAGATTTGAATACACCTCAAAGATTCTAGTGATATTTTCTTACATTTTGATTTCAATAGCACACTTATTGATTTTGACAAAAAAATGGACGATACTTACAATCAAACTTCTTTTTAACTCACCAAACATACCTAAAAGGGAAATTTTAGTTATGGGCCACCGATATCCATTGCATTCTTTTTTAATAATTTTGTATTTTGGTAAATTTGGTAAACTTGTTTGATTGTTAAATTTAATTTTGTAATTAAAACTCCATACTTTATAACTAAAGAATGATTCCTATTATCGAGGCATTAATAAATTTGAAAAAGCAATATTTTTCACAAAAAAAAAAGACTCAGTTCAGATATCAACTGTTGAAGATAATACATTAAATACCAATTGTATGGTGACATCAGAGGCGATCTGCTTTGAAAATTTTCGCTAGAGTAGGACAAGCCGATTTGCAGGTTTTTTTCTACCAAAGAGATATAGAATAAAAATAATAACAATTAAGAAAGAGCACGTGCATATGAAAAAGCTTGTGTATCTGTCTATCTTTATGGCTATCTTTACGCTGAGTTTATTATTGCGAGGTGCAGTGATTTCCAGTTTGTGGGTAGTAATAATATTGATAATATAATATTTATTGGCGTGTATGTTATTCAAGGATGTTTTGTTTTTAATATATACAATGACGCAGCTGTAAGTTTAAAAATATAATTGATTCAAACGGATTTTTGTACACAATTATCAAAAAAAAACAATAACATTATGTCTCAAACGTGTTGATTACTTCCTTGATTATTACGCAACATGATTAAGAGTGAGAAAACTATACATATAATAATTATTATGTAAAGTAAAGGATGCACATACATAACTAAATAAAAAAAAATACCAGCAACGAAAGCGTATTTTATTTGTACATATATAACGTTAGATAAGTATCTTAATTTTTGATACTTTAGAACGATTTCTGAAATCCCAGGATTAATAATAAAACGAGCCCGGGATTACCGGATTGAATAATTGCTCGGGATACCGCAATGTTGGGTTCCCTAATCCTTGGAGGCGTTAGATGTGCTATATCATATAATACATACTTCACTTGTTTTTTATATTTACGTCTGAAACATAAAAATAGATTTTTCCTAATTTTCTATCAACCATATTAGTAAAAATATTTAATTTATATTTTTTTTAATATTTGGTATTAAAGCTAATGCCAATGCGCCAAATATTTTGAAATTGAAATATCATACGATTTATTGACACAACAAACAATCTACACCTTACTGAGAATTGAGCCCAAGCCCAAAAATTTTCGGTAGACTTAAACTTTTACCAAACAAATCGGACACAGCGGTAGGCTGTCAATATGTTAAAAAAGAGCTCGCTTAATTTCAAAGTTCGTGGTGTTTCGGAAAGGTGTGAAGTTTTTTTATCATTCTTATACAACGATAGGCAATTGTAATTAAATCAAAATACACAGTGTACTATTATTGAATTAATATTGATTGACACAGAAATAGGTTATGTTCTTGTCGCTCCAATTTCATGTTTTAGATATTATTAGACAATTCATATTGTCAGAAACACTAAATGTACATAATTATAATGCATATATACACATTATGTCATGCACAGATCTGAGAATATTGTTTTTATTAATTTAACAAGGGACTCGCCAACCTGAGTAAATTTAGCAATGGGCTCGAGCCAACCCTTACGAGCCCTTTCCAGCCCTCCACTGATCGGATGACATATTGTATTTTCACTAAATTTATGATGTTTTCTTTTAAATTTCTAGTTAAATTCAAGGCGAAGTTGTCGTTCTCGTATACACTAGTAAAAGACAAAAACGAAAATGAATATTTGAAGCTGAAATTATTAAAGAAAGAAATTGTTCTAGGAAAAGTTATGTTTAAATTAAACGGACTTTTCAGTCATGAATTTGGTAAGTTGTTTATTTGAAATTTTGTATTACTTCCTTCAGGTAGAAGTCCACTTTCAATTTATGTAATATAACGTAATGCCGTTGATGAAAGAAAAATTATCACATCTTTCATCGGCGATAAAATACATACCTAACTTTTTATGGCGACATCAAAATTTGTAACGAAATAAATGCAAGTTATAAGATACACAATATTGTAATTTATGGTGACATTATTCTTGGACTATTTTCGCTTGAGGGTATCTAAACATATTATTTTCGGTGTTGAAATCATGATTCTGAAGAAGTCCTGATTAAACAAATTTAAAAATAAATAAACAACAATACAGTTTATATAATATTATTATTAATTTTGTTTTAAAACGCTTCGGATGCCTTAATTAGAAGTGTATCTTAATTCCACATTCTTTTGACAACATTTCCTTAGCAGAAGATCTAACATTAAATCTTTTTGTTCATTAATTCACAGAATTTCTAAGATACATCTCTTAATATTAATGCTTCCACAAAAAAATTACTGTTGCTGCATGGCAGTAGAAAGTTTGGATTCTTAAGATCTGCCAATGAAAAAACTATTTGTAAGATCCAGCGGTGCAATAAAAAGTAATATCCTGATTTTTAATAAGTGCTGAATGCGACGAAGAATTCACCTTGTAAATTGCGATGCGAACAATCTTGAATTCCAAATATTATATGATATGGAGACAATCAAAGAAATATCTGAATCACTGGAACAAGATCAAGGAGACGACGATGATATATTTTTCTTACTCATCCTAAGACTTTTCTCTGTATAGATGTCGCCATGAACTTGTTCGAAAGCCGAAAAGAACCTAAATCTAGACAACTAATGTGTCTTGAAAGTTTTCGTTATTTGACAGCTTCAAAAGAAAAGCTAGCTTTAAAAAAAGTGAATAGTTAATAATCTAAAAAAACTGATTGTAGGTACCTACATATCTTTCCATACCAATAACGATTTTTTTGATTATATGAATTTTGTGTTATCCGGACTGACTTAATCCCCAATTAGTTTGGATAACCGATGTTCTACTCACTGCTGTATTTGATTGAACTTATGTTTTCTTCTAGATGAAACGATGAATCGGCTGTTGAATGACAATTGGAAGGATGTCATGGCCGAAGTGGGAAGCCCTGGAATAGATGTTGTTATTGTTAAGATGGTTGACATTATTAACAAATTTTTATTAAAAGTACCATTTAATGTTCTTTTCCCATAATTAAAGTGATAAACACTAATAAATTTATTGTGATGTGGTTAATGTAAATAAATGTACGATATTTAAAACAGAAAAACTTTTTGTTTTTGTTTTTGATACAATCAATATAAAGTTTTTGAAGTTTTTATCACATAATGGAATTATATATTTCTTGTTTGTAAAGATATATAAATTTAATTCATACTGCAATATAATATAAATTAAATTTTATGTTTTATCGAAATATCGAAGGATTCGAAAAAATCCGAAAAATCTCATAGCCAATTTTTTTGAAGCTTGGCAAAAGTACAAAATTATTCATACAATAATTTAAAAAATAACACATTCTAAGTACAAACAAAAATCCTACAACTTAAAATTGATAACGTTGTTATTCCACTGGCTTTGTTAGTTGCGACATGTGTTTCTCCTCTTTAAGAAACATCGTCACACTAACTGTATGTCTTACGTGAACGAAATCAAAGCGAATGCAAAGCGACTCGGTGGGGCACGAATATATAAAATGGTCTCCATGGCTATAGAATGTCCTACGTGACAAAAAGTACGCCGCGATCAGTTAATTTGATATTTTAATTCGCATTAAGCCGCGTTCCAATCGTGTTCGCCCAAGTAAGACGTAACGGTTAGGGCATCCAATCCCGGGATCCTTCTCAATTTTCTGATTCTGATTGAGAAATTTTGAGCAAATCCCGAAAATTTACACGAAATTGGCAAATTAAAGATTTAAAATTCCTCGAAATTCCACTAAAAAAAAAGTTTGGACATAATCCGGAGAAAAAGTGTACCAAATTGAGGATTTCAAATTCCTCGGTGAGCTAAAAAAAATAATACGAGGTTCTGTGACAATGTGAGGGAAAAGTATACCAAATCGAGAATTTCCAATTCCTCGATGAGCTAAAAAAAAAAACGAAGTATGGAGATAATCCGAGGAAAAAGTATAACGACTTGAGGATTTCAAATTCCCCGGTGAGCTAATCCCAATCCCGGAATCCCGGGATTGATTAATTTTCAAATTGGAAATTCACTCATTGGAAAAAGGCTCCGGGATTGGATACCCTACTAATGGTAGCCGATTAGACAACACTGAAATTAAAACGATAATAAGTTTAATGTGTTATTCAAAATGAATTATCAAACAAAATATCATCAAATCCATCCTTGCGTACGCAATTTTTTCAGGACTTTGCTGGTTAGAATAAAAGCATAAGATGTTTGTACCATCGTAGACTACAAGTCTGTTTCGTTACAGTTCTATCCACCAGACCCGATTATCAATCAGACAGTGTTACAAGAGCTTATAGTTTATTTATGCTGTGTTTTAGTGGATTTATAGTTGTTTAAATGAATATGTTTTGCTAAATATTTTTTTTCGATTGAGTACATCTTTGGATACAATATGTACATTTTGAAGATGTACATTTCAGTGAAAATGTGATATCTGATAACTGAAAATCTAGATACGCCCGATTTTAATTAGACGTACAATAAATCAACTACATACAGATAACCAACTTACAGTTAAAATATTTTAAAAATGAAGACTATTCAACTAATAATACGCAGTCTTGTATTATTGGAACAGTATAATTTCTAAGATGTCATTTCATCTTTTAAAATTAGTACTTCTACTGTCTTAAATATTACGTAAAGTTTCAGTAATTAGTAGATATTATTTAAAAAATTAAAATTAATTGTTTTAAACGTAGTTGTTTAGACTTAAGCCACACGATACCTAATTATTGGTCGACAATTATTATAAGTTGGCCGCTTAGCGAAAGCGAGTCTTAAGTGAAGAATTTCGTCATACTATTAAACTTTACCTGAATCGGCCCACGCGCAATCCACCTGCGCTATTGGTTAGAGCTAGGGTCTCCAATCACGGGATCATGGATCCCAAAATCCCAGGATCCTGACCAATTTTACGATGTTATGGTGAATGATCCCGGGATTGAAAGATTGTGAATCCCGAAATCCCGGGATCACAAAATGGGTCTGGGATTGGGTGACCTAGTTGGAATAACGTGTTTTTTCATCTTAAAATAACTTATAAACTCTTTGCATAACCTTCTGAATTGTTTTCGACGAATTTGATATTAACCTTCAGAGTGCTAATTATAAAAAAAAACTTTTATAACGCTTAACATGCCCAGCATTGGTTTATTTAGTTCCCAATTCAGCCGGTGACCATATTACAATGATTAACCTTTACCTTGTGAGCCTATTTTTAATATTTTTCCTCATCACATCGCACTATATTTTAATACAAATGTTTCAGATTAACGATTCATTACCAGCATCTAATGATAAACCTATAATCGTACTGAGAAACAGTCCTATGACAGCCATTAACATTAAAACAAACATAAAATTGAAAAAAACGTATGAATTTATTATGTAACGCGTTGGTTAACTTGATTCTAAAAGATTTCTCCAAGTGATTACAAAACAACTTTCAGAATTGCTATGAAATATATTAAAAGTTAGGGAGAGTCAACATGGGTTTCCCATGCTGTATTTGAAATTTAAGCGTTTCGCCCGCGGTGGTCTAGTTGGATAGAGTTTGCTCTACCAACCAGGTGGGTCTGGGCTCGATTTCCGGTAAGGTCAATATCAAATTTAAATTTGAGACCTAAGACTTGGGTTTTTTAGATGTTAATTTACCTCAAGTTGATCTTGAGTGACTTAGAATAAATTATCATCGAATTGTTCTCGTATAATCTTGAAATATTTTGCACATTGGCATAAACCGTAATGCCAAATATTTTTTAAATATTAAAAAAACAGATTGAATATTTTTAAATGGTATTTAAACGTAATGGTAACGATGAAATCGGCATCGATTAGAGTTTTCATCAAGTGATAATTTTCGGGATAAATGAATACGGGTCCGATTAAAAAAAGTGGAGTAAATATAAAAGTTGATTGTAATTTAAATTATATAAAGCAGTTCCAACATTTGTTTTTGTAGAAAAGGCTCTCCATCCAGTTTTTATCATTATAGCGTTATCGAAAAAAGTAGATAGGTTAACGATGTTATTAACATCGTTTTTCAAATTATCAAAGCACTGAAATTTGAAAACGATTTCATTGTGAGTTTCCTTTAAAATCTATTACAAATATCAACGATAGATTCGGTAGTTAATTTATGGAAACTCATTATACATTAAAATTGATAACTTAGTTTTTCTACAGGTTTTTGCATCAAATTGTGGGACTTATGTGGCCTTTTTGAGATGTACCTTCCAGACAAATTATTGTTAGGTTATTTACGAAAAAAACTTTATTATGGTTTTTAAGATAAAAAAAAAAAAACAACAAAATGGAGGTTAGAGACAGTAAGCTTAAGATGCTTCTCAAATAACCGAAACACGTGTCACAATCTGTTACACAAACCGTAGAATAACTAAGATATCAATTGTAATTTTATATTATATATTATTAAAATTTACATATTTCGATCAACCCGAAACCCTTCAAAACAAATTTCATTCAAATAAATAGCCGTACGTACGTTTTATTCTATCATATACAATCAGTATTAATTTATTTGATTAAGAATCACCGAACCGGTTAAGCATCGCTGTTGTTCGGGATGTCACCAATGACACCAAACACGTCATGGAAATATATTTTTGAGTACTTTTGCATATAAATCTATTTTTAATGTCACAATACTTCACATTTTTTTCTCAATAAATTGTATTATGTCTTAAGACATGTGTTTGCTATATTTTAAATTCAAATTGATACGTTATTCTGCACCCCTCCAAATCAAATAAATGTGTTGTTGATTTAATTGATCAATTAGAATAAAATTATATCAACTCAGGTTCAATAATTATTTGAATAACACCACCGGATTGACTTTGAGTAAAATGTTGTCAGCCAGCCAGATGTTCTTAAACAATAAGTAAATAAATATAAAAAAATCAAAGTCGTATAAATAATTAATTATTGTCAAATTTGAATCATTAAAATTGTATACACTTCGACATGTTTTTTCACAAACGACTTAGACTCAGCCCCTATCTAATTTTATCATTTACTAATTACATGTAATTTAAAATACTTATAGAAAACTATTTGTTAATGTGATTGCAATTAATTGACTGACGTCAAAATCACCATAAGTATAATTAGTCCATACTCCATATCTTCATTTATAGCTTTTAACTTAGTTAAAATAAATTGTGTTGAATAATATAAACAAGAAACAACTAGTTATCAAGCGTTCAGATTCACCTGTGCGCTTGAACGTATGAAGATGTCGAAAGACGAAACTTGGGTCTTTAATAATAAAACATGCAAAAGTGTACAAAAACTGAACAAAAAAAGTTAATTATTTTAAATTTACCTAATTGAACTAGATTCTTTATAATGCTTATCTCAACAGAAAATTTTCTAATATGACTGCTTGGTACTCAGGTACCCAACCTTTCTTTTTTGAAAAGAGCAGTGATTGGATCAGGACAAGAATATTGGTTATATAATCGCTTAAGCCGCGCCCCGCTTTAGAATAGGTTGGGTAGAAGATAATTGCAGACATATCAGCCGCCCATGCCTTTGAACAGAATTCATTAAATCGATTAAAACATAAATTTATGATACCGTCTGTACTGGAGTTAGATCCTGTATCCACCGCAATCTTAATCAACGAACTTGACCACTGGACCACCTGGCGAAGTTATGCCGAAGCTGTACTTTAACCCGGATAGTGGAAGACTCTAATGGTATTTTTGTTTTACTTTCATAAAACTTCCTTTTCAAAACATTAATCCAGTGAATTGTGTACTGTCATGCTATCTTATCATTCAATTTAGTGAATAATAAGTATCTTTACATAAAAAAAATACTCTTACTGATAGACAAAAATACTTTTAAGGTTTCTCCCAGGTCCAGGTTCCGCTTTAGACTAAAATATTTTCTGTACTAAGCTGATATTTATTCTTGCTTAAAACCCTCATCAGAACTATAGTTCTGATAGTTCTGTTGAGCTATCACCTCAATAAACCTTTTATAATGGATTTATACCAAGTAAAAGCCAATTTAATCAAGTAATTTACTAACAATTCTTCTTCTTCTTCTTTGGCCATGTTCGCTCCCTATGTGGAGCATATGGCCGCCACGCGGCACCTCCATGTTTCCTTGTCTCCCGCCAATAGCTTTGCTTCCTCCCATGACATGCCAGCATCCCTCAGTTCCGCCGAGTACATCCTATGGATAGTACCCGACGGACGTCCGGGACACCGGGATCCCACCGGTCGAAAGAAGAGGTAGGCAGGATTGAAGCTTTTCGGAGGCATCCGCAGCACGTGACTCAGTCAGTTCCAACGTCTCTACATAACCACTGACGTGACGGGACGCTGTCTTGTACGCTTCTTTATCTCTGAATTCCTCACAAAATCAAACCACCTCAGTTTTTTTTTGTGAGGAATTCAGAGATAAGGTAGCGTACAAGACAGCGTCCCGTCACGTCAGTGGTTATGGAGAGACGTTACTAATATTTAATCTATTCTATGTGCTCACAACTAATACTACATTATATTAATATAAAACTTGAAATATGATCCGCATAATAAATTGTTATATAACACTTTAACAATATGGCTGCTATAACCTAACAAATTTTGTGTGTTCCTATTAAAAGACCCAATATTTAGTTCAGTCCTGCTAGGTTGAGTAATTATTTTTAATATCTTTCCATTTTGGTCCGCATGGTTGAATAACTGGAAAGGACGAAAATTGCTTATTTATCAAGAACAAATGTGTTTTATCATAGCATTTATATTCTAGATGTTTATAATTAATAAAAATGTACACAAAATTAATAAACATAAAATAATTCGAGTGAATGAATATCTTTGAAATCACTGCATTAGCAAAGGTCACATAACAATTTAAATATGTTAAATTCTTTCTGTATCTTTTTTTATATTTTAAAGAATTTTGCATTTTATGCTAACTTTGGAACAACATTTTTATAGAAATCGATTTCTCTATATAATATCAGCAGAAGACATTTAAAAAAAACATCCACATTAACCGCACGACCGGTGTTTACTTTGTTTTATTTATTACTTATGTTTAAAAATCACTAAAAAGATGATGTACCGATACGTTTTTATATTAACAACGTCTTTCATTGGATTAGGTGCACAAAAACTTCGTGAGTATTAATAACTATTAAATGCATATTATACACAATCAACTTTGAGTACTGACTACGTTTTAATGTTTATTTTTTCTTGAATTCGATACTGTATTGTTAATAAATTAAATCAGATAAAGGTTGCAGTAAAGAATGCCACCAAAGCGCTTTTATTCTTATTGAATTAGTTATGCACATTATTACTTTTTAATATTAAATATATCATCATGTTTTTAAATCTTTTCGTAGCGAATGTTTTTAAAAAACAATGGTTAATAATCACATAACAAAATTAACAGGTCGAAAAAAAAGGATTTAATTGAGTAAGTCAAAATAAACTTGTGAACAGAAGTACAATTCAAACTTGTTAAGAAAACCTTTTTATGTCATTTGTATTTTATTTTCTGCTCAACACAAGACCTATCTATGTAGATGATTTCGTCAGACTTTTATGATCGTTCAAGTACTTATTCAACACGAAATAATAGTTTGTTGAGTAATGTTTTATACCTGTAAAGTGCAGTTTGGATCCAGATATCACAGTATACCCACTTAATCATCTAATATTATAAAAATGATAATAAAAAACCACCCATGATTAGGGTTTGCGAAGTATGTTGTTTATCTTATCTGGCGCCACTGTCCGGGGTGAAACTTAACCTCCTCAATCATTCTTATCCGCCTTCTTACGACTTGACTGCATGCACCATAAGCTAACTCCTTATTCTCTAAGGAAGCCGTTTGGAGGCTTTTTTTCATAATAATATATTCGGAATTCGGTAGATTGACAAGCTTAAGTATTAAAATAATTTGACAATATACTTTTTAATGACTAATTTAATTGAAAAAAACATTTACATATATTTTAGTGGAAATTTTAATCATCACGTATTACAAGCTATATATCGTAGTTATATATCGACTGTAGAAAGGAAAAAGAACACACACATGTAACAAATTTTACAGGAGACCCACAAAACGTTTTTTGATGATTTTGGGCCAATGGCAAATTATGCAATATACGCAAAATACGCAAAATTTTAGTGCATGGAGACTGATAAACTGGTTTTGAATTGACTTTATCTGATATTAATTATTTTGTTTTCAAGAAAACCTTTTTTTCAGTCTTTTTTCTTGATCGCAATTTCCACACGCCCTTCTTTTTTAAGCTTAAAAGCTAAATTTAGATACTAATTTGGTATGAGAAGCTGAGAAGCTTACATTCTTTTGATAGAATTTGTATTAAATTGTATAGATTGTGATTATCGAAAAAAGATGTTTGAAAAAACTGTGGGTTGCGTTCTTTTTCTTTTCTACTGTCGATATACATACATATATTTTTTAATCCATATGCGTTCCCAATGTGAAGCAAATGGCCTTCAAAATAGAGGTATCAAAACAGAACCTTTTTTATACGAGAATCTATATTTTTCAAAGAGAGTAGGGATATAAGGATAGAACTATGAAAGGACTAGTGGTAAGCTAATCGCTTTCATTATTGTTCACCAGTTTTTAAGATAGGATGAGTGGGAGGGAATTCTAGACATCATATACATCCATGCCTTTGAACAGATATCCGTCAATCAATTGAAAATCGATTTATAAAAACTGTCATGACGGTAAATTTTAAGATTTATAACCTCCGTAGTGTCTGTACACTGATAGTGATCGTGAATCTTTTTGCAATGTTAATTGTATTTAAATATATTACTTTTGCGTTAGAGTAAATTAAAAGCTGAATTTTCTCTATGTGTGACATCTATTGATTTGACAAATAGGTTAAACTACCATTTTTTTTATTATTTATATGATAATTAACTTTCGAGCAAAAAATAATAAATTAATTTAAAAAATATAGGTTTACATTTTACCGATTAATGATAACATGTATACAGCAGACAGTAAGTGCTATGCTACAGTATAATATATTATTAGAAAATTTGTTCACGAAAAGGAATTTATCAATTACACGAATGTTTGAAAAAAAATACGAATCACTCATCAATAGATGTCTCCGTTATAAAAACTTAAGCTTCTCACTAAACTCGTCCCCAATTTTTTTAAATATTTGGAACGTCCGAAACTCCAAACGAAACAAAAACATCGCATACATTTTAATTTTACCCACATTGTTTTGGTTTTCACTTAGATCACTTTCAGTTTCTTTGGACTGGTTTTTAATTTTAAATACGGAAATCATGGCATTTGAAACATGTTTTTAAATGATTTAATTGCCGCAGTATAACAGGATATAATGTAAATTTTGATAAACTTGAGTCAGCGTCGAAAAATCTAAAAAGTTATTTTGTAAAATTACTTTTAAGCGGAACAAGTTTCATTATCTTTGACGAATATGGTATTTATTTATTAATACGATTTTCTTTCAGCTGCTTTCATCACCGAACGATGCAGTCTCTCCGATCCTTTGTCAAGCGTTTGCCTGACGTCAGCCGCTCAAAATGCTCTCAAATATATGGTTGAAGGGATTCCAGATTACAGCATACCTTCAATAGATCCTTTAAAGTGTGGTGATATAGTTGTTGAACAACCATCCCTGAAATTTTCAATATCAAATGTATACATTAAAGGGATCAAAAATAGCAAAATAAATGAACTCAGGTAAATATAATTTAAACTCACTCGAATTCTATTTACAAATCCAGAATGATTGAATGGTCGGCAATTTATTATAATGTCATTAAATATTTAAGGAAAAAAAATCATTTTGGAATAACGATAATTAAATATTTTAATTATTACTATTATATTTAGTAAAATACCTTTTTTTTATTTCGCGTAATTCTGTGATGGTGTTGAACTAATTGGATATATTCCAGGGCTGTGCAGTCGTGTAAAAAAAGACGACTCCGACGGAATTTTTCAATAATTTCATTTTATCTCATATATATTTATATCATCAGATCATCTTTTGTCAGCCAAGCATGAAATGTCAACACTATTTTGTTTAAATACACATCGTTAAACAAATTTTCCAAAAAAAAATCGGGCTGCTCATTGTTCACGACTCCGACTCCGACTGCGACTCTGGCCAAAATACCGTGACTCCGCGACTCTGACTCCGACTCCACAGCCCTGATATATTCATATAACTTGATGTTTTAATGATTGATTTTTGTGAAAAACCGGAATAGTGCCAAAGTATCAGTACGACGATTATAAATTGAAGTTTTGGTAAAATTTAACACATTGCATACTTAACATGTTTTGTACACTTCTGTATTGCTTTTACCATAGAAACTCTGTAGCTATTTAGTATAAAACGAAATCATAAAATAATAATATTATACGCCACGAGTTTTATAAATCAAATATTTTTTATTATAACGTTCCGGATCTCATTTTCTTCGGCAATCGAAGGTTTTTTTTTTTTTTTTTACTAGTATATCAGAAGTTAGTAAGTTACACATTGGTAGTGCTGAGAAACGGAAAGTGAAAAATGAGCTTAAAGGATAAAACGATATCAAGTATCGATATTTTATGTTACATTAAAATAATTAAAAAGGTCGACCGTTAAATTGGTATTAATAAAAATGATAATGCATTCTTTACTAAAGTTGCAAAATAAATTTACCAAGTTATTTACCAGACTAATCATTTATATACAAGAATCTCATTGTGTACTTAATGCACTTTTATTAATTTGGTTACTTTCGAACATTCTTTTAACAATGATCAATTATAAGTTTTATACAATTGTTGTTTTTTCTGTTTAAAAAATATAACTATGTACTTTAAAATAACTCAGCGCTTCTAAAACCGTTTTCTAACGCTACACGATTGAGTTTAAAAATATTTTTATCGACAATCCTACATAATAAAAAACAAAATAACTAACACAATATTTAAAAGAAAACAACGCTTAAGAAAAACCTCAAGTGAAATAATCATGTCGTTCGCAAGCTCATCCAGATTTTTATCACATAACTGGTTTTATTTATTCAGGATTGACCCAGTGAAAAAGATTATATATCTGGATTTCACAACAAATGGATCACTGAATTCGCTCTACAGTGTCGACGGCCAGCTCCTTATTATACCAATTACAGGAAAGGGGGACGCAAACATTGATTTCGGTAAACATTTCAAAAAATCTTTTATCTAAATTATCATTGCTTATTACAATATGTACTATTCATTCCTTAGATGTTGTGATATTTATATCCAATGCTGTATAGTCTGATATTATTCTGAAAAACCTGCATTTTTTGGCGAGTATGAAGAAATGTTACTCACTAAATTAAGACAGATTTAATTTAAGAAAAAAAAATATTTTTTTTTGTTTTCCTTATTGTGTAAAAATATTTCTAAGATGAAATAAAATTGACACACAATAGTGTGTAAAACAAATATTTTACTTGACAATTATTCTATTTTTATGGAAGGCAGTTTCCGTTTTTATTATCAATATTCATAATTTGGTTTCACTACAAAGAAAATGTCTACGTCATTAATGTCTTACGGTTTCAAATTTACTATAGAAATTAAAGCTATCCCAGAAATTTTTAATGTCTTTTAAAATGAAATACCTATTTGATACATTGTATCAACTGATATAATTTCAATATAAAATTGTGCACGCAATCATAAGTTCTGTCACTAACGAACCGGGTTTTACCTTTAGACATCTTCAGGCATTCAAGCTCACGGATAAATTCGAACTGACAGTTACAAAAAGGTTTACATCGTTTATGTTAAGCAAATATTGTTTTTATCCATAGTAATTGTCTTAACTGGATGGCTGCAACAGACGAGATATCTCGTCAATTTTTCAGTGCTTAACACCCCACCACAGAAACGAGTTATCTCGTCAATACCTAATTAAATTAATAATTGCAAATAGTAGCCGCCGTGCTAGGTACTTAAGTACTTTTTTCTACGGCAGCCAATATCTGTCTATGTATGACAATACACACAAAACGTGTGGCAAAAAAAAATCTATTCAACTATTGATTTCTTTGTGAAATAAAATTCGCCATTGAATTTTAAATAAAATATTAAGTGTGAAATTTTAATTACTTGAACCATATCTTCGAATCGCTGGCGCTGTTTTTGATGTGGACTATTTTTTCCACGTTAAGATTTAATTTCAGATCTTAAGTAAGTGTGTTTATTGCATCCTTTCTTCTCGATGCAATCTTAGGTGACGTTTATGAATTGACTGATTTGATATTAGTTAAACACATCCTGAATATTGGCAATATTCATTAGTTTCTTTAATTCTTCAAAATTTGAATGATATGTTTATGGGAACCATTTTTTAAAAAAATAGAGAGCTTTGTACAGGTGCGAGAGCTGTAATAATAGATAATAAATTTAATATGTATTATTCATAAATTTATTAGCAAAGTATTACGAAGCGAAACACATGGCAGAGATCACGATACTGAACTATTTTAAATAACTATCGAGATTCCTTGGTAAATATTTTATAGTTGGTTAGAGTAAAACAAAAAAAAAAACATTTTCAAATTTGCAGAATAAAGACATTCAGCTTCAAAGTTCGGATATTTTTTTTAAGAAACTTTGTGTAAATATTGTGGATGCTCGTGGAATTAAATGTCATCATTGATGCTGATTATGTTGGATTTTGATGAATGAAAATTAATGAATAACCAATGATTTTTTTTTCAGTTAATCTTCATTATCAATTTAAAATTGACTACGACACATACAAAAGAGACGACGGCAAAGATTATTGGAAAATTCTTACGCATACGCTTACATATTCGGTGGACAACGCCAAATTTTCATTTTCTCACCTTTTCAACAATAATAAACAGATAGGTATATAAGTTTTTAATAAAGATTTCCACTGAAGGTGCTTGGTGAAATTTCAATGCTAAAGTTCAGTGACTTACGACCCAGGTTTCGCCTTGCGACATTTTCTGGCATTTGAATGCACGAATGAACTAGAACTGACACCTGGTAAAAAGTATATAGTGTCTATATAACAAATAAATTTTTGACTGGGTTAAAATTGATTGATGGTAATTTGGTGATGGATTATTTGATTTTTATGGCGTTAAATTAGCTGGAGAAATATTTTCTTGCTCATCTGCTCATTTAAAATTCGCAAACTACTTAACTGTGCTCTGATATTATTTTGATTTTAATCGTGAATAATCAGATGTCTCTATACAATAGTAATTTATTATGAAGCTTTTACCAGAAAGCTCTAGATCGATTGCAAACACATAACCGTATAAACTAATAATATAATATAAGGAATACAAGTATATAAATATAATAATTAACGTTTTCAAGTAACGAAATATGAATTTGGTCAAAATGAATACACGTTGAGAAAACAAAACCTGGTGAGAGAAAAAAATGAATTTAAACCTTCTCATCTTCTTTTAATCTTGGATCTTTTTTGATAATAATATTAATATCATCACTTTTATTCACTCGAGTCCGACCACTACTAGGTAAATCTTCAATACTAAAATTCCCAAAACGAAACTGTTCGGCAGATTCTCAAAATTGTTGGACTATTTTACATAGCAAAGGTATGTTTTAACAGATAAACTTGCATAATGTTATGTTGACACTACTAGAACTTAATGAAATACAAAAAAAAAAAAACTTACAAAAGCTTCATTTTTTTAAGAATGTATAAGACAACTTTATTCGGTAGTGTTAAGAACTAACAGAACGGAAAAAATGTCGCAAATGCTTTCTTTTAATACCAATTGTTAAAAATAGTGGTTTATAAAACATCGAACACATTGTGATGTAGGGTGCTTTTTTATACGATAAAAACATTCAAGCAGTAATTTTTTCAAGAAACATTTCATTGCTTAGTCATTGAAGTTGCTATATGAGTAACAATTTCTTTTATTTGATACAAAAAAAATATATACATAAAATTACAGCTAGTAGAGGACCACTGCCAACATGGGTATATCCACCACGCATGCGCCGTTAATTCATTAAAAAATTGTCACCCAAAATTTTCATACATTAATATATCGTTTTCTTTCAGCTGACACAACTCACCATGTACTAAATGAAAACTGGAAAATCATTTTCAATGATTTATCACCACCAATAATGAAGGAAGTTGCCAAAAGCATACTTAATATTCTGCGAAAATTCTTCAAAAATATTCCAGTAGACGAATTATTTTTACCATAGACAATGTTATCCATTATTTCACTTGGGTAAAAAATAAATAAAAACTAAACCTTGTTTTGATGCATATTTTTTTAACTATTGTTATATGTTTACTATTAATATGTGAATTATAATAAATAAATTTTATCACATTATAACAAATACACACATAGCAAAAAAATATGTGCAGACACTTAGCTGCTTCAAAAGAAATAATACAGTGCTGCAACAAAAATTAAAATATGCTTTACTTGTCGAGTAAAGATAATTATATAGGGAAAATAAGCTCTTCCAAAAAATATTTTAATTAATTGAGTATAGCAAGACCAACAAGTTAAACGTATAGAAGTTAACAAAAGATGAATTTACAATAACATATATGATTACAGGAATTTTATTTGTTATATAAGAGACAAAATGTTCATAAAATTACCTACTTATGTACTTACAATAAGGTACAGATTTATCTTCTTCGGCACCACAACATCGTTGGAACCTTTAAGCTATCTTTAATGTGATTGATACTTGTGACAATGTGGTTACTGTAGATAAAAATATTCAAAGCAGACGACATAATAAACATGCATTGATGATGACAGATGCCGAAATAACTATCAACTAAATAATTTGCTATTTTTACCTAATTCTATGGAATCCATGAATACGCATGATTTACTTAGTCATAAAGATATTTTAATGTACATACATAGTTCACTAGTGGTGGCCGGTCAATGTGGCATTGGATCAATGCACCCGTTGTATATGCAGGGGCGGTTATAATTCATGAAATTATATTCAAACATAACATTTATACCATTCACTAATTTTAAATTCTTCATGTATTTATTGAATTTTTTTTTTTTTTTAAAATGTTCTTAAGTATAACCGCCTCTGCATATTCAAGGGGTGCATTGATCCAATGCCACATTGACCGGCCGCCACTGTAGTTCACGCTTAAAGCTTGACAAAACCATTATGAGGAAGCCGAAAATGCGAGGTATCGAAATGGTAATATACGTTTATTGCTTTAGGTACACATTAACAGATAACACATCGATTAAAAAATAATCTACCATTGTGTTCATTCAGGTTCTTGAACTATTGGCCTTGTAAGACCGAAAATTTAACCGACCTAGGCGAGAGCTCATAAGCGTTTGACGCACGACTATGAGATTTTCTTTTTTCCTATTATTTCATATACATAAGCATTATATTTACGAGGTAGTATGAAAACATTTCATCAATACCAACACGCAAGGTAATGTTTGATAAATACTTAAAGTAAGCTTAAGTAAATTTTATTTAGAAGCAGCATAATATGTATGCAAATTAATTATAATGATTTTGATCATATCTTAATCATAAGCCCGATTTTAAGCCTTGCGAAATACTTTTACGGCTGTATTAGATATTGGCATAATATGTACACATAAAACAGTGTTTACCAAAGTGTGGTACGCATACCCTTTGGGGTACGTGAATAGTTTGGTAGGTGTACGCGATGCACCGGGCTTTGGCTGTGCCTGGTGCAACAAGCTGCTTATATATTTTGATAGTTATTAAAGTAAATGCATTTTTTGACGAGGGATACTCGGCGTTACGAAGATTATAGAAGGGGTACACATATGTCTGTTAAAAGTTTGGGAAATATTGACATAAAGCATGATTCAGTGAATTAAAGCTTTTTTGTAATTCTTGTTGAAGATGTTTTTACAGTGACGACGGTGTGTATAAAATTGAAATGTTTAGCCCTTGTAGTAGTAAGTTATTTTTTTTATTAAATAAGGTTTTTTCGTAAATTCATTAATTTTAAAGATTGGGGCTATAGTCATGGAATACCAGGCGTAAGTTACTATTCGATTTTTGCCTAGGCTCACTTTAGTTGTCAGATGTTACTGTTCCTTTTAATATTTGTAGGCGACAGTTCCCGTTTAAGTGAGTTTACAGAATCACAGTACACCCATCCCTCGCTTCCCGCGGTACTCGATTAACACGATTTTGGTTTAACACGGTTGTAATTTTGGATTTTTTTAAATACATCTTGCATTTTAGTGTCTTGAGACTGTTAGTGTCAACGAAAAATAAAACAATACATTGATATGAAGAAATTTACACGAATCTCAAAACAGATAGACAGTCAAAGATTACAGGTTTTTTGATACGGCCGACGGAAATATAATCCAAGGCACTGATGATGACATTCAGCCAAAAAGAAGAAAAAAAAACCCCCGTGATAATTTCTAGTGATGGTGAGATCGAAATATTTTTTTTTTGTTTCATAATGATTCAATAAATTTTCAAAAGTAATGTGTATTTATTCTATTCACATTTCTAAAAAAAGAACCCATAACCCTCTTTCTCATACATTTGTTAGACTCGCTTTACACGGTTTCGTTAAACACGGTGATCTAGCAGAACCTATCTTCCGTGTTAAGCGAGGGATGGGTGTCGCAGTAAGGTGCATAAGTCGCAGGGTCAAACGTTTAATGGAGAAGATCTTCTTTTTCCTCCATTGGCAGATCCAGGGAGAAAGATCCCTAAGGAGAATTGATTTTCCATTGTTATAATTTATTAAAAACGTATAAGAAATAAGCTCATTAAGTGTTTTATAGAATACATACTTAATTATATATTCACTATTTTTTTTATAAGTATATTATTTTTAAATCATCTATTTTTTATGTATTATTTATGTATCATGTTTATTTTTAAAATGAATGGCCTCCTCCTGAGACAATTTCTGGATCCGTCACTGTCTTCCACAAACGGTGTTCACTCGTGGTCAATTGTACGTAGCTTGCTCGATAGTAAGGTATGAAATTTCCTTAAAAATATAGGTAATGAAGGATTGAAGAATCACGACAGGGAAAAAAAGAATGTGGAGTGACGACCCAAAATATACTTTTTACGAAAATCTTATAATAGTAAGGCTGCACGGAGCTAGATTTAAGCAAATTTTGAATAAACTGTATAATTTATAAATGTGTTTTGTTTTTGCAAGTGCCAGATATATTCCTTAAAATATTTTTTATTTGGATAATTAATTGAGTATATAACTTCTCGTTTATTTGACAAATAAGAAGGAATTTGATTGTTCACGCTATTATATTACTGGTTTTTGATAATACAAATAATTCTCCCGTTGGGGGTAAACGGACATACATTTAGTTATTTATATTTTTTTTTATACATTCTTTCACCAGTTGTTTGTCACACTCTGTTAATAGTTTTATATCTCATGAGTTGATAATATGTGCATTTAATGTAACCGGTTCCTGATCCGTAATTAATGATACAGAAAAAGTACAAAAAAGTTGTTTAACTAATAACAGATAAATATTAAAAATTGACACTTCTTGTGAAACAAAGGCCTGGAACTCTGGGAGGGGATTTATATTAAATATTATTATATAAATACGTGTGTAAATAACACACTCATTATATATTTAGGTATTGCCTATTTTTTGTTTACTAGTAATTTAATAAAATAGTATTAGCGATGTATAATTTTAGAGTGAATTTGTTGATACTTTTTGGTGGGACGATTGTTTTAATAGAAAATGTTTATGGAAGTCAATTACGTAGGTTTAATTAATCTATGTTTTTTTTTTCATAATTTGAAACATTTGTAGAACTAAAAACTTCGATTTTTTTTTACCGTATTACAATGAAGTTCTACCAAGTAAATGCCAATTTAATCAATAAATCAGGTTTCTCGTATATTTTGACTGTTTTTACAAATGTTTATTTGATATTTATTGAGACGACCAAAAGTCACCCGGGACTGCAGTGCCAAAAATAGAAAAGAATAGAAGAAAAACAAACTTTTGTATTTAAAAAAAAAGATCTTCTGAATACTGCGCGTATTTTTCTAATATCTACTAAAAAAAATATATTTGTAGTCGGAGTAAACCGACTCCGACTACGAATTCATTTAATTAGCTATGAATGTCCAATAAAAAGTGAATGTTAATATCAATGTATTTGATTTTGTTAACGTTTAATTATAGTGCGTTTTGGTGAGATGCTATTTTTTATTTAATAAAAAAAATCTACAGCTTAAGCATGCCAGTGGGTCCTTGTTCATTTTTACTGATAAATTCTATTAGAATATAATAATAACGAGTGAATACTTGACTCTCTCGAAAATCTTATTAATTTAGATTCTATCAAGTGTAAATAAGCCATTTAATAATAATAGATGTCGCTGTAGACCGTGACACTCACCCTTAATTTATTTTACAGCTTCCGATTTTTTGCCATGCCATCTATCGGATCCAGAATTAAATAACTGTTTGAAAAAAAGGGCACAGGATGCAATTACTCATTTGTGGAACGGACTTCCCGAAATAGGATTGAAGCCTTTCGATCCGTTGAAGATGATCGACATCAAAGGGAACATCGGAAACGTGCTGAACGTCGAATTAAAAAATATTTTCATTAGCGGAATAAAAGAAACTAAAGTACTAGTATTGAAGTAAGTGTCATAAAAAGTTACTTACACATTTTTTTAGGCGTTAACTTATCCAAACGATTATTAAACTTCCAAGATAAGATGGCTTTCGTTTTAAGATTTAGATGCAATTATTTGATGGTCAATAATTCAGTGAGCTTAGAAAACAATATCTAAGCAGTATCATAAACTAGTGGAATAATAAAGATACATAAAATATTAAATGTATACTAAAAATCAACTTCGACAAAATTATCGCTGAAGACATCGGAAATAATAAACAATTAAAATGATATATAAAATAAATACAGCTGCTGACCCTTGACTTGCGCACTTCTAACTTTTCGTTATTTCGTACATTTTTTAAAATTTTGAATCGAATAATTAAATATGAATTTGAATTGTTCATATGTACATTCACACAATTTTTGTCACTAACGACCCGGGTTTTGCTTTTCGGTATTTTCATCCGAAGATGACGAAAAGCGAAAATTTTCTGAATGTAAACAATTTGAATGATTTAAATTTAATATTGAAATTCCACCTTCAGTCGAAATCCTAAATGAAGCAAATAATGTTATTAAATTATATTTTTAAATAATTTATTTAACCCAGAAGTCGAATTCTTTAAAAATGTAGTAATAAATGCTGAATATGGCAGCGTAATTATATTTTCAGAGTAAATCAAAAGAAAATGAATATAAAATTCAGCATCATCAATTCAGCTTGCATAAAAGCTAAATATAAAGCTGACGGAAGGTTATTGATAATCCCGGTGACCGGAAATGGAGACTGCTATGTCAAAATGAGTAAGATTATTTTAAAAGAAACAACATAAACTATTTGGTACTATTTTATATTTTCTGATCTATTTTTTATTTTTTTTGAAATATGTCAATTTAAATATAATTAATGAAATCGGTGAAAACTTTGCAAAAGTATGACATAATAAAATAATTAAATTATGCAGTCGAACTCTGATATTACGATTACGGAAATAGCGAGATGTCAGATGTAATTGTTGAAATAGATCTAATCCAATTCTATAAATGTCTTTTAGAATATACGATCAATTAAATTCATATGCACGGGGACATCTCTACTTGGAAGTATGTACTATTTACGTACTTATCAAATAACATTTTCGAAAATGAAGTGTGTAAAATCGCAATACAGATTTTTATTATGGCAGATTTGCCCATTTATAATAATAGGAAGTTAACTAATAATTTATTATTATAATTAATATATTAAATAATTTTTAACTTCATTATTAATTATAACATTATCTCAGAAAAAACAATTACATTCATCACATTAAAACAAAGCTTAACTTTACTTTTTAATAAGTTTAATAATAATTGGAAACACTGTTTTCGTCTGTTTGTTCTGTTCCAGAAAAATTGTATAAATATTATGTAAAAATATCACTTTCTAATAAAAGTATGTATGTTGAACTGATTTTTTTAATATGTAAAAAAATTTTCTCCCAATTTGGTACCTAGCCTGCAGAGGCAAATTTTTTTACAGTCTGGCTTTTTCCAAAAAAAGTTTTCCGAACCCTATATGTGTTTGCAGTAAATTCTCAATTTTTGTAAAGACTTCATTGAAGGTATTAATTTATATTATAAAACACTTTCGTACTAATACCACATAATTTTGGCTGGTTTCGCTCATCGCGCACATTATCAACTTATTATCATTGCTCACTATCAAGAAACCTTTAGATGTATTTTTTGTTCCAGAGGATATTGTAACAAACTATACAATCCCGTTTGACGTTGTTCAAGGAAAAGATAGAAAGGATTATTGGAAACTCGAAACAGCAATTGTTTCGTATGAGCCTCAAGCTGTCGAGTTCAATTTCACAAACCTGTTCAACGGAAATCAACTTTTGAGTATGTTATTATGATTGCGTTCAATTTAGAATAAAACATAGTCAAATTATTTTATTTGCACTTCTAATGATTTATACGACATAAGACACAACCATTATATTCTAGGTCACAATCATTTTATGAAAAATAGTAATAAAAAATTTAGTATTGCAGAGTTCTGTATAAATAATTCAATTTACAATTGTAGCAAGCTTGGCTATTCTTTCCGACACCATTAAGCTATAAAAATGGTCAGCATAATGTAAACATTGTTTATATCGACTGTGGAAAGGAAAAATTACTTAACCCATACATAACAAATTTTACAGGAGGCGCATAAAACGTGTTTTGATGATTTTGGCCCATATGCAAATTATGAAATATACACAACCTTGAAATGCACGGAGACTTCTAAACTGGTGTTTAATTGATATAATATAATATTAATTAAAGAAGTTGTAGACGAAAAACCTTTATTTCAGTCTTTTTTCTCGGTTTTAATATTTTACAAGGTCATTTTTTTTAAAGCTAAATTTAGATACTAATTCGGCATTTGCAGCTTGCATCCATTTGATAGAACGCAAGTTTGATACATTGTGATCATCAAAAAAAACCTGTTTTGAAAAAACTGTGGGTTACGTCCTTTTTCCTTTCCAAAGTCGATATGAATTATTTACAGCATACACGAGAGAACAAATGAAAACTTAACTAGTCAATTTGTGTTCTAAAAATTATTGTTTGTAAAAGGTGTGTGGGAATTGTATAACCCGAGACATCAGTACATCGAGCTTTAGCTCTCCAAAGGCATACGTATCAGCTGATGCAACCAGTTTTTTGTCTCTCTATGATCGTTTGTTCAAAACACGTGTTTCACTATCTTTAACATTATAGAATAATTGCATTTTGCTATAGATAATAAAACCTCAAATAACAATTGTATTTCATTTTTTTTAGCCGACGGACTTATACGTTTCGCCAACGAAAACTGGCAAATAATTTTCTACGAAGTGTCAAAACCTTTAATGGCAGAACTTATCAAAACCGTGATTGGACAAATGCAAACTGTTCTTGATATTATACCCCTTGAAGATTTTCTTCTACCGTGAAATGTAAATAAAACAACAACAAAAACAACCATGAAGTTGTAGATGTTTTTTTTTATAACACAATGAATCAAAATAAAAACACATTACTAATAATTGGAATCGTTTTTCTTGAAGAATTTAAATAATTACTATTTAAAGAATGAGTTTGTTTTGAGTTGTTTGAATTGTTGAGTTTGTCTAACTAGAAAGCCATTTCAAATTTAGGTTTTTTTATGAAAGAAAATTGGATCCTTTTCAATTGATTACTTTAAATAGAATAATTTCATTTCAAATGTAAAGCTTTTTCAAACTATATACATTAACAAATTGTGAAATTCGTAGCATTTAAATAAAATTTGGTTTTAAGTTAGTCGATCAACCAATCTATTCGATCTGATTTGAGAAATATAGATTTGTTTGGAAATGCCTTTGGTGGTAAGCTGTTTTTACACTCTGCCCTCAAGGTAAGATAGATGATAAATATAAGGTAGAAAGAATTATTTGAATTTGGGATCCAAGCCGTGCGTGTTTGTTGAGACAATTCTCCTCGTGTTTATCTCGAGTGACTTACACCAAATTCTCATCGAGTTATTTCGTATGATCTTTATATATTTTCTGTAAAATAATTGAGAAGCAAACATTCAAAAGTGATTTGTCACGAATTTTGAAAAATGCCGTTTAATATCAATTCTGATAGTCCATAATGTAAATATGAATGGAAATCACAATTAGTGTTCAAAAAAGGTTTTTTTCCTATAAAAATCAAATCATAAAGTGGGCACATTCAAGCAAACCGTGATTTCTCCAACACTCAACTCATTATTTCCCAAGCTGTGTATTTGTGTTACAAATCACTTTTTGAGTGTCTCCTCTTCATTTGGCGTTATGGCGATTCAACAATTAAAAAATTAAAATTAAAATTAAAAACGGTTTCAAAATAATTACCGACAAATTGTTTTAGTTAATAAACGGTAGTACTTTCTAATTTTTAATTTTATAACTAACAAGAGATATTTATTTTATCAATTTCATATTAAAATTATAAGTTAACCGTTTGAATCTAGAAGATGTCTTTTATAGCTCGAATATTTATAAATGTTAATCTGTTTATAATGATAAAACAACAACATTCTCACACAAGTCTATTACGAAACGAGCTTTTAATTTCTTGCATAATTCGACTTTTTAACCTCTGTATAAAACATTTTTTTTATAAACAAATACTATTTGAATTGCAATAACATTACAAAAAGTAATATACGATAAAAATGATAAAAATATAGTAACTTTATATTTTATTCGAATAAAAACAGCAAATTTGACACCAAAAACGTAATTGATTCAAGATTTATTATTGTTTTCCTATCTATCTATTTATGCGAACATAATATATTATATTAATTTGATAAGACGAGGAAAACATTTGAGATAATTATTTAACCAATGGAAGTTCTATACGCTTACGTGGTAAATTCTATTTTTGTAAATAAATTGATATAGAGGGGATATTTTTTTTTTTTTTAGTCCGAAACTTTGTTTCTCAGTGCCAATTGTTTGGATGATTCACGGAAAAGTGTTGTTTGATTTTGATGAAATGCACTTAATCGATAATGTGAATTGTTTTTTTATCAAGCATATAGTAATTTATATGGTTACAAAAATATGCTAAACGAAATATCACGTCGATAATATTTTCAAAATTAGCTGTATGTAATAAATATTATGTAAACACTGACTTTGTAATCATTGAAAAATACATATAAACTGTTTGAGACACTATATTATGTTAGTCCCGTTTTAGTATTTCAACATCAGACATTTACGAGAAAATGTCAAATAGATGCAAAATTAATTATAAAATGCAATCGTATATGATTATAGTTTCAGCATTTGTACCGACATTTCAAAAAGCACTGCATTAAGTTAATAATTTTGTTTTTAAATCCCTTCTATTTTTTATCTATGAACTAGGAGTTTTTACTAGAGGTGGCTTAATTTTTTTTAATTTATAAATAAAATTTATCGAAAAATTTATCTATTTTTGAAAATTTCGCCCCCGAAAATGCCGGTGCGCCCCTACCGCACCCCTCTTGCTACGCCACTGAGTGGAACCTCTGATCTATCGCGGTCACATTCATCGTTTTTCCGCATGCATCGTTTGTTTTTTCACCGCCCTAAAATTAACTAAGGTTCCATTATTCAGGTAACTCTGGTTAATCGCAACAGCGGCGAGTGTAGATTCGTTATAACTAAATAATAACATTATAAAACGCGATCGGTTGTCATTTTGCTTTTCGCCATTTGCTTAGATTTGACTTATAACACGTGCCAGAAATCATCCTAATGAGTAGAAATCATATAAGTTATTTGGCGGCTATCGTAAAATTTTAAATGATAAACTTGAGTCTCATTTAAGCCAACCGAGTACGCAGCCGAGAGCGGGTCCTTCCTTCCCTACTACTCTCGAAAAAAAAGAGAGGTTGAGCGACTGAATAGCAAACATTTCTCGTAGAAAAACTTCTGTTGAGATTCCTCCATTAGGAGGCCAATTGCTCCACATTGGGAGCGGGCATAGATTAAAAAAGTGTTTAATACTTTAAAATTGTTTTTTTTAAATCCCCTGTTGAATGCAAAATTTCGTTTATCGCGACCGTGTGTACAAAACGTATTCCTCGCGATCAACAAGAGGGTTACCAGCTAAGCCATTTCGAATAGTTCTTTACATAATTATTACAGTATTTAGCATTTTTGATCGATTAAACATTCTAAAACAATTGTCGGAGGAAGGAGAATCTTGCTAAATCTATTTATTATATATAAACGAGTTTTATTTAAACATTTAAACATTTTTCATTCGGCATCGAAATGGCAACTAACGTTTTCGCAAGTGGTATAATTTTGTGGTGTTTCATTAGTTTGTTACAAATCCACTCTGGAGATGCCCAATTACGTAAGAAAAATTCTCTTTTTTACTTATTTTTATTTTTTAATCTAGCGGACAAACATTTGGATAACTTTTTGACTATATTTCATTGGGCATAATGTTCAATTTATATTGTTGATTTATAATCTCTCCCGTCCGTACCTTTTGATATTTTCTCAGAGTTATGGTAAGGAGTTTTACAGTGACATACTGGTGGCACCTATGTTTTGTATTCCTATAATATTTTTCTTTTAAAATATGTTAAAAAATATGCTATATCCCATCCTAAAGAAATCAACTGTTCATTTTTTTAAATAAAATTCGCAGTTAACACATTAAAATTAACAAAATATTACTCAATAATATCGATATGTATGTTTTATTATGCTTCAGAATTTTATACGGATTAAAGAATCCTCTTCAAAATCTAATAAATTATAAATATTATTAGATTTCGGTATCATAAAATCTTACCTCTTTCACATACTCTAACTCCCCATGAAAAGACATTGCACTTAGACCTCGTATAACACAGTTACATGGTTTGAAAATACACCGTAGAATGCAAAAAAAAATATACGAGAATTGTAATTCATACAAAGTTATGATTTGTAATCCAAAAAATGACACGTTTATGTACTTAAACTATATCCATTTTTTAAATAAACAATTCATAAAAAAAGGAAAAGACAATTCTTCATCACTCTCACTCTCGATCTAAATTTTTAAACATTGTTTCTTGATTGTTTGTATGTTAGAAAACTCTTTTTTAGTCTTTTATATACTCAGTATGTTGGGATTTTACCTTTAGACTGTTTTTTTTCTAGAATAGTATAATACAAAAAATTGTTACGTTTCATAAACGGTATTGTAGACATATCGTGTTATATAAAGTACTAAGACAAAGTTTTTTGTAAAAAAATAATCACTGAACAATTTTTCCATTAATTTCTATTAAGAGTCAATAATATATAATTATAAAAAAAACTCGCATTTTAAATTCTTAGCGTGTGTACAATAACAAGTTTTTGAATGTATCATAAGATATGGATAAAACAGAATTGTTGCAAAAAAAACGTTAATTAATTATGTGTTATGATATTCTTTAGAAGTGATTTTTTAATGATTAGGTCAAAGCATCTATGGAAATTTATATGCCATTTGTTAAGCAATTTTTTTTCTCGGACTTAATTCAATGCTTGTCTCATATATGATAGCTTATAATAGTTAACACAATATTCAAAAAAATGCATATTATAGTACAATATTCAAAAACAAGCGCGAACCCACCTGTCAAATTCAAATTGATATCTTTACCGAACCAATTGATATTAAACTTGGATCTGGGAAAAAAAACATGAAACATTTTCTTCGATTTAAAAACAAGTTAAATGAAATTTCTAGTTTATATCGCCATACGCTTTGTCACTTACGACCCGCGCTTCACCTTGGATGAACTTGAATTTAAAGCTTGGTAAATAGTTTTATAATGTTTATAAATACGACTTGAATGTATTATTCTACCACTAAGTTTAAAAACTATTGATAGTTATCTGGATTCAATGATTGTTTTATATAAATAAAGTTCAATCAATTGGGTTAACATTGACTATTACAAAGTCTTTGAAATAACTCGTGATAACCGTTAATAGGTAATTTGAAAGGCAACATCCGCGCACACGAATTCCCGAAGATGTTTACAAAATTTAATATTGATATTCCATAAAGCACCTTCAGTCGAACTTTTATACGTTGGTCTACAATGAACGCTGCAAGCCGAGTGCAGCGTGACGCCGTACTCGGCCGACGAATTCTTACTAAGAAAATGAACTAATGTAGTCTCGTTATCACGCCTTACGCCGCGCAAGAGATATAACAGCATCTAGATGCCAAAAGCCACGTATTTTGTTATTTTTGAGCACTGGCGTCTGAACGTTGTGACGTCTAGTCAAAAATGGACAATTTTAACAAAGGAAAGGATGAGTAGTTTATCAGTCAAAACAAACAAAGTTTTATTTGATTCTAACGAATAAATATATTTATGCAGTTTTATTAGATTGTCTTCAAGTGTGGAAAAACAGTACAAAAACTGATCCCATGTGATTCTCAAATACTCCTCAAACTTCATATTGCGAACATAAAAATGTTTTTTAAACTTATTTGATAAAACAAACATTAATTCTTCACGTCACTAATAATAACACTACATTTAATAATG
The DNA here is from genome assembly GCA_030503985.1 of Himalopsyche tibetana. Taxonomy (NCBI): domain Eukaryota; kingdom Metazoa; phylum Arthropoda; class Insecta; order Trichoptera; family Rhyacophilidae; genus Himalopsyche; species Himalopsyche tibetana. The sequence continues at coordinate 10,366,696 of JAPJYX010000024.1, forward strand.
ACCATAAAAACCAAGCCGCACGTCGACGGTAATCCTTTTAAGGCGTTTATTGTAGACCAACGCCTTAAATTGTTTTATATATGAAGACATCTTGAGATATTCATTAGTTTAAATGATTTAATAAGTATTCCATTCGACACTTTTTTCTGATTCAAGTTAAAATATTCGATCACGCAGGTTTTTTAATGCACCCTTTTTTCCAGCCCCTGGAGTAACCCCGTGCCATACATCAGACCCTGAATTTAGAACCTGCCTGAAGAATACAGCTCAGTACGCTTTCACGGCATCAAAAGCAAACTTGGCAAATGGCCGACCACTTTTTGACCCTTTGCCACTCAAAGATGTTGTTGGAAAAGGAAAGCCATCGCTTCAGTTCGACTTATTTAATATTTCAATTTCTGGACTATCAGACACCAGAGTCCTCGACTTAGAGTAAGCCTTTTATCAAATTAATCATATTATCTAGAACATAAAATACAACGACATCGGTCTCTGTTTTATATTGCCGAGAGTTTAATCCTAGCAATCAGATAACTTTTCATTAGGATAGGACCAGATATAGCCTAAAAAATTAAACATTTTTCACCTCTGTTGACTCAATCGTAATACATACAATAATAGTATTTTCCGGACTTTTCCTCTATGTAACGCGGTGGAACGGCGTTATAAATCCCCTCGACATTATGAATGTTTCAAATTCGTGTGTATTTATAAAATTTTGTTTTTATTTTGCTTTGAAAAAATTGTTTTTTTTTCTTGGAAACCATTGGCAAAATAATCTGACAATAGAATATAAATGTTTTATGTATAATGTTTCAATTTCGCTAAAAACTGGATATACGGTATTTTTGAACTAACCATCGATTTTTTTATTTGAAGATTAAATTTATTTGCACTTTTTTCTGTCATACCTGCATTGAAATACTACTTGCTGTCGCTTAAAAACTGACTGGAGTTATAATATATTATAAAATCAGTTATTTTAAAAAACGCCTGACGTAAAAATGAAAAACAAGTGTTTATCAAAATATGTGATCGTACTTACTATTATTCTATTTTCCAGCTTAAATCAAAATGAGAGAACAATAATACTACGAACTGTTAGTACAAGCGAGATGAACTCTGATTACAAGATGGACGGAAAACTATTGACTCTTCCGGTCACAGGAGAAGGAAAGAGCTATGTTAAATTAGGTATTGTATATCTATTTGTTCTGCCTACAAGGATTTTTTTACATATAATAATTCCTGATATATTATAAGTAAAACAGTAATCTGGAATCAAAGAGCAGGGTTGAATACTCACAAGTAAATATAAATTTATTTGACTGTCAAAAACGTAGTGCGTGTATATGACTGCCGCACTTAACCCTAAATTTCTCATTTGACAAAATACAATAAATAAATAAACAGGAAAAAAATTCTTGCAGGGCTTCTCTCATGTGTATAATGATTTAAACACTTATCGTGGACGGTTTTAAATATGAAACACCGTCAAGGCGAACGTAATAATGTTTGTATAAGCTTTAGACCAGGGGTCGTCAACCTTTTTAAGCCTACCGCTACTTATTTTTCATGGTGAAATTTCTTTACCGCTCACCATCATCGCTATATTTCAATCCAGTCAGTTCAATCCGATGACAATTGCCAATTCACAGTTTCTACATCAGGTGCTTGGCATGCGTGTGAGAGGACACGTTCAGCTGAGTATCTTAATACATGGACAGTGATGCATAATATTTTTGTCTTCTGCCCACAGTTGAAACGCAAATCAATTACTCTATGAAGTACGAAGTAGCTCAAGGACCACAGGGAAAAGATTATTGGAAAATCGTTGAACATGGAGCGACTTATTCACCAGAATTAGTAAAGTTTGAATTTTCCAACCTTTTCAACGGAGATAAAGTTCTCGGTAAATATTGTTTTTTGATTATTTAAATGTTTTTTGGATTTGTCTTGCAGATGTACCTCAATGATTTATTAAAATACGGATTGTTTTCTAAAAGTATTAATGTTTTCTGTGCAAACGAACATAATTGTCATATTTCTTGGGAAATATTCAAACAACAGCATAGGATAATCTTAGTTAAGTTCATAAAAAAATTTAGAGGAAACAAAAAACATGCACTATATATATTATATGTCGCCTGCTGTGGCCCAGTTGGTTACAGCTTGCTCTGCCGATCACGCAGGTCTGGGCTCGATTCCCGGTCAGATCACAGTGAATTTGAGAATTATTCAATTCAAATTTGTGATCGAAGACTGGGTGGTTGTGATGTCAATTCACATCATTTCCTCTCCCCTATCCTTCTGATCCTTTAATTAACTGGGTGTAGCAATAGCGATTAGCCAACCACTAGTCATGTTCTAGCCTTATCCTTCTTTCTCTATTACTCACTTTGAAAAAGTGAGTATGAGCGACTGAGTAACAAACAGTTCTCGTAGAAAAAAACCTCTTTTGAGATACCTCCATTAGGAGGCCATATGTTCCACATTGGGAGCGGACATGGATTAAAAAATATATACCTATATTATATGTATATTACGTCGATTTATATGGATTATTGTGTTTCCTTGTTTGAGTAGAAATACTAAAATATCTCCATTACTTACCTATAAGGATACTTGAGTTAATATGTGCTTAATCTTTTAAGTGAATAATAATATAACACAGTAAAGGCTAACTCAGATACAGAGCCAGATTAATCATTAATTGATATAAGCACGTGCTTAGGGCTTCATGAGAAAAGGGGCTACGCAAAAATCATTTTTTTACAAAACAAGAATTCATTAAAAACCGATTTATGAAGTCTCGATAAAGCTTTAAAGCACATTATGTAGTATTGACTATAAAGAAGGCATGTCAAACATGGTGCACTCCGACAGTCAGTAAAAGTTCCGCTGTTCGCTCAAATTTCATTTGAGTGACTATGTTATGTTACAAAAATTGTCAAAACTCCAGAATGGTCAAGATGAGCCACTCAATGTATACCATCAAAAGTATATACCAGTTTTTAATATTCAAACTAATCTTAATGATTTTCTTAGTGAAAAAAGTTTCCCACAAAAAACAGCTGATCAGCGTTAATATGGAGTTACTAGAACACGCATGTCAAACGGGTGATTTGAGAATAGTGCAGTATTTTTTTTCCAAATTTTAATCGTTGTCAAGTTTCTTCAAAAAATGAATACTATTTAATTTCTGTATTTAATGCCTTCTGTACATTATATTAAATTAGTAGCATTTTTGCATTTATCCAATGTTGATGTTTTATATGAAGATATAAAATTTTATAAATGGTTACTCGTAAAGGCCTTAATGCGGCCCCGCTCATTCAAAGTACAGGAATTTAATTATAATTAATTTAATTGGTTTCATATTATTTATTAGACGACATATTTGCATACCGACAATTTATTGCTGGAGAATATTTACATTATTTTTTACTTGTCCATATTGTTTTTCCTTTAGCTGACGAGGTAGCAGAGTTTGCAAACACAAACTGGCGGGAAATATTCGATGACGTTGCAGCACCTATCATGACTGAAATGACCAATACCATTGCTGGGTTTATAACAGTATATTTCTCAGGACTACCACTTGTAGACTTTTTACTAGAATGAGGGAAAAAAGCAATGTTTACCGCTGTGAAAATAATACTTTATCTTTGACTAAATTCTAAGATATTATTGTAAAAGTTATGTTGCCATTTATGTATTCGCGAATGAATTATATTAAAGTATTATCTGAAAAAAAAACTGTGTCAAATGTTCTTTCAAATGTCTTGAATCAGTTACGAATCAACGTGTCCAATTCCCAACTCAACTGCAACATAAACTATGGTACAAATACTATAACTAAAGCGTCTAATTCCAAAAGGCAATATGAAGACATATTCAATATTTACGGTAAACAATTTTTGTATGTGTAAAGCAAAAATCGTTTGTTTTAAGCAGTGCTTTCCTTTCCATGTAACGCGGTGGAACGGCGTTCTGGCACCTTTTTATCGGCATTGAAATGTTTCTAATCAATATTCGCAAACAAATATTTTTATTTTACTTTAAAAACTATTTTTTTTTTATGAAAACCATTATGTTTGTTTCTATCTTAGATCCTCTTTGAATGTATTGTTCAAAAAAATACCAGCTCCATAGACTTACTATGTGACCAGAACCAGGGGTCTAATACTTCATATATTGTTATGCAAAAAACACCTTTTCTCAACAATCGGGTCCATAGCTCAGTGGTCAACATGGTTGGCTTTCGTGACGGATCTCAGGGGTTCGAATCGAAGTACAAAGCAAAGCGACAGCGGTTAGTTTACCACTAGTTCTATCGTAACCATATCTTCTTCGGAAAAAAAGAGAAGTTGAGAAACTGAATAACAAGCAGTCTTTGTAAAAAAACCTTCTGATTATATGTCTCCACTAGGAAGTCATATGTTTGACATTGGGAATGGACACGGATTAGAAAAAATCTTCTAATACATGTTTTTTTCAACAAAAAAAAGCACTGATAGGTAAGAATATTATGTTAAACAATAAACACTTCCGATTTGTAGAGCAATTATCGTAAGTCAATGCCGAACATAAGTGCTCGTTTTATAACAGTATATATTATATATTAAAGGTAATTTGCTATTAAAACATACTAATAAAGAAATATAACCTGTGTCATAGTGTCAACATTTTATGATGCTTCATAAGTAGGTAACAATAATCATAAGATTACGTACTTTTATAGTATTACAATATATAGACGTATTATCATATAAAATGGTGACTATTAACACCTGTCATACAACAATCTACATCAGTGTTCTTCAACTTTTTTTCACTCGCGAACCGCTAAATATTTGCGTCAACCAGATACACATATTTGTCAGTTATCAACTAACGTCTATTCAGAAATACGATGGAGTGTAAATTAATTAATAAAAATATTCAGTTTAAAATAAGTCAGAAACCGGCTTATTGGACCAAGCCGGGGGGGGGGGATTAAAGTTCACATTTTTTCTAATCTTCAGTACGAAAATTACCTCGAAGAAATTCGAGTATAAAATTTTTCGTAAATAGAATTTTTTCGCGGACCGCCAATGAACTCTCGCGTCTGGTGGCGGTCCGCGGACTACAGGTTGAAGAACACAGATCTACATCACCAATTTCCAATCTTAAACTGTTCTTTAGTGAGCCGCACGCATGAAAAATAAAAAATTAATAACATTATCGAAACAGTTTGTTTTATACATGTCCGCTCTCAATGTAGAGCGTATGGTCTACTAATGGAAGAATCTCAAGAAGAGTTTTCTACGAGAACTGTTTGTTAGTCAATTTTTCAACCTCTTCATTTTTTAAGAGAGTAGGAATATAACGGATATGGCTAGGTCAAGACTAGCGATCGGCTGATCGCTCTCGCTACAACATGTTATTTTAGGATCGGAATGGTGGGAGGGAATTTTGACACGTTTTCAAAAATCCATGTCTTCGAACATGCCGCCGTACTGGAATTTTGACCCGTGAGGTCCAGCATGGAAGCCAGCAATGTTTACAACTGTGCGATGGACCCGACAATTATTCAATTAACGACAACACACAATCATCACGTACAGTCAACAGATAACATCGTAATGAAAGGAAACACTACAAACCATGTGAATGCTCAAAAGGCTTGAAGGTTTGTTAAATAAACACAGGTGTTGACAAATGAATCTATTTTTTCCTATTTAAATAGGAAAAAATCGATTCTATTGATTTATTAAAAATTGATTCTAAAAACTACTGAAACAAAATTGTTTTCAATAGTTGCTGACATTTTTGTGTTCAGATTTAAAAGGCTCTTGAGTGATTTTGATAAAAATTGTTTTGTGATAGTCTGAATGGAGTCTTGAAGTGTTGGAGTGTGCCTTTCGTAAATAATATCTCATTACACTCTTTTTATTACACATAACGTAAATAAATTCAATGAAATTTTGACTATTTCGCATTGCTGTTCACAAAGTTTTGCAATTTCATCGCTCGTGATCTTGAATAACTCGATATTAACTTGATATTGGACTAAGTCACATTTTGTGCTCTATTGTACAATTTATTTTTTCATTGTTGATAAAACAGTGAACTGTCAAAAAATGTGCAAATAAAAGGTGAAAATATTTTTTTATATTGTTTTTTTATTATTTTTATTACACGATTTCACAGCCCTCGTAAGAAGGGCGCTTTTAACCGATCCAGTGACCCTTACCATATGAAATACGCACGTGGAGCTGTAAAATAGTTTACGTTGTTGTAACCAATAAAAAGAAAAACATGTTTATTTTATTTTTTTAATCCATGTTCGTTCCCAGTGTGGAGCATATGGCCTCCTAATGGAGGTATCTTAACAGAAGTTTTTTCCACGAGAACTTTTTGATACTCAGTCACTCAACCTCTCTCTTCCCAAAGAGAGAAGTAGGGATAGATGGATAAGGCTAAGGCAGGACCAGTGGTTGACTAATCGCTCTCGTTATGCCCAGTTAGTGAAGTATCGGAAAGGTGGGAGGAAATTTTAAGACATCACAAACAAACACTCATGCCTTCGAACAGAAATCGATAAATCGATCGTAAAAAAATTACTAATAAAATAAAATAAAATATTTTTTTAATTATGTATTATTAATATTTATAACCTTTTTCTTGTACTATAATAATGATTTAATCGCAAAGAATCGATTAAATTATTCCGTTTTGTTTCATTCAATTAAATAATAATATAATCATGTTATGTCAAAGAAAGATTTTTATTACACCATTACTAATATGTATTGAATATAAAAGTTTATGAATAATCAATCATATATCATTATTACTAAATTATAATATTTTTTAACCCTAGTCTTGATCTTTTAACGTGACTTAGTTATTCATTAAACAATGTCGTTTCGTTTTATAAATTTAAGTATTATATTTAAATTAAATTTTACCTGCTACATATCGACTGTGGAAAGGAAAAAGGACGTAACCCACGCATATCAAATTTTACAGCAGGCGCAAAAAACATGTTTTGATGATTTTGGGCCATATGCAAATTATGAATTATACACAACCTTGAAGTGCACGGAGACTTCTTAACTGGTGTTAAGTTGACATAACCTAATATTAATTAAAGAAGTTGTCTAGGTTAAATCTTCATTTCAGTATTTTGTCTTGGTTTTAACTTTTTACAAGGTCATCTTATTCAAACTTAAAAGCTAAATTTAGATACCAATTCGGTATTTTCAGCTTCCATCTTTTTGATAGAACGTGTGTCAAGTTGTATACATTGTGATTATCGAAAAAAAGCTGTTTTAGAAAAACTGAGGGTAACGTCCTTTTTCCTTTCCACAGTCGATATATTGGCTTCACGTGGCTTTGGCATTATTTTACAAAGTTTGTCAAACTGTGAGCATGTTTGTGAATTAAGCAAATATTTAATTGAATTTGGTAAAAACAATGTACTTTTGTTTTTGTACTGCTTTCAGACGTATATAATACGTATTTTGATAAATATGGTGTCCAAATTGTGTGCATTTATTATATTAATTGTCATTAAGAAACCATTTATAGGTTTCTAATTTCCACCTATATCTGTGTTCAGCTCGGTCTAATATTGAAATCATTTAAAGTAATAAATATAATACGATGTCAGGATGAAATTACAGTACACCTTAATTTTAAACACCGATATAATTTGTGACTGCAGAGAATGCGCCAAATATTTTTAAACTGTAAGATCATACGCAATAAATTTGATAACAAGATTAGAAACATCCATGTCATAAATCTCCAATTTAAAATTAAATCATATCGACTGTGAAAAGGAAAAGGGACGTAACCCACACATAACAAAATTTACAGGGGACACAAAAAACGTTCTTTGATGATTTTGGGCCAAAGACAAATTATGAAATATGCACAATCTTGAAGTGCACGGACACTGATAAAATAGTTTTATTTTATCTTATCCTAGTATTAATTTAATAAATTGTTCAAGAAAACCCTCTTTTTAAGTCTTTTTTCCTGATCGCAACTTTAATAGGCCCTTCTTTTTTCAAACTTAAAAGCTAAGTTTATATACTAATTTGGAATTTTCAACTTATATTTTATAGAACGTGTATAAAATTGTATACATTGTGATTATTAAAAAAAAGCTGTTTTTGAAAAACTGTGAGTTAAGTCCTTTTTTATTTCCACAGTTGATATATATCTGATGTTGGCCTTATCGGAACTTGACCTTAGACCGATTTGATCAAAAAGCAAAACTTCTATCAACTATACCGTGCATACCAACAATCTTCATGTTACGGACCTCTAAATCTTAAAACAATAATCTGCGAACCCCAGGTTGGGAAACACTGAACTAGACCACAGAGGGCGACAGAATTACATTTCACAAATTTAGCATCTTGCGCTAATTTTTATTTTTCTTATTTTTCAATTTGAATTAATTAGCAATAAATATAAATACATACATAGATAAATTTCGAAATCTTTTCAATGTATAGATTAGTGTATTAAGTAACAGTTTTAATTGAAGCTCACATCATCACAATTCAAATTTACTTTCATTGGTGAATTAGTCAATGTATAATTAATTTGTAAATGTATAAGCTCACTGAAAATCGCTAGACGGAGTAGAAGTGACATTACGATTAATGTCATGTAAGTATACTGACAAGTGACAAGCGCAGGTTTATACATATGGAATAGAAAGCGGTCGCTAATGACAACAACACGTTGACATTTTTGAGGTTATGGAAAATTTTAGATGTCAGTAAAACACAACAGCTTCGTGATTGCGTACGCGCAGCAGTGGAGAATGGTTGGCAACAGTATAAGTTTAAGCTTGTGAAAAAAAATACTACGTCTGCGAGGTAGCTAATGTACACATTGACTTGTAAAATTGCTTTTTTTCTATCGTGTATAGTAGGGATTCTGTGCCGAGACGTCCCGGGACAAAAGTCCCGGGACTTTTATGGTTTTTTGCTGTCTTAAGTCCCGGGACATTTAACAACAAAGTCCCGGGACTTAAGACAGCCAAATTGTACAATTTTAATTTTGAAAAACCCATTCTAACAAATAAAAATTGGATGCAAGCAATCGCTAATGTGACCTAAAAAGTTAATTTTGATTTAAAATAAAGTTACATTGGTGTCTATCCGCGGGATCAGTTTTGAAAAAAATGCATTATATTTAGGCTAAGGATTAAAGGCCGGGGTTTTAACAAAATTTATATATTGTAATACGAAACAACCATTTTTAATGGGTAGAGAGAGACATGCAGAAATACAAATAAAACTTAAACACGTGTTCGCTTAACTATTTTTGCAGCATGGGATAATCGCACAGAATTCCAAGAAATAATGGAACCAATAGTTATTTCTAGAAAATTATGTTATAAATCAAGGAGGATTATGTTTTATTACCAACCGTTCTGCTGCGACTAATTGATTTTCGAAAAGAGTACACGAAATATTTTGACAAATGCTCCAAAACAATATATTTGAAATACGGAGATAATTTACTACAGCGTCTTTTCTCCGTGGAAAAAGATGTCGAGGTATCTGAAGAAAATATCGGTGATGAGATAAATATTACAGAACTGTCACTGGAAGAAGAATTAAATAGACAGATTACAAAAAACAAAAGATTCCTCCATTAAAAACGAAACAACTAAACGAATTTAAGATTTTAAAATCAACTGGAGAACGGAAACAAAGATTATTTTTTATATATTACATTAAAGCAACATCGACTGACAATGATGATGAGCAACAACGTTTATTACAAAGATGAGAAATCGGCTGTCTGATTCGTCAGTAAATTCATTATTATTTTTAAAAGCATATTTTGATAAGCAAAAATAAAATATTAACTTTTGTGTAAATAATACGTACTACGTATGATTTGAGGTTGTGACTTATTATTGAATTAATTTAATATTTTTATTATAAATAAATAAAAGTGTTCAAAAGATGTATTTTTTTTAATTAACGCATACTTTCGCCGCCACTTTAAAGTACGCATGAAAAAAAATATGTCTAACTGCGTAAAAAACGCTCAAAAAAATAGTTTAATTGAAACGAAATATTAAAAAACGTTTGGGAGAAAGATATCTTCATTTATGTTATTAGAAATTTGTTTAAATCAATTCATAATCGTATTAAAAATATAACTGTAGCAAAAACAAATTATAAAATATTATAATTAAGTGTTCATACCTGATGTTGTTTTATTTGCAAATGTTTTTCACTATTGTACAAAGTTACCAATGTCTCAATAGGACAAAAAAGGTGTAAAAGCTGTATTGTGATTTGTGAAGTAACGGTCATAGTTTTACCCAATTTATTGCTATTTTTTCAATACATGAACTGTTATCATCCCTTTTTAGTACATACATACAAATATTTAATTTTAATAAATTTATAATTTTATTGAAGGGGAAATAAAAGTCCCAAGTCCCGGGAAGTCCCGGGACTTTGACTTTATCACGTCTCGTGTCCCGGGACTTTGAAAAACCCGAGACTTCAGAATCCCTAGTGTATAGTGTAACTTGCTAAAAGGGTCAATTTAAAAGGTGCCGGAACTCATTAATTGTCAGCATATGAGCATCCAGCATTGGAGCATATGGCTTCTTAATTTAGGTATTTCAACAGTGGTTTTTACGATAACTACTTGATACTCGGTTTCTCAAATTCTATTTTTGTCTACTGAAGTGTAACTCCACCAAACTCCAAATTATACTTCCTCTCTGCATTAATTTTTGATTTGGAATAAAAATGTTAACCTTCATAATCTTCTGAAAGCGTAACACATCAATACAATATCCAAAAATCAACAGTTTTCAAAGCAGAATAAAAAAATATATTTTGCAAATATTGATTTAAAAATTTAAAATGCAGAGAAAAAAAGCACTAGTCTAAGTGTATACTTTAACTGTAACATACATATCAGCTATAAGAGAAGATTGTTTGAATTTTACCTTGCAATATCATTCGTTTTTTTTAATCCATGTTCGCTCTTAATGTGGAGCATATGGCCTTCTAATGCTTGTTATTCAGTTGCTCAATCTCTTTTATTTCAAAGAGAGTGGGGATAGAAAGGATAGGGCTTATAACAAGACGAGTTGTTATTATTATTATGAGTTAGTGACACCTTTATTTTAGGAACAGAAGTGTATTTTAAGATTTTATCACAAACATTCATGACTTCGAATAGACATCGGTAAATCGATTTAAAAATGCTGTTCTTACTGGGATTTGAACCCGAGAGATTAGTCACGGAAGCTCAACACTGCGTTACGAACCCGAAAATCGTCATTCTTTTGTTAAATTTTATTCCAATGCTGTTTTTTTATTGATTCGTTTTGATTACAACAATGTAAAAATCTTTCTTTGTTTTCTTAGGTTTCATTGGACAAACCTTTCTTTCAAAATACTATAATTGTTACAAAATTTAAAAACTAGTTTCTTGTTAGTATACTGTCGTTATGGGCAAAAACATCGCATCACCTTAAAAGTACTATATCATTTGATGATAGCGAAAAATTGTGAAATTTTAATTTATACTCGAGTCTTTAGCCGCCTTGTATATGAAAATGACAACCAGTGACTTAGGGCGACACTTAGATGTCCTACGATCAGGTAAAGTGTATATAAACATTAGTTACGTATTGAAAGGGTCACTTGCAAGCACTGTGCAGTACGTTAGTTGCTATACAATCATGAAGACTGTTCGATCGACATTTTTCTACTGCTTCGTAGCGATTTTGCTATCAGCAGCTGTCGTTGAAAACACATCTCTTCGTGAGTACTTATCGATATATGAATCTATTAAAAAATCTTTTATAGTAAATCGTCAAAAAATGACAAATAATTAAGTAGAATACAAGGCAGTAAATGTGTAATATATTATTTTTGGTATACTTTTTTTTTCACACGAATTTATCGATAGTTTATTGAAGAAATATTGTTTACTTATGAGTTATGACTATAACTTCCATTGAATTGTCATTAGCTTACGGTTAAAATAATCGAAGTATTTAGTAAAGTATAATACAGTTATAATTGTTAAAACAAGACGAATTCTTGTGGAACTATTTTCTATGTTTCAAACCATTCTTGTGTTACATTAATATAATATTTACGTGATTATTCAAACTTTAATATTTCCCGTGACTTTATTGGACGTATCTTTACTCTATAAGTTTATTGTTATTATTAGAGTGTTAATAATATGACAATTTATAAAAAGGAATTTTCCTTTTGTTTGCTTATTGAAGTTGCAGTCTCACAATGTATTTCTGTGAAAATTATGTATTTTATTTAAAACAACATTAGTCCTTTTTTATCACGGTTTTTTGCACGGCTGTTTTATCTGGACGTGTATAGGTATCTCTCAATTTCCGAAATCAATTAATTACTTGAAAAATATTGAAACTTATTTAATTTATATTCATATGTGGTAGGTTTCTTTTAAAAAAAACTATTAAAAATTAAGCCATATCCACAACTTTTACGTGTAAATAATTATCAGTCAAAAATAATCATACACTTCTAAATTCAATAAAAACCTTAGGAAGTATACATCATAAATGGGCCCATTAGAGGTGAAGTGAGTCCAGTGGTATTTTAGAAAAAGATGAAAAGTTAGATGCGTTTTAATATTCTTAGTTATCATAAAACTGACGTAAAATCAGTTAATATACACTACAATAGTGTTATCTCCATAAAATAAAAATATACAATCAACCAAAACACCAAGTAAAGACGTGATTGTACTTCCAAGACTACTAGTTGGTTCACTTCATCTCTTAACGGCACATAGTATTTTTATATTCACGTATAAATATTCATCATATTCATAATATTGTATTGTATATTGAATAAATTTAAAATATTTTCTATGTTAATGTGACATCAACCTATTATTAATTATTGAGTATTTATATGTGGTTCAAGTTGCAAATTTGCATGAACAATAACGTTTCATAGTTATTGTAAGTGCAAATACGTACAAATCTCGAAACTTAAGCTAAGCATGACGCATTTTTTAATTTTTTGTTGAAAAGACTTCAATGCGCGGTAATTTCTTTCGCAACCCACAATAAAGGTTTAAATATTTTATTACAACTAAACTAAGTTAAATATTTATTTTGAAATCAAAATTAACGATCATTATGACGGACAACTGATAATTATACCTTGCAAATCAATAATTAAAAATTGTTAAGACAGACGACTGATTCAATTATAATTGATGTGTTGGATATCTATAGTAAATAAGTAACCCTTTCTTCTAATATTATGATGTTATTAAGCCATTATGTTGTCTTTTTAAACTCTTAGTTAGTTAAAAAAATATATAAATAAGTTTCCGTAATTTTGTTGAATTAGACATGTTAAAACAAGTTAGTTTCAAGAGGAAAATTTTAAATTATTTATTTATTATTTACCCTATAAGTGACTCTCAATAGTGTAATTTGTAAATTCTTTTCATTGTTGCTTACACCTTTTATTTCAAATAAATTTCGTATAAATAGCACTGTTTATATATTTTTCTTATCAGTTGACAATGCTCGCAACGAGCGAAACCGGTCCTGACCTATTAAATAAAGTGGAATGATACTTCATTGGAAGAATAAGAAATATTGTTTTTTTACTAATATACAGTGGAACCCCGATCTACCGTTCTCGCATTGTTCGTTTTCCCGCATGGATCGTTTATTTTTCATAGTCCCGGCCAAACATCCATAAGAACAATGTAAAATAATCCCGCATTAATCGTTCCCCGATTTACCGTTTTCCTCGATCTATCGCTTAAATATTTTGGTCCCGTCACAAATATTATCCCAATTGACTGTTTTCGTTGAATATTTTTCATAAATAGTTTTGCCTCGCATTTCGTCTCGCGTTTTTATCAGTGGAACCCCGATCTACCGTTCTCGCTATCTTCGTTTTTTTGCATGGATCGTTTATTTTGTACTCAACCAAGACCCGGTCATAACAATATTTAATAATTCCACGTTTATCATTCCCCGATTTACTGATTTTCTCGATCTATCATCTGAATATTATCGTCCCGTCCCAATGATTGACCGTTTTTGTGGAATATTTTTTTTCGCTCAAATAGTTTTACATCGTATTTAGTTACATAAATAAATAAGTTTTTTTGAAAATTAAACATTTTTTTGGTAGTATTTGAAGATTTCCCGCATTATCGGTTTCCCGCATTATTCGTTCATTTATTACGGTCCCTTGAAAAACGTAGAATCGAGGTTTCACTGTAATGCTTTTCCACCAAGTATTGGCAGTGAACACCCTAAAAGTGATACATACATTGATTTAAACAGCAATCATTTGAATCGTATATTGAATAAAATAATCTAATTTAGTAATGTTTCGATTTCGCAGCATCCTTCATAAAGCCGTGCAGCAGGTCCAGTCCAAATTTGAACAAATGCCTTCTGAATGTGAGTCAATCAGTAGTCGGTGTTTTCACACGGGGAATACCAGAAATGGAAATTCCCACATTAGACCCCGTTAGCCTGAAGAAGATCATTATCAATATCCCAGGACTTCAGGTTATGTTCGATAATGTGACACTTTCTGGATTGGGGGATGGACGAATCAACGATTTTAAGTAAGTGATAATATTTGTACTTTTTATTAGTCGCTTATGATTTTATAATATTGAACTTTTTCAATAACTTTACAAACAAGATAATATATTGTTAATGCTTGCAACCAATAGATCGCAATTTTCTTCGGATGCAGTGTTCACGGACTTGATTCCTTAAATAAACCATCTCATAAATTGATTAATAAATTTGTTTTCAAGGACATGGACGTTTGTGATTTCTGAATTCTCTTCCATAAATCCGATCTTAAAACTAGTGCGCCGTAAGAGCGCTTAGCAAACCACTAGCTCAGTCTCAGTCACATTATTTTCTACGAAGAAGAGAGCGTGAACGAATGAATAACAAGCATCTTTCATAAAAAAAACTTTTAGATGCATTCATTCATATTTTTTATATGCTCTACGTTGAATGCAGACATGGTTTTATAATAAATAAGTCGGTTAAAATTGACAGACAGGCATGGTGTATGGAAACGAATAATATTTATCTAATATATTTTAATTTGTTTTGCTTGATTTGAGATACCAATACCAGAATAAAAATTATTTAAATTAACCAAAAAGTACGACCAATTAAGAGTAAACTCATGTCGGAATTGAGATATTTAATATAAAATATAGTAATTGTAAAAAATGTTTATAGTACAAGCATAAGTTATGAACTTTCATTAATACCTTCGATTTTTATTAATCTTCAAAAGCGGTATTATATAATATATATTTAACAAAACACAAAATATCAGGAGACCGGTTTTATCCTAGTATTTCAATCCCTATTCTTGAAAATAATTTTCAACTAACTAATAAATCTAGTTAAAAATAATTCTGTTTATTTTGTTTTTCGGCATTCCCAGCTTACATCCTTTTGATATAATGTGTATCAAGTGTATACATTGTGATTATCAAAAAAAGTTATTTTTAAAAACTGTGTGTTACGTCATTTTTCCTTTACATAGTCGATATGCATATTCTCAGCGGTGGCTAAGTAAATGTTTATTTCAATGTATGATTTCAAAATAATAAAGATCTTGGAAATATCAAAAACCAATATATTTGTTGTGCGTGCTGGTTAACTATTTAATTACAGACTATTTAGCCTTCTAATCAATACAATTGCAAAACTGTTGATAAAAAATACAATCAATTAGTCTAATTGTTTTGTTTGCTTAACAAAAATAACCGTTTATACGAAACAAGGTGTTGGTAAATGAAGATTTCTTACTCTACATCGCTTTTATTTTTGACGATGGAACAAAATATACATTTACAAAAAGGCACTACACAAACGATGGACCGCCTTGTCTTTTGCATAACATAGTTGAAAGAAATAAGCCAGAATTACAAATAGCTACTTAAAACTATAATTTCAATACATATAAGCACTGGTTATATTATAAAATATATTTCAATATTATAATTTTTGCATCATATGCAACCTTGAACTTGCTTAGAAATTGTTATTAGGTATACATATTAATTATAAATTTCCTCATTACCTTGATAAATATAATTATAATAAAGTCTTACTAAAGAGTTAATTTATAATATTAATCGATTATTACAAACCACATATTACCCAATGTATTGGTATGTTTCTATCATATTGTAATAAATTTACGATTATATTTTAATGACCTAATTTAAACAAATCTTTCTTGTAGAATTTACAAAAATGGAATTACATTTATAGAGTTTATTGTAATTAAATTTAAACAAAATAAGACACAATGGTGAATTAATACTATGTTAACCTTCTTCGTGCGTCTATTTTGAAAAACAATAAAAAGTAAATTGAAGAGTCTTCACTGTTTGTAGAACATTTGTAATTTAATTTAAATAGTAAATCAGATGCGTTTATTATCAGGATGCTGTGATAAATTACTAATTGGATCGTGTGACAGAAAATCTAGAAGAAATCACTGAAAAAAATACTTCAATCAGCATGTTGCCTACGGCAACAACCATAAATTAATATGCGTTTTTCGGAAGAGCGATTCGTAAAGAAGCTCAAAGACTGAGATATTTTTTATAAATAAAAGAATTTTAAATATATAAATATTTTTACTAAAATCCATCAAATTAGGTGTATGTTTTTTGTTTTTTTGTGTGAACGTTTTCATTTGGTAAAGCACAAATATCTATTTAAATATAATTTGTCCTCAAAAATCATTAACACCTACAGAAATAAAATAGATTTCAGTATTTTAATCATGACTGAGTAGCAGTTAGGGTCTGACATCTCGGGATCCTGTCCAATTTTACGATTGAGGAAATTTGAGAAAGTTGCTTGAGGACTAAAAAAAGGTCTCGCGTCTTTTCATTTCAAGAAATCCGTAAATTCCCAGGATTTCAATATCGCCGGGGAAAAAATTCTACACGATTTTATCGAGAATTTTTTAATCCCGAGCTTACAAAAAGGATCCAGGATGCCCTCGTAACAGTCAATATTTTTGCTTTAGTTGAGCAAAACAAGTTCAGTTATACATATGTAATTTTCTAGAACAATTTTTATCACTGATTAACTTTAAACCAGTATCTTGTGGTAGTATTTTTTTATCTTCTTTCTAGATCAACGATGAACTTATCAGCATATATCATACGCAAAATATTTGATAGCTGTGTTCTACGAACTGCGGCGTAGCGTTAATTATTATATTATATTAAGGAAACCGTGTAGCATTTATAAGCCATGCCATTTTTTAATATAAAATATTAAAACTTTTAATGAAGCCTTTAAACACAAATTATTAATGGTACAGTCTTCCATTTCTTACGATGCCAATAAAACACTTTAAATTATTCATTGACTATTGGGACTGAAATATCGACGTTATTAAAAGTCAAACCGTAAAGACTTTTGTTTTAACAACGTTTTTGGAGATAATACAAAACAATATTTTGAATTATTTTCCATGCTTTTCATAAATGTGAGTTAGTTAAATACCTTTGAATACATATTTTTATATACTTTTTTATTTTGAAATTTAATATCAATGACTTTGTAAAAATATTGGAATATTTAGTTCTAGAAGAATTGTATAAACTAGTATTTCGGCTTCGTGAAATCGTCAGAACTATATCAAATCTAAATTATGTTTATTAATTTGTTATAATGATGTAAAAAGGGTAGATAAGTAAACTCATTAGTCAGAATTAATTTTCAATTCAAACTAAATATATATTTTTTAAGATAAAGAAAAAATATAATTACTATAGAACCTCGATATAATGGAGTAATGTGTGTGACTAGGTATCTGTCGTATAAAAGTTAATCTTTCGAGCAAACTTCATACGTTTTTTGAAAGAATTAGTTTGCACGTACATTTAATATCAACTCAAATTAGTTTACTTTGTCTTTTGTTTTATTCATGTCTGAAAAATTTTGCTTAACTTATACCACATTGTTCATATATAATATAAGAGACATAGACCTTAGCCGCCAACGTCGGAGTATTCCGACTCACGGGTGAGACGATGGCTTTCAAAGGATTAACCCTTTTTAAGACTCGTATTCTATCCATTAAATCGAGGTTTTATTGTAATAATACTAATAAAGACAAATAGGATGATATCGATTCATATTGTATAGCCAATAGAAACATTTAAACGAGTGCTTAAAAGAGTAGCATTGTTCAATTGGAATTTTCAGTAACTAGTAACCCGACTGCGTACAGTTGTGTGTTAGCCAAATAATTTTAACAGAACTCTAGAAAACGTTTTAATTCTCTTGCATGTTCAATTTGACAGTGGTTGCATTTTATTTCGCGATGGGTGCCAAGGATGTTACTCGTAGAACCGGATTCGCGCGTTCAAGGCAAGGTGGTCGCATTCGACCACTAAGACTAGAGCCGTTGACACGTATCCAGTACATAGCAATGCAATAAGTGCATGTCTATGCAAGGGACACTTTTAATATATTCACTAATTCATCGATTAATAAATAGATATAATAGAAGCCAATCAATGTCTTACGTAATAAAACATAAAGCTACGTAGAATTACAATCAATATTCACAAAATACACTAGAAATTTGAATCTTTCAAATTATACATTCACACAAGTTTTGTCACTAACGACTTGGGTTTTACCTTTCTGTATCTTCAGGCGTTCAAGTGCACGAATAAAGTTGAACTGATGCTCAGTAAATAAATGTATTGTGTTCAGTAGCGGCCGGTCAATGTGGCGTTTGATCAATGCACCCCTTGTATATGCAGAGGCGGCTATATTTCATGAAATAATATTCAAAAATAACATTTATACCATTCTCTCATTTTGAATTCAATAAAATAAAATAAAATTTTAAATTAAATAAAATATTTTTTCTAAAATATTTATCATAGACCAGCGGTTTCCAACCTTTATGTTACTGCGCCTCCCTTTGAAGAAAAAATATTTTCGCGCCTCCCCATCCTTTATTTCATATAGTAACAAAAATACGTTTTGAAGGGTAAATAAATATTTTAGAGTTTTAGACTGTTCGCGCCTCCCAGGTTGGAAATCACTGTTATAGACAATAAAAATATGAAGATTTTAAAATGAGCGAATGGTATAAATGTTATGTTTGAAAATTATTTCATGAAATATAACCGCTCCTGCATAAACAAGGGGTGCATTGATTGAATGCCACATTGACCGGCCGCCACTGATTGTGTTTACATAAAAAATAAATGTATCTCTAAGTTTAAAGCCATTGCTGGTGAAATGGTGAAATTATTCACCATTCAAATCTGTAGGCATTCCCATGGGTTAATCCATATCAAACAAAAAATCTACTGCTTAATTTTAAACGTATTATCTTAGACATTGTTATTACACAAAAATGGCTGAAGAAAGCATTGTTTTAAATTGTGATAATTCTTTGAAATTGTGTAATGTACATATCATGTTTTCATGTCCCCCGCAGACCTCTGAGATGCCAGATAGATTTCAATAATAAACGTTGGTTTTGGTGTCAATTGCCGCTTCGGCGAACGACTGCCTTACACATTAATTATCACAATAATTACTTTTAAAGTTTGAGCACAAATGTTCTGCTAAAAACCTCATATCGTTTAGCTTTAACAGTAAAGAGAGTTGAAGGTTTTTCATGTATTTATTTAAATACCAATTAACAATGAATTATTAAATATCAAGGATGATTATCAGCAAAACCTTCAGAATATGAGTACAAAGTTTTTATAAAGCTAAATTACAACTTGTTTTTCCAGGTTGTTTAATCAATGTTGGAATCATCCAAATCATTCAAATATATTAAAGCTAATTTATATTTTTCATAATTGCAACGAAGATAATATCGATGGTTAAGTGAAAAAAGATTGCACGTCCACCTTGATGGTTTTGAGAACATCGAAAACCTTTTGTGCATGGTAAATATTACTATGTATGTATTTGAATGATAACACGTCTTCTTAAATACTTTTTCTTAACTTACAATAATTTGACAGCGTAAAGATATTATACAGACGAAAATGATGTATATTTTAACTTAATTAATACAACAACTAAACATACAAAATCTTTGCACTAATCCAGGTATCGGCAAAACGCGGCTCTGTGCGTAAGCGTTTGCGGCTCTTTAGACATCACACTTTGAGCTCATCACGTTTATAACCCTAAAATCAATATGTTATGTGGCTCTCTGATATCTTTACTATCCTGTTTCTTGGACAACTTGTCTTTTATCACTTCAAAGCCAACCGACCCCTGCACTAACTCATCGATATATAAAAAAATATATGAAACAATAGAAATCAAGTTTGTTATATTTCTTCTAAAACAGTAACTTATCTTTATTAATAACATAAATATTTTTTATAAATTGATTTACATATCGAGATTATTGTGTATTAATTATTATGGAGTTATAAAAATAGTACATAATATTATGTGAAATCAGGTATATGTACACGTATAATTGAATTGATACGTATTATCGACGATTACTGTGTAAGTTGATAGTAATTATTTTAATTAAAAAGATGTAGTGTATGCAAATAAGAATGTTTTTAGAATACAAAGTGTTTTATGCCACTTTGATTTCTTTTAAAAATGACCACTGCTTCAGCTACGCTTTCCTGGATTCATTACTTTAAGCCTATTGTGTAAACATCAATTTCATAATTATTTTCAGGATGAACTTGGATAAAGGAAAAGCTCTCATTGACTTTACCAGTAATCTCACGATGAAAGGCCAATACAAAGTGGACGGAAGAGTTCTTATTTTACCTGTCAGAGGAGATGGTGATTTCGTAAATTTACTGAGTAAGTCAAAACAGACTTAATATAATAAAACATAAAGTGCCACTATTTGAACATTTTTCAAGTCAAACAGAACAATTCCACGGTTTGTTTATAAATAAAATATATTTATTTCAGGATGAGCAAAAGGGCTCAAATTTAGATACACGACACGGCTACGTGTATTGATAAGAAAAATTGCTTTATGAATTATTTACAAACATTCGTGCAATTGATTAAAATATTATCTTTAATTATATTCCCATAATAGTGTACTATAAAAAAGTATAAAACTTAAAATATATGTGTATTCAATTCGATCAAACTGTCTTAATTATTTATTTCAAATATACTAAGCACCAGTGATAAGATAAAAAAAATCTTAGATCACCGAACCGAAATTTTACAGTTGCTGTTTCAATATTTCATTAGATATAAACTTATTATGGAAGAAAAGAAGAAAATTAAAACGATACGCTGATAATAATATACTTTTTTTAGTACATTTTTAATACAATTTACAATTTATGTTGCCGCTGTAGATCGTTTCAATCACTCCTAACAAAACATACGTATATACCATAAATATACCTATGTATCGACGGGAAAAAAATATACAAATATCTTCATATATTTTTTTTATAATTATGTTTGATTTCGGTGTCATTCGAAGTTTTTTTATAATACCCAAATCGATTCGTGTCTTATAGCAACTTTATACTACTTATCACACTGTGTAAAACTTCAGTTGCCTTAATTAGCTTTATCGTCAAAAGATGCCGCTATAAAAGATTCTTGAGTCAAATTATAAAAATTTAAAGCGTGTGTCATCTTCTTTTCCTTTTGAATTCACTAATAAAAAAATGCCTTCGGATAACAGAAAAGAACCTTTTATATTTTTCCACAACATTAAATAAAATAATATCCAATATGTGTTTGATAAGATTATCGTTTTACTCGGCAACTTATTCATTGAATTTTCAGCTTATTTAAATTCAATGTGGTAAAAACAAATGAATTACTGATATTCAATAATCTCGTCTAAAATCGATCAGTTAAAATTCTTAATTTGTTCTTATATATTACTTCCGTTGAAATGTTTTTGTTTTAATCTGCTTTTAGTGTTATTATAAACTTATTTTTTATCTGTTTCAGCAAATATGAACCTCGTCATCAAATACAGTATCGAAACAGTAAAAGGAAGTGATGGCAAAGATCACTGGAAATTCGCGATCACCAAGCGGTCATACAAATTAGACAAAGCCTTCTTTGATTTCGAAAATCTGTTTGGAGGCAACAAAATCCTATGTAAGTATGAATATCACATACTTATGATAATACCTATAATAATATCATGTTAATGAGGTAGTTAAGGTAATTATCATTTTTAGTGAGTTACATTATACGCGAGAGACAAATTATTAATCTAAATTTTATAATAACTACAGTTTTTTAGTAACTTTCGTTTTTTGTACAAACTCTATTCTCAACCCTGATTATTTATTATCAGTAGATTATAAAACAGAGCAGATTTCTTTTAAAACTATCAATTAAAGCACGTTTAATAAAATATGCATTTCCATAATACTATAATCCTTCTATTATTTTTCAACCTCTTTGTTTTCAGCGGAGCCCACTTTAAGATTCTTAAATGAAAACTGGGAGGTTATAATGAGTGACGTGTCACCACCAGCTGTAGACCAAATAATTTCTGCGTGTCTTAAAGTTATCAACAAGTTCCACGCCAAAGTTCCAATAGATGAGTTGATGACGCCATGAAAAGGATAATTAGAGGAATTGCGTCCAGTGCGGCGGCTTTATTTAGTTGTTAAGATAGACCAAAAGTTATATTATAACCGCTAGGAAAAATTACTAGGGTCAAACTACATCGGAATAAAAAAATATGTAGTGATTTATCTTCTTCTGTGTAAAAGGCTGAATTTCTCGCCACAATTCGTGGGAAAGAGTCATTATTTAACACTTCTTTTGATGATTTTGATCTGAGGAAAAATTACGATATTTATAAAAATAAAACAAATTTTACTGTTTTCTTAAAATAAATGCTGTTAACTCAGTTGAGAGTTGAGAGGCGAAACTGCTTTATTTTTGTAAATATAACTTCGTTGCACGTAACATTCACTGTTGATAGCGTTGAAAAGAGTTCAGGGTAGGTGAAACATTGATATTGTACAATTTAAATAATGCTGTATTTGGTGAAATAAATCTAGCAGCGGAATTTGCTTCAACTATATAAAAATAGCCAACATTCAAACATTAATTTAACAAGCACAAACCTGCACAGATTTATTTTGTTTTGTGAAAAAGTGTTATATTAATCGAGCACAAGTGACACTAGTAAATATTATATATATATATAAATTACTTCCTTCGTGGAATATATTTATAAATTGGTGACCAATATTTGAATTCAAATAGATGAAAGAGCCAAAATATATAATTCCACATAATCAGGTTTGATGAAAAGTTGAAAACATTGAATGCTTTCGAAATCATTCTTTATCCAAAATGATCGCTGACTTCGCTGTTAATTCGTGTATATCGAACATTTTAGTCTTTGGCACTTTCTCCTTTAATCGAAGAAAAAGTCATACCATCGTATTATATAAAATGTTTTATTGAATAAAAATGATTGATATTTAAATACATTGTTATATGAATTTCAATAAACATTGTTAAAAAACCATTTATTTATATTCATGCAATAAAATGTAATTGTACAAGATATTATACATTAAAATCGGTGTTATAATTGATTAAAATTCACTTTATTCTGAAGAGAAATAAGTTTGACTTGAAATATGTAATGCATAGTGAATCAATCGTCTTATGCCTTTCTACTGTCATTTAACTTTGTATGTTTATTATGTCTGCTTTAGTATCGAAAGATGGCAATATAGATATAACTTGCGGTAATGCAAATGTGTTTTGCATTTTCGGAAAAAAAAAACTAGACAGCTATTAATCATTAACAAAACATGTTAAGTGCTTAGTGATATGGAAAAATAATTTATATGCAATAAATTATTTTTTTATTGCCTGGAGTAAATAAAACAGTTTGACACTTTCCACGACACTCCAAACGCTCGTCATCGGATTGAAGAATGCTCCGGTTACGACCTTTGTCGTACAATTATCTGAAAAAAATACATAATATATTAATCCAAGAGTAAATATGATTTAACATTAAAAAAGTTATTTCATTCCAAAAATCTACGAAGCATAATATGTCACACAGTTTACAACTGATGGGAACTAAAATCGTAATAATTAATACTCATTAATATAATTATGCCGCCTATGTGGTCGAGTGGTCAACGTTGTTGGCTACCGCTACAGAGGGCCCGGGTTCAAATCCCGGTACGGACAGTTTTATAAATTGATTTTTCAATCGATTTATGATTTCTGTTCAAAGGCATGGATGTATGTGATGTCTTGAATTCCCCCCTCTCACCCATCCTATCATATGAACGGGGCGTATCGAGAGCGATTAGCTTACCACTAATCCTGTCCTAGACCTGTCCTTCTATCCCTATTCTCTTTGGAAAAAGAGAGGTTGAGCAACTGAGTAACAAGCAGTTCTCGTAGAAACACTTCTGTTGAGATAAACTCCATTAGGAGTCCATATGCTCCACATTGGGAGCGGACATGGTTTAAAAAAATATATATATATCGATAACATCATGTCTTTTTTGCAGGACTTTGAAGTCAAAGTTGGAATAGGAATCGGGGTGTTACATGTGGAGTCAAGAGTCCTAAAAAATGGACTACACTCCGACTTATTTTTTTAACCAAATTAAAATACAAAAATGATACATGTTAGTGGATATTTGAAGATTCTGGAAGTGGGCTCTAAATGGTCCACTTCCAAGATCTTTTCTATCTACTAACATGTATCCTAACAACTTTCCACATAGCATACAAGAATTTAGCAGTTTTCAAAACAGATGTGTTATTTGTTTAAAAAAGAAGTTCATAAAATATATCTTTGTTTCCATATTTTTAATGAATTTGAAAATTATTTTGACAGTTGACGTATTTTTTGTTAATACAATCTTCCCCTAGATACCCAATATAAACCGTCGGAACCAGTCCGAACCCGGTCTGTGGAGCGTATTGGGTATAGGTAGGTAATTGCAAAAATCTAGTTCAGGGGCTCCCAACCGGTGGGGAATTCCCCCTGGCGGGAATTTTAGGGGAGGGGGGGGGGGGGATTTTATAGTTCCAGGGGGAATTGTAGTATTTTACAAGTATTATTTTAAATACAACATGATATATTCTGGTAATTCTATTGAAGTTGTTGTTGTTAATAAAATATTATTCCAATAAATTTATAATAGTATGTAAATAAAAACATACGTAAAATATTAAATAAGTGTTTCAACACTACGTACTTGTATATTATTTCGAATACTCTTTTTGAGTTTAAGTATCTTGGGTAGTGAGGGGGGGAATTATATTCTGAACAATAGTGAAAGGGGGGAATGGAGCGAATAAGGTTGGGATCTAGTCGATTCATTCACAGGACATTTATACCTTTACTTTTATCGAAAATTCACAGAAAACATTTTTTAATATTATAACTTTGGTAGAAAAGTAAGTATTGGAAAACTCTTACATTTTTCCAGAAGCGCTGTCATCTCTTCGGGTGCTATAAACATATCATATTGGTGGGCACCTTTAGGAATGCACTGAAACACATTCTCGTATAAAAGTATACCGAGGATCCAAGATGTTAACGTTTTATTGAACGTTGTTATAAAAACAGAGCCACCTTTTTTCAATGTTTTAATGCAGTGCTTGACGAACAGATCCTTCTCATCGATGTGCTCAATAACTTCAGAAATAATAACCGCATCAAATTTGTTTTCATTTTTTTGTGAATATTCCTGAAATGTGACAATTGACAGATTATTAGCGTAGTGGGCTTCCGTGTCAGATTCACGGGTTCGGGGTCCGGTTCAAACAGCATTTTTCGATTGATTTTATCGATTTCTGCTTTAAGGTTTGGGTGTTTTTTCTGCCTAAAAATTCCATCCCCCCCTTCCAACCCTTCAATAACTGGGCGTAGCGAGAGCAATTAGTAACTATTGGTCCTAGCCTAGCCTTATAGTTATTTCCCTACTACTCTCTTTCTAAAGAGTTCTGTTGAGATACCTCCATTAGGATTCCATATGCTATAGATTGGGAGCGGACATTGATTAAAAAGAGAAAAAAAAACAATTTATTACATATGACTGTTCACCATCATATGTGTTGGTTTTATTGTACGAGAAACAGTAAGTTTAATCCAGGCAAGGGTTGAAAGTAGAACGTAAAATAGAACGCAACCAATTAGCAGATACACGTGCTCATTTTTTTTTATCAAGGCGTGTATATCATTGAGGTTAAACAAACAAGTACTTAAAATAGTATATGCGAAAGAATTACCTCAATTGTGGTGATTTCGTAGATCAAATTCTTTTTTAGGCTGTTATCAAGAGAGGCGTGTTGCTTGGCGATTGTAATAAGCTCTGTGCTCGCATCTGCCCCCACTATGTCAGCTCCCAATTTTGCCAAAGCCTTGAATAAATAATATTTGATAACAATATTTACAAAAAAAATCTGATTGTTTCTAATTGAATTAACATGTCACGACACAATAACAATAAACATGATATTAAAATAATATGTATTTTTTAAATTTTATCATTACTAATAAGTAAGCAATTTGATAACTTTGTCACTCCACTCGCTGTGTTGTAAATTAATTTTGACACGCGCTTCGTCTTCTAAGCCAAAATATTTTTAGTCCGGCTGTCAAAACCTAACTGAAATATTTTATCAAAACTCTTTATCAATTCTTACAAGCAAAAGAAATAAAACTAAGTTCAATGAAACGGAATCATCAGTTGATAATGCTCGTGATGGCCGAAAACGGTTCTCATTTCTGATATATTTTTTGGAAATAGTATAAAACAGTATTATTTTTTAAAAAATAATGACTTTCCAATATAAACTGACAACAAGCGTCGAGTGTTATTTAATTTTTAGTAGATGGCAATATTAAAAGTAAGAATATTACCTCTGTTAAGATTCCACCTCCACATCCAATGTCCAAGAGTTTCAAGCCCTTCAATGGCGAACTTTGTGAATTTGATTCTTTTAACCCTTTCACAGAATCCAGTAATGAATTTAATACAAACGGTACCCTACAAATAATAATAAAAAAAACAAAACTTTATCAAGCGACATTTTATGTTCCTCTTAAAAAATATTATAATCTATGACAACTGTAAAAAAAATTGTCTTTCATCGTCACATATATTCTGTTTTGTCACACACAAAAACAATAATTTATTATTTCGTCTAATCTAATATGATGCCTTTCGGTATCTTCATGCATTAAAATGTACGGATTGATGAAGTAACAGATCCAGTGTCCTGTTCTTGGGTTAATATTTCGTGAGCTTGTCAGTGGTCACTCGTGCTCTTGAATGCATGAAGATTCCGAAAGACGATATTCAGGTCGCAAGTAACCAAACGTATGGAAATTTACAAACAATTCACTGTAAAATAACTCTCGACTTACGACTACGTTCAACTCGTGAATACGTATGTAAAAAGTATTCGCGAGTTGAACTCAGTTTGTTTAATTGATGTTTTGTTTATAATACCATCATAATATATCGAACGTGGAAAGGAAAAAGGACGTTATCCTCAATTTTCCAAAACAGCTTTTTTTCGATAATCACAATGTATACAACTTGACACACATTCTATCAAAAGGATGGAAACTGAAAATGCCGAATAAGTATCTAAATTTAGTTTTTAAGTTTGAAAAAGATGACCTTGTAAAAAATTAAAACCAAGAAAAAACACTGAAATAAAGATTTTTCCGATACAATTTCTTTAATTATTATTAGGTTATGTCAATTAAACACCAGCTTAGAAGTATCCGTGCACTTCAAGGTTGTGTATAATTCATAATTTGCATATGTCACAAAATCGTCAAAACACGTTTTAAGTGCCTCCTGTAAAATTTGATATGTGTGGGTTGACAAAATTACATTTGAACGCAATAATGCACATTTTTATAATCTTATTTTAGTGTCAAAAATACGGCTTAAAGATTATCAAGATCTTTATGTTTCAGGTATTATAAGACAACAATGGCAGAATTTTTATAATTCACTATTATCGCATGCATTTTGCAAGTGCTTCTGTACGGTTATGATGGAACCTTACAAAAGTACAAGGTTACCGTATACTGTGCTTTGAAAACAGATCCCTGCACCGAATACTAGGAGTGCGGTGGTTTGACTTTTTCAGAAACACGGAGATAAGAGAACGGACTAAACAACCTTTAATCACTGCTTCAAGTCCAAAGTGAAGAAGCGACGATGGACCTGGCTTGAACATGTGGTGCGGATGCCTTAAAAAGGGCTGTATTGTATAAAAGTCAACATTAAATAATGATTTTACTACCAAATGTGGCCAAGGCAAAGTCATCTTGTTATCATACTGGCCACGTCATTGAGAGCCAGATCAGAACGCAGGATTTGTCAGGAAAATAATTTTGTATTGATTCTAAGCGCTTAACGTTTAATAAATTGACGTTTAGTATTTTGTATTTATTACATGTTAATACGCAATGAAAATTTGTCAAAAAGTAGTCAAACAAGCTTTTGGCTCTTTTGAAAAAAAAAGTGAAACTGACTTACTTGGCCGTGTTGATACTGGACGTGAAATTGTGGCCACAGAATTGGTCTCGATATAAATTAACAAATAAAATAAATACCTGATATCATTATACGTGTGTAACATGCGAAGGCGTCCCAACGGATCCCACCAATTTTCGCTTTCTTTTGAAAAAGTTTCGACGTGAAATGAGTTAATTGTCGAGGTTGGATGCTGTGTGGTCTCCATTGTGATAATTTATCTAAAATGCTTCTCCTACAAACGAAAACAATATTTATAGTACGCTCGCTCTCTATAGAATATTCTTCATTAAAATAGTCCACAAACTAGACATTAGAATATAAACACCAATACAACAATAAAAGTTACTCACTTATTTCTCAATTATCGATAAAAATCAAATTAATAACTGATGACAAAAACAAATAATATTACTCTTTCAGTCGACGGTCGATTGTACTTAAATAATATAGATATTCTACCGAATTTGAATAATGTCGGCATTAAGAAACACAGCAACGAATTTGGAAGTTAAATTTGATAGTAAATATGCTTTACAACATGCTACTCTTTTCCTTCCCGAAAAGTTACTAAATCCCTCAAAAAACAATGCAATTCACTCGAAAGCTCAATTGCAAATACGATAATATCAAAAAAATATATGTTTTAATCAAGAAACCTGATAATTCGTACGTATTAGTTAATATTTTTACGAAAATTTGTCGCCAAATTTCAAATTTAGCATATGTAATTGACTTTTTTACAGAGCTGCATTTTAATTAGCGGTATTTCATTGATTTCCGTGTATAAAATGAATAGCGTGGGGTAAATCATATTTACCAAACTTATTACTTAAATCACATAAAAAAAATTAAGTTACACTTTAAAACTAATAAAACTGAGCACCAAATAAAAATAATATATATACCTTAAAATTCGATAAGTTTTGTAAGTGAAACATTAACTCTTTCTGTCTACCTTTTGACTGTTGTTTTATGCTTTATTATCACTATTCGAGTGATGTTTTAGACTTGGCAAGATAAGAATTAACGCAGAATTAAAGTTTGCACCTTACGTTCAACTTGTAACATTTTTTACTGACATAATTCTTTCCAGCGATTCTCAACGTTCGTTAGTCATTCTAGTTTATTTTAATTTATAATGGAATTATTAAAGTCTCGTAAGTAAAAAATTACAGCAAAAACTTTTTTAATACTATCTTTATTTAAATAATTATTAAAGATCCTTGCTATAAAAATCAATCGAAAACACATAATATTTTAGTTCCATGGAAAGATAAATCAAAAATATGATCTTTTGAGTTATGGTACTCATTTTATTCAAATACATCTCTTCTATAGCTCAACAAAGGTACAACTAGAAAACATCACTATTTTTCTCTCGGTAGGCAGATGTTTGATTATGAAAATAAAGAAATAAAAACAATCTTCTCTCAGTTTTATATAAATACAACTATAAATATCGTTTTACAGTTTTATCAACGTTGTAATAAATTTGAATTGAATTGAGATAAATAATAATGACTTTTTATGACTCAGTTTAGTTGCGTCAAAACATTGGTTAACCATATCTCAAAACTACCAATTTTTAGTTGTCCTATGGAACTAACTCATCGATAAATTTATTATTTATTAAAATAATAATTTTGCGTCATCACAATAACAATAAAATTATGAAAATCATTTGGTTTTAAATTGTATCCTCGTTGACATATTATTATTGTACATCTATTACAATAATTAAACAATCGTCGCACAAAAATAATAAAACAGGAAGATTGTGAAAAGGAATTGCAATATCGGCATTATCGAATCAGAAATTTCGATATTTACGGTGTTTTTTCAATCCTGAAATACCTGTTTTGGAAATTCAATAAAAGTGTAGGTATTTCGGTGTTGAAAATACCACGAAATCGAATTTTGATGTATAGAAACCATAACATATTTTAATACAATTGTTCACAATAAATTGAAATATTTAAAAATCTACTAAGGGTTGTTTGAATATTGACCGGTTCTGGAATTGATAATCCTTTCAATTATGAATTTAAAGTTATTTATGAAAATTACCCGTTAATTATTATGATGACTGTTGAGTCGTGTAAAAAAAGACGACTCCGACTACAAAGAATTTTTTCAATCGTTTAATTTTAACTTATATACATGCATATATGTATAGCATCAGATTATCTTTAGTTAGCCTAGCATGCAGTGGCAACACCATGGACTATTTTGGTTTGAATACACATCATTAAATATATTTTTTTAATGTTTTTCCGCCTCAACAGCCCCTGTATTTTTTAATGGCAGTGTTTTAGGTGAAAAATCTTTTATAACCTTTTTTTACGTTTGTTGTTTTGATGTTCTATTTTAATCTGGCTTTCTAAGAACGTGTCTGTTGGTTCGGTGATTCTACCGAACATTACTTTTCCGAACACGAACACTCCGAACAGGAATATTCCGAACACGAACTCTCCGAACAAGAATACTCCGAAAACCGAATCTTTCGGACACAAAATCTATAAAACTTGAAAAATCAATTTATAAAACTGCCCGTACTGTTTACTACTTTACGTAACTGCCTACCGTAGTGTTTCGAAAATCAATCGATTTATGAATTTCTGTTCAAAGACATGGATGTATGTGTTGTCTTGAATTCCCTCTCCCACCCATCCTATCCTATGAACGGGGCGTACCGAGAGCGATAAGCTATCCACTAGTCATGTCCTAGCCCTTTCCTTTATTTCTACTCTTTTTGGAAAAAGAGAGGTTGAGCAACTGAGGTACAATCAGTTCTCGTAGAAACACTTATGTTGAGATAAACTCCATTAGGAGTCCATATGCTTCACATTGGGAGCGGACAAGGTATTTTTTTTATTGCAATGACTTTAATCAACAAAAAACAGAGTAATAAACAGATCTAAGAATAGCTTCAATTATGCTTTCACTTATTTCTATAAATTATTATTTCTATATTTAATTATTTAAGTCATTGCAATAAAAAAATCACAAACACGTAATATGTTTAAAATTTGATATACACATTTTTGCATTTGTCAAGTGAATGTAAAATATAATATGTGTATAAATAAGATAATAAAATTATGTTTAAAGTACTGTGGATATCAATTTGCAATTTTAAATGTTTATATGCATGGTATTTCCTTTCAATATAATCAAAAATATCAGCCCAATTATAATACAACCCAATTTTTAAAATTAATAAGCCAAAATACGAATAAAATTATAAACTGCTTATATACATGAAAATTAAATACGTTTCTTGTTTTCTTTCTGAAAAATATTTGGCATAATTGGCATAAAACATTCCACATACAATAAAACAATGATTTTTCTATTAAACATATTTAAATGTTCGGAGTATTCGGTGAGCGAAGTATTCTATATCCGGAAGGTTCTGTGTGCGGAAGATTCTGTGTCCGAAAGATTCGGTGTTCGGAGTGTTCGTGTTCGGAAAAGTAATGTTCGGTAGAATCAGTTCACCGTAGATTGGCCCGTTCCGTCAACGTGTCAACTATGTATGTTGCCTTTAAATTCTTAAATAATTAAAATCATGTCAGTTATATACAGTGGCGGCTCTTCCATACGCACTGCGTAATTGCAGCACACCCCCGAGCAAATTGAAAAAAATGTAATATTATGTATGTTACATGAAAATATCAATATTATTTAAGCGTGTATTATACTCTCCCGCGCATCGATACGTCCAATAGTTATCATACACTGTGGTACTAATGTCATAAAGCGACACAACACGTACATACATTCTGTGCAGTACCTTTTTCGATGTAATATGCTCGCGTACGCGAGGGACGGGCGCAGGGAGGGAGCTTGCACCTAAACGCTTGGTTTTGTACTACCACTCCAGCAGTACTGAACAGTACCGGCAGTACAAGACCGGTGTGAGCTGCGGCGAGCGAGCGACGCAGCTAAGCACGCGCTCGAGATTTTTTTTATTTTGGTCAATTTCAAGCAAAATAGACAGAAGAATGAATTTTATAATGAAATAAGGATACATATTAAGTATATTTTTTTATGTCAATAATGTATTTTTTTTATTTTTAATCTACCGGAGCACCCCCAATTTTTTATCCACGAGCCGCCACTGGTTATGTCTAGATAACGACACGCAACTATAGGAATCATGACGTTAAAAATACTGAAAAATTGTGTTTGTTTTAGCAGTGCCTTGAAAAAATTATAACTACTTTATATTACCTTATCTTGTCGTGGCCTTAAAAATTTACAAGAATTGGGTGCTTCTAAGACTCTTAAGTCGTTTGTTGTTGATATTAAAATAAATGTTATTCGCTACCGGTAAAGTTTACCAGTGATTTAAAATGTGTACTTAAACCAATCATAACCAGCTCATCTATTTCCAAAATTGAAACCTTGTTTGTCAGACTGAATATTACATTTTATTTACAGAAGCGTCGTTTATAAGTACAAAACAACTATGATTTCTACCAAGGAATCCTTGAGTATGGCTTGTTCGCAAAATCTTACTTTTTGTAATCAGGATTTTTTGAAAATGAAAAAGAGAGTGATATAAAATGTTCCACACTATCATATAACGCAAAAAAAATCTTAATAACTAAGTGCTTATTACAATTGAATGATTTTTTTATACTAAAACAATAGATATATAACAAATATCAAGAAAGACCGTTTCTAAAATGTGCTTTTTTTTATTTCAATATAAAATGAAAGGATGGTCTCGAAATTACGAAATATCTGGGCATGGCCGATTATACCTAAGTCTACCTGCATTATTGTTATGTAGCACCAGGTACTGCGGCCAAATCGTCAACTCTCATAGACCTTTACCATATTCGGTTGCGCAGTCTATGCACTCGAGTCCCCAATCGGACTACTTTAAAAAATATTTTTTCAATCGATTTATGAATTTGGGTTTAAATGTGTGAAGTTAAAAAAAAACGGAAGTTGACCAGAGCGATTAACTATCTAGTCTTCTTTCGGTTGTAATTTTTATTATATTTTATTTTTACCTATTTAAATATCTTTTCTTACCATAAGCGGCAAGCTTCTAAAAAACATATTAGACAATGAGTGCTGAGTGAAAATAAGGAAAGCGGTTGAGGAGGTGTGAAGGTGGAGGTGTGCTTTGAATGTCTCGTATTTTTCCTGGGTGCAAACAAGTTGACATAACCGACAGGACCAACAGATACGAGTGATAACCTCATCATCGTGAGTAGTTATCTTATTCGTTGTTCCTGCCCGAACATTTCCAAAGAATTCCAAGTCTTAGTTTAAGCATAATCAGATATTTTGGAATGGCTATGAGTATACCTGTCAGCAGTGGTGAAGTGGTAAATAAATAGGTACCAGGTCGGTCATTGATTTCTTCCCTATTAAAAAACCAAATTTTTAACCATTAAATCAATAAAAAATCGATTTTAACATATATGTGTTCTTGAAAATTAAGTAAAAAGTCAAAAAAAGTGGCAGGGTGCCTTCCTCATTTTCAGGTGCCAGGTCGCTGACCTGTCCCGACCTGGCACCTCTACACCACTGCCTGTCAGGAAAAACGCCACTGGTATTATGGCATAAACAGCAATTTAGACATTGTTGGTGCAGTAAGAGCCCAGGCTCGTCTGACAAGAGTATCATTAATACATTCTGGACCCGGAACGTGTCAAGCGGCCAGAACTAGGGCATCCAATTCCGGGATCCGGGATCCCGTTCAATTTTCTGATCCCGAAATCCCGGGATTGACATGGCCGCGATCCCGGGATTTTGGGATTGAGAAAATCCCGAAAATTGACACGAAATTGGTAAATTGAGGATTTCAGATTCCTCGGTGAGCTAATCCCAATCCCGGAATCCCGGGATTGAAAATTAATCAATCCCGAAATCCCGGATTGAAAAAAGGCTCCGGGATTGGATACCTTAGCCAGAACCAAGTGGAAAAGCATGGGCTTGCCAAACGTTAAACGCTTATCATCTGCGGACGGACTATCTTGCTGATTCTGTCAGGCAACACTTTTGCTGTTTCTGATCGGGTGCTGGTAAAACCATTTCCATGAGGCCATGCGATACCACTAATAATCTAATTTAGACTACAAGAAAACTTGATCGCCCGATATTGGGGACCCCAAATATTCCAATCAGACCCGTAGCTAGATACTGGTGTAAAGGGCGTTCGCCCTGGACACTGAGGCGCTGGAGTAGCATAGGGGGCTTCAAAATGATGCCATGAATTTTAAGAAAAGTAGAAATGTAAAATTTGATTTCATATAATAACTTTAAGAATCGCAGGCACCGGCTCGTGTAGATATTTTTCTTTAAAACACATATATCGATACGGAGATCATTTTATCATTACACATAAACGAATTGTTTTTTTATGTTCAATTGCGCGAAAGGGTTCCACCTGTTATCGAATTTTCAATTGTAGTTTTAATTTAGTTGTTTAAATTAATTTAATTTACAAAAGTAATTAAGTCATTATTCTTTATCAATCGTTTCTGTGCATCATTCATGATTGTTTGATTAGTTTGTGTGTAATTGCAAGAATTATAAAATTGAAACGTTTTGTTGAACGTTATTCAAACAAATTATTTACTGTCAAAAATAATGTAGATACATATTTATTTTTTTGTAAAAATAGCTTAACCTGTTATTGCTTAAAATAAAAGTAACATTTTTGATTTAACATTGTTTGTTTAGAACTATCGTCACTGTAAGACAAAAAACACTAAATAGAATTTTTAAAAACCCAGTAAGTTGACATTTCTGAATGTCATAGACATATATGACATAGATAACGGGGCAAACATGTCAAAAATGGTGTGCAAGCTGTCATCATGCGTCTGAATTTAAATGCTGTGTTTTTATCATGCGTTGCACATTCACTAAGCATATTTGATCTGCGTGCTGCTGAAGTTTTGCCAAAATGATTTCGGTTTTTGGAGTTTTGCAAAAAAAATACGCATTTTCCAGATCGGTTGCTAGCTCATTAAAAAACACTTTGAAAGGGCATTATGAATAGGGTTGCCAAATTTCTTGCAAGTTAAACCTGGACATTTTTCCGATTTACTAACTTTCGAATCAAATTTACCGATTTGCCAGCTTGACTCGTTTTTTGTTTAGCTCTTCCGAGACTTTCGAAACCTAACCCAACACGTGCAAACAAGGGCGCAAATTCTTTTATTAGCATAGGGCGCTAAACGACCCCGCTACAACCTCGATTCCAACCCCCGCATCGAACTTACCTATACGTGGCTGCCAGGAGATCAATTGTGACGGGTTGTTTTGGGGATCGATTATAATTTTGGAGCGACTTTTTAGCTAAATAAGTCAGAGGCGGTCTAGGTACACCAAGGTGACTTCCCCGGATATCTTGGCTTGAACTAAAGCGGTCAACTGCAGCTCCAATATTGGATTCCTAGCTACCCAATCCATTTTTATTTATGAGTGTGTGTTAAGTTCTTTACATTCATCGTGTCGCGATCGACATCGTTTCATGTTAAAACAGTTTTCGTGATAGTCACTGCGAGACTCTGTCGCAACTCAAATGCTATTTGGGGGTTATTAATAGAATCGTCTTCGTGACTCGCCAGCAATGGATTTGAAGCGAAGATGTCTCTTTCACCAGTGTAATATGAATATGAGAGTGTCCCTTTCCAGTATTGACTATCAGACTACGCTGCGCTACAAACTCTTCAACTTGAAACTGTCAGTCGTTGAGTGGTATATACTTCATATGATTCCCTAAAAATAAATGTGTTATAAGGTCTACACTATTTTTTACATATCTACCACTACCATCAAAAGAAACAACAACCGAAATCAACAGCTATAATGTGGAATCTGTCGAGTTTTCATAATTAAAATACCAATAATGCCACCTCTAAGAATGTCAATTCCAGTGCAAACAATATACTCATATGAGAGATGTGAAAAGTGTAAGACCCCAATCTCAAGGTTGTGTTACGTAAAGGTAGGTTTTCAATATTTCCAAACTTGCATGGGCCATTTTTTTGCCCTCGGAATTTTCAAAACCTGTTATTTCCTTTGTTGAATTACGTAAAGCTTCTTGGGTATGTTGTACTTCTATATTACTTAGAGTAAAAAATAATTACACGGGGCAATTTCCTTTCGCGATGTTAGCATGACAGTCTACGTCTTATGGACTTGAAACGTTAGGGAGCCTCTTAGTCTGTTTTGGGATGCGCTTTGACACAACCATTGCGAATAGATCTTACTCCATTAATTTGCAACCCAGTTTTTCCCGGTTGGGAAAAAAGGATCTCCAATGTGGAGGACGCTTATGGATAGACTAAGAAATGGCGTCATCTAGAACAGTGCTTCCCAAACATTTTCATTCCACGGCCCCGTAAATCTGAAAAAAAATCCGCGGCCCTCCTCAATACAAAACATGTTCTGCGGCGGCCCCCGGAGAAATTTTGCGGCCCCCAATCTGGGAAGCACTGATCAGCACAAGGTGTTTATTTTATTTCCTTTTAATTAAAGTGCTCCACGGTTAGAGCGCCATGTTCTTGAACGGGGCAGAAATGAGAGCAATTTCAGGTACTCAAAGGTGTGTTGCAAGCTATTTTTTTTCTTCAGCAACCCTTTCAAGCTCGACTTATTGAATTTTCATCTGTTCACAATTTTTCTTTTCGACCGGCACTTGAGTGCGCATTGAATTTCAGTGGTGATTCTCCTAATCTCGTTTTCAATAGTCGAGGATGACATGTTTTTTTACTGTTTCTCCCGCAGTCCTGTTAGTCCTGCATTCTTATCCAATTTTATTATTTGAGGTGAGTCATCAGTGTATACCGAATCGGAATTCGTTTTTAATCAAAGGGCTCCGTTGTTGCTTGACCAGTCATTTTGTGTATTATGAATCAACATGAAGACTAAATTTTTATTCAGTTAAATAAAAAAAGGATGAATGAAAAAAATTAACTACGACTCTCCACTATACTGTATTTCGTTTTGCGATCCATTCAACAGTTTGGTTGACGACCTACGGCCAACGAGTCGATTGCGGTAGCGAGTTTGTCACTAATCACTTTGCATCGACACTATACTTGTAACGTGTTAATGTAATTTGAACTAAACATAATACATTGGCTAACATTCACATTTTAATAAACTTATAAAGTAATTAAATTGTTGTTACATTCATAAATAAATCATCAGCAAGTTAACGAGAAACGCCTTTATTCACTTCAGCCGTCGAAAAAAGTATTTGAAGATGGATAGTCTTTATAAGCGATAAAATTCATTATGTTTTCTTTACAATCCTTCCAATTCATAGACACGCTTCAGAAGTCTTCTCTCAAACTTACACAATGTCGACCAGTTCAATTTTTTTTACAGTCAGTGTACACGTTAAAACGTGAACGCGGGAATAAGTTCCAGTAAGCTATAAACAACGATGAGTCACACCATTTGATACAACCAGCCGTCAGCGGTGCAGGCACTTCATAGCAAAGCCATACAATACATGAGGGCCCAGAGAATAGGGGGGCCAAATTTTTACATGTACTCAATATAACAAAAAGGCCTCGTATAAGGTGAAAGAAATATATAGCCAGGTACATTTCTTTTCGAACGTTCAAACTATTAAAGTTTAGCAAGTCTAAGAGAAAGTTAGTTGTAAAAAGCCACGGGTAATATCCATACACCCTCATATAGAGAAATCTCAAAAATTTCTTCTGAATCTTCTCTACCATAAGAGTATATTTCGAGTCTCTCGGGGCCCAAAAATCGACCCACTCTAAAGTCTGCTTCGAACCAAAGCGTTGTACATTAATATTAGAATTTTAACTCCCGAAAAAACTCTGGTGGTACGGATGATAAAGCACAACATTTGTAATGCTTTTTTGCAAGTAATTATAATAACTGGGACATTTTTTTGGTGGCTCAAATAACCCAGCATTTTTCCTTTACTTGGGTGATCAGACGAAACGGGTGCGTACTAGGCACTCAGGTTGAGACAACCCGAGAATAAATTCGTGCAAAATCGACACTTTTTACCATTCTCACTGTATTCTGGATGTGGAGATACTTAGTAATTACAGAAATATTTTTATCTGCAAGGAAAAGGGCGATTTCAGGGCTGTGGAGTCGTGTAAAAAAGCAGACTTCGACTCTGACTGCAGCTTTAAAATAAAAAACGACGACAAAGAAATTTTTCAATAATTTAATTTTAACTTATATATTATAATTTGAATGGTTCAAATGATGTATATTCACACAGATTTCGTCACTAACGACCCGGGTTTTACCTTTCGGTATCTTCAGGCGTTCAAGGGTACGGATGAACTTGAACTGACGCTCGATTCAAATTTAATATTGAAATTCCATCAAGCACCATCAGTCGAAATCTTAAATTATATATTATACTTATTATGTATTCCATCAGACCATCTTTAATTAGCCAAGAGTGCAATATCAATACTATGGACTAGTGTTTTGAATACACATCATTAAATACATATTTTTAAAATATTTCGAGCCACTCATTTTTCACGATTCCGGCCAAAGCACCACGACTTCGACTCCAACTTCAGAGCTCTGGAAAATTTTAAAAATAAATTTACCACAGGTCTGACAACAACCTCTTTCATTGAAAATTGTATATAATTAATGAATGTTAAGACTCGAAGTAGTTTTAAAAATTTCTAAGCTAATCATGTTCAATATTTTACCATTTAATTATTTTATTGGTAAGTAATTATTATCATATTGCATCACAGTTTTATGTATACAAACTGGCTACATTAATATCTCAACTGTCAAGTTGAATGTCAAAATCAAAATAAAAATGGACACTAAAAACGACTCGAAGACTGTCACCGAAGATTTATCACAGTTTGACTGGATTCAACTAAGACAAGATCTTGGAGCAATCAAACATGGGGAAACTATGCTTGAAAAACTTAAGCGGAAGACGAAGGAAAATCCTTTCGTACCCATAGGTCAGTAAATGGCATATGAACATAACCTTTTAAAAATATACACGGTAAGTTATATAAAGTGTTGATATTGCGCAAATTTTTTTTGTAAAGCAATAATGATACAATTGTGTGTTAAAGCTAGTCATGGATTATTTCGGCGAAAAACTTCACAAACTAAGCTTAAAACAACGCCACGATTTAAAATCTTCATTGAAGCTTTGATAATCGTGTTAAAATCACACATTATTACGAAGATCACTGATAAATTATGCGAAATATGAAATATTTTTCACTACTACGCCTCCATACTTTGATAATGGTCGATTGTATTCTGTGAATACCTTTATCCATAGACAATCCTGGTAAATTTGTCTTATAGCGAGTTGTTTTTGTATGAAAACTTCGACATTGTATATGAAATGTTTCGGCTTAACCTCTCCTTAACAAATTAAACATTGAATATATTCCCAAAATGCACAGCAGAAATTTTTCATTTTTTTTATACTAAAAAATGTGTGATTTTAACGCGATTATCAAGTCTTTTAAAATAGATTTTAAATCATGGCATTTTTTTTAGCTTACAACGTGAAGTTTTTTGCCGAAATAATCCATAACACGCTGTAAGACAAATTTACCGTAAAAGTACGTAATTACCTAGCACGCCAACTATCAATTTAATAAGCTATTGTCAAGTTAACTTGTAACTGGCGTATTGTTAAACATTTCGACACTAAATGTGTATATAATCTTTATCAAACGAAAGCAGGGAAAAAACCAAATTTAGTGATTTATAGTTTCAAAAAATCTCTCAAATTGTTGATATATATCCCAAGCCTAGACCAACATCTTTTGGAGGCAAAAAAGCAAGAGAAAATCCAGTGAGACCGACGGCAAGACATTTTCTTCACCCGGTACCTGAAACAAGTGCCAGGGAAATAAAATTCAAAAGAAATGGTATGCATGCAGTGCGAGGTGAAATAATGAAGAATAATCAGTTAAAATTTTGAAAAAGAAACTCTTGATCAGTGCTCCCTTTAAGACAAGAGGTTAAGTGCGCGGAGGCTTCCCAACTGCTGCGCAGCTTAGAGGGAACTTTGCTCTTGATTCCATACTGTGTACAGCGGAACCCCCAATTGCACTACTCCGAATTACGCACTGGCTTGAAATATTCGCCGCAAATCTCCTAATTGAACGGTCGCATTCCATTGTCGTTGCTACAAGACAGCCGTCCAAGCAGTGCATAGTCAAATGTTGGCTAGCGTCTGTGTATTCAACACGTGCCAGGCTATACAGGCATACCCGGACGACTGTCTGTGTGCTGGATTTTGCCCGCTCTTTGGATTTTATCACTTAGTAACTAAATATTTCCTAATGTTTTACTGTATATGTAAAATATAAATGGACATAAATACTTTTTTCCCTTCATAAATTAATTCTTATCATGAAATACCATCATTTACTGCGTTTGAGACATTTTCAAATTGTTCGGCATATTTTCTCTTGCCCTTCTTAGTCCTCAACATTCATCAAAACTTCGTTCCTCAATTCCGTTGAATAACTACTATTTATTAAGTAGATATAACTTGTTAAATACGTGTATTAAACCTTTATCCACTGCTTGAATGATGGTCACATCAATCACACATGAACATTTAACATTTATTTTTCACATTTATATATTTATATTTATTTAGCGAAGCTAGCGAAGCAGAAGATAAAAACGCAGCTAAATAAAATAAAACTTATTTTTTAAATCGTGTTAGTACAAATTTGCATAGACTTATTTTATATTAGATCATCTTTAGTCAGCCTAGCATGCATTGGTAACATTATGGACTCTTGTAGCTTGAATACACAAAAAATCCACTCCACGACTCCCGACTCCACAGCTCTGATGATAACAAGCAGATAAAGTACGCAAACAGATAAAGATTTCTAACACAAAAAGAAAACTATGCAGCAGCGTGTAAAGTAAATGTTATCAGCATAAGATTTGCTCGTCGGCACATTGCTTGGCATGCGAGTGGCAGCGGGCCTAAGAACACTGTAAAGCACTATACGTGGTTAATGTCGAGATCCCTTTTAAGCACAACATTTTTTTATTTTTAATAATCCCATTCAAATTTCTCGTTACAGGATGCGCCGCCACAACTATGGCTCTCGGTTATGGACTGTATAGCTTTCGAAAAGGAAGGCAAAGGATGTCGCAGAACATGATGAGAACTCGAGTTGTTGCACAGGGACTGACTATCGTGGCAATTATCTTAGGAGTGGCGATCGGTGCAAAGTAGTAGATATCATGTAGGAACAGCTTTTGTTATTTAATTGTTACTCGATGACTCGGAATTTTATAGATTCATAACGACACAAAGATATATCCTTAATTATTGTGTTTATTAAGCGCAATGTTTCACCTTCCGTGATACTTGAATGTTGAAAAGTTATTTTTTTTATGTTATTCGTCTTGTTTCCAAATTATTATCTTTTCAAACCATCGTAAATATGCAGGGTGCCAATTATAAAAAAATCAACACAGAAACCGTTGCCGTATTCAGTCGATTAAGTATTCCTGAAATTTCTAACTGATTTGACGCTTGTATTGATAGTCACTTTGAGGTTGCGTCATTATAAGCGACTCACTTACATGTGTATGTTTCTAACAACTGACCATACTTGTCTCTTGTTAAAATAATTAATAACGGGTATTTTACTCATCCGTGTTGATTTAACATAATATTATTTAAAGTATTTTGATTCTATTCATGCTTTGGCATTGGCTTTAACTTTTATTTTGCATTATAGATTAATCTCATTATTAACATGGCTAGCACAAATTTATTTTTCTTCTTTTTGTAACGGCATTTTCTTGTAGCTATAGAACAGGATGGCGAACAAGGGACCCGCGTGAGAAATTATCTGACCCGTTTGAACTTTTAGAAATAAACTCTGAAAATGATGAAAAACGAGTTTCTGTGACAATCTGGGAAAAAGTATACCAAATCGCGGTTCCTCGGTGAGCTAAAAAAAAAAAAAAACGAGCTTCTGTGACAATCTGGAAAAAAGTATACCAAACCGCGGATTTCAAATTCTTCGGGGAGCTAAAAATCAAAAAAAACGAGCTTCTGTGACAATCTGGGAAAAAGGATACCAAATCGCGGATTTCAAATCCTCGGTGAGCTAAAAAAAAAAAACGAGTTTCTGTGACAATCTGGAAAAAAGTATACCAAATCAAGGATTTCAAATTCCCTCGGTGAGCTAAAAAAAAAAAAACGAGCTTCTGTGACAATCTGGAAAAAGTATACCAATTCAAGGATTTCAAATTCCTCGGTGAGCTAATCTCAATCCCGGATCCCTATATGTGACCCGTGGCATGATTTTTTAAATTTTTTTAAATCAAATTTGACCCACTTGCGAAAAAGGTTCGCCATCCCTGCTATAGAAGCTTCTGTAGATAGCTTTCATAGTAAGTTTTTTTTTCTGCCCGCGAGCAAATTTTTGTACAAAGAAACCAATGCCGTACATGATTTGTAAAATTGTTATGCGACATAAGATCATTAAAAAAGATAAATTTTTAAAAAAAATGTACCTTTCACTGTATCTTTTTGAGACGTGAATGAATAAAATATAATATGTATTGTTTTAAAATGTTGATAGTCAATAAATATATTTTTTAATTATTCAATGTTTTTTTATTTCATAAAGTATCAAACATGTTCAATTATTGTATTGTGTTATTCATTGGTGTTTCGACGTATTCATAATGACATTTTACCGGGTGTCTGTCCCGCCCCATAATCTTCTTGCACCAAAATAAAGTAAAATACCATACAACTGCAGGATCCAGATTGGTATCTAGACCAAGGGTCACAAGACTACGGCCTACGGGCTAACACTGGCTCGTGAGCACCACCAATCGGTCATTTCCGGAACTCAAAACTGCAGCATCTTGCAGCGGCGTGGCCACCTCATAGCACACAGTCATGCAATGCATGAGGACCAAGAAAAAAGGTAGGTCCAAATGTATTCATACTTAATATAACAAATTGCGCAGCGGGTTCTTGCACGACATTGGCATAAGGTCCCTAAATTTCTAGTAACGCCTTTGGTATGATGAGCTAAAAAGATCCTGGCCCTTTTGGCACTCAGTGGAGGAGTCAGTGTGGTCATTAAGCTAAAAAGTTTTGGAGAAACCTGATCTAGGTGCATATTAGGCAAAATTATTATTCAAACGGTTAATGATCATTTCACTCATAATTTTTTTTGAATCAAGCATTTATACATTCTTTATTGCAAAAGGGGATGTGCATATTTAGACAAAGAATTTGATTTGCATAAATATAGCTAAGTAATATCTGGATAACATTAATTGGAAAACTTTTGACTGAGATGGGCACCTCAACTGGTTTAGTAATGATAAAAGGCACTATATCCTAATTTTACTGGATGAGAGAGAAAAAGAAAAGTTTATAGTCAAACTTTAAAACACAGTGTGTCATTTAGAATTGCAGATCATCAAATCGATAGCAAAGCATTAGTCATGTTAGGCACCGTAACACTTTGATCGCCATGGGGGTCACCGGCAAGGAAAACCCAGCTTTGAGTTGTTATTCATCAAAGACATCACAGAATCATATCATCGAACCCAAATTCTTAAAACGATTAAAAGGTCAATTTATAAAACTGGGCAAGGAAAAAAATGTTTTTTTTTACTGCACATCTGATTTGTAACCTTCAAATTTTCTCGAAATGCGACATATTATATTAGTATCTTTGACAAGTGTCTTATTTCTGTGCCAATAAGACTTATAAAAATCATAAAATTTGAACTATTAAAAAAACATAAATAAAATATGCAAATAACAGTAGCAAGAAAAGACACATTTTTTTAATGAAATCTTTTTGCTTTTTAGCACGCACATGCTTTTTTTTAGAATACTTGATACTGTTGTTGTTTGCGTGTAACCAAAACTTCCTTTGTCAATCATATTGTAATCTTTGAACATACATTATGTAATAATAAAAAGATCAGTTTTGCAAGAGTATTTA
Organism: Himalopsyche tibetana; assembly: GCA_030503985.1. Classification (NCBI taxonomy): domain Eukaryota; kingdom Metazoa; phylum Arthropoda; class Insecta; order Trichoptera; family Rhyacophilidae; genus Himalopsyche; species Himalopsyche tibetana. The sequence goes on from JAPJYX010000024.1 coordinate 10,411,302, forward strand.
GAATCTACAATATTTAAAAACTAGAATGCTCTTACAAGACCGGAGAATTTTCAGATAAATGAAAATTTTATGTCTCGAGTCCCAGGACTTGAAAAATGTCAAGACTTCAAATCTTTAATGAACAGGCATTATATGAAAAAATTAAAACACCTAATGGTACTAATTATACATTCTTAAATAAAGGCCAGGATAGGTTTCAGTACATCAAGACCATATCAAGTAATATGCTCTCGGTGGTTGATGCATAAATATAAATCAAAACTCTGATGCCGATATAAATCGATAATTAATGAAGATATAAATCTTGTCTATCTGTCAGTCTGTGATGACTCAAACCCGTTCTAAATTTCTTTAAAATATGGGATATGTGCAAAAACAGTGTTTTGTTTTTTTAATATATTAACTTTCCACTGAGAAATGACAGTGAACACCTTCAAAGTGTGCATGATGAATTATAAATTTGGTTTCACGTTCAATAACCTTTTTCAATGATATCGTTGCTTCCTGATTGTTTCTTGTCATATGACGAAATATGTTGATTTGTTTTTGTATACCCCCAATTTTTATTCATATACGATCAACACTATTGAACATTCTAGCACATGAAATTGGTTCTTTTAGTGACCTTTATTCAAATTACATAGTATTAAGCTGTTAAAATAAACATAGATTCCTGCTTTTACACCTATGATGTTGACTAACAAAATAAGTGTATGTATTATTTATAAGAATTATCACAGAACATAATGTTTATCAACACAGGCCTTTCGATAGATGTGACTAATAAAATGTTCTAAATGTCTACTGTGATTTTCTTTAAAATAATCCACTTAACAACATTTGAACAGATTATACAAAGTTTTTTAAAAAAATATTCGGTAGCAGCATATTCTTACTGCTACTGTATGTAGTTAGTAAATTGTTATTTCAGTCAGTTATCTACCGACAGCTGTTGAATGCAGTAACAGTTATGTATTTAAAAAAAGATAAAAGTTTAACTAATATTGTTAATAATGTAGCCGCAGAAAAATGTGTTTTAAACTACTGTGCATTAAAATTGTCAAATTGAAAAAAAAGTGGTCATAATGAAGTGAAAATAAAAAGATATTTTTAATTACTATAATACGATTCTGGCTGCTTTTAAAACTATAGATCAGTGGTCGGCAACCTACTACCCACGGGTAATTGAATTACCCACTTGGACATTTTGAGTTACCCGCCAAGAAATTACGATATTATTTTTTTTATCAAATTACTTATTGAATAATACCAAGTAACCCTCCAATAACAATATTATACGTGTGTTTTACTATTTTCTAAAAATGATTTTTTAAAAAAATAAATTGTAAAATAATATTTTTAACTTTTACACACTAACCAAATACATTTTTCAAAAAAATATTTTTTTAACCAGTCTCAAAAGGTTGTCAACCACTGCTATAGATATTTCACAAAGACTGGCTGTTCGCCGTTCTATGAAAAACAATTATTATAAAATGTTTCTCAATGTTACTGTTTTAACAAAATTACATTATAATAGGGTAAAAATAGCAACATATTTAGTTCTGCAATTTTTGTTCTACAATTTTAGAAAAGTTTCTGGAACTAAATACGTTGCTATTTTTACTTTATTATAATGGAGTTCTACCAAGTAAATGCCAAGTCAATCAATAAAATTACATTAACTCTTCAAAAATCAATCTGCTTCTTTTTGTAATCAAAACCAACCATTTAATTTCATAATTTATCATTAAAAATAACTATCATATCGACTGTGGAAAGGAATAAAGACGTAACCCACAGCTTTTTTTTATAATCACAATCTATACAACCTAGCCTTTTAGCTGCCGTAGATAATTAATAGTAATTACCTAGCACGCCGCCTATAATTGCTAATAACTCGTCTCTGGCGTGTTTAACACGAACAATTTTACGAGATATCTCGTCTGTGGCAGCCATAGAGTTAATACACATTCTGTCAAAAGGATTTAAGCTGGAAATGCCAAATTAGCTATAATTTTAGCTTTTAAGTTTAAAAAAGAAGGGCATGTGGAAATTGCGATCAAAAAAAACGACTGGAAAAAAATATTTAATTAATATCAGTTAAAGTCAATTCAAAACCAGTTTATCAGTCTACGTGCACTAAAAGTTTGTGTATATTGCATAATTTGCCATTGGCCCAAAATCATCAAAAAATGTTTTTGGGTCTCCTGTAAAATTTGTTATATGTTTGTCCTTTTTCCTTTCCACAGTCAGGGATGGGCTGGAGAGGGCTCGAAGAGGCTCGCTCGAGCCCCTTGTTAAATTAAGAAAATCATTCGTCTCAGATCAAATCAGCACCTAACTGCAATTTCTGTTAAATTTTTATACGAAGCAGACTTTGTTGCCCTTTCATTTTTTTCAAAAAATACATTTACTTTGGCTGCATAATACAATAGACCCTAACTTTTTATTGTCTATTGTCCGAAAATATTTAAAAATACCGATCTTGGATATTATATTGTCCAATATAATATTTTTATGAACCATCATATTTAGCACGTGTATACTTTTTCATTTTACGACCTTTACCGTAATTATTCTGCATACTTTGTTTTAGAATGGGTTTCTTGTATTTCTTTTGCTTTTATTATAGCTTAATTCTTGGAACTACTAAAATATACCTGTACTAAAAAGGATAAACCAAAGCTGTCAGTCACACTTGGGCTTTTGTTCAGGAAAGCGATTTTATGATTATAATTTTTTGAAATTTATTACTTGCTTAAAAGTATAGAAATGAAGACCTGTAAATGGAATTTGGCATCAAGTATTTTATTTTTGCTATATTAAAAATAAAAATACTAATTTACTACAAATTAATAAATTAATGGACTTTTGTGGTTCATGATCTAACACGTATTGTAATGCTTACATTAAGTGTTATGCAACAGTAATTTAAATAAGTGTATTTAAGAAACTAACTAAATAAGAAATAATCCTTGTCACTCTGTGGAACGTCAGCTGATGTCAGTAGAATTCTATCATAAAATTGCCGAGTTCATTGTTTTATAATTTGGATACTTTTGTAGTTCACCGTGCTTATTTTTACGTAAAGCATTTTGGGCACGTGGACGCCTAAGGGCTTTTTTTTTTTTTTGAATTAGTCTTTCCGTCAACGTACACGATTTTGAAATCTTAATAAAAATGAAATAGACTTTTTTACATTTTTAACCGGAAAAATTAAAAAAATGACCTCTGTAATTTATTCTCCAAGCAGTGGTGGGTTCAGCACATGAGAGGCCCAAGGCGCAACAAAATTTGGAGGCCCTGTTTTTCAGATAACATAAAAAACTTAAAAAATTTCATTTGAAATAATAAAAATCTGATCCAAAGTTTAAGTTTAAGGATTGTGAAAAATATAATTACGAGTAAAGAAGCAAACTTTCAATCAAGCATGTGTCATGTTTAATGATGACTAAAATCGGGTTTAATGTAAACACGAAACATTCATTTACTAAGCGTGAGTTCAAGTTCATCCGTGCTCTTGAACGCCTAAAGATGCCGAAAGGCGAAACCCGGGTCGTTAGTGGCAAAATTTGTGTGAATGTACATAATTTGAACGGTTCAAACTTTAACGTGTTGAAAGATTGATTCCATTACACTCGGTCATGTTAGTTCGAACATGTAATTTGCAAAAGAGCATTCGGTGTACTTATTCACATATTTAATTTTTTCAATGGCCACAAAAAAAAACCAACAATGAGCCCCAGGATATGTATCATCCATGGTGTAAAGGCATTATGGCTGAGATTTACCGAGCCCCTTGTTAAGATATTAGCAGCCCATGGCTGTCCACAGTCGATATATAAACTACATATATAGAGTCTATTATCTTAATATCATCAAAAGCACGGCTGTGGAGTCGGAGTCGTGAAAAATGTGTGGCAAGCAAATATTTTTTTGTACTATATGTAGAGTATGATTATTTATAAATTTTATATTTACATAATATTTTATATGTAAATATTCATATAGCGAGAGCGATGAGCTGACTACCGGTATTATCTTAGCACTATCTTTCTATCGCTGCTCTCTTGAAACGAGAGGTAAAGCAGCTGAGTAATAAGTAATAACAACGACGCGCTAGACGTGTTCTTAGCATCCGACGAGTTAATAATTCTAGTTTAAGCCGGTTAGCCGCTTTATTTATTTGAAAAAACAGAAAACCAGTTAGTTGCTTTGGGCGGTTAATTGGATGCCCTACTTACAATAAGCAATTCAAAGGTGTTCAGTAATATATTCATATATGAACTTGGGACTAAAGATTTGCATCGCTTTATCTGCTATATCCTTGGAGTTTCTTTTGTTTATTATGGATAATTATAAATTATAATAAATATAATTATAACCCAGGTCGATTTGGTTATTAAAATAAACTAGCTGTAAGCCCGTTGCCCAGCAACGTGAGATTTTTGTTGCATAGTATTTAATTTAATTTAATTTTATGTTATTTTATTTTATGGTATTTTATTTTATTTTATTTCATTTCATTTTTTTTTTTTTTATTTTATTTTATTTTTTTTTATTGAATTTAATTTAATTTAATTATATTTTATTTTAATATATTTTATTTTTATAGTTAGCAGATATTTCGTAAATTATTTAATATTTGGAATAATGTTTAAGTTTGCTAACAACAATTTTTCGTATTAGCAGAAACTTCGTAAATTACTTAATTTTTAGAATAATGTTCAAGTTTGCTGACAACTATTTTTCGTAGTAGCAGAAATTTCGTGAATTATTGAATTTTTGGAAAAAAAAAGTTTGATAACAACCATTTTTCGTAGTAGCCGAAATTTCGTAAATGATTTAATATTTGGAATAATGTTCAAGTTTGCTAACAACCATTTTTCGTAGTAGCATAAATTTCGTAAAATATTGATTTTTTGGAATAAAGTTTAAGTTTGCTAACAACCATTTTTCGTAGTAGCAGAAATTTCGTAAATTATTTAATATTTGGAATAATGTTCAAGTTTGCTAACAACCATTTTTCGCAGTAGCATAAATTTCGTGAAATATTTAATTTTTGGAATAAAGTTAAAGTTTGCTAACAACCAATTTTCGTAGTAGCCGAAATTTCGTAAATTATTGAATTTTTGGAATAAAGTTTAAGTTTGCTAACAACCATTTTTCGTAGTAGCAGAAATTTCGTAAATTATTGAATTTTTGGAATAATGTTCAAGTTTGCTAACAGCCATTTTTCGTAGTAGCAGAAATTTCGTAAATTATTTAATATTTGGAATAATGTTTAAGTTTGCTAACAACCATTTTTCGTAGTAGCAGAAATTTCGTAAAATATTTAATTTTTAGAATAATGTTTAAGTTTGCTAACAACCATTTTTCGTAGGAGCAGAAATTTCGTAAATTATTTAATATTTGGAATAATGTCCAAGTTTGCTAACAACCATTTTTCGTAGGAGCAGAAATTTCGTAAATTATTTAATTTTTGGAATAATGTTGAAGTTTGCTAACAACCATTTTTCGTAGTAACAGAAATTTAGTAAATTATTCAATTTTTGGAATAAAGTTTAAGTTTGCTAACAACCATTTTTCGTAGTAGCAGAAATTTCGTAAATTATTGAATTTTTGGAATAATGTTCAAGTTTGCTAACAACCATTTTTCGTTGGAGCAGAAATTTCGTAAATTATTTAATATTTGGAATAATGTCCAAGTTTGCTAACAACCATTTTTCGTAGTAGCAGAAATTTCGTAAATTATTGAATTTTTGGAATAATGTTTAAATTTGCTAACAACCATTTTTCGTAGTAGCAGAAATTTCCTAAATTACTTAATTTTTGGAATAATGTTTAAGTTTGCTAACAACCATTTTTCGTAGAAGCAGAAATTTCGTAAATTATTGAATTTTTGGAATAATGTTTAAATTTGCTAACAACCATTTTTCGTAGTAGCAGAAATTTCCTAAATTACTTAATTTTTGGAATAATGTTTAAGTTTGCTAACAACCATTTTTCGTAGAAGCAGAAATTTCGTAAATTATTGATTTTTTAGAATAATGTTTAAGTTTGCTAACAACCATTTTTCGTAGTAGCAGAAATTTCGTAAATTATTGATTTTTTGGAATAATGTTTAAGTTTGCTAACAACCATTTTTCGTAGTAGCAGAAATTTCGTAAATTATTGAATTTTTGGAATAAAGTTTATGTTTGCTAACAACCATTTTTCGTAGTAGCAGAAATTACGTAAATTATTTAATTGTTGGAATAATGATTAAGTTTGCTAACAACCATTTTTCGTAGTAGCAGAAATTTCGTAAATTATTTAATTTTTGGAATAATGTTAAAGTTTGCTAACAATCACCTTTCGTAGTAGCAGAAATTTTGTAAATTACTTAATTTTTGGAATAATGTTTAAGTTTGCCAACAATTATTTTTCGGATTTTAAATTATTTAACAATTATTTCCAATAAAAATCAAAAGATCAAATCCAATTTTTCAATAAAAAATCAGTTGCACATTTTGTCCAAGTGTATGAAAAAAGCAAAATATTATTCTATCATATATCCATATCATAATTTGAATATTCTTAATGTATTAAAGAATTCTAACAGATTTTCAAGGTCAGACGTGAAAAGATTCATCATTATGATTCAATTGATCAAATCCGCTCCAAAAAATATTAGTCTCACATCGACTCACACGATCAGACGATTCATTTCGATAGCCCTATAATCATAGTTTGCAATAGTCGAATTAAAGTCTTTGATTATTCGAATATTATGATGTATGGTGATACAATACTTTAGCTCTACACCAAGAAATATCAAATTTTCAAACGTGGCGATATCAGAACATTCACGCCCGGTTTAAAATAAGCCGCTCCCATTGGATAGAACAACATTTCAAAAATGTGCTGTTCAGAATAAATCGAAATCATTGGTCTGTACCTTACTGCGGACGTCCTTACAGACAGACCTTATCGGCTATTAATGTTAAGATATTAAATTTATATGATAATTTTACTTGAAGTGTTCTTGTCCATTTAGATCACAAATGCACAACCCGCAGCATGTTTTTGAAAATTTCAAGTCCAAATTTTTTTTCTTAAAATTGAAATCAACGTTTTTTTAAGTAAATCTTGCATTTAGTAATCGATAACGAGTATAATTAGTGTCTTTCAAAACGTAAGTATGCTGCAACCTATTTGACAGAACTATTTGACAGAACATAATTTATTTGTTTGCAAGCTTTTTTGTTGATGAAACAAAATAAATCGGTTCATCAAAATTAAAATTTTGATGCGATTTTACAGCTTACTACTGCAAATATTAAATCAAATTCTAAAGAATTAGCGTAAAATTTAAAAAGACAAAGATCGCAATAACTTTTGAATTAGAAATAAACATTTATCAATATTTAATATAAATGAGTATGTACATAAAATTTAATCTTTTTATGCTGCTCACTAGAGGAAAAAGGTTGTGCATGCCTGAATATCACACAATTAAAAAATATTATATTTTAAAATAAATCTAAAAATATATCACGGTATAAGCTCATCTGTTTTTAGTCTTCACGTGGAAAAAAAATAACCAGTTTTAATTTTTTTATGGTGAAGAAATAATCTTAGTAATTTTGCTTTGCAGAGTTATAATTATTTCAACTTTATGACGTCACCCTTCCAATACTATATTATATATAGTCTGTAAATTTCAAATAATTTTATTCAGTGCAAATCTAACTTAAGTTTCATCTGAATATATTTAACGATACAGTTTTTTTCAATCTGGAATTTATTTTGTTGCATATTAAATACCATACAATAAATCTACTTTTAACTTCACAGTTTTAAAAATAAGTTTTTATTAATTGAAAATAATTAATTAACATCTAATTACGTTTTTAACTAAACCGTATTGATAGGTAAGAAACACAACGGCGTGTTATAAAAAGTCGATTTTGCAGGAGAGGTAAAACAAACTTTTTTTTTGTTTCATTAATTTTTTTTTTTGACGAATCAAAGAATGGTAGAAAAATGAAATTTTCAATTTTTCTTGTGTTAACATTTCTTTTTCGAGTAATTGAAAAAAACAAAATGTTCGTGGTTCTGATGACATATAAAAATACTGTTTTTAAAAAAGTCCGCCCTCTCACGCTACGTCTTACCTGGGCAAAGTCACTGCAAACGCGATTGGAACACGGCTTAAAGCGAATCAAAATATCAAACAAACTGATCGTTGCGCTCGTTTTGTCATGTGGACACTTTGGAGCGGCGGAGACCATTTGATATTTTCGTGCCGCACCGAGTTGCTTTGCATTCACTTTGATTTCGTCCACGTAAGACATACAGTTACATTTTTGTATTACGGTAATGCTTCCCATAATGCGAGATCTCATAAGGCGAATACCGAAAATATTTGCAGCAATGTTTCACAGGACGCGAACGCCTTCGAGCTTAGTTGCTATGTTTTCAGATGTAGGCAAAAGGCAAGGTCACGGATTCGAGTCTCAGTACGGACTGTTTTATAAATTGATCTTTCAATAGATATATGAATTTCTACTCGAAGACATAGATGTATGTGATGTATTAAACTCCCTTAAGCCGAAAAAATAATTATAATTAAATTCACCAAATATTTTCATAAAATTGATGAGAGGTAACTTATTTTGAACCTAAAAACATTCATGGTAAATACTTACAATTGAGTCGTCTGGTATCAAAAGCAGAACTATCCCATATATGTAAAAAATAAACTAATGCTGTCACATTATTCTGCTGGTTATAGTGCATGGGCTAGAAATTAAAAAAATGTTTAAAAATCAAATAAATGTGGTACAAAAACGCAAAAGAAAATGATGCTTGGTATCAAAAGCAGAACCGTTGGAAACAAAAACAGTTTGGTTAGTCAGGATTTCGACAAATCGCAGAGTAACTTTAAGTGATGTCCCAAGTTGCACTCGTTGATGAGCTATGTTTAAAATTGAGTTTAAATTGATAAAACTCAAAAAGCCAACAATACGTTTTTCGTGTTCTTCTCGCAACTTGGAAAAATGGATAGTTCTACTCTTGATACTATATGACTCAATTAGTGTACAATCATTTAATCACTGTTCGTTCAACGAGTGCCGAATCTGAGAGAGTTTTTTCTGCAACTGGATTTATTTTACACAAAGATCTAATCAAGGTTGAGTGATTCCCGCATAGATATAAAGGTAACCGTTTGAGTAAATTCATAATATTTTCTTTCGGTCACAACACTTCAGGTAACTAAATACAAACATGCATGTTTTTTCAAGTAGCAGTAGGCAGTCAAATATCACAAAATATGATAATATTGTATTGTAAATATTTATACTGCTCTCTGTTGTGCTGTCATCGTGCTTTCTATCATGCTAGGGATTTGTTTGATTTTGCTGAAGAAAGTATTCTGTTCAAAAAATAACACTCAGGGTCAGTAGTTTTATGATTATTATTGCAGACCAACATCTGTCACACGTACGTACAATAATCAAATTTTACGGCCATCTGAAATATGCAAGATTCTCAAACTATATATTTTTTTTGAATGAATTAAATCTGCTTGTTTCCAGTCTCAAGTCTCGGGTTATTTTATTTAAATGTCTGGCGAAAAGCAAAGAAATCGATTCTTGAAAATTTATTCTCGGCTTGTCTCAACACAGAATCTCTAATATGAACATTATTCAAGATATTACTCAATTAAGTAATCCTTAACAGTTGACAAATAACACAGATACATCAATCTGAGCTTGAACTGAATCGCACTATATCTGCCAATGTCCAAGCTTGTAAAAACAGTGATCAATTTTTGGTGCATTAAATTCTTTTACGCCATCAATAAAATTGATTACATATTCACATTACAGTTCTATTCACCACATGTATCAGTGGAAATTATCATCTCTTTGCCATTTGGCTCTTTCAATATAAAAAATATTTAGAAAAAGACACCAAGAAAAACTTATTATAGACAAGATAGATCTTATTATAGACACGACTTCGACTGAGCTTCGTTTTTCAATTCTTTCATGCTACATATCATTTACAGCTTTTCTTGTTGTTACAATATAGATCAGCGCTTCCCATAAAATTTTGTACAACAGCACCCTAAATTTGAAAAAAGTAATCTGCGGGCCTCCCTCAATACAAAACATTTTCTGCGGAGGCCCCCAATTTGGGAAGCACTGATATGGATTGTAAAATTGTAAATGGCCAAATTTTGTTTATAAAATTAATACGCTTTTTTTTCGATGGGAAATATCAACGGCTTTTAATTAAACTTTACAAGGTGTTCATCTTTTTCCATATACCTGGTTTTAAAATCAGTCAATAATTTAAGATTGCTCCTGTTGATTCACTGGGTTTTGTTTTCATTTATTAAAATTGTCACAAACATCGTTCCGCGGTTGAAGAAGTTTTATGTGAAAACATGTTTTGAATACATCTTTGTGAGCAAAATACTACAGCATTCTTCACATTTAATTTTGTTTGACTCAAACATTTTTGCTACATTAAAGTCACCAGCCAAAGTATTCATAAATCAAGTACATGCAACAATAATTCGTTTGTGTGTTTCCAATCTTTTCTATCAAATCAGATACGTTTTACATTATTTCACTAACCATAGTATATGCAGAAATACGTCTGCGTGCAACCCATCAAAGTTAACAATTCTGCCTACTTAACTTAAAAACAAATCTGTTGTGTTATTCGCCAATAGAACTATGTAGTAAATAATAATTCTTATATGACATATTCGGCTGTTGCCAAATTTTAAACTGAATTTAATTGAAAATATTCTGAATTACGTTTTTTTTTAAATTCTTCTCTTGATAGATTATTTGCTGAAAAGTCAAATTATTTTCGGTGAAACAAACTAGCTTTTGAATAGGACACACGGTCATTTAAGTGAAATATTTTTTAGTAAAATTACATTCAAAATCATTTCAATAGACCAAAAATTGGTTTTATAATATGAATAATGTGATGGAAATAGAATCACCCGAATCTGGAGGCAGTGTGAGGAACCAATATATTGCTTCTATGCTGAGTAAGTATGCCATTGTGTTTTTTTAATCCATCTCCAAACTTCTCATTAACAATTCAAACACATATGACATGCACAGCACGCGCACCAAAACCATTTTCAGGGTCTGGCATAAACAATGATCTGTTTTATCATAATTAATAAAAGTAGTAGTTGTTCACTGACTCCATTCAAATAAATTGAGATCTACAAAGATTAAATTACAATTAGGTCCTCTTTTAGCCCAAAAAAATTGTCTTCATGTTCTTCGGTTGGGACTTATTCTGTAGCTCATGTGGTGTTGATTCAATAAAATTGTGTTGTTAAACTTGATATCTTGTATTTATTATTCATTTCCATTACCTACCACTATTTCCATTAAAAAAACATATCGTTGATATACTAACAGAAGGCGATAAGTCAAAAAATCTTGTTTTGAGATAATCATGAAATTTTAACATCACTATTTATGCACTTTATACACTTTTTGTAAAAACTTCATGAAATTCGATAATGATTAACGAATTTGATTCATATATTCAAAAGCATTAAGTTATTTATAGTTTTTTTGTTACCAAAAATAACTTTAATCGGAATAGAAAAAAAATATGTAAAAATACACAAAATATAGCTGAACCTATTTTTTCAAAATATACGGCATGTTAAAATTTATCTATCTATAATTTATCTGCTTTTGACTTAACACCTTCTGCCAGTATAACAACAATATGTTCCGTCCATGAAAAAGAAGATGTATTTCAAGTATATGACCCTGAAAGGTTAAAAAGATAAAGATTGGTTGTTAATGAATCACTCAATGCACCCTTGTAGTAATTTAGTAATATTTTTATTGGATATAAGAGTATTTTTTCATTTCAGTGAGTCTCACCGCATTCAGCTATGGCTCTACAGTAGGTTGGCTATCACCATCTCTGCCGACCTTGAAGAGCGACAGTTCCCCTTTAGGTAACCCTCTCAGAGAGGAAGACATTTCATTACTGGCATCGCTTCTTTATGCGGGTTCCATGGTGGGGACACCGATGTTTGGATTCATCACCGACAGATTCGGAAGGAAAGTTGCTGGATTAGCTTGTGCAATACCTCTTGTGGTAAAAGTTTGCAGTCTGTTATATCTACTATAAAAATTACAAGGTTGACTGACTCACAGGATATTCTCTCTTTATATGAACAGCTTCCTAAATAAATATTTCAATGCTGTGGTGGCAACTGGTTGCTTACACAATTTTACAGGAGAGCAAACACAATTTTTTTAAATCAGTCTTAAAAGCAGGGCTGTGGAGTAGTTAAAAAATAAAATTACCCCGACTGCCACTGTAAATTCAAAAATTAAGTTTTAAAAAATTGTGAAAAACATTTTTTTCTCCATTGAAATGGTCTTACAATTTTTTCAATTATTTCTTTTCCTCTAGTACATACCGTCATTATTTCACCAATCGTTGCGATGAATAGGCTACTTTACAAATATATTTCGCTTACTTATACTGTATGTATAATACTTACGGATTACAACTTCCTCGGTGAACGTGGATGTGAATTCTTCGTATCGGTATTTTATCTCATTATCTCGATAAAGAATTAAGAAATTCTTCAATTTACCCAAGTGTGGTTTATACTTATTAACCTTAAGACAAATACAAGAATCTGAATTTTCAATAGGTAATCTGCTTCTTACTTAGCCCTTTAAAGTGGAGTGCTGCCATTTATTTTCATGTGCAGTGGAATCTCTTTCATCATTCATACTGAGGGCCTAACACTTATGGAATATTACAAAAATAAAAACAATTTTTCCCACAATAAATAACTAAAATTCAATTAATCTGTTTCCAGCCACTAAAAATGGTACGAAAATGTCGTTGAAACATTATCTTTATTATAATAAATAGTGAAAGTGGAAGAGGAGGAAGGTTATTATTGTTAAAAAAAGAGTCACTGTCAATTTAAACATCTGAACATTCTGATCACAGGGTCCACTTTGCCGATAATTCAGTAGCACTCGATTTAAAAAAGAACTTGTACGATGTTAACTGTTTTTGTCTGCGTTTTAAAACTTTCGTGAAATTTTCAATCACATCGTCGTTGAATGTATTTATATTTTGGTTTACTATTGCAACATTTGGATTCTACTTTTCAACCATATTCTGCATTTTGGCCCAATTAAACAGCATTTCAATAATGCTCTAAAACTCTGAATATCTCTTTCTGACTCACATTCTGGCAATATTTTCCTTCAGACCGAGAGACATTGGCAGTTCTCCCGTAGATGGAATCGATTATCCTCACACAATCAAAAATATTGGAATGATCTTAACAAAATTCTCTTAGCGTAAGTTCACTTGCCAATATCACCTCAAAACAACTTTGAAACAGAGATTCAGTTTTAAAAAAAAATGACCATGACCTGCCGATCCATTGGCTGTATTAGAAGGTAGTTATTTAATATAAATATACCTGTTCTTCTTTTAAACCATTTTGCAGATTACATTTATAAAAAAATAAACCTTGAATCTAACTAATTTGAATTGTTTGAATTTTGTACTTTTCCATGAGTTTTGTCGCTAACGACCCGGGTTTCGCCTTTCGGCATCTTCAGGCATTCCAAGTGCACGGATATACTTGAACTGACGCGTAGTAAACAGTTTGTATCGTTTATATACAAAAATTTAAGTAGATCACTAAGTTAAAAGGCTATTAAAATGTAAATTAGCGAAAATTGAATCTAACGTAAAAATGAATACCATATTTCAAATGAATTTTAGTAATAATAATTACTTTACTATATAATTAAATTTTAAATTAAATTTTTTAAATTAAATTTTCATCTATCAAATAAAAGCACTGAAATTATTCATGTTATTTAGAGACCATTAAATTTTTAATCGCTAATCGTATTTTTAGTAAAAATAAGTTGTTGTTTGTACAATCATTAAAAACCAGTTTATAAAATAAACTAGTATATAGCTAAATAAAGTAAAAAACTTGTTAATGCCTAAAACAGTAAAAAATAAATAAATCCTCAACTTTTAAACACGTGTACAAATAGATGATAAAAGATGAAATTTTAATTAAATATAAAACTGCATTTAACTAAAAGTTGTCTGCTTATATTGTGTTCAATAATTGTACTTTGGTCGTGCTCTGAATCATTTATTTTCTAATTTTCGTTATTTTAGCATTCTATTAGATTCACTTTCTGATAATCTTGGTTCAATTAATCGACCAAAACAACCCAAAATTGATGATATTGAAAGAAAAATCTAATATCTTTAAACTCTTTAATTGTTACTTTTGATGGATTCGGCGGGTAACTTTGCGAAAGTTCATTTTAATATAAAATAACTTTGATTATTTCACGTATTGTGCTACATACTGTGACACGTGTTTCGCCTCTTTCAGAGGCATCCTCAGACAATCTTACTTTTGCAAATGCTTGTTTAAGTATGAATGATTTTAATTTTACTATTCTGATATATTATAAAAATAAAATAAAAAACGGGAGGCAAGGAGGGGATGATAGAAAAACAAGCAAACAAAAGAAACAGGCATGCCTGAAGAAAAATATTGAATTTTTATTTTTTTACAGATATCCTTTGTCCTCCAACTGACAGCTAAATCAGTATCTCCAATGTTAGCCGCTAGGTTCATATCCGGCCTAGGAGGAGCAGGTGCTCCATTGGTGTCGCTGCTCTACGCTTCAGAAGTGGCCAACTCCAATTGCAGGGGGCAATTGGGCGCCATTGTTGTCCTAGCAATCAATGCAGGAATATTATTCTCCTACATTGTGGGATCGTATGTTGACTATTATGCATTCATTTGGATTCTGCTCATCATTCCGCTTCTGTTTTTAATCAGCTTCTGTAGGATGCCGGAAACGCCATCATTTTTGGTGAAGAAGGGAAATTTTGATGTGAGGAAACATTTCAGCAGTCAATGCGTCCAATGAAACATTCCTATTTTTTTTATTATGCCAGTTACCGAAAGGGCCCAAGTGTGCTTGATGATAAATGAGACAACTTAATACGGTGAAGCCCCCCGGACTTGGCCTTCAGCCAATCTCAAAAGTGATAAAGTTGTGTCAGATGACTTAGAAAATGGTGACCTAATTTATTGATAGAGTGGCGAGAATTTGGCAAGATCGCATAAGTTCATCATGGTTCTTATAGACCTTAGTCTAAAACACAGGTTCCCAACCTGGGGTCGCGGCCCACTTGGGGGTCCCACAAGGGTTTTCTGGGGAGTTGCCAACTTTTTTCGATTATGGATTTGAACAACAAAAGGAGTTTCGGGGACAATCCGGGGAAAAAGTATAGCAAATCGAGGATTTCAAATTCCTCGGGGGGGGATCGCCTAGTCACATGGCTTTTATAAAAAGGGGTCGCCATCCGAGAAAGGTTGGGAACCTATGGTCTAAAAGAACCAAAAATAGTTTTTTATGACTTCTCTATCAACTAATTTTAAAGAAGTAGACAGCAAATATATTATGCCATAATATACACCGATCGGCCAGTTCATAAGAAAGACAACTCCAAAAAATCGTATTTGTAGTTAAATATACATTCATGTGTTTTTGTGCTCTATTGTGTCCAGTAATCAGATAATTAAAAAACGACACAAAAAAATGCTAGTCAACGGCGAGCGCTACTAATCGATGATAAGCAACTTCTTGTTAACTAAATGAAAACTTGGTTCCAACAGTACGGCACTACGTGCCACACAGCACATGCTACATTGATATTCTGCAAGATTGAGCGTTCTTATTTAAAGACCCTTTAGTTTAATCTGTATTTTTTTCATCCTCTTTTTTTAAATGATTTTTATCATTAAACAACATTGCTTTTAGGTAGCAATGAAATCTATCGCTTGGCTAAGGAATGTTCCCGAAGACAGCAGAATTGTTCGTCAGATATTGGCAAGACTGCAGCATGACCAGACACTTGCTGATCAGAGCATAGAGGAGATTGCTTCTCTCAAGGAAATCTGTAAGTATTCTTCACCGTGTAGATTGACAAATGTGATAAATCAAATACAATAAAACATAAACAAGCGGTAATCACAGCGATATTTCCTGCTCATGTAAATTTACATTTCAAACACTTATTTTTCCTATTTGATATTCAAAATTAAACACCGTTTCAAGACACAAATTGAAAAAGTCACAACTAACATTTCAAATTTGTTTGCAAAACATTTTGTTTTTCAGAAGAAATAAATAGAAAGAAAAATATGATCATTTAACTACTAAAAATTTGGAACCAAAGGGTAAGATGTAAATAAAATTCATATTTAAAGCTGAATTTAACACTTCACAGTGTTCATTTTCAAGATAACCTATATAGGTACACTCAAAACACAGTTGACAATAGTTTTGAGTGTAGTAATGCAAAAATAGTCACTTTGACCTTTAATCAGCATAAAGAATTGAGACACATTTCACAACTCTGAAGCTTAGATTGGAAGCAAACATGCAAAAATACAAAGATTCGGCTATAAACATAAGAAATAAGTAACCATGTCTAAATGTATATTTTAGTGTTCTCGTCGATAACCATAAAAGCATTCGCAATATGCGCAATCATGATCACAATACAAGGTTGCGTTGGCATGTTTGCTATCATGAGCTATGCATCATTAATATTCGGAGAAGCCGGTGGTGATCTTTCTCCAAACACCTCTGCGATTATCTTAGCTACACTTCAAATATTCGGTTCCTACCTCTCCACTGTATTGATTGAGAGGATAGGAAGAAAGGTCAGTAGATATTTTTATAATTTACCTGTTAACAAATACAGCTCTACACTGTGGCATATTCAATTCATCTGAAAAAAGTTAATGCAAACGACGCTAAAGAATTTTTATATTTCCAGGGTACTCAATGTTGTACCTGCCAAATCGCTACGGATGTACAGCCTTTACTGGGCGTATTTCGCGGCACATTAGCATTAAGTGTTTTCAATTGATTGCAAGGATTGTCTTAGGGACAGTTTCCCAAGATTAGGCTGATATACACATTATAACAGATTACATTATTTGTAGCATGTAGAAAAATACTAAATGTCATTTTACTACCACAATATAAACTATGATAAAATATGATTATTTTAGTTGCTGTTTATTTCATCCGCTGCTGTGGTATCTCTGGGAATGGCTACACTTGGAACATACTTTTACTACAAAGAGAACAAGTATGATGTCTCTTATTTTGGTTGGGTACCACTTATGGCACTCTCCCTTGCTGTGATGATGTTCTCTGTGGGTGTAGGTCCTGTTCCCTTTGTCATCACTTCAGAGGTCTTCATGGTACAGGTATATTTGAAAACTTTAATATAATAATTTATCCATCAGGCTTGGCCCGGTCTAAGATCAATGCTTACCTACTAACTTATTTTGTGCTTAAATGATGTCCATTTTGTGTCCATGTTCAGTGGGTCGCACTGAGTACTTTGAGTGCTATTTGTAGCACTCAAAGCATTTCTCAGTAGCACTTTCAGTTTCAGCAGACATTTCTCAGTGGATCTTTATAAGAATTTTAAAAAAATGACTTTTTTCTTTTTTTTAAAATTTATTTTGCTGCTAATAAGCTTGATTATAATCTTAACATTAATAGCCGATAAGGTCTGTCTGTAAGGACGTCCGCAGTAAGGTACAGACCAATGATTTCGATTTATTCTGAACAGCACATTTTTGAAATGTTGTTCTATCCAATGGGAGCGGCTTATTTTAAACCGGGCGTGAATGTTCTGATATCGCCACGTTTGAAAATTTGATATTTCTTGGTGTAGAGCTAAAGTATTGTATCACCATACATCATAATATTCGAATAATCAAAGACTTTAATTCGACTATTGCAAACTATGATTATAGGGCTATCGAAATGAATCGTCTGATCGTGTGAGTCGATGTGAGACTAATATTTTTTGGAGCGGATTTGATCAATTGAATCATAATGATGAATCTTTTCACGTCTGACCTTGAAAATCTGTTAGAATTCTTTAATACATTAAGAATATTCAAATTATGATATGGATATATGATAGAATAATATTTTGCTTTTTTCATACACTTGGACAAAATGTGCAACTGATTTTTTATTGAAAAATTGGATTTGATCTTTTGATTTTTATTGGAAATAATTGTTAAATAATTTAAAATCCGAAAAATAATTGTTGGCAAACTTAAACATTATTCCAAAAATTAAGTAATTTACAAAATTTCTGCTACTACGAAAGGTGATTGTTAGCAAACTTTAACATTATTCCAAAAATTAAATAATTTACGAAATTTCTGCTACTACGAAAAATGGTTGTTAGCAAACTTAATCATTATTCCAACAATTAAATAATTTACGTAATTTCTGCTACTACGAAAAATGGTTGTTAGCAAACATAAACTTTATTCCAAAAATTCAATAATTTACGAAATTTCTGCTACTACGAAAAATGGTTGTTAGCAAACTTAAACATTATTCCAAAAAATCAATAATTTACGAAATTTCTGCTACTACGAAAAATGGTTGTTAGCAAACTTAAACATTATTCTAAAAAATCAATAATTTACGAAATTTCTGCTTCTACGAAAAATGGTTGTTAGCAAACTTAAACATTATTCCAAAAATTAAGTAATTTAGGAAATTTCTGCTACTACGAAAAATGGTTGTTAGCAAATTTAAACATTATTCCAAAAATTCAATAATTTACGAAATTTCTGCTTCTACGAAAAATGGTTGTTAGCAAACTTAAACATTATTCCAAAAATTAAGTAATTTAGGAAATTTCTGCTACTACGAAAAATGGTTGTTAGCAAATTTAAACATTATTCCAAAAATTCAATAATTTACGAAATTTCTGCTACTACGAAAAATGGTTGTTAGCAAACTTGGACATTATTCCAAATATTAAATAATTTACGAAATTTCTGCTCCAACGAAAAATGGTTGTTAGCAAACTTGAACATTATTCCAAAAATTCAATAATTTACGAAATTTCTGCTACTACGAAAAATGGTTGTTAGCAAACTTAAACTTTATTCCAAAAATTGAATAATTTACTAAATTTCTGTTACTACGAAAAATGGTTGTTAGCAAACTTCAACATTATTCCAAAAATTAAATAATTTACGAAATTTCTGCTCCTACGAAAAATGGTTGTTAGCAAACTTGGACATTATTCCAAATATTAAATAATTTACGAAATTTCTGCTCCTACGAAAAATGGTTGTTAGCAAACTTAAACATTATTCTAAAAATTAAATATTTTACGAAATTTCTGCTACTACGAAAAATGGTTGTTAGCAAACTTAAACATTATTCCAAATATTAAATAATTTACGAAATTTCTGCTACTACGAAAAATGGCTGTTAGCAAACTTGAACATTATTCCAAAAATTCAATAATTTACGAAATTTCTGCTACTACGAAAAATGGTTGTTAGCAAACTTAAACTTTATTCCAAAAATTCAATAATTTACGAAATTTCGGCTACTACGAAAATTGGTTGTTAGCAAACTTTAACTTTATTCCAAAAATTAAATATTTCACGAAATTTATGCTACTGCGAAAAATGGTTGTTAGCAAACTTGAACATTATTCCAAATATTAAATAATTTACGAAATTTCTGCTACTACGAAAAATGGTTGTTAGCAAACTTAAACTTTATTCCAAAAAATCAATATTTTACGAAATTTATGCTACTACGAAAAATGGTTGTTAGCAAACTTGAACATTATTCCAAATATTAAATAATTTACGAAATATCTGCTAACTATAAAAATAAAATATATTAAAATAAAATATAATTAAATTAAATTAAATTCAATAAAATAAAATAAAATAAAATAAAATAAAATAAAATAAAATAAAATGAAATGAAATAAAATAAAATAAAATACCATAAAATAAAATAACATAAAATTAAATTAAATACTATGCAACAAAAATCTCACGTTGCTGGGCAACGGGCTTACAGCTAGTCGTAGTAAATTCATAAACTATTCGAGTTGATATAAAAAATATTTCCTTTTGCCAAGTACATACACTATTTACATTGTCATTGTTATGAAGCGAGCCACTTTAAATTTTGTCTGAGTTTCGAGTTGGCTGCGACAGGCCATCCGTAATTTAACCAATCTAACTGTTAATAAATATTTGTATTATTTGTATTTAGCTATAATTTATTAACACACTATAAGCGGGCTTTGGTAATAACTAACTGGTACGTACAGCGGGCGAAAATCGGCGGCAGGTGAAATAAAATCAATTTTTACAATAATCGCTCTATCTTCCAAACCAGGGGTTAATTTTTAATGAAATACTTACCACATGTAGGTGCTTACTTCTGCATTTGTTTTTCAACGATTAATTTAGAATTTAATTTTTAACGCGAATATTCAGACAAATTATCGGCAAATATTTCGTCATCATTTAAGGTTTAAAAAATGTTAAATAAAACACAAACGAATGATAAAGATGTGTTTCAAAACTAAATTTAAATCTGGGTTTTTTCAAATTCGACGCACACATGTTATGTTTTTTTCTACACGCATATGTGAAACGGGCTGTGCATAATACGCTTCAAATGCATTTTGACGGCTTACCAAGTCTCGCTTTTTTGTTCACTCGACAGAAGGGTAATCTAGTGTTAGAAGGAAGCAAGTATATTTTTGGAATCGTCATATTAATTAATATTTACATTCATAAAACAAACGACCAAATATGTTTTAAGGACTTCATTACAATAGCTGAGATGTCGTCTTTTCTGTTCACACCAAAAGAAATTTAAATGCACGAATAAGACAGACATATTTTAACACTCTCGATCCCTTAACCATAAATAATTATCACAACCTACAACACAACACACAAAATCTCATAAAAAAATTGCAAGAGTATATGTATGTGATTCATATAATATGAAGTGTTGGTATATAAAGGAAACGAAGTATGTATTATTATTTTTTTGTTGATGCATGTGTAAGCTGTAAATGTCCTCAAGAGAGGTATGTATATAATAATCATATTAAATAGTTGAGTAGATATACGTAATCCAGCTTTAAAGCGGATCTGGCACAAAAGGTAGAACTACCTTTCCCGCCGTTGAGTAGCAGTCGAGTTAGCGGGTAGAACTACCTTTCCCGCTCAATGTGTGTTAATAAGAAGGACATATGCTCCACATTGGGCGCGGACATGAATTTTAAAAATTAATACATTTGTGATTTAATTTTACTAATACTGTTAAACTCGTATATACCGTATGGCGAACAAATAATGTGATAATTAATTTATATTTATAATAACAAATTTAACATTGGAAAATTGGCTCTTAGCTTAA
Source organism: Himalopsyche tibetana (assembly GCA_030503985.1). Taxonomy (NCBI): domain Eukaryota; kingdom Metazoa; phylum Arthropoda; class Insecta; order Trichoptera; family Rhyacophilidae; genus Himalopsyche; species Himalopsyche tibetana. The sequence goes on from JAPJYX010000024.1 coordinate 10,432,685, forward strand.
AACTGATGTGCACCACTGTTTTACATTACCCCAAATGAATTTGTTATCATCGATATCAAAAAAGTTAATGTTTCAAATGAATGAAATAACTGTTATTCATTTGAGGATAAAGCATTGTTTTATTTTAATACACATTGTCATTTGTATATAGATGTTTGAAATAATAGAAAACAAAATATTCGACACAATTATATCTTTGAACTTGAAATCACTCGAGTCAGATCAGTCACTCGAGGAGAAGACTTAGCAAACATCCTCTACTTAAACCGTCTGCTTGCTGAGAAGAGCCCTCACGCTAGGTTATGTTTACAGCCTTTCCTTTTATTATCATATTTGGCGACATTGTGTTTAAGGATTTCATTAGGTGAACTTTTCAATAATTAAATCAATCGATTTCAGGTCAGGGGCATCGCAACAACAACAATCGTCTTATGGCTTTGGATGACCGCATTTGTGGTGGCCCAATTTTACAGCTCAGCTGTCGGACGGTTGGGAACCTACGGAACTTTTTGGGGCTTCGCTATCATAGCAGCGACCGGGGCCGTATTCACCGTGTTATTTGTTCCCGAGACAAAAGGAAAGCCCTTAGATGAAATTTTGAATGACTTTTCCAACAAGGACAGATTCAGGATACCACAAGCGAGTGTCCGAAAATCTCTTGAAAATTCTACACTGATATGAAATTTAGCTTTCCCCGTCAAAACGACTTTTTCAATTTTGATTGCTTCTAAGAATCCTAAGGTCCTGATTTGTTGAAACTTTATTTTAAATCTTGCGATTGATACAAAAATAATGTTACATTACAACCAGTTACTAAAATCTGGTACTTTTAAAATTGCCAATATACCTGCCATCTGTAAGTCTATCATATTCTAGCATTCGTACGATGCTAATATATCGATAATATTTGTTGTTTTAGTGATAGAAGTACTTATGGAAGAAATCAATTTGTACAGAATGTAATGTGTTCATAAACATACATTATTAATTAATGATTTGTTAAATTATTCACCTTTAATTAATACATTAAATATGTTATTGAATTACAATAAAACAAATTTATTATTTTATCCGGAATTTTCACTGCTGTGTTCTAATGCAACCTTTTTTCTCTCCTTCGTTATTGATGCTTCAAAGTCGCTAATTTTCTTAATAACTTGAAATACCTAAAACCACCGGTTCATTTTGTAAACAACACTCTCTTGTCACTGTCCTAAAAAATCTGTGATTTGCCTTTTATTTTTAGTAATTTCCTTAATATGAACGGTGGGATCATCGAAGTCGTATAGGAATGTGAAAACACAACTTTAATATCAGTATCCGACAACAACAAAAAATTATAAAACTGCAGGATGAGTAAAATGAAATTTTTTATGATAAAATAATCCATATAAAATGTTTATTATTTCTTTCGACATTTTCATGTTATACAAATTTAAAATTTATATTTTGTAACAATATTTTCAATACAATCATGTACATTTTTTTGATTAAGGCAAACATTTGATAAAATAAATCATATATTACATTTAATTTGCAAGATAAAATTGTCACCTTTCTAGCATAGCAAAATAACAAAACTGACAAAAATGAGTTAAGTATACAAAGACATTCTTGGATATAAATTCTTTGTCTGGAATAAATCAGTCGGTGCATTGATTACACCAGTTTGCTAAAAAAAACATTTATTTTTATAGACAATGCTGATTAAAGGCAGGCAATTGTCCCTGTCTATTAATTTTAAACTCTTATTTGTGTACTATGTAACATAAAATATCGATTCTAGATGCTTTATCTTAAAAGCTAAAAAAAATTACTCAGAACTATCTATATGTTAATTACCAACTTCCGCCAGAACAGCGAAGAAATACAATGGCAAATGGGTAGAGTAAATTTAGGGAAATGAGTTTAGTCAGATTCATCATCATTGATTATGCATTCAAGTGTTTGGAAATGCATAATCAATTTAACATTATTATATTTTCATTGCGAAAAATCAAAATGTAACATACGATAAATTAAGTTTACACTTTCTTTACTTACTTACTGAAAATTTATTTTATAAAATATAATATCATCATAACTTAATAAATCAGTTACATTTATGAACAGGGTGTTCATTTGTCAGATAAGTAACAACACGTCAACACAACATTGTCCTCCATAAAAATATTTATAAATGCACATTTGATAATAATTAATGAATTCCATCATGCATCAACTTAAGAACAATAACAACTTATCGTCGGCTTAGCCACCTCATAGCAGTCACGCTATGCATGAGGGGACAGTGAAAAGGGGGGCCCAAATTTCTACATACTCAATATAACAAATTGCGTGGAGGGCCCTAAATTTATAGCTACACTGCAATAAATGTACACATATAAAAGCATCTTTGCTTTTAAATGTTCTTTTAGCTCTACTAATTATGATACACAAATTAACTTTATGTGTACTATTTAATAATCACACCTAGTTATGAAAATTTATATTAAAAAAATAAAACACTCTTTTGTACTAAATCCACACTTATGTGGAATATAAATAAATGAAACAAATAAATGTGGAACTATTACAAAAGAGAATATTTACATATTTTTTTATACGATACAATCTTACACAATTGGTAAATATAATATTTGAAAATTAATGAACAATTTTAGTTAAGTCTGAAAACAGAAGTGCAGTGGAAAATAATAGACCCGCATTTTTTTTATCCCAGACATTACAGTGGGTCCTGTAATTACGCAGTCGATGCGTTCCGAAGGGTTCTGCAAATATCAAAATCCACGTAAATCGAGGAATATACAAGGGCCTATACATCTTGGGACAAATGTCCCGGGACATGATCCTGAACATCTACGTAATGTCTCAGGAACTATGTTCCAGAACATGTTCCTGAATACACGAGGAGTCACCCGTTGAGGTTATGTTGGTCAGTGTTGCGTCCGAACGAACGTTATTTGATTTTATGGGATGCAAACAATGCGAGTTAAGTTAATTACCAATGTTTATAAGCTTTTACAATGAAAATACAATTATTTTATCATCCACGATGACAGCCATACCATAGATAATTCCAATATAACTTATTATTATCTATAGTTTATTTTGACAGCTGTCAACATAGAAAGACATTTCAAAGTCAAAAAAAGAGAGTTGCCTACTTATATATTCTTGCAAATAGTATTGGTTTTTATAATTATAATTAGATGTATCCTACAATACGTAATAGCTTTGGTATGAAGTCATGACGAAATATACTTTGACAGTTCGTCTGCAGCTGCGCGCACAATGCGCATGTTCCCTGGGTTCCGCATTTGCGCTCGCGCCAGATTGCGAACATGGGAAACTATCTCGGATCACGTGAAATGTTCTACAATACGGCGTGAACACGTGAATTTTATGTTCCAGGACATGTTCTGGAACAATTTGTTCCTAGATGTTTGCGCAACTTTATTCAATTTCAACATAAATTTGATGTTTGAATTGTAATCACATCATCATATCATGCTTTTAAACCGAGTTCAAAATGAAGATCTCTAAAACAAATTGGGTCTCATGATAAAAAACACTAACCGTATGATTTGAAACTATTTTGATTAGAATACAAATGTATCAAATGTAAACTGCAAGTATTCAAACATTCAAATGCGTTTTTCTTAAAAATATGTGACTTGGTTTAAACCAATTTTACTATGACGAATTGCACGCACAAATCTACAGAAATCGATATATGAGTCGTCTGGTATCAAAAGCGGAGCTGTTCCATACATGGTGTATGGAACATTTATTTATTACTCATATTCATATGTAACAAACTGACTTCTCAACAGTGTAATTACAAAACCCCTAAGTAGAAAACCTGTTGTACATACAGTAAAAGTCCGTTAATTCGAACAACGATAATTCGTAATTCGAAATGTTAGAAATTTCTCAGTCCCAAAATTGACTTTTCAAAGTAAATTCTACTGATAATTCGAAATATCGCATATTTCGTAATTCGTAATGTTTTTCGTCAAAATGTACTTACGATTTCTAATAATTCAAAATTTCGTAGAGGCTTTTGTCACACTAATGTGGTTAACAGACGGTAATAAGAAAGTACGGACAGAAAACACAAAAAAAATCTCAAGGCTGCGCGAATCCGAACTTGCCAAGCAAATATGCATCTTATGCATTTTTTATTTAACAGATATTCTAACATCTTTGATTACCAAGGAATGTGTGCCTCTGTTGTGTCTTCACAAAAAACCCATTAGTGTAAGGGAGACATCAATATAAATGAGACATGAGAAAAAATCCGTTATTGATTCGAACGCACATTAGTGTAAGAGAGACATCTATAGGGTTTTTTATTCGTATGAGATAAAATAATTGTATATAATTTTTTGTTCTTTTTTTTCATTTTAACAGCTTAACGACCGTGGACGCGTATTTAAGTCTTTTAAATCCAACGGTTGCGGACCGTGGACGCATATACGCGTCCTACGTCATACATTCTATTCTATTGAAAAATCAATTGGTTAGGATCGAGTTTGATTTTAAATGTTAACGAGAGATGGTAGCATACACATTGACGCAATATTTAACAAAAACGAAATCAATATTATACTAAAATATTTCGTAAAATTACCCCTAAGATGGTAGACGTTTATTTTTTTCAGGTGTCATTTTTCATAGTATTATTTAACGTTCTGGTAAAAGATTTTATGTTTAAATCGTTTCTGGTTTGTTTCTCTGATTAGCGACGACATACATCCGTAATATTAGCAGCGTAACATGATTCCCAGATGCTCTTGTAGGGCCTCTTAGAGATACGCACACACGTATCGTAGTATTTGTTTACATCGAATTGCCTTGTGATTTATTGCTTGGGCAGGAGGCGGGCCATGCTGCAGTTTTATGGAGCAAGTGTCATTATAGCGGTCGAAAACAATTTTTGAAATTTGAATCGGGTGGTTGATAATATTGCGACCTATTCAAACTCAGTGGCAGGGGTTCTCAATTCTTAAATAATACATATTTGTATTGAATATGTTATTATCCATAAAACATACTTTTTTTACGATTTTTTGATCATACCTTGTATTCATATATTTGAACATAAAAACAAAGAAAACAATATGAAAAAGTAGATTTTACTTATTTAAAAGAAAACCATTCAGTAGATTTAAGTTATTTTGACTACACCACATAAGTATGCAACCCACAGATATAGAACCATTGCTCAAGTGGCATTGATTTATGCGCCAAAGTATATGGAAGCTATCAAATAAAATTTTGTGAAGATATCTCAATTGGTTTACAAATTATGGTGAATTTAGTAGAATGGCAGTTTTTTTGCGAATTTTTTGCAAAATCGTCCGGCCGCCAGGTCAAATTCAATAGAAAACACGCGGGCGGTAAGCTGTTAATATGTTCTATTTTCGTAATATTGCCGAAATACATAATTTTTATTCTGACAGAACGAAGAAATGGCCGCATTTCAAGCCGACGACAATTGCCGCGTTTTTTTCTTTTTTCTGATCGCGTAATTCGTAATTTGAATTCTATTGTTATTATTATGAAAACTTGACTATAATTTTTATTTTGACAGAACGAAAAAAAAGCCACGATGTTCGGCAATTGCCGCGTTTTTTTTTTTTGTGATCGCGTAATTCGTAATTCGAATTTTTTTGGGAAATTCGATCCCTTGAATTTCCAATTAACGAACTTTTACTGTATATCCAATCTGATAAATACAACTAAACACTCTTTTCTTCTGAAGATCCTACTAGGAACCATCTGCATCTAGCCTTCACCGCTATATTTCTCACAAGTCTCTTAGGATCATCCAAACATGGAGCCATTTGAATAACTGTATCTTGCTTATAAGGTAGCAGTAGTATTGTCGGAAAACAGTTGGCGACGTCAAATAAACATTGCAAAACTCCCATTCGAACTTTCTGGAATGTCAAAGTAGAAACAGAATGAGATAATGGATAAAATTCATTAAAATTCCTCAGAAACATACGATTGAATGTAACCTTACCATTGATGTCGGAAATTTGGCGAGATTTAAAAATCTCGGTAAGATTGTCTGCAGACTATCTGTGACTGATGAATTTTTCATTTGGATGAAGTACGATAATGATGACAGTGAAGCTAACAAAATATCGGTGTCCCTGTAATCGAGAGATTCAAATAGAATTGGAAGAATCTGTGAAAATAAAAGGAATAATGAATCAATAGACAGTAAGTATTACCAATTTGTAATTATCAAAGCAAAAAAAAAATCATTTAAAAATAATGTCATTCCTCAAATCGTCGTTAACGTATGTAAATATCTTATCTTAATTTTCAGTATGTTGAAATAACCGTTTTCTTCAAATTATTAAACAAGGCAAAGGTTGTTCGACTGTTCAAGCTCGTTTGACGATCAAATACCACTCCCAGGGACAAAAAACAATACATTACATTTAAAAGAGCAACAGTCAACCGATTTCATTAGAATATTTTAATTACTGAATAGATTCATGTTTGACTTGTGATTATTTTTTATCGTATTTTTTTTGATTAGAAAAAGTTATCTGATAAATTGAAAATTTTTACTATATAAATACACCCAGTCCTTTTTTTACGCTTTTTTTGACGCCACCGTTACTTTTTTTCACGCGATTTACTCATTGTTATGCGATTTTTTTACAGAAGAATTGGTGACTGCGTTTAAAGTGATGACCCTGCACAAAATCATGTGATGTAATTCTGCTTCGAAATTTGTTTAAATACATCGCATTTATTAAAATCGTTGAATAGCACGTTTCCCGGTCATAAATTTTACCAACGAGGGTTCACTATGATAAATGCACTCCAGACGTCCAAATATTTTAAATACAAAATAATAAATCCTAAACAAAGATGGAAATATTATTTTTTAAATAAAAAACATTTATACAGTCGAACATGGTTATTACAGGTAAGATGGGACCGACTGAATTTGTTCGTTATAAGCATTACTCGTTATATAAGAGAATAGATATTTTTAAATGGTTACAAACATACCCATCACACGAAGACATGAAGTATCTGGAGCGGTCACATAACACAAAAAGTCGCAATTCAAACAAAAATGGGATTTTTACATGCAACCATATGGTGGATACTTTTTCAACGTTGTCAGCGAAAACACCAATTAGGTACTAGTGAAAATTTACTAGCGTGAAAAATAAATTACAAACCTATTTATTGAATAAGCCAGAAATTCTAAAAGTAAAAGAAATATATCTTGGGGCATATATCAACAGCCCTGCCCTGCAGTATTTAAATTGTATATAATATAATTTTTAGAATAATTGAAATGTTTAAGTTTGCTAACAAATATATTTCGTAGAAGAAGAAACATACCTCGGGACATATATCGACAGCCCTGCAGTATTTAAATTGTAAATTAATTAATTTTTGGAATAATGTTTAAGTTTGCTAACAATCATTTTTCGTAGTAGCAGAAATAGACCTCGTAAATTATTTAATTTTTGGAATAATGTTTAAGTTTGCTAATAATTATTTTTCGTAGTTGCAGAAATAGACCTCGTAAGTTACTTAATTTTTGGAGGGTGAAGGTGAGGTTGGGGAGGTGAGGCTGGGGAGGGGAAATCGGGGACAATCATACAGACAGACGGACATTATCGACTATAATTATATAGAAGATTCAATAAAAAATATGAAAATGGCAACAGATAAAAGATGACAAAATACTTCGGCGTACATCCATACAATCAAAGGCTTAACGCTGATGTGTGTATCAATGCAATCTATATCGAGTGAGCAATGACAGGGCATAACAAAAATATCAGATACTGTTAAATGATTATGAATGAAAATACATCCTTACCATTGATACTTCCATTTTGAGAACTGGTTTAGGAACAGATTGTATTATAAAAGCCCAAGCTAGAAGATACGGCTCCCTTTTCAAGTCGACCATTGGAGATCTTTTGAGATCCTTTGTGAGTGATGAAAACTGTTGCATCACTTTTTGTCGGTAAAATTTATTCACAATACAAAAACAGTCAGCACTCAAGTCTGCAGAATCATTCATTATCTGTTTGAAGCTCTTGGCCCCTTGCATGCCCCATTTTTCTTTGCTCAGAATTTCAGTGATCTAAAATTAAACGGTATTAAACTTAAGCAAAATCGATTCATTGCATTTCAAGGAATTGTTAAAAGTAAAGAATAGATTAGAGTGCATCCTAAATAATCTGAGCCACTGTAGAAATTCTTGGTATTTAAATTGTAGAAAAGTAATGTAAACATATCAACAATAATACCTTCACAATCCAACTGCTTGCACGTGGGTCCCCACGAAGCAGCAGGGCTTTTGTTATGCAGGAACACAGTTCAATCACATTTTTGTAAATTAAATCATCGCAGTTTTTACTATCAATAATGTGGATTAATCTATCTTGGATGCTTTTATATAACTCAAAAATGTTACCGTCCACTCCATACTTATTCATGATGTTTGCTACCAAAATACAGGCACTCAGTTGACGGGATGAATCTATTTCGTTTGTAGCTAGTTCTGCAGCTTTAGATACAATCTCATTTATATTTTCAATATCGACATTCGGTTTACTGGATTTCAACAGAGCTTCTATAATTATTATAAAAGCGCTTTCGTTCGTCAGTTTTTCTAAATAATCCTTAAGGTAACAAGAATATAATGATCTTTGGACATCAGATTGTTGTGAATGCATAATTATACTTATTAATTTGGATAAACTAGCTGCGTCTTTCTCTTCCATATTCTTAATATTACCGTTACTCCATAATAAGATATGTCTCAGAATGTCATGATCGCATTGTATTTTTTGTAATTTGACATCGTCAAAAAGTTGTTTTCTTTCAAAGTTATTGACCAACGATGTGATAATAATATTAGAAAACTTGATGTCAGAATTTTTACTCAAAACATCGAAAATTCTCGGCACAATAAGATCACAATATTCATCTATACTCGCAAGAGAGCAGACGATATCTATTCTTCTTTCGAGTTGGAATGAGTTATCTGGCAAAGTGTTTAAGCTCAGTTTGTCATTGATGAGCTCGAGATAATTGCGAGGATATTTTTTTGCCAACGAAAGCAGACATCGCTTACTAGCGTTGGAAACTGTTTCGCAAGTTTCATTGTGAATATATTTATTTAATATCTCAGGAAGAGCCGACACGTCGACGGGCTCGATCGTTTCAGTCATCGAAGTCAATGTTTCGAGTCCGGCAACCTTCATATCATTTTGCGGTCCCATAATAGCCGCCAGACAGATCTCTGGAATGTGTTTAAAGAAGCCATTGCAGTCTGCGGGTGTCGAGTGGCGCTCGCAGCATTGAAATATTCCGGTAAACCATTTTAATATTGAAATCTTACATCTGTCATCAGAGCTCATGCTGTAAACGGCCAATACGAGTGGCAATGCATTCTCACAAATGAATATGCACGATTTTTTTGAGGAACTCGCTGTGGTTAAAAAAGCTTTAAGAGGTAATTCCAAAGTCGCTCTGTCTTTAGCTTCTGCTAACAGACACTGCATTGAAGTTAAAATTTGTTTTAAAAATGGCACAGATATTTTGGAATCAGTCTCATCCGTGCATAAATTATGAACTAATGCGTAAAGGGCACCGTGGGCGCAATGGGCTATGTCAATGTCAGTCTTCGGAGACATATCTTCTAGTAATTGTGATAAAATGGCAGATAGGAATGGTTCATAACTTAAAGGGGTAAACGTTTCACAGCTTTTTTCCTGGAATCAAATCAAACATATAGATATAATTTCCAAGCAAAATTGCTGTCCTGCATATAAATATATACAGAAATAAAACACAAACATAAATATTAAAATTGACCTAGAGAATTCGAGTCCAACCATTTTAATAATATACATATAACGCTTTTTTGATTAATTTTACAATTATTAGTTGAAAATTTAGCTGATATGATATTATTAAGTATTTCGACCGAGGGTGCTTGATGGAATTTCAATATCAAATTTGAATTGTTTGAATTCTGTACTTTTCCATGAGTTTTGTCGCTAACGACCCGGGTTTCGCCTTTCGGCATCTTCAGGCATTCCAAGTACACGGATGTACTTGAATCAAATCACACAAGATATAATTCATTTCATTGATATTTCTTGGAGAACTTTTTTCATATTATTATTTGAGTGTTTTTGATTTCAGTTGATAGTTTAAATTGATTGTTTATTATACAGATATAAATGGATTAAGTACATACCAGCAACTTGAGAGAATCCAATCTTGCAATTTTCAATGTGGAATCAATTTTTTTGGTTAATAATGGCAAACAAAATTCCGAGAAAGAAGCAACAGCACTCAAGCAAATGCAGAGTTTTTCGGCTAGATCATTCCTGCTGATGGCGTTGGGGTCATCTTGCAATGGTTGAAATGAAATTGGGAAATAACATGCGATCACATCGAACATTCTTTCTGTCGCTTCACCAAGATGCATCATTTTCAAGAGAGACGGCAGCAAATTGAAGAGTAGCATCAAATTTCTGGGATCTCTTTCTCCCTCCATCGAATTGATGAAACCGTTGACGAAATCACCACCCATTTCTTGTAATTCTAAAAAAAATTATATTAGACTGATAATTATTTAGGATTTTAAAATAATTTTAAAAGAAATGTAGTTTGCATGAAGTTATCAAACATTGGCCAACTATAATTTTTGGATATAAAATTAGGTTTTATAACATTGTTATTCCACTTCTATTAAAAAATATGACACATTTTTCGCTTTTTTGAGAAACATCATCAGATCATAGCAAAAGTTTACGAATAAACTAAATATTAATTATAATTCTTGTTTAAAGATTACAAAATAAAAATCAAGGTTTGTCTTTTCTACTGGACGCAAGGAGGGGGAAAATATAAACTATGATTATAAATTAAATTCTTACATTAGGTACGGTAAATTCCAATGGAAATAAATTCAACATTGGTGATTCGCCTATCTATTTATTAACGTTTCCTTTCTATTAAAGACTTCATTACTTTTTTAATTTTGTAACACAACAAGTGGAATAACAAAGTTATCAAATTTAATTTTATATTAAAAATGAGCTTCCACAAAGTTACCGCCGAATCCATCCATGTGTAGGAAAATAAATCAATTTTTAAACATATTCATTTTTAAAAATGGAAGTATACTTTTGAATTGATAGTATTCACCGACTGACTAACACTGAAAAAGAATATTGATCAATTGGTATTGCAACTAGACCACCAAAACATTTTTATTGGATTGTTTTTTATCCTCAAAGTTAATTAAATGTTCATTCCAATGCAAATCATTAAAGATATATATTTTTCTCTATAGTGATAACTTTTAATAATAAACTGTTCAAAAAAAATTGGAGTGGACCTGCATTTTTTCACCATCATAGATTCAATATAAAAAGTTAATATGCTTTAAAAAATGCTACTCTTTTTATACCTGATAATAACAATACAGCACTATAGGATATTCAATTTCGAATAGTAAAATGCTGGAATATCAGAGAAATTGAAAAATTTATGCAAAATAAAAATCTAATATCATTATGAAAAAATCAACATAACATATCAAATGGAACTTCTTAGAATAAATAAACCGGTAATCTTTAAGAATGAAGTCGTGAAGCATTTGACGTTTAATTGTGCCGCCAACACAGACATGAAAAAAACAGAAATCATTTGTGAATTAATTTTTTGAACAATCACCAGATACAAATCTAAGAAACGTTACGATCTCTGATTACTGTCAGAATAAATGAAAAAACAAATGTGTATTTAATCTTATCTTAACTAAGATGTATAAGTTCACATAGCTTCTAATATTACCGATTTCGCGGCGAAATCGCTCAAACTCACTCAAAGTAAGTTATGTTTTTGTATTGGCAGCACGGACACGGCTGCAATACTAAATTAACTGTCAGATGGTTTCAGACTCTAGTGTTAATGATAACCGAAAAATATTTCATAATTCACATGAATTATCGGTTTTCTTGATTGTACAGGTTTTTTTTATATTTTCGTTAAGTTTCCCAGAGAATTGGATTGTTTTTAGAGAGTTTTAGTCACTATTTAGGGAGAAAAAGAGTTGAATGTTGTAGAGCATATTTAACTTATTTTTTTCGGTTGACATTATCAGTATTTTAGTAACATTTTTAGCTGTCCATAGTTACAAAAGAACCCTGAGTTTTTATTTTAAATTTGACTTCAGCATAAAATCAAAATAAATTTGTTAAATACTCACCAGCAGGATAGTTGATCGAGAACAGATGTACGATACTGTAAACATTGTGCCTGTCAGCGTAAGGTTGTTGTTGACAGTTGACATTTAAAATCAGAGCTCTCATTAATTCTTTGTGCATATTTTGAGGCAAGTGTTTCATGTCAAACAGCGCTAATGTACCAACTAACGCAGGAGTGATTATCAAGTAGTCATCTCGCAATTTCGCTAGATAAAATACACTGACGTATTTCAATTGCTCTTCAGTCAAAAACTCTTTGGGTAAATGTTTTAACACTGAAGAGAAGACATGCAATCCTCTCGCTCGAATCGTGTCATCTGTATCGGTTAATACACCGACTAGCCGTTCTACGAACACTGTTATGTCCAATATAGCATTGATTATATCTGAAAACATAACCTCAATAAGTTAATATCACAATTGACTTGCACGTCGACAAATAGCACTGTGCATAATTTTTACCTTCACATATGAGCTGAGTGTTTTCCTGGAAGTTTTCATTTAGTTTGATTTGATCTGACAGTGCTTCCGATAGCCAAGGAGAAGTCATGTTTTCAGTCGAAATACACAATTCACATTCAAAACGTCCTGAACTAACCTCTAGTATCTATAACTATTATGGCTATTATCAGACGACCATAGACACAATAATATAAACTATGGCAGTGATTTAAATCACAGCTGACAAGTTGACATTTTTCTTTAGACCTTAGAGCAGTGTCTGCCAAACTGTGTGCCGCGGCACACTACTGTGTTACAAGAAGTCTCAGGTGTGCCGCAATGCAAAAATTCTTATTTTTTTTGGTAATTTTGCCATAAGCCCTAGCACGGACTATTGGGGCGAAAAACTTTTCAGACTAAGCTAAAAACAACGCCACGATTTAAAATATTCATTGAAGCATCCCGGAAGCACGTTAAAATCACACATTATTATGAAGAACACTGATAAATAAATTGGTAAATATGTCATTCAGTAGCACCAAGTAGCACCGACTATTGCGGCGAAAAACTTCACAAACTGAGCTGAAAACAACGCCACGATTTAAAATATTTTATTGAGGGCTTGATAATCGCGTAAAAACCACACGTTAAAAAGAAGAACACTGATAAATTATACGTTATACGAAATCTTCGCCTCCAATATTCGCAATGGCCGCGCGCGCGGCAATAGTCGAGGTGCTACTAAATGACATATTTACCAATTTATTTATCAGTGTTCTTCATAATAATGTGTGATTTTAACGTGCTTCCGGGATGCTTCAATGAATATTTTAAATCGTGGCGTTGTTTTTAGCTTAGTCTGTGAAGTTTTTCGCCCCAATAGTCCGTGCTAGGGCTTATGGCAAAATTACCTTTTTTTTATTAATTTTTAATAACGCTTATTCATTCAAATTTTCTTCAATTTTAAATAAATTTAACATCTACACATTCAAACAAATATTTGTCACGTTCATACATAGTAGACAACGCAACACATTTTATTTTTTAAAGGAACATTTCCTTTTATAAAGCATTTTTATTTGGTGTGCCGCGGTACTAGTCCTATTCACCAGCGTGCCGTGAAGTAAAAAAGTTTGGCAGACACTGCTTTAGAACTATGTACAAGGTTTTGTTTTGCTTTTAGACCAAGCTAAGATATAAAGCTCTAAAGTTTAGAATATGAATAAAACCTAATCTAATAAAAATCGTATATATAAACAGCATTATTATAATTATACCATTTTTCTTATTTGCAATCATTTCATCCTTAATTACAATATTTATGAAAACAAACATCAAAATAATCTGATAAAACTTTGTTGCTCTGAATATCGAAAAAATTGAGAGCAGCATTAAAAAAATCTTATTGATATGAAAATGTGTCTACAAAATAATAGTTATTTTATTTTTAGTGGAATAATAATAAAAAATATTCTTCTCCTTCTTTGATCATATTCGCTCCCTTGACCCGAAAGTTGGTGATTGCTCTCTACAGATTTTTTGCGTACGTCTAAATAGTTTTTTGGTATCATTTCTGCCAACCGCCACCTCAGCTATCTAAATTTTCCAACTGAATAATCAGCGCTTGTCTGGTCACAGAGATTTTTTTACAACCATGTCTTTATTACGGTAATCAGCACAACGATCTTCAACATTTTTAGGGACAAATTTACTGTCCTTTAGTGCTTTCAGCCTGGCTAGTTAATAAAAACAAATGATATAAAAAAAAATATATCTATAAAATATCTATATATTTTTTTAAGCCAATAAGTACCTACATTGTTATTGAATGCTTTAAGACAAATGAACAAGTTTGCGACTATATGGGTCTGCACACTGGGGCGCCGTCGTCCAGCATTACGTGACGTATGTTCCTTATGCTTCATCTGCATAAGGAACATACGTCACCAAAGCGTGGACGACTTCGCGCCAATATAATGTGCCTTTATGTACTTACTGGCTACACTCGAACACCATGATATATTGTCTATAACAATAGCAAGCTTAACACTAGGGCGCAGTCATCTACGATTAGGTGATATAATTATGTTATGTTTCTTATGCTTACTGTGCTTAAGGAACACACTTCACCTAATCGTGGATGATTGCGCCACAGTCTAAAGCTTGCTGTTGTATCAAATAGTCGAGCACTGTTAATTTTTGTGCCTAATGCCAAACTGATGCTGAAGGCGTATAATTTAGACAATGAAAAGTCACTGATATCTCAAAATGTCGATTAAAAGTATTGTAGAATTGTGTTTCAAGGGCAGATCTAACATGAGACTGCTAAATGGAATTGTATTTTCACGAGTAAATGTTTTTACCCGTATAATAAATAATGATCACCGATTGCATGACGTAAATATTAGAAATAATTTCGCAACATTCGCCGCTTCCGAACACAATCTAAACAAAGAAATATCCAGCCAAGCTAAATTGCAATTGTGTTATACATGTAAGAAATGTAACACCAGAAATATTAAACTAATATCAAAAGTTGCTTACAACAAAGGTGTCGTCATAGTGAAATGCGATGAATGTAAAAACAACCATCTCATTGCTGACAATTTGAATTGGTTCACCGACTTGAACGGAATGAAAAACATCGAAGAAATACTGAAAGCGAAAGGCGAATCCGTTGCGAAGATAACATCTGAAGATATAGAAATTATCGCCAGAGAAACCCTCAAACAAAACGAAAATAAGAAAGAAGATCAGGCGAAGACAAAAAATGATCCTCTGCAACTTACCTGATAATTATGAAGCATACGTACTTTCTGTTACAAACCATTTTTTATTATATCTTCATGGATGTCCATATTTTTTGGATCATAACTATATAAAATAATCCATATTGGCAAATATTCAGACAGCACTGCGTACATATGTCAGTCATGAAGTACTTTTAAATTAACTTGTGTGATCAAGTGATAATAAGGTTCAAATTATGAACTGTATTATAAGTTAGGTAAAAGTGTATTAATGCTAGTCATGGATTATTTCGGCGAAAAACTTTACTAACTATGCTAAAAACAATGCCACGATTTAAAATTATTTTTTGAGGGCTTAATAATCTCGTTAAAAACACACATTAATACGAAGAACACTGACAAATTATGCGAAATACGAAATATTTTTCCCTACTATGCCTCCATTATTCGATATGGCCGCATAATTTATCAGTGTTCTTCGTATGTGTGATTTTAACGCGATTATCAAAGCTTCAATAAAGATTTGTAAGTCATGGCATTGTTATAAGCTTAGTTAATAACTAGCTTTAATACACTTTTACCATAAAATAAATTAATGTTTATAAAAATTTATCCAATAT
Source organism: Himalopsyche tibetana (assembly GCA_030503985.1). Taxonomy (NCBI): domain Eukaryota; kingdom Metazoa; phylum Arthropoda; class Insecta; order Trichoptera; family Rhyacophilidae; genus Himalopsyche; species Himalopsyche tibetana. The sequence goes on from JAPJYX010000024.1 coordinate 10,448,786, forward strand.
CTACTTCTCATTAATAGAAGACACTGTCTTGAAATCTGAACATCACTCACTTTCAAAATGAATCCAGGAGGTTTTACTTGTATGTTTTGCAATGTCGATTTTGTTAAAATTAAATAATAATTATGATTGAATATAATAAAGTGTTTAAATATGTACAATAAACTCCCGCATTGCTCATGTTGAAGCTGAAAAATATTGCTTTTTAGCCACTCTTGACATGGTTTGCTATGAATATTTCTCAAAACCTTTTCTGCAGACTAGCATTGTCATGTTTTAACTGGATGGCTGCCAGAGAATAGATATCTCATCAAATTTTTCATGCTCAACACGTCAGAGACGAGTTACCTCGTCAATAACTAATTAAATTTACAATTGCAAATTATAACTGGCGTGCTATGTACTAACATACTTTTTTCTACGGCAGCCAAAAAGTTAAAGATAGTTGTGAAACAACCTAGTAATGCGGGAGTTAATGTTCTTTCGTGAATTGTTTTCTATAAGTTGATAATAAAAAAAGTGTATGAAATTCTAAAATATTTAATTTATTTTTCAATCGAATAAAATACATGTACATTTAAAATATCTCCATCAGATGTAATACTACAATTTTTTATTTATCTGTACCTATACTTTGTTTTTTGGGTGTGTTCTATCATTAAACCCATCAATTAGTATGCCAAAAATATCTACAAATAAATTTAATAATTATATCAATTATTTTACTGAAAATTTAAATAAATACAAAAATCACTAATTATTGTGAATGGCAGTCATAAGTCAATAAATTCTAAATTACAATGATGATTAAAAGGCTATCAAAGAATTCAAAATTGATGTAAATAACCCATTAAAATAATGATTAAAAGATATTTTTAAAAATACAACTTCCCATTAACTATATCTCTTGTGTTTTCAATGAAAGTTTTTTTTAACATGTGCGTCCATATTCCCAGAGAGGTCACTTTGATGAGGTCATAAAGCCAGTAAATTGGCCCTGCGGTTGTCCAAACAGTTATCGTTAAATTGAATTGCATTCAAAAATATTAAGGAGCAAGCACTTAAGCTGACGAGAAAAAAAAAGTTTTTGCAACGTCAATTACATGAAATACAACAAACACTTGGATTATTGAAATATTAAAAAAACAACTAACTGGAGACCAGTTATTACAAAACATTCAACAAGTACTAAAAAAAAGAAAATTTATGATTTGTAAGATAATCTTACTCCAATTAAAACAGGCATGCAGGTCCATTAAAGCACTATATGACTTGGTCAGACAAAATAAGTTCTAATTTTTAAAAAATATAACGAGTGGAAAAAAGTTTAACATTTCTGATTCGGTTTTTAGACATTTAAATAATTATTTTTTTTGAAATTTTGCCATAATTTGTTAGAAATTTATTTTTATTATCTTCATTGCAATGGAAAATATGTACAACACTAAAGGATCATAACTTTTTATTACATGAATCTCAGGACGATTGGTTGTCTATTACCTTTGAGATCATATATTGGAATGTGTTTTCTGTTCCATTCAATTCCTTAACACGTTGGATGCTGAAAATTCACCTTGTTAACGGAGCTATGCGCTAAGTTACATTCACACAACTCTTTTATTTTTTTTTATTTATATTATCACTCGAGTAAATACAGATGCTTTCAAAGTCTCCTTACGTCTCACCTTTGACTACAAGTGAATGCACTGTGACAAAAAATATTTATTTATCTAGTATGTATGTATGTATACAATGATTTTTTTCCGCAGTGAACGTGTTAATATAGATGAAAATTAATACAAAATCCAACAAAAATATGATAATTCAACAGTCGGTAAATTCATGAATACTCAAATTATGGTAAATAAAGAAATATATCATGTTCATTTTCAAGTCGTTTCGGAAGACAAATGATACCCAAACACTATATGAGTAGAGTTTCTTATGACAATTTTAAATTTATAAAAAATATGAAAGTCAAAATATTTTTCATATTACTTATATTTTATATAAAGTATTTAACGCCTATCGTAAACAATAATTATTATACCAACACTTCTGTGGAGTCTTGGTGGATATTATTCTTATTTATATATGGTAACGTAGTGAATGTTATTAATGTTAAGAATAAAAATTGTTCTGAATCAATTACGAGTTACACAATAACAAAAGTTATGGCATGCTGGAGATATTCAGTATGTTATTTTATCGTAGAATTTATCGATTCATTTTCAGTTTTAAACATAATATAGATAGGAAAAAGTTTGTTTTCATGATTTATTATGATGAGCAAACCTGTCAAACTCTGACTTCAGGACAATTAATTCAAAATTTTGTCTTCAGTTGAAGAAGACAAACTTGAATATCGTGATACTATTAAACTATTCGAAAAATCTTAATGTAAAATATGAGACACAGACAATAGTACTGTTTGAAATAAAAATAATTATTACTTCACTAGGTAATCTATGACGTATATATATATATAAATATAGAGATGGCACCAACACTAAATCATCTAGGCATCAATTTAACAAATACGGTAATGGATCTATAAATAGCACCACAATGAATAAAATATTACTTCCGCTCGTAGCACTAGAAGATATTTCTTTAAATATTACTATTAATTAAAAATCAATTCTCAATATCATATCCATTATCCAAACATAATTTATTTTCAATTCTGTCCACATCAGAAATTTCTCACTCAAATTAAATTGTATGAGGTTTTTTCCAGCACAAATCCTACTTTAATACATCAGTATACTGGAAAAATAGCCGTTTCCTAATATATGCTATTGTGATTGATAACAGTTTTAAAATAAAGATATTTAAAGCAACAACATTTTAAGGCACTTATAAAATGTTCTCTTGAAACTTAAATTCAATAAAAATAGAATACCTCAATAATATATTTGAAGGTGACAGTCAGTATTAAAACATCAACTCGATTCAGTGGACAATTTTAACTGATTTCATCATAGTCAGTTCAATCTATAATGAAAGATTCCAATTATTAAATCCTTGATAAAAAAAAATCAAATACAGATGAAAAATATATCTTCACAACTGAATCAATTAATACTTTATGTCACAAGACCTAATTTTTTATCGACATCAGGCACGAAGATAGTGAATGTCCATACATTTATAACAAAATCAAAGTGAAATGGCACATAAAACAATCATATGATATTCAATTTAAAGCTTATAAATATTACATTTGATGATAATTAATTATTTTCATATTTAAAATAAGAATGTACTGTTCATTTGCCATAAATGACACTTGAAATTGAGTAATTATTTATTATTATGATACCAAATTCATTCAAACTGTTGAGTAGGAGCCAGACCAAACAGGACAGAACAGAGCATGTCGAAAGCCACATTGCTAAGATATATCAGAGCCACATTTGTTGTGATTATGAATTTGTCACCAACAGACATGCATTGCGATCAAGTATTTAATGCACATACAAAGCCGTCAGAGAAGATAAGAGGAAAAAAGGTTAAGAGGCATCCCATAAGATTTTTTTCTTTTATGGAATTTTTTGAAAACTTATAAAATTAAGATTTCATGGATATTCTCTGTGATAAACCTGATGAAAGTGTTCTGTTTACAACTGTAGGGTAGTATGGCATCATTCGCAAAAATCCAAATGTGTGCAGAGTTGCCACTAGTCTAGACGGCAGAGTAACAAACAAGCCAGTACGCAACAAAGGCAACAAGAATCTGGAATGGCCGTGCATCTGAAACGTTCCACACCGGCTTATGTACTGAGCATATGTAGATAAAGTCAAACTCGGTTATTACGATCATTGAAATAACGAGATCTCGAATGTAATGAGGAAACATTTGTTGAAATTTTAATTTATGGTTTTCTCCATACATTTATTCACTTTATAATAAGCTACTTCTCGGGCATATCAAGCAATTTGCCATTGTCCGAGTGGTTAAAACGTAACAATTTTTTTTTTTTCAATGATACAATGGATGATTATGTGCGTGAGGACTCGTTAACTTCTGGGCTTCCTACAGAAAGTGATATTATGGAAGCTGTGCTCAACAGAGGCGATGATGTGGCCAGTGGATGTCAAATTGAGAAATCCAAACCGGTAACAACGATTTCTAGAGCTCACGATATATGGGACGAGCTAGTCGAACTTTTTACACAGAGCACCTAGACCACCCAAGTCTTTCAATAGGTTGAGCGCTTTGAGGGGAAATTTAAGAATAATGAGAGTGAAAACAATTTTATGAGAAAAGTGGATTGACATAAATATGTAATATGTGTTTAACAGGTGTGTAAATAAATTTTAATTGTGTATTTTTGTTTGAATTGCGACTTTTTGTGTAATGTGACCGCTCCAGATACTTCATGTCTTTATGTGATGGGTATGTTTGTAAGCATTTAAAAATACCTTTCTCTGATATAATGAGTAATGCTTACAATAAGCAAATTCGGTCAATCCCATCTTCCTCGTAATAACCAATTTCGACTGTATATGCAGTGTTAAATTCTTGTGCGGAATCGTAGCGTTGTCTTTGTTGCCGCACCATTTTGTTTGGCTCATATTTTTATAAAATGAATATGGAATGGATAAAATCAAAAATATACTAAAGTAAATCGGATTTCTTTTTGAGGTATCCATTTGCAATAACTAGCATTTCTAAAAATTTAATTAGAAAATTGATAAATTTGTTTTTGAAATTAAGGTATAGACATATAGGGGTAAATCGAGATCACTTAATTTTATTGGTTCAAAAATGCACTAATTATAAGTTGACACTCTTTTTATAGATTCACTAGCTATTCTGTCACAAATGAAGTTAAAACTTGCCCTACCAACATACACAGAACGAACTATCCAATCGGTGAATTTCCCCGTGTTATAGAATAAATGCATTTTAGAACTAACTCACTAATATCAGGGGATGTCTACATATGAGATTATCTAAACAGCACTTATGATTATATAATTTATTGCTAGCTTTAAGTCTTAGAAAATCTAGAAAAATAATTTTAGGAAGTTATTAAATGCACACAGATACATGAAAGGATTCTGGTGACTCACCTGTTTTACAAATATATGACAAAGTGAGTGAACTAATAAAAAAATGCCAGGTAAAAATTATGCATATTGTAAAATATTTTTATTAAAAATATCTAACTTTTTTTGCAGTTTTACTACAATCTATCGAGGCAAAAAGTAAATTAGCCAATGATAAAATAAATGAGTTTTCAGATAGGACGCTTAATTAATAAGTAGGTATACAAAATAAAATGTTTCACGTGGAATACTCAACAAAAGCTAATTAAAAAACCTAAAAAATTTCAATCAAAAATAGTATTGAGTTATTAACATATAAAATTTAGTATTTCCAATATTAAAAAGGCTGCTGATAAATTATTTTGCACATACTTGGCTAAATTTGTTTGTCAATAGTTTTGAAAATTACATATCTATGAAATTCAAGTGTATATATTAGTTTCCAGAGCTATGTATAGAGCTATGAGGAATATCAGTCTAAATAAAAATAATCACCGTGCATGTCATTGAGATGGTCATACTCGTTTCGGTTTACTTACGATTGCATATTCAGAAGTATTAAATGTACAATGATCTATGTCCGTGTAAGGCGAGGGATCCTCCAATTTTAAAGATTCAACTAGTTTAGTTTTTATTGGAACCTGAGGGCCGGGAACGCTCGGTTTCCTTATCATTCCGTAACCTAAGTATGAGTCGTCGGCAAGTCTCACAGACTGCATCACGTTTTCGACTTCATCATAATCGTTCCAAGTCTCTTTCGTGGTGTTATTGTTTTGAGTGGCCAAAGGCCGTGCGATAACAGACTTGTAGCCTTCTGATCTATTACCTTTTTTAGATGATCTAAAATATTGTAATCTATCATAGTTGGCGTCGTCAGAATCCAGTAACGGGCTCTGTAAAATGATTACTTTTGACGACTCTCCGGGACTCAACGAGTCCAAATTGTCTTGAGAGCGTGATATCAGTTTTAAGCAATTGTTTTCCTGCGTTACTTTAGGCAAAAACTCGGTGTGATCTATTTCATTGATTCCAAGAGTTCTCCAAGCTTCATTTCTAATTTCGACTTTGTCATACGGACCTCCGACGACGCTCGGTTTCGTTGGCGTTTCCGGAGAATCGTGACAGTCGAGCTTTCGATATTTACCAAATTCAACTTTATTACTAACGAAATCTTGTTCGTGTTTTTCTTTCGCAACTGTGAAGATATGTTTTCGAGGTGGCTTTTCAGGTTTGGGTTTTAAAATCGGTTTGGATGTTGAGCTGTTAGCTAAAAGAGGTAATCTGGAATCCGATGTCAATTGTAATGAAGACTTTGTCGACATGGAACTAAAATTCAAATCCTCAGAACGGGACGATAGCGGAAGGGGACTTCGAGATCTCGCCTCCATGCTCAGTGCGGCTTGAAACTGATCTCCGCAGTCTAGACTGTGCAAAGATTCACCATTCATGATGTTTTTCATTGATTTTATTTTCATCGATAGACATCGAAAAATGTCTTGTTGATTCGAGTGCTGAAAGTGGAACGTTCCCTCGCCGGTTTCACACTTTCTTCCCGCCTCAAAAGCGAATTTTCCCTGGCGATATCCATATCTGCGGATATACCTATATGGCCACGTAGCACAAAGTTTGTTATCGTCAACATTTCTTAGCTCGATGGCGGTTGCAGTCATCAATAGGATATACTTGACGGGTTCAAATCCGCACCGAACAGATGCTTCCGATTGACTAAGTTTAACGGAAAATACTCCTTCGCCGGAAGAACAATACAAATCATTGTCTTGATCCAAACTGGCTCGCTTGGATACGTCATCCGCGAAAGCGACAGACTGCAGTGCCGTCACCCATTCTATAGATTCGTTGTCGGTTAATCCCGATAGAAGTTGAGTGGAAGATTTTGTAACGATACTAATGTTGTTTGGATTCGTGTGAGTAATCTTTATACAGTTTTCGAGTGTGATGATTCTCTGACAAACGCATGTTGTCACGTCTTCCTTACCATCGTACACCTCGAGTCTCTCGATTCCTTGCTTACTAGCTTTGAAGAGCATACAGTATTTTTGCTGCCACGGTTTCTAAAAATATTCAGAATGCCATTAGAAAGATTAATATAGTTTATACCAACATGAGTTATAACAACATTTCAATGAAAGAATGCTGAGACGACAACTTACTTTTTTTGTTATCTTATTAAGAACGTTACCGTGAGGAGGAAATAATAAGAAGCCAGCCAAGACAGGATCGTCCTGATCCATTGTATCGAATGTTGGATAAGTTTTTCAAAACATTACAAGATACTCAACATAAATAAAAACACTGAAATCCCATCATTTCAATATTGACACCAAGTTGCTGAAACTTATGACCATAGACTAATTTTGTAAAGGCTGTAAAGTCTCGAACTGACTATTATCACTTAACTACAACATTTCTTCCGACGGTACCGGCTAGAGCTCTTGGGTAAAAAATGGTAGAATATACTTTATTTACTGCAGCTTAAAAAATCTTTTAATCTAAATCAATTAATTTATTTCTGATCATAATAGTTTAATCTGTAAGCATAGGTTCTAAATTTGCAACCAAGCAATCAATGTAAACTAATGAAAATTACAAATGAGATATTAGTTACTAAATATTTAATTTAGAAACAAAATGCGAAAGCAATTATTTGATTAATAACTAAAAATTATGTAAAATTTAACGTTGAGATTTCTCAATTTAAATAGTAAATAGTGTTTGCCTGAAATATTTTTTGTAATTTTACTGTATGTGAAGCTGTATTGTCTTGTTCACACGAAAGCTGCGAAGTTGTCAAAAAATAAGACGACTCTATTTAAAAACCGCCTATGTGGTCGAGTGGTCAACGTTGTTGGCTTCAGCTACAGAGGGCCCGGGTTCAAATCCCGGTATGGACAGTTTTATAAATTGATTTTTAAATCGATTTATGATTTGTGATCAAAGGCATGGATGTATGTGATGTCTTGAATTCCCCCCTCTCACCCATCCTATCCTATGAGAGCGTATTGAGAGCGATTAGCTTACCACTAATCCTGTCCTAGCCCTGTCCTTCTATCCCTACTTTCTTTGGAAAGAAAGGTTGAGCAACTGAGTAACAAGCAGTTCTCGTAGAAACACTTCTGTTGAGATAAACTCCATTAGGAGTCCATATGCTCCACATTGGGAGCAGACATGGTTTAAAAAAATTTAAAACACTTATATTATTTTTTAGACCTAATAACAAGTCCACTTCCACTTCATCTTATACATTAATCTACAAGAAAATTAACAAATACTACGACACTACTGCAAAGCATAAATTACTATATTATAAAATCAATGCTAATGTAAGTAATAAATAATAAAATAATAACCTTAAATTTGTCTTTCAAAGTGAAATAACAAGTACAAAAAGCAATACAGAGCTGTCACTTTTATACAATACATCGATTTGGTATTTTTGTATTAGTATTTGTGTATGGGCCATGGCCTAAATCGTTTTTAGCCCCCAATGAATGACAGAAGCCAGTAAATTTGAAACACAGTCCTGTGAGTTTGATGACGTTTCCGTACATAGAAATACAAACAAAATCGAATCGTGCTAGATTGCGTTCCAGTGTAAAGAAATATTGTCTATGGTTGCGGGCTGGAAATTGTTAGCCCCTGACCAATAACATGTACAAAGGTGTTGCCAAACTGACGTTGAGTCACGTTGAATGTTCTCTATGAAGTATTTATAGGGTTATTGTTTTTCTGTATGCCGGCTCAGCTTAAAATTGTAATACAAAACAATCGAGAATATTATTGTAGGTTGACATGGCATTGTCTTATATTGACAGGAAAATTTAAACAAAGATATTATATTCATTTGGGCAAGGTTAGTTACGCTTATAAATGTATTTATTTTGTTCAGCGGCCGAATTGCTGTTCATTTTTATTCAGCCATCTAAAGTTTTGGGTGAAAAATGCAGGTCGGGCTTAGTTCACATAGCCCAGTACCTAGAACCGCCACTGGAGCACGATTCTAATTAAAGCAGTCCAAATCCAGTCTTGATTGGAACTAAAAGTTAATCAAGGCCAAAGCATTCAATTCGTGTGACAAAAACTTATTCATTATGATTCATGGCACGTAAACGTTCTTCGATAATAATATGGGTTGTCCGCGAGATAAAAAGTTATTAATTTATTGGTCCGCGACATCGACAAGTACAGAAATTGTCCCAGGAGGGGGCCATTCAATTTTAAAATAAACATCATAGATAAATACTACATTAAAAATAAATAATTTTGAAAATAATATATCTATATAAAAATAGTCAATACATAATTAAGTATGTATTCTATAAGAGATTGTAAACTAAACAATTAAAGAGCCCATTTCACAATGCAAATAAGTAAAAAAAAATCTCCTAAGGGGGGGGGGGCATACCCCCTTTGACCCCAAGGATACGCTTATGGTCCGCGAGGTCCTAAAGTTTGCCGACCGCTGGATTACGTTGTGTGTAATGTCTACGTTAGTGGTCACCATCAGGCTTATTCTGGCGGAGGTACTTATTTCCGACCGGTCTGAAATATTTACCATAAGCAATTTGTTTTTTTAAGTTAGTACCAATGATATATCGCGTTCGTCCACACCAGAGATAGTCCACACTAATCGTCGTACTCCTGTCAAACTATTCTCTGACGTAAACATAACCTCTATTACTATGGTAAACAGAGATGATACTTTGGTTATTTTAATGAATTGATCTATGAAACGAACACGATGTCAGGAACTGAAAATATTCTTCCAGAATTTGTATGCCTGATTAGTTCTTCCCACTCGCTATATACGCATAAGGGTGATTGTTATGAGACAATATTATGTCTTACGTTTACTGCAAATATGCTACATTTTCTTCCTGAAAATCAACTAAATGCCGCTAATAGCAACGCAGTTCTGTAGGAAATTGCCAAACTATCATACAAGGAGATCAGGGAAAGCGATAATTTACGCTAAATACGAATATGATATCCGTATGAAACAGAAAGATGTCGAATTGAATTTCTTATATCCATAATAGAGCAAATTTGAAATACGTCGACGAATTTTCCTTATACTTTTTTAATCTGCATCGATTATCGGTTCCTTAGATTCCTAAATTTGTTTTTGTATATTGTCCAATTGGAAATTAAATATCCTAGGAATCGCATTGCTTTCTGTGGAATTTGACAATTTTCAGGTTGAAAATGAGTACTTAGCATGTTGTAAAGCATTTAAAAATATGAAAGAAATAATCAAAATTCGGTCTTCGATTCCCGACATCGTATTCGTTTTTCGTTCAGTCAAATAATAAAAATATCGTCTTTGTTCACGGTTTATGGCAGAAGGCTTCCCACTTACGTTTGAAAAAAGGTGCGAACATAAATGCAAATATATTTAACGAGTGCCAACAGTCAAATACCAATACAAAAAATATCGTGTCTGGCATGAATGGGTTTAAATAACAGACCGGTCGCAATCGATAGTAAAATTTATTTCAACCGGTCTGAAATACTTTACCCATTCGAGTCGAGCACATTTTTTTTGTATTATCATTTGAAGGTTGGTCAACATTCGTTGATTTTAATCGTCGATCTGTCAAATGAATGGAATGTCACATAGTGGAATGTCATATTTTCAATTTAGAGAAAAGGTGATTTCGGATACCTATTTTCAATATCTATACCGAATTTCAAAAGCGATGACTGGCGAAATTATAGCCCAATTGAGTAATGAATATGAGCTTTCAAATGATTTGTTTTTCACTCACGAATATGATCAATGAAAGTCAAAGCAGCTTGTGCACGTAATTTCACATATTTTTTTTGCAAAACAGCATAATAAAAATAAGTGGATTTTCTTCATTTGTCTGGATGATAGTGAAAAGTACTTCAAGTAAGTGTATCATTATTATTTTTGTAAAATATAGTTTTTTGTTGACGGCAGAAAGCTCCCCCACTTACGTTTGAAAAAAGGTGCGAACATAAATGCAAATATATTTAAGTCGTACCAACAGTCAAATACGAATACAAAAAATATCGTGCCCGGCGTGATTGGGTTGATATAACAGACCGTCGGAATCAATAGTAAAATTTATTTCAGCCAGTCTGAAATACTTCACCCATTCGAGCCGAGTACATTTTTTTTGTATTATCATTTGAAGGTTGGTATACGGCAAACCTTGCAAGATTAATTGATTATTGTTATCGATCTGTCAAACGCACAATGTCATGTTTTCAATTTAAAGTAAATGCACTGTGCGATACGTAAAATGCTATTGAAATGTCGGATATTTATTTCCAGCAACCATACCGAATTTCAAAAGCGACGAGTGACTGAAAATTATCTTATTAGATGTGTGATTAAGTATTTAAGACTACTTGTGGATTTCAATACTTGTCGAGTTGACATTGTTTTAATTTATTGTTTTGGAATTTTTATCAACAACATGAAAACGGTGCAATCAATAGTTTAAAAAAAGTTTATGCCGTTGGCTCCTAATATAACACTTTCATATATTTTCAGATTTCTTACAGAGGCATGTTTCCCTGGTGTAATCAGATGTGTAGATCGCACACACATGCAAATAGTGACTCCGCACGTGGATAAAGAGGCATACTAAAACCATCAAAGATCTTATTTCATTAGTGTTTCAAATTGTTAGTCTAAGTGAAGTGATAAATATTTTTGTATTGATATTTTTTAAATTCATTTTCAGATTTGCGACAATGATCTTAACATTCTGGATGCTATTGCTAGATATCCAGGAAGTGTCCACGATGAATTGTATTTTAAGACTTCTAAAACTACGATTGAAAGGAAGATATTAGTCAACGAAAGAATTGGAACATTTTTCTGATGGGTATATAAACATATTTTGAATTTTGTGAGGAATGCGGAGATAAGGGAACGTACAAGACAGCGACTGGGTCACGTGCTGCGAAAGCCTTAATCCTGCCCGCCTTTTCTTTCGACCAGTGGGATTTCGTCGGGTACATCCTATGGATACTACCCGACGGAACTGAGGGATGCTGGCATGTCATGGGAGGAAGCAAAGCAATTGGCGAGAGACAGGGAAACACAGAGGTGCCGCGTGGCCGATATACGCTCCACATAGGGAGCGAATATGGTCAAAGAAGAAGAGGAAGCATATAAACAAACCTTTTTTCTTATAATTCACATTTATTGGAAAAACATTTGAATAAAATCAAAAGTAGAACTTGGAAACAAATATAAAATTTCTGAAGGCAAGAAGCAAGTCACATTCAATTACAATGATTAATACTGTGAACATGTTGCTCAATGAATTTTTAACAAAATACTTGCCCAGAGTTATACCGCAGTTTGGCATGCACGTCAGTGACAAAAAATATTTTGCAAGTAAGAAAAGGTCGATATTTTAAAATCTTGTAAATGACATACAATTTAATTGGTTTTACAAATTAAAAAATGAATGCAGGTTTGCGCGAAAGTGCCATAATAATAATAATGATTTTTACAGTTAAAGAAATTATTTATAATATATTCGCTAATGCAGTAAGGTTAAAAATATTATTATTTACCCTGTCACAGACGTTCAAAAGTATAAACAAATAATAGAGGTTTCATTGAAATTTTTAGTTTCTATACCATTACACAATATTATGAATTTAGATAAAAATTAAAAATCTTTCGATAAATTAGAACAGTAGACTCCTGAGTAATCGTTAATGGCATATTTTATCCTTACAGGATTCCAAGCCCACAGCCACATTCAGAAGAGATGCCAGCAACACCTCTCGGGCATGCAACATCATCATCAACGAACCATCGGTTAGCTGAAGCTCACGCTGTTTGGTGTGAAATCGTACGGTATTAATGGATTTGAAAAGAAAATGTTTTTATGAATTTGGGGTAAAAAAAAATTGTATCACAAGTACCCTTGTCCAATATAAGTATAATAAATGAATTATCAACTTATGTCCAAAACAGACAATTACCCAGAAATCCCACTTTCTTAACTTTTTTAAAAAAATATTTGTGTATAAAAAGTTTTGATCATTTCTTTCATATTTTTAAATGCTTTACAACATACTAAGTACTCATTTTCACCCTGAAAATTGACAAATTCCAAAGAAAGCAATGCGATTTCTAGGATATTTAATTTCCAATTGGACAATATACAAAAACAAATTTAGGAATCTATGGAACCGATAATCGATGCAGATTAAAAAAGTATAAGGAAAATTCGTCGACGTATTTCAAATTTGCTCTATTATGGATATAAGAAATTCAATTTGACATCTTTCTGTTTCATACGGATATCATATTCGTATTTAGCGTAAATTATCGCTTTCCCTGATCTCCTTGTATGATAGTTTGGCAATTTCCTACAGAACTGCGTTGCTATTAGCGGCATTTAGTTGATTTTCATGTAGAAAAGGTAGCATATTTGTAGTAAACGTAAGACATATTATTGTCTCATTACAATCACTCTTATGCGCATATAGCGAGTGGGAAGAACTAATCAGGCATAAAAATACTGGAAGAATATTTTCAGTTCCTGACATCGTGTTCGTTTCATAGATAAATTCATTAAAATAACCAAAGTATCGTCTCTGTTTACCATAGTAATGGAGGTTATGTTTACGTCAGAGAATAGTTTGACAGGAGTACGACGATTAGTGTGGACTGTTTCTGGTGTGGACGAACGCGATATATCATTGGTACCAACTTAAAAAAATAATATTGCTTATGGTAAATATTTCAGACCGGTCGGAAATAAGTACCCCCGCCAGAATAAGCCTGAAGTTTTTATTATCACCAATTAACACTTATTGTCTATGACTAAAAATTGACATGCGGAATTCGAAAAATGAATTACCTAATCACTAGCAATTTAATTTGCCTTCATTTTAGAATAAAACAATTATAAACAGCTTGCAATAAATTCACAGAACATGACAACCGACTGCATTCATGTATTCACCATAAATTATTTTGTCAAAAGCGAATTCCATTTGTGACGTATCAAACTTGTCCTGTTATTAGTTTATTCACACATATTTGTTTAGCTCTGATAAATAACATTGCTGATAAAATTGAACACACATAAAATATCTCATATAACGCTGTGTGGTACAACTCTGACGATGGCTGATCTTTCCGACGTAAGGCCATTGCAAATATTTTATTCCTTTTTACTTTTTCTAGCATTGAATAATAGGATTACTGGATGGACTACTATTGAATTGACATAAGTGGTTATCAGTGTTATCACTTGGCAGTTGTGCGTGTTCAAATTGTATTAAATAGCTGTTTTCTTATTGTCCTTATATTGCCTTATATTTGACAACCGTCAGATTAAATACACTACAATGTCAGGTTATTATCTGTAATTGTCGAACGGCTTAGACTCTCGAGCCCAGAAGGGCCAAAACCAGCTAGTCTATGTCTGAAACTAATAATTCAAACTTCGACAATCGCTATCGTTCTGAATTAGTTCTTTTTGCCATATTCTGTTACGAGATGATTTTTGACAATTTTGTTTTTTCCGAACGCGATGTCTCTACAAACTACTCCGCGCAAGAAAATATATTTTATTTAAGCTATTCACATACATACTTGTTCCTAACCTGAAAAATAAATTATAATAAAAATATTTTAAAAACTAAGCTTTTATTTAAGTGTACTAAAAAGATAAAAATAATTCCGATATCTATTCCTTCGTCTGAGCAACATCCTGACCACATGACACTCTTCAGCACAGTAAGTCGGATCGTTGACTCTCCAGAGAATTGGGAAACAAACCATCTCTCACATTCTACTATCACTAGTAGTCGACGGTATATTAGAGTTATTAATTTCGGAATAATTGTCTTATATGACTAAAAGTAAAAGCGCGCGGCGATAATATTTATTTATATTGTAACTTACTTAAACTTACTGTAACGTACTTGAACAAGCTTTGTGAAAGTAATATTGTCTGAGGATGCCCCTGACAGAGGCGAAACACGTGTCACAGTTTGTAGCACAATACGTGGAATAATCTGAGTTATTTTAAATTTTATATTGTAAATTAGGTTTAAGATATATATTATATATATAGAGATAAACCCTAGATTTATTTTTAATATTTCTATGTTATCTGGTCATTAATATTTTCAAAAAATCTCCATAGTTATAACAAACCCACTTAATTCATTGAAACTTGTATACATTCAATTTTCGATAAGTTACATTTTAATAGCCTTTTAACTAAGTGATCTAGTTATATTTTTGTATATAAACGATATAAACTGTTTACTACGCGTCAGTTCAAGTACATCCGTGCACTTGGAATGCCGAAGGGCGAAACCCGGGTCGTTGGCGACAAAACTCATGGAAAAGTACAAAATTCAAACAATTCAAATTTAATATTGAAATTCCACCAAGCACCCTCAATCGAAATACTTAATTAATGGTATTATATTCAGTGGCGGTTCTAGGTACTGGGCTAGGTGGGCTAAGCCCGACCTGCATTTTTCACCCAAAACTTTAGATGGCTGAATAAAAATGAACAGCAATTCGGCCGCTGAACAAAATAAATACATTTATAAGCGTCACTAACCTTCCCCAAATGAATATAATATCTTTGTTTAAATTTTCCTCTATCAATATAAAACAATGGCATGTCTACCTACAATAATATTCTCGATTGTTTTTTATTACAATTTTAAGCTGAGCCGGCATAAAAAAAACAATAACCCTATAAATAATTCATAGAGAACATTCAACGTGACGTCAGTCTGGCAACACCTATGTACATGCTATTGGTCAGGGGCTACGGCTTTCTAGCCCAAAACCATAGACAATATTTCTTTACACTGGAACGCAATCTAGCACGATTTGATTTTGTTTGTATTTGTATGTACGGAAACGTCATCAAACACACAGGACTGTATTTCAAATTTACTGGCTTGTCATTTATCGGGGGCTAAATTGAAATTAGTCCATGGCCCATACAAACATACCAATATCTTTGTATTCTATGAAAGTGACAGGTATCGAATCTCAGTGACAGTTCTGTATTGCTTTTTTTACTTGTTATTTCACTTTGAAAGAGACAAATTTAAGGTCACGTATTATTATTTCTTACTTACATTAGCATTGATTGTATTATATAGTAATTTATGCTTTGCAGTAGTGTCGTAGTATTTGTTAATTTGCTTGTAGATTAATGTATAAGATGAAGTGGAAGCATGCAAAATTTCGTAAATAGTATACAATGCTATGCTTTTCTCTAGCCCACCCAAGATTTCAGGTCAGGAACCGCCACTGATTATATTGTTCATTAAGTTTGAGATACATATTTTCGCTCGGCTTAAATTTATTTGATATTATATTGTACATAAAGTGTTAGATAAATATTTTCGCCCGTCTTAAATTTACTTGATATTATATAGTAGATTAAGTTTTAGATACATATTTTCATCCGTTTTATACTTATTTGATATAATATTGTACATTAAGTGTTAGATAAGTGTTTTCGCTCGCTTTAAATTTACTTGATATTATATTGTACATTAAGCTTTAGATAAATATTTTCGTCCGTCTTTAATTTATTTGATATTATTTTGTACATTAAGTTTTAGATAAATATTTTCGCCGCGCGCTTTTACTTTTAGTCATATGAGACAATTATTCCGAAATTAATAACTCTAATCTACCGTCGACTACTAGCGATAGTAGAATGTGAGAGATGGTTTGTTTCCCAATTCTCTGGAGAGTCAACGATCCGACTTACTGTGCTGAAGAGTATCATGTGGTCAGGATGTTGCTCAGACGAGGGAATAATTTTGAGGGAATAGATATCGGAATTATTTTTATCTTTTTAGTACACTTAAATAAAAGCTTAGTTTTTAAAATATTTTTATTATAATTTATTTTATGCTTTTTAGTCGTTGCGTTTATAAATATCATGCTCAATTCATATCAATATACAATTAATATTATGTTCAAATATATTTTTTAAATGAATTTATTGTGGGACTTAAAAGTCTCCTGACGTTCCAACTTGAATTTTTACTTAGGGCTCGAAACGGTCGCATAAAGCTCTGCGTCTGAGATTTTGGCTAATTCATGAGTGGATCCATAGTATAGTATTACCTAATATTACATATTCTTTATTATTATTTAACTGAAAATTACGTAATCTATTAATTTTGGCAAGAACATCGGCTTTACGCGGTGCTTTTCACTTAATTTAGTACAATCTAAAATTAAGATTCGCAATCCGTCGAGTGACTTCTGACGGCGACACAGGCTTGACTAACAGCAAAAAGTTTTATTTGTATATGTACGATCGCATGATCAATTGTACTGTCCTGCATCTTATCTTCAGTAGAAAATAAGCCATGCAAAAAAGAATTGAGTATTTGCTTATTAAAAATCGGTTCATTGTGAAATGTTTATGTTTCATTTATATGTAATTCAAAAGATAATGGGATCTTGGTCTTTGTTCATTTTTAACTATTTTTTTATTTGACATCATATTTGTAGTACTAAGCAGCACAGTCAAATCCAATTTTTCACCAGTAAGCCTGTTTTTATGAACAGATTTATTCTTCTTCATTAAAGAAAAAGCTTGCTTAAATTGATTAAATAAATGTTTTACGAGAAAAAAATATGTTTCAGAAAAATATTTAAAGGCCGCCACAAAAATTAAAAAGGGCCGGATGCGGCGTTTTGTGCATCACTGGTTTAAATGTTAGCAAAGATGGTGCAACCTTGTTGTCTCGTGTTTTTCGTTCATTCAACTAACGTGAGCTTCCACCATATATGAATTGCGGACACTAATCTATCTGTTTGCTGGAATACTTGATTACCCTTTACCAGTGGTAATTCCATTAAATCGCATTAAATAGTAATATGTTGATACCACCAAAAAAATCTTTACTGTTCTTCAATTGTCTCAATCGGGAGTCGATTATGCACAGCATTTCATAAGGAACCAACCATGGAAATCTCATCGATGAACAAAAACTAAACAGTTTTCCATTATTGGTTTCTGTTCTTAAATACTTACCAATCTGCATCGATATTACATATATACCGTTTATCCTAAAGTCGAATTTGCCCTCGTCTAAAATTCGGTCAAACTATTTCAGTGATTAGAATTTTTCGAATTGAGCAATGTTCCATTGGCAAAACAGATAACTGTTTTATCGAAACATGTCACCGCATTTTTTATGTTCAATCGACAGTTAAAGACTATATCCTGCACTTATATTTCATAAGACCTTTTCGTTTCAAAGCATAATCTTATAATAGAAATATAGCGCTATAATATTAAATTGTATTCAGACCGATTAATGCTTTCGTAAAGGCGTGAGATCATTTCAAAACTACTGACGTTAGCGTTAAATTTTGACATTACAAAAATCCCGACAGCATGGTCACGTCTTGGCGACTAACTATCTCTGCGACTAACAAAGCATGTTAAGAAAAAGCTTATAATAATAATAATAATAATGATTGTCATCCGTGATATAAGACAGTGCTCCGAAACCTTTTTTCTCCCACGGCACACCAAAATTTTCTCCAGATTTCTGCAGCCTACTTTAAATATGCATATATATCGGTTTTGGAAAGGAAAAAGGACGTAACCCACACATAGAAAATTTTACAGGAGGCACATAAAACGTGTTTTGATGATTTTGGGCCATATGCAAATTATAAAGTATACACAACCTGGAAATGGACGGAGACTTCTAAGCTGGTGTTAAGTCAACATAACCTAATATTAATTTTAAAAATTGTCTAGGAAAAACCTTTATTTCAGTCTTTTTTCTTGGTTGCAATTTTCACAAGCTCATCTTTTTTCAAACTTAAAAGCTAAATTTCGATACTAATTCGGCATTTGCAACTTACCTCTTTTTGATAGAACGTGTATGAAATTTGATACATTGTGATTATCGAAAAAAGCTGTTTTGAAAAAAACTGTGGGTTACGTCCTTTTTCCTTTCCTCAGTCGATATACATAAGGAGATATGCAAAAACAACATAAGACATCGTTCTCAATTGTGTTATATATTTTGCCGCATCAGTACTACAATTAGGCAACTACAATTACCATCTGAAATGGTATTTGATTGATTTTTTAAATTTATTGTACTTAAAATTATTTACACTTTACAAAAGATTCAGACGCCGCAGCCTTTTATTTTAGTCTTATAAAAAAAAGAAAGAAAATAAAGTTACTCATTCTTTTATTAGATTTGTCCCGAAAAGTCTCTTCAGGACACCGGGACAAACCCGATATAGCGGCAGTCCAATCAAAGGCATTTTTTTTAAAATAATATATCATTGATAGTAAGTTCACGATGAAAGAAATACTGAAATCTCATTATTGTTTAAGTCACAGCCCTCATATTTTTTACTAAGCAGTATCACAGTTGTCCGTATAACATTTATCGAACCAATACAAAAAAGTTTGTATTTTCAGGATTCCTTAAATTTTGCTATAGTGATTGATTTGTTTTTTTTAAGCCATGTTAAAATATTATCTTCCTCGAAATTTATTAAAATTGTCTATTAGTCTTCTTCTTATTTCAATTCCAAATATTTCCGAGTTTCTTCGAATTGAAACCATTGAATCAACCATAGACAATTATGCGTATTGAATCGGGCGAGATCATATTGATTCACTAAATTTACAAGGTGATTTGAATCAGATTAACACTATGGGAAAACGAAGAGATAGTGCAATTTGGAGTTATTTTACAAAATCAGCAGATGGAGATTCCGCAAGATGCAGCCTCTGTCTACAAATATTAGGCATTAGATCGACATCTAGTAATCTAAATCGACATATGAAAACTAAACATAGGTCAATCAAATTAGCGCCATGTCGTTTCTATAAAGAAGACGAATTTAATTGTAAGTATTTGTGATTACTATTCTGTTTCCTTTATCATTCATGTCATTACCGTCTTTTTTATAAGTAATTTATAACTTGACAGCTTATTTTACAATTTATAACTATGTGTATCACTATTGTTTTTTCGAACGAGTCACTCATGTACACAACGTCTTTCTTAAATCATGGCTCACTCAATCTTTTGACCTGATTGTTTACGCTCATCTGTCATTTTTGTCCAATTATACGTTATAGATAACAATACATTCCAACTAAAATAGTTGGATTGAAACACGTCTCAAAGAATTTAAATAATATTGTGGCTTTGCCAATATACCAAGTAACTAACGCTTTCTCTTAAACTTAAAGACTGAGTGCATTGAATAGTTTTTCGTATGTTACAGAAACATTTTCACATTAAAACTATTCCTGTATTTCAGTTTTTACGAGCAGTCATTGTTTGGCATATTTGTTTTTTTAAGAGTGCTTACTGATTTCCGTTTGTGAAGTCTTTATGTTTTCTAGTCATACCTATCTTAATTATCTCGATGACAGTGATTGGCAACCATTTTACTAAGACTACACTACTAAGTGGGGGTTAGAAGATTAGGAAAACATGGAATCCTGCTATGACTGTTCCTAAAAAATATGAACCTAAAATAAACATACAACACTTTTCAGTGCAGGTCATCTTTAAGTTATTAATTTTGGCCATCGTATACAAGCTAGCAAGCTCAGGGTAGCTAACCACTGCCCTATTCAATTCTACATTCTAAAATATATCTCTCATCATTGTTGTGCCGTTTGTTTTCATAATAAAACAGTCCTCATACTTATAAGCATATAAATACGTTAATATGTCTATTTATAAAATTAATATATAGTTAGAAAAAACACGAAAATTGCTGTCTCAGTTTAAACATTAAAGGTTGTCAAATAATTAGAAGTAAATTTTAAATAATTAAAATAAGCATAATAAAATATCATAGATTTAAAGACAGTCATGAGATTATGTAAATTTTACGTCGTTATAAACTCCCGCTTGCCACGTTCTGCATCAAATATTTCATAAATCATTGTTTTAAAATCAATCTTTTGTTTATAGTATTGTCAATTTCAGCTTCTTATAAAAAACGAGATGATGACGACAGTGAAGCACCACCTGCCAAAAAAATCTTTCCTAGGAAACTACATGAAATGGCATTTGTTTTGCCGTTATCAGGAGCTCAAAGGTATTATATTTTTTTTTACTACCCTTACAATGAAACAAATATTTAAAATATAAATTATATTCATTAGCAGTCATTCCATGTCTGGCGTATACCCTTATTCAATTATATCTCGACCCATTGAGCCTGTAATTGTTTTTGGAAAACTAAAAGGAATTCAAAAAATGTAATACAAAAATTACACGGGTTTAAATCTCGGTACGGATATCATTTTGTCAATCTCCATTTATAGACTTCTGTTTGAATGCCTAGAAGTTTGTGATGCCTAAAAATTCCCTCCCACCATACCAATCCTAAAATAACGGGGTGTAATGAGAGTGATTAGCCAATCACTAGTCCTGTTTTAGCCAGGTTAAAAAAGGGATGTTAAGCAACTGAAAAACAAGCAGTTCTCTTGGAAACCCTCCTTTTTGTTGAGATACGTCTTTTTGGAGGCCACATGCTTCACATTAGGTGCAGACATGGATTAAAAAAAATATGAATGATCTTAAATATTGTCAATGATTTTACCCCCTCCCCTGTTAATATTATGCTGTTATGGCTGATACCTTTGCTTGAGTAGTAGACTGCTGTATTACAGGGGCCCCTGTTAGCTGAATCCTAAATTCACTAGCTCTATCACCGACTGTCACTCCCCCACAATTGTAATGTTTTATTTTGCGTCTCGGTCCCCTCTACTCGGTCCGAACGGTTTGTCTTGGTGTTTGAATTTTTTTTGTGTCCCACGTCATTATTTTACCATTACGTACAACATCCCTAAGCTTTGAGTTAATTTATTCTGTCATTACAGTTTTGGTGCTTGTTTTATTTGCTTAACAAGCTGGTTTCCGTAACCAATTATCCTTGGATAACAATGGCCTCTGTGCTCGGCCCTAACTGTTGGATTCAAATTAATTCATAGTACTCGATTAGTCAAATTACATGTGTGATTACAATCTATCCGTTACCAATGTATCAAAAAAATAGGTGTTAACATTTGAAGAATCAGTTATCTTTGAATTTTGTGTATAGACAATTACCAGGGCTGTGGAGTTGTGAAAAAAAAGAAGACTCCGACTCCAGCTTTAAAATAATTAACGACTCCGACTCCGAGGAGATTTTTCAAAAATTTCATTTTAGCCTATATATATCGACCATGGAAAGGAAAAAGGATGTAACCCTCAATTTCCCAAAACAGCTTTTTTTCGATAATCACAATGTATACAACTTGACACACATTCTATCAAAAGGATGAAAGCTGAAAATGCCGAATTAGTATCTAAATAAAGCTTTTAAGTTTGAAAAAAATGACCTTGTAAAAAATTAAAACCAAGAAAAAACACTGAAATAACAGTTTTTCCGAGACAATTTTTTAAATTAATATTAGATTATGTCAATTAAACACCAGTTTAGAAGTATCCGTGCACTTCAAGGTTGTGTATAATTCATAATTTGCATATGTCACAAAATCATCAAAACACGTTTTTAGCGCCTCCTGTAAAATTTGATATGTGTGGGTTACGTCCTTTTTCCTTTCCACAGTCGATATGTATTCCATCAGATCATCTTTAGTCTGCCAAGCATGAAATGTCTACACTTTGGGTTATTTTGTTTGAATAGACATCATTAAATATATTTTTCATAAAAATTTGAGCCGTTCAGTTTTCATGACTCCAACTCCGGCCAAAATACCACGACTCTGACTCCACAGCTTTGATAATTACTGTTGGGGTGTCACAAAGAACAAATTCTTACCATATACCGAAACTAAGATTTTAATGTTCGGCTTGTTTTATTGCTCTTACAACTTTAGGTTGTTGGCTGTGAAGCCTTTAAGGCTCATAGCATATTTTGAAAAGAATTTAACCGCTGCAAACCAGGTATATTTATAACAAGAGTGGGGAAGCCAAATAATTTTATGTATATTCCGATATATTATTGTTTTAAAAACTCAATGACAATGTTATCTATCATAAGAAATGAGTTAGAGAATATAGCAAATTTGATTTTGTCGTCAAGAAATAATGAAAATTATTACTGTTATTAATATTGATTAACATTCAAAGTGAGAACTGAAAATACCTGAATTTTTGTATTTTTTAAGGACCACTGATAAAAATGACCCATTGGAATCAAATGAAGAGGTGATCATTCAAGAAATTGTCCACACGGATGATGCCGATGCGTATGAAATAGAAGAAGAAGAACTCACAGGTACATATCAAGATAATGGCGAATTCCATTTGGAAAAAATAATGAAACCTAATTCGCCCGATGATATGGGAATTGGCAAAGTGAAGATTGAAAATGTCCGAAGAGGAAAAAAAAATCCCCAAAACAAAGAGTTCATCCGAGTGTTAAAAAATGAACGTCTTTTGAAAGAAAATGCCGAGTTAAGGTTGTTGAATAAAGAAACCCAGCCGAAGAATTTAAACACATTGGATAATCTAGATTCTGTTGACTTATTTTTCTTGAGTATGTCGAGGACAACAAAAAAGTTATCTAGAGTCGATCAGTCAAATATAAAACTTTTATTAAGCGATGCCGTCCTAAAGGCTGAATTGAGACACGAACAAAGTTTGCAAAACGATGCAATCGAACTGTTGAGTGCCCCACTGCCTAACGATGGGTCGGAAACGCGGCCAACATTGTTGGAATTGGCCCAGCTGCATAATTAATTTTCGTTACCTAACCGCTATAATGTAATAAATAAAGTGATCTATTTTAAGAGTGGAAATGTCTATTATTTTTTCAAACCTTTCTCAAACTGCAGCCAATATAATAGTTACCAACATAGCCTATTGATAACATGCGAGCGTTTCTATACTTTTAATCCTGGTTGAAGGATTTGCATATATTTATTTTTGAATTATATGATTTTAATAAATTAATTGCAGTATAACCACTATTATCCGGACTAATTGGTGATGAAGGATAATTGAATAAATCATGATTGAAAGACTTCTCTTACATATGATTTTTTTTATGAAGAAAGTCAATTATTGATTTTTGCTCAAAGCTAGCGGTTCTTTTTGAAGCTACATAAGTAGATAAGATGCCTTCAGTTACATTCTTCTTGGCTCTAAAAACCACTTCATGGCGACATCTAAACAGTGAAAACCTTTAGGATGCGTAGGACTAATATTCCTACTTTCGCTAATTATTTTATTGTCTTGATCTCGTTCCACTGTTGCAAATATTGTATTAATTATTCCCATGTCATTAAAAACTTGTGATCCAGGATCGTTTGTATCGAATTTAACCACTCTGACAGCATTATCACTTTCAGCACATGTTGTAATTAATGCCGATACTCCCGTGATGTCTCCAATATCACTTTCTATTTCGTTACTGGAACTTGCTAATGGTGTTTCCAAAATTTTGTTCCGTGGCTCCGTGAAGGTTGACACATCTAAAAAATTCCAACTCTGCTGAAACTTAGCAAAAGTCTTTAATTAAAAGTAAATTAATTTTCTTGGAGAATCCGAATAATTTGAAAATCTGGACCTTCTACCGTATTGTGAACTGTTTATCCATGGTAGATGAAAAACACAATGATTATAAAATTAACATTGTCACTTTGAATGCGGGAAATGAAGATTTACAGTTTGCTTTTGAGTCATTTTTCTGATTTTTGATTAAGTCGCAATCAACCTAGATTTCTATTGTAGACCAACTTCTGCTACCTCTAGGTTTGAATTTATTTTTAAATAATCGAAAACGGCAACGCTTAAGTTACATTAACAGTGGGTAATTAATGAGATTTTTTTACAAACACGCCTACCATTGATAAAATATAGCTTGATTTATTAAAAATGTCTCTTATACTATCCAGCAATCGTCTGTAGAGAAATAGGCATCCTTAAATACTATTATTTTCAATGAATTATTTCTTTAATAATTTTTTGAATAAATGCAATATTTTATTTTGATAACTATACAGAAATAGGTCAAAACTGACAACAAAGCTTCAATCTTTTAACAGTTAATGCTTTAACAAGGAATTTCAATCATCAGACAGGTAACAGTTTAGTATTTAGTATATTTATGAGAAATACCAATCAACTAAGACATTTTTTGAAAATTATAGCTAGCTAGACAAAAAATCATTTATAATTTATTTTCATTTCGACACCCTTACGTCAAGTATTGTTACTTCAAAATCAGAAATTTACAGAAGGGTGGTTTAAGAAGATAAAATATTGGTATAAGTTGAGCTTTTGATCGTTTAGCACCAAATTCTATAATCAATAATGAACATCCTAAATTTGGTGAAAAATTATCAAAACCTTCTATCCCTTTAAACACCCCTCCTATAAAATAAGGATTTTCAAACAACAATACTTGGAGTCTGAGGTGTTGATTTATAGATGTCACTATCACAGAAACCTCAGCTTTTCTCCTTACCCTTTAACCCTTTGACCCCGGATGACTGCTATAGCAGCCCAATCTGAACCGATTTGGATCCGAGCCGCGGTCAAAAGGTTAAACATTTCTTTTGATTATATCTTCCTATTCAGAGCATATAGCCACTGCTCGGTGCCTCCAATATTGTCTGTACTCCGCCGGGCTCTGCTTTCTCCCGGGTCATCTCAGCATTCTGTAACTCCTCTGAGTCATCCTAAGAATGGTCATAAACGGCCTTCTATGGTGGAAAGTTTTATCCGGTTTGTAGAAGAGACAGGCATGATTCAAGCTCCCCTGGGGCATTCGCAGCACATATCAAAGCACGCTTGCTATGCTATCTTACCTCCAACTTCCTGTTGGTCAAACCACCGTATCTGTAATTCCTTCTGCAAGTATCTGTTTTCAATGCACAGTATACCATTTCCTTGTGCTTTTATAAGGTGCCATGATTTGCAACCACTAACCAGCACTTTCAGTTTACATGACTAAGTACAACCTTTAAACATTATCATAAAAAAATTATTCATATTTCTAAAAACACTAAATTCATTCCTTGTTATTCTTTTTTTAAGAAGTATCAAAGGAATTTATTCTACAGATAAAATTATCTTCCATAATATTACCAGTAAATCCGTTGAAAGTATGCTTATTAATTTACACCTAATGGTTAGTGTTATCAATAAAGTGTAAATTTGAGTAGCAAAATTCATTTGAATTTTTATGAGTATTTGAGCATTAATCGGTAATTTTCAAGCGTGCTTTCAAAAGCTGGTCTTTCCGGTGTCTTGAATTTTTTTATTTTCTTTCGGCAAAAGTATTTATGACTTTATGTGAGATGTGCTTTGATCGTTAATAGTTGAATTTAATCTTTTGTACATAATGAGCGACAGCTTGAAACGCAAGGATTTAGAAATTTAAATATTCATTATAAAAGAATACCAAATTTTTACAGGAACATCCAAGAAACTTAATTCCTGCTCTCTGCAAGCAATTCTATCACTTAGGATGGGTGACTGGTACAGGCGGTGGAATATCAATCAAGCATGGGTAAGGAATGCTCTTCTTCGTTTCCTAAGAATTTTTTTGCTTTGCGGTTAGTTGAGATTAAAAAAACAATCATTTTGGTTTACATGATATTTCTGGCTCAAAACCTTCGGCCAGAGCGGGGACAGTTTATTATTGAAATATTATATCATTTGATTTATTACAACGATTGTTATTTTTTTTACTATGTATTAGATTTACTTAAATCAGTCCATTCATAAATTAATCTATATAAAATAGTTTGCAACACATTGTGTGATGTTTTTGTCCACGTATTTGATTTATTTATGTTTCAAAAGTCTTGCTGCTGTTTTATCAATTTGATTATCAAGTATTAGATGTTTTACAAAGTACAATGATAAAATTTTGAATTTGGCACAAGGTATGGTCACATAATGTTTACTAGCACTGCACCAGTGAAAGACTTAGTATTATGTAAATTGTATTTTAAATGTTAATAGAGTGTTCTTTGATTTTAGAGAAAAAATATATATTGCACCATCGGGTGTTCAAAAAGAAAGAATGAAAGCCGATGATATGTTTGTGCAGACTATCAACGATGAAGATCTTGAATTACCGCCACTGGAAAAAAAGTGAGTTTAGAAAGTTAATTTTTGACCATGTAAAACCGTGTAGGGATCCTTTGAAATTAATAATGGTTAAATTTAAAATCCAGTAGTGTCATTTAATACCACATGCAATATTTTTGCATTCATGAACAACTCTATAGGCTGGAAAGTCACTGATGGCTTAAATTTATATGAACAATCCTGGATTCGAAACATTGATAAATTGAAATTAAAATTTGAAAAAATATCTGCCTCAGTGTAACAAGATCAAGAAAACAATTAGGAGATTTGGGAGGGGAGGAATATTGATTCTACACTAAGGCTCTTCACTGTTGAGATGTCCCCATGAAATGGTTTGAGAGCCATGATGAATGTAAAGTTTTCGTATGTAATTCAGCAACTTTAAAAATAACAGCTAGTTTCAAGCAAAAACAATAATCAATTCATTCTCTTCCAATTATAATTTTTTCGATTATCTGGATTTTACATTATCCGGACTATCTTCATTCCCAATTAGTCTGGATAATTATGGTTCTGCTATGGTTAATTTATTAAAATCATATAATAATTCAAAAATAAATTTAGAAATGCTTTAGCCAGGATTACAAGTATAGAAACGCTTGTATGTCACCATTATGCTATGATAGTATGTATTTTGTAAGCTATAGAACACGGGTTCCCAACATATGGGTCGCCACGGGTTTTCTGGAGGTCACCAACTTTTTTCGATTTTGGATTTGAACAACAAAACTAAAACTACAGTCAACCAAAATTACCTTATTGAAAAAAAATGCCTTTTTCAATTTCATCGGGGCCGCGGGTCACATGGCTTTTATAAAAAGGGGTCACCACCTGAAAAAGGTTGGAAACCTATGCTATAGAAGGTTTGATAAAATAATACATGTGTTTCTTCTTTTTTGGTTATCCAGACTACCTTCATCTCCAATATGTCCGGATAATCGAAGTTCTACTGTGAATATTAACTTATTTATAATGAGATAGGTATTTTGAAAATAGTTTGGATGATACATCAATTATTAAATTCTACCTTTGGTATTTGCCATTATAAATGTGTGTGTATGTGAGTCAATTTTGTCTATGAGCTTCTTTCATCTCCAGATTGAAGAAAAGTCAATGCACACCATTATTTATGCTTGCGTATCGAGAAAGGGGTGCCGGCGCTGTCATTCACACCCATTCTCCGCATGCTGTACGAGTTACACTGCTGTGGCCTGGAAAAGAATTCCGTATAACACATCAAGAAATGATAAAGGTTTATTTTTGTCTGTAAATCATTATCAGTTTTATACTCATTGAATTCAAGATTTTGAGAAGTTTTTGTTAACAACTGAAATTACATTGACAATAAATGAGGCTTTTATTTTCAAATACGGTTCGTTACAAAGTGATAAAATAACGAAACTTGAATTTCATTTTTTATGTTATCACGCCAGGTTTGAGACTGCTTTCTAAAAAAAAATGGTTTTTATTTACTAAATTAGATTCATGGTTCATGTTTCAACAATTTTGGAATGAGCCGGGTTTGCAAATAATAGTCTCAAACAATATTATGTCAATTTTTTTTGTACCATTAATGATCTCAACCATTATAAAATAAATCTAAAAATCACTGTCAATTCATCCTTTTTTGGAAAAAAAATTCTAAATCTTGTTATTTTTTAGGGTATAAAAGATACTCAGTTGGGTCGTAATCTTCGGTATAACGAAGAGCTCATTGTACCAATTATTGAAAATACACCATTTGAAAAGGATCTTGCTGCAAGCATGGGAGAAGCGCTTGAAAAATATCCTGGGACAAGTGCCATATTGGTTAGACGACACGGTGTATACGTGTGGGGAGACTCTTGGCAAATTGCAAAGACAACGTATGTGCATACATTAATTTACCATAACTATAAAATAACTCTTTCAGATTCTTATTAATGTGTTCATATTAACAGCTTAACGATCGCAGGTTTTTTTTATAAAATTTCACCTGGCGAAATAAAATTTCGCAAAAATTGTAATTTTACTAAATTCACCATAATTTGTAAACAAATTGAGATATCTTTACAAAATTTAATTTTCTTAGCTTCCAAATACTTCGCCTATACACATATATGAGTCCGCTGGCCAGCAACCTTGGTTTTTCAAAGACTCAAATACGCGTCCGCGGTCGTTAAGCTGTTAACAATACAATATATGTGAAATTTTTCAAGATTCAAAAGCATAGATTACCCGTTCTATGCAAACATATTTTATTTTTTATTTTTCAGAACTGAATGCTATGATTATCTATTTGAGATGGCTGTTGAAATGAAAAAGCTCGGCTTGGATCCGTCCGCGAAGCCTGCTATAGTGGAAGAATAAAAAGAATAATTTTAAAGGTTCTC
This sequence comes from Himalopsyche tibetana, assembly GCA_030503985.1. Taxonomy (NCBI): domain Eukaryota; kingdom Metazoa; phylum Arthropoda; class Insecta; order Trichoptera; family Rhyacophilidae; genus Himalopsyche; species Himalopsyche tibetana. The sequence continues at coordinate 10,478,356 of JAPJYX010000024.1, forward strand.
TTGATTAATCTATGAAATTACCAACTTTTATAAACTTTGTTCTGGTTGTCACAAACTTATAAAGATCTCTTGAATCTCTCTGACTGAATCAGCCATTGATGTTTTTGATAGGAGTGATTAATAAATACTCTACTCAAGTATTGTATTTTACTTTCTATTTTATTTACTTGGGTAATAAATAAATAATATGAAAAAAACAGAAGTAAATTGGATGTTATATTACATAATAAATTGTTAATTTTATTTATGGCGACAATTAAATATTTCGATAGCAGATCTATTTAAGTTTTATTTCTATGGTTTCAGTAGTTATTTGCTTACAAAATATAATTGTTTTTCTCCTTATAAAAAAAGACTTGGTTACTGGGTTCAGGAGGTAAGTGAAATAATTATTAACAGCTTAACAACCGCAGACGGGTATTAGAGTCTTTTAAAAACAAAGGTTGTTGGCCGGCGGACTCATATATGCGTATAGGTATAAGTATATGGAAGCCAAGAAAAGTAAATTTGGTGAAGATATCTAAATTGGTTTACAAATTATAGTGAATTTAGTAAAATTACAATTTTTGCGATTTTTTTGCAAAATTGCCCGGCCGCTTGGTGAAATTCTATAAAAAAACAAAAAAAAATATTTTTAAATCAAAGATATTCTTCCTCAGAAAATGTAGGCTTTACCCATAAAGATTATTTATTCGAAAACTTACCTGTAATTTGGCGTTTTATTATTTAATATTCACAGAAATAATGAAAAAGCTATGTATCATACACACACCTATATTTTTATTTAACCCTTTAAACCTTAAATTCCTACTCTGGGTTTCTGGAAAAATTTCAACTAACCGGAAGTCTTGTTTTTAGTGTGACAATTGCGTAAATAGATATATCAATCAAATTAAGAAAATAAAATATATATCGGTTTTTATTTATTATGTTTCTCATAAAAAATAATAATGATGTAACAAAAAAGAGAATTGAGGTAATAGAAAAGAGAATAATTAAAAATAATAGAAAAGAGAATTACACAGAAAAAATATCTAGAGTTTAATTCTGGAATCGTATACTTCAAAACAGTTCTTATCTCCAGTAACAATGCACAGGAATACCTCACATGATTTACACCAGTATTCAGTGTTAGAATGAAGCTATTATTCTATACATGGGCTGTTATAGAGGACTTGGTGTTAGATGCTGAGGCCGGTAAATAGGTTTTCCGTGTATATAGTTTTTTCTCACTATGTCTTTTCACCAAGGATTGACAGTAAGTAATATAGACATGTCGGGTCCTATTGTGCAGCGGTTAGCGTTGTTGGCTTCTGTGTCGGATCTCATGGGTTCGGCTACCAGTACAAACAGCACTTTTTCGATTTTTGTTCGAAGGCATGGGTGTTTGCGATGTCCCTCCCACCATTTACGATCCTTCAACAACTGGGCGTAGCGAGAGCGATTAGTTAACCACTAGTCCTGTTCTAGCTTTATCCTGCTATCCTTACTAGGGCATCCAATCCCAGGATCCGGGATCCCGGGATCCTGTTCAATTTTCTGATCCCAAAATTCCAGGATTGAGATGGCCGGGATTTCGGGATTGAGAAATTTTGAGGAAATTCCGTATTTTGAGGAAATTTACACGAAATTGGCATATTAATTCAAGATTTCAAATTCTTCGTTGAGCTAAAAAAAAAAATAAACGAGTTTCCGTGAGATTTTGGGAAAAAGTATACCAAATCGGAGATTTCATATTCCTCGGTGAGCTAAAAAAAAAAAAACGAATTTCTGTGAGATTCCGGGAAAAAGTATACCAAATCGGAGATTTCAAAATTCCTTGGAGAGCTAAAAAAAAAAAAAAACGAGGTTCTGTGAAAATCCAAGGAAAAAGTATAGCGAATTGAGGATTTCAAGTTCCTCGGTGAGAAAATCTCAATCCCGGGATTCAAAATTAATCAATCCCGAAATCCCGGGATTGGATACCCTAATCCCTACTACTTTCTTTGAAATTTGAAATAGAGCGGTTAAGCAACTGAGTAACAAACAGTTCTCGTAGAAAAACTTTTGTTGAGATACCTCCATTAGGAGGCCATATGTTTCACATTGGGAGTGGACATTGATTCAAAATAAAATATATTGACATGAATTAAAAAGATGTGACGAGACTGGCAATGAACAGAGGATCTTAGAGGCACCGAGCGGTCATCATATGTTCAAAGCAGGAAGCGGACGTGATCAAAGATTTTTTTTTCTTAAACACATTTCAAACTTTCATTTGAGCATGGCTATCATAGTTTTATGAAGCTATAAAAATGAATAAGTGTATTATGGTGAGTAATTCATTATAGCAAGCTTTGTCCAGACTCAGCTATTGGGAGCTTGGCTAATAAAAGGCAATTGTCTCGAAAAGTCTGTTTACGTAAGGCAGTCAGCCTGCAGCCCTCTTCCACATTGCATAAAAAGCCAATTTATTGAGATAAAAATGTACAAAAGGTAATTTTATCAGCATGTGGTGGATGTTGCTCTATCTCCATCACATAGCCTCCATTGCATATTAGCAAGTAGGATAAAAGAGAAAACACCAGTATGTCCTTATCGCTTGCTCACGCCCTTCATTTAACTCTTGAATATGATTTTTAAAATGATAATAATAATGTTATTGTTTTTCAATTCACACTTTTTTAAATATGTGTAATATTTTTTACTACAGTATATCTAGTTGTGCCATAAATACTGTTACAAAGTTTTTGGAAAAAAACAAGAAAACAACGTAAAAAATTTGAATTTATATTTTTTAATTGATTTTGTTATACAATTAGCTATAATTTCTAAAACAAATAATCAAAATGGCCGCCTCGTGCTTTTACACAAGCCTTTAATCCGATGAGCCAATCGCCTATTGTGGTACACACAATATCCATTGGAAAATTGGTCACTGTTTTTTTCAGGGCATTCCTTAAACTTTCAGTGTTGGGTTGTCTTCTGCTTCAGTTCATCCTCTTCAACTTTGTTTACTGCTAAATATTGGTATTTGAATAAATTATGTGGCTTACAACAATACAATATGCTCATTTGAAAATGTCAGTATAAAAGAGGCTTATAACATTTTCCATAAAGAAAGATTTTTTTTGAAAAATGTGCTATTCCTTTTTACCTCATTTATTAGGATTAGAAACGAAAAAAGACGTAACCTACAGTTTTTTCAAAACAGCTTTTTTTTACACGTTTTATCAAAAAGATGTAACCTGAAAATGTCGAATTTGTATCTAAATTTAGGTTTAAGGCTTGAAAAAGGAAGGGCCTGTGGAAATTGTATTCAAAAGGTTTTTTTTTTAAATAAAATCGGATTGAGTCAATTAATCAGTCGCCATACATTTCGAGGTTGTGTATATTTCATAATTTGTCATTGGCCCAAAATTGTCAAAAACGTTTTTTGTCTTTTCTCCTCTAAAATTATGTGTTGGTTACATAATTTTTCCTATCCATACAACATGGTAATAAATTAATGCCTTATGTTATTTTGTTAAAAGTGTGCTCAAGACTGTCATCTTTCAATTCTTTCCATGTTCGTATATGGACTGTGGAAAGGAAAAAGGACGTTACCTTCAGTTTTTCCAAAAAGTTTTTTTTCGATAATCACAATGTATACAACTCGACACACGTTCCATCAAAGGGATGGAAGCTGAAAATGACGAATTAGTATCTAAATTTAGCTTTTAAGTTTGAAGAAAGAAAGGCTTGTGAAATTGCAACCAGGAAATAGAACTTAAAAAAAGGTTTTTCTTGAACAATTTATTAAATTAATTTTAGGCTAAGTCAATAAAAACCGGTTTGTCAGTCACCGTGCACTTCAAGACTGTGTATATTTCATAATTTGCTTTTAGCTTAAAATCACCAAAAGACGTTTGTGTCTCCTGTAAAATTTGATATGTGTGAGTTACGTCCTTTTTCCTTTCCACAGCCGATATGTAATGTCGGCCTAGTTCAGTTTGTAGGTTTAACTGACTCTATTTCAGCTTAAATACTGGAAGCAGGAATTATGGAGTAAGGCGGTTTTAGAAAATTGTTCATAAAAGCTTTCTGAAATCTTATAAAGATGAGTATAGGCACAACAAACTATTTTTTAAATCGATGAATGTCTTGATTTTCTCAAATTGGTTGGTTACGATCTATTTTCGACGGTTATTTGTCATGAAAAAATCTCTTTAAATATCATATGTCATACTTAAGCACCATCTCTGATTAGGTAATCTTTGATTAAAAAAAATGAATATTTTTTATTTTAATATTTCAGTATACTTAAGTACTTTACTTTAATAAATCAATATTTATTTAGAGATCGCTTGCCGTGAAAGTGCTAAATGGATTCTTCCTTCCTTACATTTTTTATTTTTATTTTAGGAGCTTATTCGGTTTGGTTATTTATTTTTTTCTAAACCCTCATTAAAACTACGAACCTTAACAAAATAATCAAACAATTTAAATAAATTACTAATTCTTCAGTCCTCTTGTTAAATGGATCTTTTGAATGAAAAATCACACCAAATTTCACCATCATTCTGAGAAATATTTTATATCAATTGTGAGAATAAACCAAATATGAAAAAAACGGACATATTCGCTTGTGCCATAACGCCTCAAAAAACTACTCAGTGATTCAGATAATATAAGTATCATTATAAAAACTGACACGGACAAAACATATTTTTGAACAAAACAATATTTGTAAAAAAAATAATTTCGAATTTTACATTTGCGTGGCTTTACCCTCCTCAACCATATCTAATCATTATTTTCGTGGTATAGGTAAACTGTAAACCTATGACCGTGTGTACACACATAAAAGTCAACACTAACATGGCAATTGGCATTGGTAAATGAGTACTTTCTTTGTGTTAGTTAAAGGAGTTGTTTCACACGCTCTACTGGTGGCATTTTCTTAACCAAATTTTGACCTTCAGAGAACATCCCAAAGTCTGAAAAATGTCATGTCAGTCACACGAGGCGACGCTTTTCCGAAAGTGTAGTCATAAACAAAAACATTTTTTCATCAAATAACAATACACACCGACTAGAAGAATTTGCATGTAAAAAACGTGCTTTTTATGTGAATAAATAATAACGCAACACAATTAGATAAATGATCAGTTTTATAAATAAACACCGTAAACAAAGAATAAAAAAATCTGTGTCTTATCTTTAATATTAATTTGTTTATATATATTTACATATATCTAATTTGAGTGCTTTAATTAATGAATATAATAATAAATAAAATGTTATTGTTTTAGTTTTAAAGGTATTAATTACTTCGGAATGAATAAATTGCATAATTTCTTAATTTTATTGTAAATATGACATTCGACAACTAAACACTTTATCAAATAATTAAAATATACACAATTGAAGTGATATTATAAATAAAACGTGGTTGTGTCTAATGTTAAAATACTAAAATCCCATTTCTTTTTAAAAATATATTATACACTATCTGAGTTTTTAGCCAATGGAGAAAATAAGCCACTGCTTTTAATTCAATTGAAGATTAATACTCACTTCTAATTCCATTTCATGTAAGATCATTTGCGGAATAAGAACATGATGTCATTGAGATAGAACATCAAAAGAATATGTTATTCAGGTGTACAACAGAATAAGATGGTGAAATTTAATTAAAAAGTAAACACACGTTGTCGTTTTTAACACTTGAATATTAAATACGATGCCAAATTTATGGGATCATTTTAATCTCGGCAGACACCAAAGTCATCACAATCTTCAAGATGGACTGCTTCAAATAGCCTCGCAAACTTGCAGCATTCTTGTTAAAGTAAATAATACAAATAACATTTGCTATGGGAATAATAGTTCCAATGTTCATTATGACTTTTCCAGCAACGATAACGGACAAAACCATACCAAAGTCCTTATTCCGAGAATCAAGAAGCAATCTTCGTTTTCTGGATATAAGAAAAGACTTTCTGTAAGTACCAAACTATTTAATTTTTATATGATATACATACTTACAATATCTTTACACATTCATTTGCATTATCATAATTATTATTGATACTTAACTGAGTTCAAGTTTTAAGCATATTGCTTACTGCTTGATCTATGAATGGTATTGTTTACATTGATGGTGAATACTGTCAATTTATCTTTGGAAAGAATTCACGTAAACCATTCAGAAAATTTTGTTCATATTTTATATGCTGATAAAGAACAATTTTGCTCAGAGTAATTGATGAATAAATACAGTTTATTCGAATTATATAGGTGTCTTAAAAATAGGTTTCAACTAAAAATGCTTTTTTGTCTTAAATGAATACAAACATCGAATGAGTAATTTTTTTTTTCGATTGGCATTGATATCTAATTTTAAATGTTTTGTGACTTATCTGACTACAGCGACACACGAATCGTTTCATGAGTTTGGTTTTGCTGCTCTAAAATCAAATTGGTGTCTATAAAGGTCAGTGGCGGATCCAAAAATTGTCCCAGGAGGGGGCCATTCAAGTTGAAAATAAGCATGATACATAAATAATACTTTAGAAATAGATGAAAGACTTTTTTGCGCGATTTTGAATTTACGCAATTTGTTTGGACGGCACCGTAAAAAATATTTTTTGCGCGAATTTGAAGAACAAATTTTGTTTTTTCATACATTTTTGATACTTTTTTACGCGATATTTTGACTTTTGGAACCGATTTATCAAATTATATGAAAGTGAGGTTTTTTTACGCGCCACTTTCTGGAACCAATGTATCGCGTAAAAAAAGATTAGGTGTATATAAAAATAGTCAATACATAATGAAGTAAGTATGTATTCTATAAACATAGTAAACTAAACAATTAAAGAGCCCATTTCAAAATAAAGTTTTAATAAATTTGAAAAATGGAAAATAAATTCTCCCAAGGGGGGGGGGGCATGGCCCCCATAGCCTCTCCCTTGGATCCGCCAATGATAAAGGTATAACTTAAAAGATTCTTCATTAAATATATACAACAATTTAAAATGTTTAATGTCATAAAAAATGCCAAAATTCAAAATCTAAAAGCTAAATTTGAAAATAATAAATGCTTAAAATACGAATTACTACTCACGATTGATGTGAAGAAATATAAAACAATATTTATAAAACAGTATTTATAATTACTATATGAAATTATACCCAGTTAAACGAATTATATTTAATTATTCTCCTTTTCTGGCTGTGATATGTATATACAATTATAAAACTGTGAAATAAGTAATATAAATGAGTCATCATCAATTAAAAAAGGTTTCAATAGAATAATATTTCAATAGAATAATATTTATTATAATATACAATGAGCTGAATAAAATAATGCATACATACTTTGATTACATACTGACCTTATTATACATATTAACAAAAAAAGTCGCAATGATATGGGTAGCTTAAAAAATTTTGTAAAAAATTTATACAATTTCATATTATTAGGACCAGTTTCACTCATTTCTGTAAGAATTGTCAGCTATAAATTTTGAAACTCGAAAAAATATCTGAAATTGGAAGATCATACAAAATGATAATTTTTATACGTCACTCGAGATCAACTTGAGTTAGATATAATGTCATATCTACTGGTTGAGCTTATTTTCATGATAAAAAATATTAAATTTATTAGTAGGTATACAAATGTATTCTACAGCAGCGGTTGACAAACTTTTTGGGTTCACGGACCACTAACTTCACAATTTTAATCCAGCGGACCACTTACTGGAGTTTTATGTTAAATATTACATATTGAAATAAAAGTGATCAAATGCGTCTTAAAATGCACTGAGTTCAATAAAATAATACCAGATTTCTCTGCGGATCACCAAAATTTTCTCGAGGACCTCTGGTGGTCCACGAAACACACCTTGCCGACAGCTGTTCTACAGGAATGTATATGAAGTAAATTTATTATAACAACTTTAGTGGAATTGTAATTTGTGCAGAACATATTTGGTGTATTAGTTTTGAAACGATAGTCAAAATTTTGCCAAAAAATTACAAACAAAATTCCTAGTGTGTACTTAATGCTTTTTTGTGATATTTTTTCCAACCTTTATTAACTAAAAAAATAAACATATCGTATTCATTCTATTGTTGTGAATCTTCATTTTTTATTATGCTATCCAAAGATACACGAAAGTATCAATACATACGCCGTAGGATTTACCTTTTCAACTCAGCATGAATTGATGATAGAACGATTGTTGCACTGATTGTGAAGCAGGCGAAAAATAACACACCGGATGGCAAAGTTATCTTTTTCGGATTTTAGTAAATTCACAATTGGGCACGGTGGCTTTGCCGCTACATAATATGTCTGCAAATGTATTTACGTTGCTATAAACATCTTTCCAGATTTTTCCTTTCCTGCTTAAGGTCACTGACAAACCAGATTATAAAAATAACCTACATGATGGTGATCACATCTTATATCAAAGGTAGCCAATCTTTTTTATTTTGGAACTTTAACCCTCCAAGGACGAGCGTCACCACATGGTCACAATAATCACCGTTGTCTATTGATCCCACTATTCATCCTTTTTCTATCTGAATATCGTTGCTTTTGTTCATATTTGGTTCAGAAGGGTACAGACTACAGTTAGTCATCAGCCGTGGGGACAGAAACGGCCTCCAAAAGCACATGTGATTTTTTGAATTTTCGTTTTTTTAAATTTACTTTTTGAAACTGTTTGTTATTTTTTTATAAAAAACATCAAACTATTTACAATTATTTTGCTAATATTATGAAATGCGAAATTATGTTGATCTAAAGAGGTCAAATTGTAAATATATTTAAAAAAAAATCACGTTTAGCTATATTTCAACCCCGAATGTTTGCAAGCCCATACAGTCACTTTTGTCCTTACTACTGTCCGTACTCAATATTACACGGTAATAAAAGGATGAGCATAACCATATAGTCATGCGGGGTTTCTATAAAACGACTTTGCGTTTTTTTTTTAAATTTTGGATAGGAATAAAAGTTATCCGTGACTTCAATATGGCTTAGAAAATATTTTTTTTATCGGAAAAAAGCTCTCGTCTCTGGAGGGTTAACTTACATGTTCTTGAATCCTGACAATCGATTTATTATAAGAATCTTATAAGAACGGTGATGATTATTTGTTAAGTTCTTCTTATAAAGCATTATCGACTTATCTTTCTCACAAATACATTAAAAATCTAACAAATGTTTAATTTCTGTAACTTGGTTATTCCAATAATTAAAGCAATTTGAACCGTTAAAATTTCGCACACTCCGAAATCTCCTGTCACTAACGACCTCGGTTTCACCTTTTAATTATCACACGTTTGAAGGTTATTGATGGCGAGTAATTTTACTAATGGTTTATAAGTTGGGGAAATTATCACATACACAAATACCAGCGGTGTAGTGGGGCCAGGTCGGACCAGGTCGGCGACCTGGCACCTGAAAATGAGTCACTTTGTTGACTAGTAACTTAATTTTCAAGTACATACATATAATTTAATTGGTCAACATTGTGTTTGTTTAAACTTTGGACGGATAAAAAAAAACAAAAAAAAGGAAGAAATCATTGATCGACCTGGTAACTATTTACTTACCACTTCACCACTGACAAATACAATCTTTGTAGATCTTTGAAATCACGTGATTACCGTTATCATCATGTAATTACCGTTAAAAGGTTATAACGTGGGAATGCCAACTGATTTAAATCGTGGGTATTTTTTAGAATTATATTATTTTGATCACTGGAAATTTGAGTGATTTAAATTTAATATAAAAATTCCACTAAGCAATTTCAGTCGAAATCTTAAATTATATAGTATAGTTATGCTGAAAAGTGAAAAACAAAATGTAATCATAAAATATATTGTTAAATAGAATTATAGTTATGGCATAGTTATTTCTTAATTGTTTTACAGTACCATCTTCCGCACCTTCTCCGTGTAGAACTGTTTTTTTTTTTTTATCTTATCAAGGAAATATAAATCTAATGTTAGTATGTATGTATGTATGTATATTATTCTAGCCCTGCACGAAAAAGTCAGCACGCAAGCTGTGTTAATTACAAACATCGACTATCGTAGCATGCAAAGCTTATAAAATTAAAAAAAGCCGTTTTGAAATGGTACATATACAATATTGGAAGGCATATTACATATATAGCTAACTATACGAATTATTTTATATGGGTCAGTAATTCACTTAATTTTTTCTGCTTTTTACTCAACAAAGTGGCGTGATATTTAATACAAATTTATTATTGAATAATATAACTGCAATGCAAATAATATTTCACAAAAACATTAACCTAGCCAACTGCCGACCTACATAGGGAACGGTAATAAATAACGATTTTTTATTTATTCATGTTGTACAATATATTATTGTCTTCGAACACATGGTAGACTAAACTATAGCCACTAGAGTACCTATTGATAATAAAGAGAGTTGTAACTTTATCTGTATTATAACTCAACTTCCAATATGTATAAGGAATGGATTAGACCGGTAACTAATCTATATTATTTAGTTCCTGTAAAAATCGACTATGAAATTTTTTTATGTGTCATTGCTCAAGAACAAAGGTAAAAAGTAAATTATTTACGATTTACCGCATTAATAAAAAACATCTTATCTTAAATCAGACAGGCGAATTTATTATTACTTTACCAAACGTGCATATTTGTACGAATATGAAGAAACCCTAGTTTAAAAAACGATACTCGCTAGCGTTAATTTCCTTTTCGACGCTTTCAGATTAATTAACGTAAAATTTCAGTTATCAAAGAACGTTGCATTACAAAAACCAGGGATGGGCTGGAGGGGGCTCAGAGGACTCGGATGTGCACTTTGCTAAATTTTCCATAGGCTGGCGAGCCCCTTATTACAATATTCTTTGATCGAACCAGTATCTAACTGCAATTTTTAACATATCTATTATCTAGGACGGTATAACGTTTGAAACATGGAATTGGAGCAAATATTTCTACGACAATCTTGGTCAATTTTCTTTCTTTTTTCTGCGTTTTCAATCTTCAATCTTCACTCTTCTAATCTTAATTAGGTAAATATAATACATGTTTCAGCAAAGTATTGATATTTAAAATTAATTTACGCTTCTTTGCGTATTATTATACAATTTAAATATGTTAAGTACACTTCGATGGTTTCAATAACTCTTACATTTATTTGTAAAAGAGTAAGTAAAAAATCCACCCCTTCCTCAGACCATAGTAAATATCTCTTAGATTAGGCGAGCCCCTTGCTAACGTATTGGCAGCCCACCGCTGATAAAATCTAGTAATCTGCTCTTAGTCGTTTATAAAACAAATTTAACATTTCTTTTCAATCAAAATGTATTTATCATAACAAGGAAATCAAGTTTCGTTAAAATTTTCCAAAACACCTAAGAAACGATGTATGTAATCATAGCCCCCTATATTATCTGGATGGAGGCGGTAATGATGTATTACATACATATTGTATAATATAATATTATTTTATCTTTCCGGCAAAGAATCATCTTACTGAGAACATATTTTATAATATACCGCAGACATTGCAGATAAATAAATAATTTTGGATGTTGAACAAGTTTGCATTTTCAAAATAGTATTAACGAAACATCTCAAAATAAGTTTTTGATTATGTATATTATAATATATGAATTATTATTTAATTTTTGAATAAAACATACTGTGGCTTGTTAAAACCTTTCTAAATATTCACTATGTCCCCATATTAGGGAGAAACCGTTTTCATTGGTATTAATTTATGTTGATAAAAAATAAACGGAAGTATTCAGGAACTACTGATTTTTCTCTGAGGTTCAAATTATATTTATTTTATTGATCAAAACTATGTTTTAGCTAAGAATATAAAATTGTCAGATAAATACCACAAAATTCGACACAAAAACGATGGTAAATAAATGATTTAATTCTTCTTATTTTTAACGATTAAGTGTCAACCCTTCATTTTTTGTAATAATTTTTCGGCAAGATTTGGTTGTAAAACACATAAGTCTGATGAAGATCCATTTATTTTCATTCCATCCATTATATGGTTTATTGCATATGGGTTAATACTATAATTTAGGTTTGTTTCATTTCAAAAATAAAAAATATTTTATTTAAATGTTGTAAATTTGTTATTTACTGATGCTTAAAGACGCTTTAAATTACGTGCAGAATAGAAAATCCGCAGTTATATAATTATTCTTGGTTTGCAGATCGACAACAACTTACTATGGACATATACTTTCGTGCATAACAATATAAAATATGCACTACAATTACTAGTTACCACGTATGGTTGCATTGTGTGCCCATAAAAGAATTTTTCAGTTAGTATAAGTCGATTAGAGTGCCACGTTGGATGTCGAGTGAGGGGAAGTTAAGTTTGTGAAAATTGTCAAAATAAAATTCGTAAGCATGCAATATAAAAACTTGTTCAGTACCATCGTGACCTCGAAATTCATCACATTATTTTACGACAGTGTTAATGATCAATATACGTTGCTGGTGGCCTTAATTTTATTTTTTTTGATATGCAAGACTAATACGTACCTACTTTAGTGGTGTTAGTATAGTATAGAATTTGAATCTTAGGTTATGTGAATTGGATTGGATAATATTTGATATTCTTTCTCAATGTTTTACAAAAAGCTATTTTTTCATTGTGACGTTCACAGATTTTTTTAAATCTGTGTTTAAATTTCCCGCAATTTCTTCATTCACGAGCATTCTAATGTTACTAGATATAGCGTGCTATTTTCCCATTTTATTAGTGATACAATTTATCTTTTACTAGCCATTGTATTATTAGGAAATAATTTTATTATCTATGATAGTTTTATCATAGTCCGGGTTGACGTTTTCATTGTTTTGACAGATCAATAAATCGATTGATCACTTCTCAGTTTTGTTATTTTAAAAGTGTTTAAAATGAAAATTAAAGTAAACAAAAATGACGAAAAACCAGCTACCGTAAGTAAAGTATACATACCATAGAAGATCGATCGTTCTGTAAAATATGAGATATATAGGTATTCTATTTTTAAAATTAACTAAAAAGTCTTCATTATGTATTATGATTAGAATACAATGATTTAGTATGCCCAGTAATATTAAATAACATGCTTAAGATTATATACACATAATTAATAACATTATTAGTAAATAATATATCGATAATATATATTATACAAATAAATGACTATGTACTTATAATAAATTTCATAGTTACCTTAAAAATATACTCAACCCTTTTTTACACGGTCGTTACATCCCATAAAAAACCGTGCAAAAAAGTGAATCTATGAAAAAATTGATGATTAGTTTCCTGAATTCAAAAAACCTTTATTATTTGAAAAAAAGAACACTGGTTGGAAATTTGTTCGCTGTATCGCTATTTGATTATTTATAGGGACTTTTATGAGGGATAGGACAAAAATCGTTTTCATCGCTAGAAATTTGTGAGACATCTAATATGTTAAGATCTAATGAAGCCCTTTGTATGTTATTACTGTCTGGTATTGTTGAATTTCCCGTTATTAGTTATATATCCATTATCCGTTTCTGTGTTTTGTATCTTGGAATCGTGTTAGAACAAATAATTCGTGTAAAAATATAGTATTCATTCTTTTTAGCAGCGTCATTTTTAGCCCCTTGCGTACAGTTTCAGAAGAAAGTAGCAATACAGCGTAAAAATATGGACAGAAATTCAATGCTACGAAATATCCCTGTCATCAAGATGCAATCTAACTTTGGGAACCCGATAGAAGAGCCCATTATTTTTTACTCTATGGGGAAGGCCCCCTTGTTGTTGCATTTTTAACCCATACGATTTAAATTATAATATACCTGAACAAGAATTAATCGATGGCGGTGAATGGTGAGTGGTGAGCGAGTCCAAGGACAAGACCCAATACGTGTCACGCCCACGAAAATCGAACGACAATTAACTTGGGGAGTAAGAACATGTTAACATGCGTTTTTGAACACGCACTGGACTGAAAAAAACTGATACTTTTTTCAGTTTGATTCCAGTTTTCGTTCCGACAAAACGGTTTTAACGGTTTTTGGTTATCAGTTCAGTTCCGGTTCGAAGCCCTGAATTTTAGTGGGCTGTGTTGTATAAAAATCATGTAAAAAGAGTTGAGTCTTATTGCGTTAAAATTAAAATGATCAACAAGCTTGAATGAATCATTCTGATGATTAATTTATTTTGCATAATATAAAGTTAATATGTTAGTCATAATGAATGTTACCGTGAAATTTTTTTTTTTTACACCTGAAATGGTTGTGTTTATTAATAAACTTTGACTTACGTGTTAAATTACTTGACTGTGTGTCATCATGAATCATAAATTCTCAACAAGGAGCAAATATGAGTAGAATTTTTGAGAATCATATAAGTAAATCATATTAATTTGTATCGTATGGATTAGCTTACAATTTGGTGGCGATGAAGCGGCATTCTTTTCTTGGGGGTCCACTAAGTTGGCCTGGTTGAAAATCAAGAATCACGCTTCAATATCTCATTCAATACTGAAAATTAAGTCTCATCCTAAATTATCTAGTTACATCACAATTAATACAGATTCTTATTGATGAGGCGAAAACGTGTTTAATTTTTTAATGACATATTCACACATTCTTCTTCTCTTCTTTGACTATATTTTCTCCGTGTGTGAAGCATATGGCCGCCATAATGCATCTCCATGACTCATTACTTAAAAAAACACTACACTTATTGGATCCTGATCATGATTTTTCATTCTTGGCATGGACATCGTACTTACCATGACTACTGTTTCCAGTGGCAGATTTTCAGGTTCAGGTCTTAAAATTTGAAATAACTTATATTACATAATTATAAATCACATGTTTTGAATTTTGATTTCAAAATTTTTTTTAGTCACATTCTGAAAAATACAGACTCTAAATTTAATTACGCACAGGGTCTCACAATTTTCATTGTATAATATGGTCTCCAATGACTGTTTCATTTATTTGAGAAGCATGTTCACCCATTTGTATCCAAAATATAAACAAAAGTACATCCATGCTTAACATATTGAGTGCAAAACCCGTACATCATATGGAAACAGGGTTTCTCTATAGAAACTTACCGCATATCGTCATCTTTCTTAGTTTTTTTTCAAAACATTGCTGTAGCCTGAAAACATATTAAAATGGAATATGAATTACAATTTCTGTCCTCGACAAAATCAACGTACTTACAAAGTAATTCTTGAACGCTTATATCATAATTGCTTTTTTCCCTTTGAGGGTGCGGTGAATGTTTTAATGCAATAATTCGATTTCATGAAAATATGCACATAGCAGATTTTTAAAGTGCAATGACGATATGGTACGGACACATCTTAAAATAAGTATAACAAAATAACTGCGGTGCCATTGGAAATCTCTCAAAACAACACTAGCACATCCCATCAAGCCAGTTTTACCATGAAATTTGTATGGTTAGTTTGTTTCCGATGTGTTAGTGTGTTTGGGTGTAAATCAGGTATGCATACCTTTTTCGTTCAGCGGGCCGGGCCGCATTAAAACAAATTATGATAGTTTTGGACCACAAAAATAAAATGGAATTTAAAGCACGCTCTATCCTTTTTTTTACACGGGGGAACTGTGCAAAAAACCACAAAAAAGATAAAGTGAATATATAATAAATAAAATATAGGTGTTATTTTGAAACAGTGCAAAGATGGGATTAGGTGTACCCTTTTACGAAAATGTTTTCATTGTGAAATATTTTGCTATACGTGCTGTATTTATAATTTAAATATATACTTGAGGAGCAAACATTCAAAAAGTGTTTTGTCACAAATTTAAAAAATGGCGTTTTATATCAATTATGATAGCCCGTAATAAAACCTATGAATGGAAATCAAAATTAGTGTTCAAAACGGTTTTTTTTCATATTAAAATTAAATCATAAAGTTGACACCTTCATACAAACCGTCACTTTTGCAACACTTAAATCATCATTTTCCAAGCTTTGTATTTGTGTGACAAAACACTTTTTGAATGTTTGCTCCTCACTTTATCTTCATAAATTTTAAACTAATTCTTGAGAATTTGACTTCATATTTTTGTGTTAAGCTGAAAATCGAATCCAATTTTTCATCAATAAGCATATTTCTATGAACCAATTTATTCTGCTTTATCAATGAAAAAATTTGGTCACATTAATTCAATTCAATGATCTACTTAAAAACTACTATATTTCATTTTAAAATGAAACATTTGAGGGCCACAAAAAAATTCAAACAGGCCGCGGATTTTGCATCCCTGGTGTAAATCAATTTAAAAAGCTACCATAATATGTAAGAATATCTTAGCGCAACATCACTGTTATCATATTTTAACATGCAATGAAAGTGTTCAAGAAGTGGTTGAGAATTTAAATAGTGTTTAAATCATATTATTCACAAAAAGTTTAATCTCAAATTTTTGTTTTTCCCTGTTGGTTGAATTATTATTGACAAAGAAACTAATTTTTATATTTTTCTCGTCTAACTTTTAAGGTCATATAGATAGATATAAATAAAAGAACAAACAATAATAATCAAAGTGACCTAGTTGGACTACAATTTGATAACAATTATTTTTTGAAATTTATAATTAACAATTTATGCACTAGCTTTGTGAATAGCTGAAAAAAAATCTATATTTGTATAATTGCAGTCGGAATCCTACAGATGTTTGTACATATTCATGCAATACTTGTCATTTCAACGTAACAAAAAGTAATTTAAATAAATAATGATTTTTTATTATTCTTTTGAATCTGTATTCTATTAGCGTTATTACTTTCAATATGGGCCTATTGAGATTCTATTGATATTGATTTCAGGAAGGTAATCATTTTACGTTCAATATTAAATGGCTACAGATTTGCTTCTCAAATATTCAACTTTTTCAATTTTATTAATGTATTTTGAAGCAAATAATAAAAATCACTTATATATATTATTAGTATTTATTTATGAAGAAATAATGACAGTTCAATATATATATGGAACGGCAATAGATAATAGATATACAAACAACACCTTTGTAATATAATACCCAAATAAAATGATAACGAAAAAATATTAATTAACCTCTGTACTTATCCTTTTATAGTTACTTGATATCAAGCAGCTGTTAGCTGTCTAAATAAGCACTTTGACGTATTTGAAATGCTACAGAATTTATTTTCTGTTATACGCTGCTTTGGTTCACATTTTCCTTGAATGTTTTTTTTATTTGTCCAATTTTCCTCATCTGATAACTGCAGGTTGGGTTAATGAAATAACATGTTTTTGTAATAAAACCACTAACCTTCCCTCCGTGCATTGCAGGCACAAAATACTTCATGATTTTAACGACTACGATTTGAAAAATTAATAATATTTTTTTTCTTCTAGACGGTTTTAGAGAGCAGCAGTTTTGGGAATGCGGCTGCACCAGATGAAGAAATTGACCAGTGGGAACAAAGCTTTATGTTGCGGCAAGACCAGGCAGCTGGTATCAAAAAGTAATAATTTATAAAAAGTACACTTGGCAAGAGCACTTATTCATATTTTTATAGAAATTCAGATTGTTTATTTATTAAATTATTTACACGACTTTTACTAATATATTTGAATTGAAATTATGTTGATCTAAAGGGTTAAAATTGGAAATATATTTCAATATGTCACGTTTAGCTAGATTTCAACCCTGAATGTTTGTGTGACCATATGGTCACGCTCGTCTTTACCACTGTCCTTACACAATATTATTTGGGGCCTACAAGAATGAGCGTGACCGTATGGTCTTGCAACTTTTCTATACAACATCTTTGCTGTTTTTTGATAGAAATAAAAGTTATCTGTGAATTCAATAAGGCTTAAAATTATTTTTTTTATTGAAGAAAAACTCGTTTCTGGAGGCTTTACACATTGCTGGTCAAATTGTCTTCAACTGAAAAAAACTATCACTTTTATTTAATTTTCTAAGTAACACAACTCTCTCATTCACTTGTGTGCTGATCATCATTCTTTTCTTACATTTAAAAACATTTTAGATGGGGAACTGATTCATGGTGCAGACCTTCCTGCATACCAATATCTGTAATATTGGTCTTGATTGTCCTAGTGGTCCTCGTGCCTCTGCTGGACCATGCTAATGTTATCGCTAGGCTCCCGGTGACGCAATCATGCTCAGATCAATGCAGGTACAAATAGCATTAATAATTTTTCTCAACTTTTAAAAGTTTTCTTTTCTCAATCTAATGCATTAGCAATGCAATTAAATTTTCCAATAATTAATTGCTGTTATTGGCAAAAAATAAATAATAACAAAACTAATATGATACAGAAAATGTAAATATAACCCTTCACAGAGAGGTGCACACGTGTGTCGAAATGTACTACAAATATCTGTTAGTGATTTTTAATCTTCACATTGACTATATTATCTGTTTCAAATGAAGAAAAATACGTTTCAATTTGGAGCTTTCTTATATTTAGCACTGGCTAAAAACCACTGTTATAGTATCTCATTTATATTTGTTTTTTTTTTATTCATAATAGAATTTGTTTTCTTCCAGACTAACATTGGTAGAAACTATACCGGAAGGTTTACTTTTTCCGCCAAATGCCACAAAATATCCGTCAACCCAAGAGACATGGCTGAATATGGTCGCAAAGGCTACGGATAGCATCGAAATCGCTTCTTTTTATTGGTCACTGAGAGAAAATGAGATTTACCCTCATAACTCTTCAATCAAGGCAAGCAGCTAAATAGCAACGCCACTAATGAAATAGACGTACTCTTTTCAAATAATTTATTTTTTATCTTGGTTAATTTGATGTCAAAAGATATTCTTAAATTCAAAAGTAGTTGTAAATATTTTTTTACTTTTTACCATGTCTGCTCCAAATATGGAGCACATTGACTCCTATGAGAATGAGCAGGTCTCAGTAGCTCCATGTCTATTTTACAGAGTTGTAGGGAAAGAAGGATGGGACTAAAACAAGACTAGCTAATCGGTTGCGCTACGTCCTGTTTTTAGGATCCAATGGGAGGAAAGGAATTTTAGACATTACAGACATCCATGCCTTCAAACAGTATTCCACAAATTAATTATTGTTGAAACTGTACATACTGGGATTTTACATTTTGGATATTTATTATTAATTTTTTTTCGATCGATTTATTTCGTAGGCACGCGTGTTTGTGATGTCTAAAAAATATCCTCCCACCTTTTCCGATCCTTTAACAATTGGGCGTAGCGAGAGCGATTAGTTAACCACAAGTCCTGTCCTAGCCTCATCCTTCTATCCCTATTACTCTCTTTGAAAAAGAGATGTTGAGCGACTCAGTAACAAACAGTTCTCGTAGAAAAGCTTCTGTTGAGATACCTCCATTAGGAAGCCATATGCTGTCATTGAGAGCGGACATGGATTTTTCCTGATGCAATATGTAATTAATTTTATTTTTAGGGTGAGGAAGTCTTTCAAGCTCTTTATCTGGCAGGAACAAAGAGGGGTATTAATGTAAAAATTGTTCAAAGCTCTCCGACAAAATCTAATCCGAATACCGATACAGAGGTGTTGCTCAAGAAGAAAGCCGCTCAGGTATAAGATGATCCGTCTTAAAGTTCTTCAGTTTAACCGACAGCAATCTATTATTGTTATCGTTATTTGGACAAACATTTATTATTTGAATGCAGAATACAATGAAGAATTACTTCTATGGAATATACAAACCTTGATAGAATATGTAATTTTCTTGCCCTTATCAGTCAACTCAAATTAATATTTTATATTGAACCACTAAGGCCATCTATTTTTGTTTGTGTGACAAACCTTCATAGCTTTCACATCAATCAATACAAAAATAACACCCTAATAAGAAAATACGTGCACTTATTTAAACAATTTCATAGTTTCAATATCTACTTTTGCATATTTTATTTAAGATATAAATATATTACATAGAATTTAACATTAGATTTGTAGAGTTGTAAAAAAATGCAACTCGAAGTCCAACAATTACCCTTCATCCAAATCAAATTCTAACAATTATTCTCTACAATAACTGGTTTGAAAAGTTGGTATTATGCAACATAATAAAAATGAAACTAATACACTGTGAGTAATTTTACCAAAATATGAGAAAAAGAGATACAGATACATTCACTCTCTCAGTTGATTTTACAATATACATACATAAATGTGTTTTTTTACTTATTCTGAGTAAAAAAAATAAAATTGCTGTCACTCTTTCAAAAATACGACTTCTTGACTCAGATTTCACAGATTAATGATTAAAGTTTAAGACCAGATATTCATTGCGCCATTTTGTTAAAGGTTCGCAGTGTAAATTTTCCCAAGTTGATGGGAGGCGGCGTTCTGCATACAAAGTTGTGGTTGGTGGATCGCACTCATTTTTATATCGGTAGTGCCAATATGGACTGGAGATCATTAACGCAGGTATGTTTCTCTGTAAAAATTATCCTGATTGTTTCAATTGTTGAATTTCTAATTCTTAAATGAAGGCTGAAAATATGTTCAGCCTATCGTCATTGAATGAAGAATCTCTTCCATTTGTAAAATTGTACCAAAATCACTTATGATGCCTCTTACAATATTATCGCATTCAACATAGATTTAATATGACATCTACTTTAGAAAACACAGTTATTCTATTAGAAATCTTTAGAAAAATGTTTGTGTGACTTACCCAAATTGATAATTTGCATTTACACATACTTTTACTTAATATTGCACGTATTTATTTCTTTACTCATAAATATTGTTTATTTTACCTCATGCCTTTTGTTAATTTGTTAAGATATACATACATTTGTATATTCATTAATGATCTAATTATTATCATTAAGTTGTAAAGCTTTTTAGTAGTAATTTTTAGTTTATAACTGTTTGATTTGAGATTGAATCTAATGAGCGATTACTGTATTTTTAATGTTTTCATTATGTTATAAGAATTTGAAAAAATTTTGATTTGAAACTTTCTTCTACTAAATCGTATGTTTAATAACAAACAGGCGTATCTAGATTTTCGTAGTGCAAAAATTTGACTTTCCGTTCAACAATCCTTGTCCTCAAAGGTGTACATTTCAGTAAAACTGCGATATCTTATGATTGCAGAGTCTAGATACGCCCGTATGTTATTAAACATGCGACGTGAAATATAAATTTCTGACCAGAGGGTTGAATGATTATATGATTTAACCCTTTCCGGTCCTATGTCGAATCACATTCGACAGCAATTTTATTCTGGTGGGTCCTATGTCGAATGTCATTTGACATTTTTTTTCATTATTAGTATTGAGTTAAAATTAGGTTAAATGTATTGAATATTTTTTTTCTTCACCCTATCTATTACAACGGTATTCTGAGCATAGAATTAAATGCTTTTTAAGAACATTTAAATCTGTAACTGTCTTCCTGCAATGGATACAAAAGGGTCGTTTTAGGGGCTGGCTTGGCCCGCGCAGCACGGGCTTTCTGCATTTTTTTCTCCAACAGTTTCGCTTGCCACGTGCACTCGAAAACTATTACCGAAATTTGCTCTTGTTCAAATAATTCTAACTTTGCGAAAATGCCTAAAATCTCGAAAAAAAGATATTTGATACATTTATTGTATGAAATGTGAGAGAATGCCTGGACTATGAATGTTTTCACTGTTTCACACTTTAAAAGTTTTTAAATTATAAATAATAAGGTCATTATTGTATATATTTCGAAATAAAAAAAATATTGTTAGTCTAAAAAAAAAAAAAAAAATTAGTAATCCTCTTGTAATACAGTAAATCAATTATGGACCTGATGGAATGTTTTGATTTTTTTTTGTGGACCGGAAAGGGTTAAACAATAGTAGCAATTCTCAAATGATTTTAAAACTCTCACGCTTTACTTGTACCCGATTAAAACTATAAAATGTCAAAAATTATATTAGAAATATAACAAAAGTATCATTACCTTGAAATGCCCTTTACCATATTCTATCTACAGCCCCGGATCGTACAATAATATTTTAGTATCCACTTTAAGTCATTACACAAATTTTCCATTAGTCTTCTGTGTCAATAAATGTATATAAAACATTCTAAAAATATCATTCATGAACTGTAATATAATTTAATCAATACATACGTAATTAGTCCAATTCTTGCTATTGTGCTTTTGTTCGAGGCGATGTATGATGTATGTATAGATAAAAAAACATGTGTGGATTACTAAAAAAATCAGATTATTTTGTTTTTATTTAATTTTGTCATGAAATGAAAAAATTGAAATGTGTTGATAACTTTTTTGTATTTAATTATTCTACTGCTCGTAAAACAAAATCAATATTATTTACGATCACTCGTGATTTTTTTTTTCTATTTTCAGTTGAATAATTCATATTCACATGGAAAAGTTATCGATGTAGATATTCTAATCCATTAACCTTTGGTCCTGTATCGGATTGATAAACGCTCTTCTGCGTTTGTTCTTTATTGTTAGATAATTTCGTAAACTGAGTTTTCAATCGATTTATGGATTTGTCTCCGAAGCTATGGATGCCTGTGATTTTCACATTCCCATACAACACATCCAATCCTAAAAATGGGGTATAGCAAGTGCAATTATTTCCTTGTTAATCCCAACTTATTAATCCAACTCTTCTATCCTGAAATTCTCTGAAAAGCAAACATTGAGCGACCAAATAACATTTGGTTCTTGTAAAAATATATTGTATTATGATGCTCCATTGAGAGTACATATACTTCATATTGGGAACGGAAATTGTTTAAAAATATATAATCCTTGGTCTCCTTCAAAATACTTTTTTTTATCCCAGATGGTACAATACTACTTATGTTCTATATCAGCGGTCGGCAAAGTGTGGTCTGCGAGAAAATTTTGGTGGTCCGAAGAGAAATCTGACATTATTTTAATTTTCTAATCCTACCATTTAAAGAAAAATCCTAGACATGGTAATTTGTGGATAATAGATTCGTTTGGAGCGAACACTCAAGATACTAATTTATGCATGAAACTAAAAGAAAGTCTCATCAATATTTCATCCAACGACACTCTCAAAGATAAATTTCATTCACTTTATCAATACCTCAGTTTTAGCTTTCTATAAATAGTGAATTGAAGAGGCGATGAAAATTCTAATTCAATTCTCCACAACATGTTTATGCGAAAAGGCCTTTTCATCTGTCACACAGCAATCAAAACACGGTATCGATCTCGGCTTGAAATGCATTCAGTTCTCCGTGTTGCAATTACATCATTGGAGCCAAATATAAACTTCATCATTTCAAATATCCAAGATCATTAAAAATTTATAAAGCTTCTATAATTTCATTATAATCAATAGATTTATTTTATAAACTAGGTGCATTTTTAGACGCATTCGATCACTTTTATTTCAATATATAATATTTAATACAAAAGTCCAGTTAGTGGTCCGCTTGATTAAAATTGTGAATTTAGTGGTCCGTGATCCCAAAAAGTTTGCCGACCACTGTTCTACATCCCTGATTAAGTTTACTCAAATCCTTCACATATTCTTTCTAGGCAAAGATCACCGCATGCCAATAAAAGTGTGAACGTAATGTGTTACTGGCATTTATTTAGGGGGCCAACTTGGCACATTTATTATACTATTTATATTGATTTATATTCTCTACTTTATGTATTCAATCGGAATACTCAATACATTATTTTCAAATGTAAAATAATCTGATAAAGCTTTTATTATAATACATGGTTCGTTTTCTTTCTACAGGTGAAAGAATTGGGCGCCGTGGCGTACAATTGTTCGTGCCTTGCCGATGACATTGCAAAAATATTCGATGTGAGTATACTCTCGTAATTTTCTCATCACGAGAAATTAGTACCCTGAGTATCTAAAATGTTTCAATGATTATTAAATTAGTGTTCCTGATGTTGAAGAAAATTTACTGATCCGTGTTGATTTACTGCACGGGATACCAATCTTTTTTTACAGTCGATAGTATTTGAAATTTGTTTAGTTTAATACCGATATAGAATATTCCTCGTAGATTTTTTTATCCATTAAAATTCATGCAGTGTGTATGCAGCATTGTCGGTTGCAGCAAGCGATCGCATGATAATAGACTGTTTGCGTCAATGCAGATGCAACTTTTAACTCACCTGCATAGTTGTTGTGCCGCCGCATGCATAGTTACCGGTCGCTAATTTATTGTGATTACAGGCAGGTTTACAAAAATTCTATATTTAGAATTTTACATTGCTTGCTTATTTACTGCTGGTTCGTTTGTAGGAACAGAAATTTCTTACTAAGATTTTGTTAAATATGACACTCGATCAAAGCCAAACCTGGCTTAGTTTACCAGGTATTACTTTATCAAAAGAACGTAAAGTTTTTATATTGGGAATAATGTAAAAGTTTTCGCTTTTATTTAATATTTATGTCATCATTAAATCGATTTTATTATTTAGCAAAATGTGTCTCGCAATTAGTTATGTAACATTGAGCAGCTTATCAATTTTTACATTATATTGCAGATAACATAGTCAAAATCTTTCCAACAAAACGTGTGTGAACAGTTTGAGAGAAGCCCATAGTCATTTACCAATAGTATTTTGTCTCCAATTATCCTGTTTTGATTAAGCAATTATTGATTATTAAATACATCTTGTAAATGTTAGATAATGAAAGATAATATTTTATAATGGAAAAAGAAACATCAGTAAATTTAACAATACAGCTCGAATTAAAGTTCATCACACTCGATGGTGGTTTCAGAGTTTATCATGACAATTGATATTATTTTATATAAAAAAAATATTTGTTATTTACTAATAATTGATTACTGCTAAGATTTTAAATGGTGGCTCAAGCTATTTAATTTATTTCCCATGTTTTTACAGTAGAGTTAGTCCTAAGATGTTTCTCAAAAAGGCGAAACACTCGTCACAAGCTTGTAGCTGTGCGGAAAATTTAAAGGCCGAGCAGGCCAATTTAACAAACGCGCGGCATAATTTTGTAAACATCGAAATATGATATTTGTTAAATGTCATGTTTTGCTTTGCACAATTAAAATTATTTTTTAATATTTTATACTTTTGTGTTTTAAAATAAAACATTAAAAATAACAGAATTCATTTTATTTTTCCATAAAATAAAATCAATCACAAATTAAAACATATAAGCAGAATTAAACAAATAATCAGTTGCTTATAAAGTTATTAACCTGCTTTATAAATGTATAGTTTCTCACATAGATCCCTACAACATATCCACAATATACTATATGTACTAATTTCATCTAAATCAATTTCTTGTTCTGATAATACGTATGATTCAATTCTAATTATTTTATCTCAATGTTCAAACCGGGACGTGTGCGCGGAAGTTCTCAGAATGTTGCACACAGTGCAGGGAGTGTCGGTCACAACCGATTATGTTACCAGTGGAATAACAGAGATACCAATTTTAATTTTATAAATTTACACAAAGCTACCTTCGAATCCATTGAAAATTTGTATTAATTTAATTATATATCATTTTCTGCCAGGTATACTGGTCACTTGGAGCTGATGATGCAGTAATACCGGAATCCTGGCCATCAACACTCCAAACAAAATTTAATTTTATGAATCCAATGAATGTGACGCTGAGTAATCATCAGTATGATACCTATGTTTCGGTGAGTAAAAGCATTATCTTAATATTAATTTTCCGACCCTGAATGGCGCTGCACCGGCTTCACTTTTGTCGACACAAATAGAGATATAAAAATATTGTTATAGTGATTGTAATAATAATAAGCTAGTCTTTTCAACAATTCTCAGGGAACGCTTTCTCTCTCCTCCTAACCCCCTGTTGCTTATCTTCTAATAATCTTTGTCATTCAAACAATCCAGTCACTAGGTCTCGTACGTATTCGTCTTTCCTGGGTGCCTTTTAGGTGTTTAGGTATCTTTCATCACTGATAAATGACTTACCGATGTATGTAATGTAAAAAATAAGTTGACAACTTTGTTATTCCACTCATTGTGACGTGTTTCAGTCCGAACATGCTTCTCAAAGAGGCGGAACACAACTTGTAACTCATATCAGTAGAATAACAAAGTTATCAAATTTAATTTTATATATAAAAGGAATCTATTGAAAGAATTATCATAATTTACAACCTTAGTCAAAAATCGAAAATGATTTACTCCACATTGGGAGCATATATGATTTAAAAGAATAAATATGCCAATAACTGAATAAAATAAAAATGTATGTATCATTAAAAGTTTTTTGGCAACTTCCGATCCCTGATGAGTAAGATGTATTTTCTAGTAACCTTTCCTTTTTCACTGAGCTCAGTTTCAAGGAGTATTTAGGCATGACTAGGATCCATAATTAAATGCACTAATTTATCATATTATGTATGAGAATTGTTGATCATAATTGTTCTCCATAATCTATGTACCTATAATTTATAGTCAGTGAAACCTTAACAATAATACCAATACACCAGAAAATATCAAGTTTTTTAGTTAATAACACATTTTTTTCTGTTTTCTTATTTAGAAATTGAATTTTCATTACATTGTCATAAAAAATTATACAATTAGTACGACACTTATAAAAATGGAGCAGCATATCCAAAATCTCTATGAAGATTTTGACAATTACCTTATTTTTCATATTTTTTTAATCCAACTTCATTGCCTTATAAATGTCAATTCAAAGTTTCATTAGCATTCTCACTCTTATGTAAATGATAAAAAAATTGGGTAACATTGGATTATAAGCTTTTTGGCCGAGGTGTACATACATATTTAGTAAAGTTTTGTAACGTGGCTGAATTAAGTCTAGTAGTGACGTGCATGTTTCTGATAAGGATGGTTGTTCTCAATTTCCGAAAATTTATTCGAGACATGAATATTTATACTTGATCAGGGTTAAAGTATAAATGGTAATATGGGTACATTATAGACACGCTAAAATTTCGACCAGGCTATTAAATGCTAATGATATTGTTCTATACAGAGATTGACAACTATATTTCGTTGCTTAATTTACAATTTTGCGTTGAATTGAAAAGGTATTTTTTTTCATTTCACAGAAGGAACTTTTTAACAATTGAAAGTAACATTGTTATAAAGAACTATCAATTGGGCCTATTAGAGGTGAAGTGAGCCAAGTGGTGTTTCAGAAAAAAAAAGTTAGATGCATTGTAATATTCTACACGTTTTAAAGTATCGTAAAATTGAAGTATCGTCTGTCAATACACACTGCAATAGTGTTGATCTCCGTAAAATAAAAATATGCAATATACCAAAACACCAAATAAAGAAGTGATTATACATCCATGAAAAAGTTTTACCATTTTACTAGTTGGCTCATTTCACTTCTTGAAGGCCCAATTGTGTTCTATTCAGCAATATCTTTTATGAGTAATATAATAAATTCATATTGATGCCAATATCATTTTTTTTCAAAAAAGTGTTATTATACAAAAGTAAATAAATAATTTAAATTAGATTTACAAAATTCGACTATTTTTCATTATATAATATAATCAATACAAATATAGAAAATTATTAACTTCATTTCATTTCACAGTAATAGAGACTGTTGAGGACAACTGAATTTGGAAAGTAAATGAAATTGATTTTACCCTCAGCATTGGTTTGTGTGTATAGCTGTTTTGCGTTTGTTTGTGTTGGTGATAAAGGACTGTATTATTGATTATTTTCTTAACTGCTTTTACTTTTACTTGGATGGTGAGGTGTAAGCTGCAATATTTTATTTTGCTATCAAATATTTCATGCGCATATTCAATAAATTAACATGTGATATTTGGTAACTTTATAATTATGTACTGATATGATTTTCTTTGCATATATGAGAAGCTATGAGCATAATAAGTAATGAATCTACTGTTTACATTTTTCATCTGAACACAGCAGATGTTTAAACTAAGGCTAGTTTTATTTATAAATTACAAATAATGTGGCGCTAAATCTTTAATTATTCACCAATGACATGTTTCAAAAACTATTAAAAACTGCTGTGTCCCTAGCTGTCATTTTACTTGTCATTTCATTTACTCCACCTCTCATTTTTCAATAAGAGAGTAAAGATAGTGATGAAGTTAGGCCAACAAGACTTTTAGTTAGTCAATTGCTTTCCTCTAAGCTCTGATTTTTAGATAGTATAGGTGGGAGAGAATTTCACAGCATCACAGACATGCTATCATTTAAACACAAATCCATTAATAACGGGATTTGAACCCGAGAATACTGCAGGTGAAGATATCAACTTTGACTATTAGGCTACAAGCCCGGCATGCATCTACAGCCATGTTTTACATGTTATTCTCTCAATATCAGGGTAAAAAAGTACAATAAGATATCCGAACTTCTAAGCGCCGCATCAATGTTGGCATATTTCAACATGTTCTCATCTATCTAGAAAAAACAATCTTCAACATCGGCAATAAGTCTGCACGTCCATTAAACTCTTAAAATATTTTTTTTTATAATTTGCACAGAATTCACATCTTCCATTCTCATGGCTAGTCTAATTAATAATGATTGATTCAAATAGCTGTCAAACGTTAACTACGTGTTGCGTTACATCTGGTCAAAAATTTTACAGCTTGCTTGAGGAATGTTACTTGTCAGATGTGATTTTTTATATGAATTGTGGCACCATTTCATGGAAATTTACCAACTTCACTTGTAGAAATTTGAGTTGGGAGAATTTTAATTATTAAGATGTTTTATTTTCATTTCAGAGTTCTCCGGCGCCCCTTAGTCCATTAGGCCGCACAAATGACATAGATGCAATTTTGAGTGTCATCAAAACGGCTGAAAAATTTGTGTACATAGCAGTAATGGATTATATACCTCTTATGATATATACACCGAAGAAAATGTGAGATTGATTTTTGATGAATTATTATCGATTTAGAAACCTGTATATTAATTGTAGTGCAGTTATACAACACGGACAATTATTTATTATTCCACGAATTTTTTTATGAGAAATAATTATTAAACTTTACATTTAGGTATTTAGAGATGTTTTTTAAAATTACCATGATATTCTTTCCTATTTCAACCAAAATTGTGCCCCAATCAAATCTAACATAATTATGATCTTTTGTTGAGCGATTATGTTCGGAATGAACACTTTTGCAGAACATTTATGAGATTTTTAGACTTTCAACAGTAATGTGAAATAATTCATTCAAAAGTTTGTTGATAATAAAGTCTTACAAACACACATAACTGACATATTATAAAGAAGGCAATTTTAACCATACATATTTTGTGTGTAAAAGAAAAGGGTGTGGTCCTAAATCAGACTTGTCAAACTTGTTCATCAACAAAGACCAAATTAAGTAATGCACATCAAACCGCGAGCCGCATACAAGAATGTTGCAAATCAAATATAATGTACAAAAGCTGTTAAATAAATAATTTTAATAGTTTTCTTGTTTTGAAGAAACTTGATGTTTTATGTTAACCAAGTCTTAAAAAAATTCAAAACTTTGAAAAAAAATGTCACAGCAGGCAGTTTATTTGACATGCCTGTCTTAACCTTTTCAGTACCGCGATGTTTTAAATGGATTTTTTCCAGGCGAGCTAAAGCAAGCTTTGTATTGTTGAAAGCTTTCAAAAAAAAAAATTTAACATTAAGATTTAAAGACTGGTGCTTTTTCTCCTTTATGCATACATTCATTGCAGTTATTTGGGGATATTCTTTGTTCTAAAAGACATGACTTTTATTGAGTATATATTAATCTTAGCAAGATTTCGGATAGCTTAAAAAACTTTTGTCATAACTATGGTATATCTAACATTTAATTAAACATTAATGCGTGTTTTATATTTTAAGATACTGGCCAATGATTGATAATGCTATAAGAGCAGCGGCTATAGAAGATAACATTCAAATAAAAATGCTGATTAGCTGGTGGAATCATTCCCGTACCTCTGAGGACTATTTCCTTCGATCTCTAACAGCTCTCTCAAAATCTTTTCCCAAAGTCGATATTGAAGTGGTAAGTTTGAATGCTGATTTTTTCTACAACGATATGTTAAAAGTTCAATGCATCAAGCCTTTTATTTAATTGACAATTTGCAGGATTATATTGTCAGAAAATAACAATAAAAATTATAAAATTTATTAACAAAAAAATACTATTTCAGAGACGTTTTGTAGTTCCCGCTACCGCAGATCAAAAGAAAATTCCGTTCGCTAGAGTCAATCATAACAAATACATGGTGACGGACAAGACTGCCTACATCGGAACTTCTAACTGGTCTGGCGATTACTTTGTGAATACTGCAGGCGTCGGTTTGGTAATGGAAGAAGCGAACGCGTTTGACAGTTTGTCAAATGAAACAGAAATTGGAATTCGACAACAATTGCAAGACGTGTTTGAAAGAGACTGGAATTCCCCTTATTCGTTAGCATTAATCAAATGAACGTCCTAAATCAATGTTACTTGACTAGTGGTCCGTAAAGATTGATTTTTTGGTGGTACGCGGATGTAAAAAGGTTAAGAAACTTCATTGTTCTAAATGAAACCTTGTTTTTCCTTGGACTTGATAAAAACTGAGCATAATGACAGAAAGTGATCTCATTTTTACAGCATAATAATTTAGAAGTAAACATTCAAATGAAATTATAGCATGCCAATACAAAGTACAATACTTACGTATTACTATTTTTTTTGCATAACTTTTTATGGTCCTATAATATCCCATCCCATATCTGTAATATTTTATAACAATCAATAGATATCAGAAATAAATAAATACCGATGTAAGTTTGATAATTAATTTAAATATTACATTAGATTTTATATTGAATTAAAGTGTACTGTTGTAAATGTTTGTAGTAAGCAACGTAATTCATGCATAATATTTTTTCCTCCTGACAGCTCAAAGAACAGTACAAACTTATGTTTTAAAAATAATTAGTATTCTTCAATCTTTCAAATGATTATAAAATATAATAGCTCACTGCCTTATTACTAATTCGGTTCTCTCTTCGGTCTTTCAGTGTAATATAGTAAAATTATTATTCAGTAACTTTTTCATTTACTTGCATGAACATTTCAACTAAGAAGATTTTGACTGCTTATATTCTATTTTCATACACTTAATTATAAATAATGTTGTGAAATTAGTCTTTAGCTTTGTACCAATCTACTAACTGTGAACAGCAATGCAGAGATAACTCAGCAATGTGAGCAATTTAATTATATGTTCAAAAACATAAAAACTATTTTGTTTTTATTTGAATTATCATAGTATTTAATAAATATAGAATGACAGACTATCATTAGGATCTGTAAACAAGCTAAATTTTTCAACTTTGAGAAAATTCATTTTTATCTTAAAATTATTAATATTTATTGACAACTTTGTCATTCCATTTTTTGTGATATTTGTTATCATCTCAGTATTCTAGTCAATGTTGGGCATTTTTTTTTGTTAGAATAAAAGAATTAATTCCTAAAGCCCAAATTCCTGCTAATCTTCATAAATTTCATACTCGGCAAGATTAAGTTGAGTTGATATGGCGATAATTTAATGTTGGTTAAGATATAATAAAAGCAATTTTTTGACACAAAAGTAAATCTTACCTTAGATTTACATCTACACAATTACTTGTTACCAGGTGATTGAAAAGTTGTTTTCATTATACCTTCAGCAATAAAAAATATTCAATAATAAGTAATACCGGTAATGTCGGTCCAGTTGATTGTATGTACTAATTATTCTGCTGCAGACTAACTAGTGTTTAATGTAAAACTTTGACTTTTTGTGTAATAATAAATCCTCTAGCTCTGAGTTTTGTGGATTAAAATAAATATTTTTCTCCGTATTAGAAGTCATCGAGAACAGGTTATGCTTTAGAGCAGTGTTTCTCAACCTTTTTGGGAGCGTGGCCCCTTTTGAGTGTCTTTATTTTTCTGTGGCCCCCATACCATTGTTTTGCCTTCCCATGAAAATTATAATTTCAACAACCCACCTTTTTTATAGCTCTTCCGAGATTTTCGAATGCCAGTAATTTATTTTATTTACGGACTTACGAAAAATAGCTGCGTGACGTCCGCCATTATGCTCTTCCCTGTATCGTTTTATCAATACCCGTGGCCCCCCTAAACGGTGTTGTGGCTCCCCAAAACAAAAATAAATCTCTGTGGCCCCCTTAGAACACGCTGTGGCCCCCTGGGGGGCCACATGGCCCCCCGTTGAGAAACCCTGCTTTAGAGAAATAGTATACTTTTGTACTGTTTCAAGTCCTTATTGAAATTGAAACAGTTAATGTCACTCAACTGCCAATAACTATACATATTTAGAATTCTTTCTATAGATGAATGGTATTTAATATCCATAGTTGATGTTTGCAACTATAGTTACTAAATAATTTTGGCGTTAAATCTGTTCAATTTTTTAATAAGGTGATAAAATGAGGCCTACTTAATCTGTTTTATATTTATAGTAAGGTACGTTAATAACTTCTACACGCTGAACTTTAAAATGTATAGAAATTATTGTGAATGAACATCCATGATCTTCAACGTAAAATTGTTATGTAATAAAATAACTATTGAAATCGTGCCACCGGCTCAAAATAGTAAATACTTATCTAATATAATTATACCTGATTCTCTTTTTGCACGGGACAATAGAGATTCTTTATATTCACTTTACAAGAATATGAAACATATTGTTAGACTGTAAACATAATAAAATAACTTAGATGAGCCATTGAATGTAATGGAATCTAATCTTTCGACATTTACCATTTCTTTGCTACTAAAGTAGTTTTTTGAAAGTATATTTTCCATGCAAAAGGAGATCTACTCAGTATGTGTATTATAATAAAATAGTTTCATATTAAATAAATGTTTTACAAAAGTTCTGTGTTTTTATTTTGTCAATTATGAAAAAATATATATAAAATATCATAACAATTAGTAAACTGGAAAAAATCTCTTTTCATTTGATCATTGTTTAGTTACTAAACCCTCTTATCTGAGTAACTAAGCTTTAGTTATTCAGATTCAGGTTTGCAACATGAAAATCATAAGAGCCGCATACCGAGACTATAAGCCTAAAGAATATATTGGTTTCGGTGCGTGCCTTCGACCTTTACCTTTACAGGCTGAAAAAATCAATTTGTCATTTAAGAACATAGATTGCCGAAGTATGCAGTTGTATGTTTGATGACACTCAGTTCTCGATGCTTATCGGCCATCTTAAAATTTCGCTGGCATGAATCATTTTTAGTTTACTGACATATTATCATAATTTAACTACTCATCCATAAAAAAAAATTAACGCAAAAAAATAATGATATGGGATTTTATTCAATAAAAACCTTACATAGGGTACATAAAAATTCTATTATTACTTAAAACCTATTCTAAAAACATTTGTATTGTAAAATATGAAGCCGAAACATAGTAACCGAGAAGTCAAAAATAAAGTAATATTTTTGATGCTTTACGTGTTAATTTAATATTTTTATTTTGAAAATAAATTATCCTACAAAGGTAATATGAAAATCAGTGTAAGTAATAATTTACACTGCTGGTTTACGACAAATCGACTGCATATTAGAATGATACATAATAAATATATTGTTGTTTGCTAATTTTTAAGTATTTCAAATAATCACCATACATGAATAAGATTCTTTAAGAGGAATCACGTCAACTTGGTAAATATATTAAAAATAAAAAAAATCAATGAATAATAACTAATTTTAAAAATAACAGTTGTATCCTTTAACCCTGCGTAGTACTGTCTTCAACGAAATCTCGAGCCTCCTCTCTTGTGACGCATTCAACGTGGGAAACCTTATTTCTGAACTTTACACCGTAGAACTTGTGAGCGTGGTCTAGCAGTTCAGGTCGGAATGTCGTCGTGATAAATTGGGCGGAGCTACTCAGTTCGTGGATCATGTCAGCAATTGCTCGTCGATGTTGGGCGTCCAGAGCCTATAATTTTTTTTAATTTATCACAAAACAAATGACTATTTCATACTAAGTAAAATATATTTGCTACTTATAATAGAAATAATGAACACCGATGACGCACACTGGCCTCAACAATTATTTTTCACAGATATCTGAAAAAATTATGAGAAGCATCCCAGAATAGGCATATTTTTACTGAGCAAAAATCTTGGCAAGTTTGTTTCATTTCTCTATGGCATATTGTGTGGAAATTTTGAGGATGATATTTGAAAAAAGAAAAACAAATGAAAGACTTCACCAAAAATTTGATTTAAAGTTAAATCAATTCTGATTTACAATTTGTCTATTTACCTGATCAATTTCGTCAAACAAATAAAAAGGGGCAGGATCACATTTCTGTATAGCGAAAATCAAGGCCAAAGCAACCAAAGATTTCTGTCCTCCGGAGAGTTGATTCATCTCTCTCATCTCGGCATCACCACCGGTGAATGACACCTTTATTCCCACACCTATGAACTGCTCTGCGTTAGCATGCTGGAAACACATAGCATTAGTTTTAAGCCTATCGTATTTTTTACATACATAAATTGTGAATGTATTTAAAGGTATTGCATATAAAAAAAACCACATTTTGATTTGTAATAGATGTGTTCTTTTGTTATAATGTGCAGTAACAAATACTAATTAAACAGGCTAATGGTGAGAAGGGGCTGCACGATAACCCAAACTATCGTTTTTTTTTAAAATCTATTATTTTAATTTAAGATTTTATTCATCCGTGCACTTGAACGCCTGAAGATGCCGAAAGGCGAAACCCGGGTCGTTAGTGACAAAATCTGTGTAAATGTACATAATTTGAACGATTCAAATTTACTATTATTTTAACATTTTATCTACTAAAATTACTTATGAAGAAAATGTTTATAATACTTTCGATGGTTTCGGCGGTAACTTTGTGGAAGTTCATTTTAATAGAAAATTTAAATTAACTTTGATTATTCCACGTATTGTGTAACTAACTGTGACACGTGTTTCGCCTCTTTCAGAGGCATCTTCAGACTTACTATCGCAAAGTTTGCTTAAGTAATGAAGCAAGATTGATTCTAACATTTTAAAATTATAAAATTACAAAATGGATTGGGTTTTTTTTCCTTTTAAGAGGAGCAAGGAGGGGGGTGTAGAATCGAAATAAAGCAAACAGATAATGATACTAATTTTACTAATGAGTTGTAAACAATCAGAATGGGATTTTTCCTTTTTAATGGAAGCAAAGAGGGGATTATAAAATGCAAACAAATTTAATCATACTACTAATGACGTTAAACATTACAAACTATTAAAACTAATGAGCTACAATCAATCATCTAGGTTTGTGATTACTCTATTAATTGGAAACAATTTTAGTAACGGGGAACCGCCTGTGCTATTAAGAATATTATTTAATAATATTTCTTTTTTGTTAAGAGTTTTATTAATTTCTAAAAATTCTAAGCTATTCATCTTTAAACCCTTTTTATTTACTCGGTGGAGTATTTCTAAATAGAAATACTTAGAAATACTCAGAAATACTTAGAAATACTACTTAGAAATACTCCACCGAGTAAATAAAAAGGGTTTAAAGATGAATAGCTTAGAATTTTTAGAAATTAATAAAACTCTTAACAAAAAAGAAATATTATTAAATAATATTCTTAATAGCACAGGCGGTTCCCCGTTACTAAAATTGTTTCCAATTAATAGAGTAATCACAAACCTAGATGATTGATTGTAGCTCATTAGTTTTAATAGTTTGTAATGTTTAACGTCATTAGTAGTATGATTAAATTTGTTTGCATTTTATAATCCCCTCTTTGCTTCCATTAAAAAGGAAAAATCCCATTCTGATTGTTTACAACTCATTAGTAAAATTAGTATCATTATCTGTTTGCTTTATTTCGATTCTACACCCCCCTCCTTGCTCCTCTTAAAAGGAAAAAAAACCCAATCCATTTTGTAATTTTATAATTTTAAAATGTTAGAATCAATCTTGCTTCATTACTTAAGCAAACTTTGCGATAGTAAGTCTGAAGATGCCTCTGAAAGAGGCGAAACACGTGTCACAGTTAGTTACACAATACGTGGAATAATCAAAGTTAATTTAAATTTTCTAAGAAAATGTTTGATTGTGGTTTGTTTACAGGAATCTTTTAATGATTTTTTGACAGACTTTTCATAAAAGCAATTATTTTGTTATATTCAAATCCCTATTGGCGATGTACTCCAAAAAGTGTTAACGGAGGTTGGTGTCTGTTATGTGTCTAATGAAATTTATGATTTTTCTTCATCGCTTGCACCCTTGTTCTCTTTTTATTTTGGTTGATTGAGTTTTGAAATAATATCCACTGAATAAATTTTGTATCAGTCGACCCACTTCCTGCTTTAAAAAGAATTTTAAATCTAAGTATGTGTCCATCTGAACACAAATACTTTTGAAATATGTATTTGATAATCGGGAGTTAGCTGTAATTACACAATTTACCTCTGGTCTGATTTCTACTCCATCCGCATTCGCTGTTCTCATAACAAGACTTCCTCTGCCCTGCGGAACGAGTTTTTTGAACACGTCGGTAAAATTCTTACTGACTTGTTTGAATGTCAATTGGATAGCCTCAAGTTTCCTATGTTCGAGAGTGTCGATGAGTTCACGAATTTTTTCTCCACTGGAAATCAATATCGTAAAAATTATACATTGCTATAAACACATCACCAGCACCACTTCTTCATATGATATGTCCTAGACGTGACCAAGTCCTCATGAAAGAATAGTTTATAGAAAAATTGTTTTTGTACGAGGTATGGCCAATTTGAAAATACTCAGCAGATTACCAAATTAAATTAATTATACTTAAAAAAAAATACTTTGATTGGACTTTTTAAACAACGTAACTCAATCAGAACCAGTTACGCTCATCGCAAGCATTTCAAGCCACAATAGTACAGTGTTGTCACTGCATGCTGGGCTGACTAAAGATGATCTGATGGTATACATATCTTCTTCTTTGGCCATGTTCGCTCCCTATGTGGAGCATATGGCCGCCACGCGGCACCTCCATGTTTCCCTGTCTCCCGCCAATTGCTTTGCTTCCTCGCATAGCATACCAGCATCCCTCAGTTCCGCCGAGTACATCCTATGGATAGTACCTGACGAACGTCCGGGACGCCGGAATCCCACCGGTCGAAAGAAGAGGCAGGCAGGATTGAGGCTTTCCAGAGGCATCCGCAGCACGTGACCCATATACATATATATACGTTAAAATGAAAAATTTCTTTGGAGTCGTAGTCATCTTTTTTTCAACTGACTCCACAGCCCTATTTTCAAGTGATGAAAAGGAACTTCGAACAGGGTTATTTATAAATTTAATTGAATTAATAGTTTTGTGTTTTCCTCATCATTCACAATGAGCGGGGATTCCGGTTAGTCCCTTCGGATTATTTTAGATTATTACACCCGGTATAAAAATTCTAATCGAATAGTCATACTTAAAAATAGCTATAACTAATTCCTGTACATATAAGTGTAACACAAAAATACAGAATAAATTATTTACCATTACTACACAACATCACTGTAATCTATTTTTTTTTTTATTAAATTACAAACAAAAATGAAGTTTGTGAAGCAGGTGTCAAATGTCTAAATCTTACCCTATATCAAGTTCTTCTTTTCTTCGGTAAAGTTTTTCCTTCTGTTCGGAGAAACTTAAGAACTGATCCAAGGCTTTCTTATTTACATGATTATACTTCTTAAGGTGCTGATTTGCTTTTTCTAATTCACGGAAAAGCTGTAAACAGATATACGATTATTATAAAAACGAATTAACATTATAATCAAGAAGTGAAGTGATTTTCAAATTTGACCAGTGGAAATAACATACATTAATAACAATGGATATTGAAAAGATATATCAAAACATGTTGCATGTACGGTATGAAGAATGAATCCGATATGGCTCAATTTTGAAAAGCGGTTGATTCATAATAATTCAATGTATGAGCCGGAGATGAACGAATGGACATAAAAAAAATATTTTGTTCTAGTTGACAATGTTTTTGTATACAAAAAATACAGTGAAAATAACTTCAATCTAATATTTAATAGAAATTAGGTTATTTGAATGAAGTCTGTGAACTTTTGCTATTATAAAATAAAGTACATCGAAACAAGAGCATTTTTTGGCGTTCTGTGCACATTTCCGGAATTGAACAGTTAAAATAAAATATGTTTTGATTTAATGATTGTTCTTAGATATCCACAAACTTTTGGCTATATGAAATATGTATTGAATTATTTAATAAATTTGACATAATAAAAGAATATTACATTTTTAAGAGACATTTTCTGGTATTTTGTATGCAAGTCGGGAGCATTCGGGAGTGTTCCCAGTGCTGTGATTTTATCTAGTGATTCTTGAATCTTTTCTTGAATGAGAACTTCTTTTGAGGCCATTTTCTCTAGTCCTTTGGCATCTTCTTCCATTTTATCTTGAGCTTCTTTTTCCTGAAAACAAATGTTTAATGGATATGAAAATTGAAGCTCAGGATGTTGCGACGTGGATAGCAAATCCACGACCTTAGTGATTAATGAAGCTTGATTCTGGATAAATACAATTTTAAAATAATGCTATTAACATTTTACCCTTCATTAGTATTATCATGATTTAATCTCTGAAAAATTAACAGTCAGAAGCGTTAGAAACCTAATGAATACTTGGCAGAAAGCCATCAAAGGAATCTATTAAAGAAGCCTGGAATTAACATATAAAATTACATTTGATAACTTTGTTACTCCACTGACTGTGTTACAAATTGCGACACGTGTTTTGCTATTTTAAGAAGCATCATCAGATAGAACATTGCAAGGTTTAACATTTGTAACGTGTGACCACTTTAGCAACAAGCCTGACTCTAGGTGAATTGATAACTCGACTTACCATATTTCTCCATTTTTCTAGTTCAGTTTTGAGATATTTTTCTTTCTTAACAGCGTCTTGAACTTTTTTGTCTACATCTTCTAAATCTTTAGTGATGGCTTTAATTCTTTTTTCGGCTGCCTGAACATCAGCTTTGCTATTGGACAAGCGCCTTTTCCTGTCTTCAACTGAGATTTCTTGAAGAGCCTGCACTAATTCGTCTTTACGTCTGTGTGCATCGATAAAAAAAAATCATTAGTGTTACACGAAATATGAGAAACCAATAAGATTATCAGCTTTCAATAAATTGACATAAGATGCGGTTTTTATAAAAGTTATAGACCTGATTAAATTATTTGTCAGTAGATTTTCAAGCTTATTTTTAGTTGCCTCAAAATTCATCCTAGCACTGAATGCCTCCTTATTTTCCTGATTGAGTCTCCTGATAGCGTCATTCAATTCGTCCACTTTTCCTTGGTCTGCTGTCGACAATTGTTCCATTAATTCCTGTGAACAAATTATATTATGTATTATTGATATTAGTAGGCAGGCAATATTTATTAAGATACGAGAGCTGTACAAGTAGGCATATCTATTTTTCAACGTTATGTTTTTTCACCAAGAATTGCCAGTGAACATCTTAAAAGGTCGAAAAGAAAGTGGGTGTTTGTGTTGAATGTGAAGATCAGCAAAATAACAAACATTAATAAATACGTGTTTCTACAGGTCGCTATAACTCCCGAGTATATGCTATCTTTCTTTGATTATAAGATGGACTCTTATTTTTATTTACCAATAATAAAAAATAAGGTAACAAAGCGTCATCTAATACGAGTTCAGCACCAAAATAGGAAAAACTTACATGTTATAATCGAGGAAATACATAATAAATTTATAATCCAATTCACCATGCACTGCTTTTTTTTCTACATGAAAACTTGTGAGGATTTGAGGTTACGCAAAACACGCCCAAAATAAATTTTCATAAAAAAATCATAACATACGCACTGAAAAGACAATGAGAATTTATAAATTACCTGGTGCAATTCAGACTCCAGGCCCTCTTTAGTTGCTTGCATGGCTTCCAAACTGGACCTGCACTGAGCCAAAGATCTTTCTTTTGGACCTCGGAATCTTTCAATTGAGGATAATTCTTCCTTCATCAGTCTGATATCGGCTTTCACCTTATCGAAGATATCTCTGAAAATCAAAAGCTGCCATTGGTATCTCTGACCTTAGAAATAGATTTTATTCATTTGGTAAAATTTCATTATGAATATGTTATGTTGCCAAAAACAAAATTTTTGTTGATAAAATACTGTGGTTTTACACTTACTTTGCCTTGCCTTGTTTTGTTTCGGTCTTTTGCATTTCAGAGACGATGCTATTGATATTAGCTTCAGTCTTGTGAAGTTCTTGACGGAGCGTGCTAAGCTCTAATTCTGATCCTTTGATCTGTTCCATTAGTTCTGAACGAGTCTTTTGCATTTCGAGACGAGAGCGGGATTGGTTGAAATATCCTCCAGTGAGCGAACCTTTCGATGATACCTACATGAAAATAATTATGTAAAAGAAAACTCTATTTCAAGATAACAGTATACACAGATATATTGCAGCACAAACTTTAGTTGATGTGTCGAGTGCTTTGGAAACGCAAGACAGTTCAGAATGGTTTCCTAAAGATACAAAATCGGCCCAAGCTCATTCCGTCAAGATATGACCGTATCAGGTACGAGGCAGATTTGGGAGACTTAAATATTTCTATCTCTTTCTTTTTTGAGTGTTTTGGTAAAATTACTCACAGTAAACTTAATTTAATTAGTGTTTAAAAACGTTTAATTTATTGGTTGATATCTTTTTCGAATACAATTAAACACGACTCAATTTTGAATCTTTTCTTTATATTAATCAAGCTACTTGAACGAAATCGGTTAAATATTGCTCTTATAAATGGAAGATAAAACAGGGCATTGTTTTCGCATGTAGTGTCCGTCCCTGGGAGTGGTTTTTGATCTGCCATCAGGGCTTGAAGGGTTAAGGACAGGGTCATAGCCTGGTGTTTTTATTTTCCCGCCTTAGTTATAAAAGTTTAACACATGATCACGAGTGTTCTTTTTCTTTTGCCCGTATTGGTCACATGCTGCGCCAAGCACTGATTAATGACGAAGTATCTTCAACACCATTATTTTACGGTGACCAGAAAATATACAATAAGAAAAATAAAATGTGCTATCAATGTCTTTTACCTGATCGCCTTCCAGGGTGACGCAATCCAAATGGTATTGTTTACCCAACTCTGTAGCGCACTCTAAATTTCTGCAAATCAAAGTTTTGCCAAAAATATATTTCATCGCCTTTGCATACTTCGGATCGTACTTCAGTTTGTTCACCATAGCGATGGCATTCTGGAATTATTGTCAAAACATGCTACTTTAAGTACAATTTCACAAAGAAGTCAATGAGTCCTGCTAAAAGGTTTTACTTAGCATATTGTAATGTTATCTTCTATTAGTAAATTAAACGAGAGATACTGATTTCCTAATAAAACTTCCCCAACCACCGTCTGCCACAACACTTAAAAGTTCCGAGCACCTCAGGAAAGCAGGTGTGGCAACATTCATACATGACAATGTGACCAAAATTTGTTTTCCCAAAGTTTTGCAATCTGCATCACAATTGAACGCGACATCTTTCTTTCTATTTAGAATTTTAGTCTTAAGAGTGGTGGGTTATTTTCTATGAAATTAAGTTACACATCACATTTTTGTTGTTGTTGGTCACTATAGGAAGATGTCCCAAAAATCAATAATATATAATACATCAAGTACATATTTATATGTACATAGATAAGAAGAAATAATAATTATGAGCCAGGCAATAAATAAGTGTAGCCCACCAAAAGTTTGAAATACAGATGAATTTTGTGTTTGAATTTTCAATGTTTTTGGTTTATTATTGTCATCATCACATAAAACAGACGACAACCAAAGCTGATGAAATATAATAAATTATCAAAGGATCAGATTTAAACAAAATACGACATACATTGTCCGTGGGATAAGACATGTCCCTCACTTGAAGCCGATTCAATGGCATGAAGGTCACTTCACCAGGAAGATTTTGTTTGTTCATTTCTTTAAGAATTTTTGTGCCGACCACATCGGATTCTACAATGTGGTGAAAGAGTCTGTTACCTGCAGTAACCTGGAAAGGAAAAAAAAGGTAAATGACATCATCTAGCCTTTGCGGATCAAGGAAATAATATATTAAACTTTTGTAGTCTACAAAATAGATATTGTAACACTTGTTCTGTACAGAGTTTTTGAAAAAAAAAAAAATTGACTACGAAATATTATTTCAAAATATTTAGATAGGCTCTTAGTAATAAATATGTCAACTATTCGATTTCTTACTTCCACAGCAGTATATATGGTTTTTTCACAGCTGAAGTTTTCAATAACAGGTCCATAGTATGCATTGGCGATCTTTGCAGACTCTCCGCCTTTCTCCAGAAAGGTATCTAGAACCTTACGCACACTGTCGCGACCGTTCAGAATAGGCTAACAGACAAAACAGAAATTCATTATTAATACTATACATAAAATTGATTATTGTATTTATAAATTTTTACAATTTTAATATTTCATTTCAAGTAACATTCCACTATAATATTGTATTTCTGGTTCAATTGTATTTTAATATTTACATAAACAACAAATAGAAGTATATATATCACCTTTCCTGCCATAGACCTAAGGGCCTGGTCAGCCTTAGCTAAATCTTCCTTGAGAGATGACAGATTTTGAGTCATGGTTGTTTCTTTGCGCCATAACTCACTGAGAAAAATTAAATAAACAAATCAGTATGGGAGAATTTTCGCAAATAGTAATTTGATCTTTGAATAATATTATGGAACAATAAATTAATTAAAAGTTTGGCACTAGTTGATTCCTTCCATGTTGAATTATCTAACAAGAATGTATGTACACGAGGTAAGAGACTTCACGAAATTTTCAATCAAAATAGATACTAACTTTCTAGCACTCTGTGCTTGATCTTTAGTCTTTTTGCCCTCGTAGTACTGCCGGTTGTGATCATTGATGGCTTCTCTTTGCCTTTCCATATCCGCTGTGGTTTCTGTCAGACGCTTTTCCAATTCAGTCAGTTTGTTAGCATCCCGCTTCAAGTCGTCTCGCAGTTTGACTTCATGATCTTTTTTGTCTTTTATTTGCTTATTCAA
Organism: Himalopsyche tibetana; assembly: GCA_030503985.1. NCBI lineage: Eukaryota > Metazoa > Arthropoda > Insecta > Trichoptera > Rhyacophilidae > Himalopsyche > Himalopsyche tibetana. The sequence goes on from JAPJYX010000024.1 coordinate 10,521,566, forward strand.
AGATCTGAAATACAATATAAAAATGTATAAAAAACAATTGAGCAGGCCAATATTAAATTTGCCATCAATATACACAAGACATTGGATAAAATGATATCAGTCAAATTAAGCACTAAGTTGTTGAATAGTGAATGCATCGACAATATTATTACACATGTCAGTTGAGGGGAAACGACTTGGAAAATTCCATTAAACATTAATAAACTAGTAAATTAATCTGAAAAACAAAAAAATACTATATCTCCTATAAGTCTTCATTGCACAATGAGCGTATGAACTCTCTAGTTACACCATGGTATCCAATTTTGGAGGATGCCATTGGAAAATGCCACACACATTTGTATATAAAAATGTTAGTACGTTAAACAAAAAAAAAGTGATATACCAACTGATACTAACTTTAATTCCTTCTCGATCCATTTGTCCCTGTCTTGTTTTGAAGTGAACTGGCTTCCTCTTCCCTGTTTCGCATACAATTCTTGTCTTTTTTGTTCATTCAAACCCAAAGTTCTGGTGCACTCTTCTTCAAGCTTTTTCATTTCTTCATACTTGGGTTTGAGGGCTTCCAGTTCCTTTTCTTTTTCAGCGATAGTAAAACGCAATCTTTCCAATTCTTGTTCAGCTCTTTCCTAGAATTTTTAAGTCAAAAAACCACTCAGGTAATTATGTTATCCCAATAAGGAGGATGAAGATTCTTTATGATTTTTTTTATCTACATCTGTTCCCAATGTGGAGCATATGGAGGATAACTAATCACTCTTGTTATGCCTTGTTTTTGGATTGTCTACGAACAGAAAATTCATAAATTGATTCATAAAATAGTCTGTACTGGAATTTTAGCTTGTGAACACTGCAACCTATGGTCGTTGATCACTCAACTAAAGGCTTGTCTTTTATTTTTAGTGAAGTTAAATTATTCAAACTTGATAAACTTATGCAGAGTTTACTCTGTAAATGATGAGATGGTTATTGCAATATTTTTTTTAAACTATCGTCTCAATTTATTTCTATTCCGGCCAAGTGAAGTGATTACTAAATAAACATGCATACTGTTGAAGAAACCACTGAAAATCATCTCAAAATTTACCATATGGGCAACTTTTGCACGTTCATGATTATCGCATAAAAAACTGAGAATTAGTAACCTTAGATTTATTGTCGCCGTCAACATCATCTGTAAGATCTTTAATGGTGAGATCTAGTTTAGTTTTCTCTCTCAAGAGTTGTTGGTGCTCTGTGGATAGAAGATCGCGCTGTTCCCTCGCGGCTAACACTTCTTTCCTGGCATCTTTCGATTTACGGACTGCGTCTCGGACATGTTCTTGCGCGTCTCGGACAGCTTCCGCATACTGCAGCTGTTCTTTACCACTGTCGCTACGGAGTCTCTCCAACTGAATAGAAAACATATTTAGTATTATATCTACTACAAAGGAATATTGTTAAAAGTGGCAGTTGGCTAAGAATATGATATTAATTCAAATAGAAAGTAGTGACAACACGTGTTGATTGGTATTTCTACAATCTGGGTTAAAGTGTTAGTATACATTCTTTCATGGTGATTATTATTATTTCCCAAACAAATGGTGAGGAAACTTGACTGGTTTAAATGAAATGTGACTTTACTAGAAATAAACACAGTAAAAAATAAAAATAGCTTAAAATTTCAATGCACAATAAAACGTACCTCTTCCAATTTTCTTTTATTTTCTTTATGTTCAGTCTCATGAATGATGAATTCTAAGACTCGCCTCGACCTGTCCCATCTTTGATATTCTTTTAACTCTTCTTTTTCTTCTTCCAAAGTCTTCAGACGTTCCTCAATTGTCCTGAGGAATTCATTGATTTTGTCAACCTGTAAAAAAACCATACACATTCAATACATTTCGAGCAGCTGAATCTACCCTCAATTCACTAACGTGTACATACTAAGTTTCATTGTATCGCAAACACCAATGCCTTCAAACAGAAATCAATGGAAAAAAATGCTGTTTGTACTAAGACTTGACCTGATGAGATCTGTCATGGAAATCAATAACGTTGATCACTGTACCACGGACCTAGCAAGCTTTACAGGTTCTCAATTTACTTTAAGCTGCGTTGATTTAATTGAACCTTGAATATTTCAGACGCGAATTTCGGAAATAAATGTAAAAGCGGAAATGTGAATGGGTTTCACTGTAGTTTTGTTTAACAGAATTTGCAATAACCTTTCCAACGGTTTCGCGGAGAATAACAACAGACTCTTCCCTTCTCTCATCGTAGACTCTGGTTCCAGCTACTTCTCGTAATAATTTCAATCTCTGGGAATCGGGAGCCGTAGCCATTTGATTGATCTGAAATTATCAAAAGGATATTTTTAAAACAAAATAAATTAGTTTCAGCAATTATAATTACTATCACTTCTCTTACTAAATTTGAATATATGTGTGATAGAAATTGGAGAAAACAACAATCTGCAAGAGATAATTGACAAAAAGAAAAATAATATCAAGAGTGACTTTAATATTTCTTTTATAACAAATTAAACGTAAAGCTCAGAGTGGAGTCTACATAGACAACTCAAACATTTTATCGGTGGTCTATTTTTTGCAAATTTACAACTATTTTTGATATTTTGCTAATATGCTTGTAGTGCCTACATTTGAAGTCATAATTCAATGTTTTTTTCATTTTGACTTCATATATGCTGAGAATGATACATGTACGAATTAAGAATAGTATTTCTATATATAAAGTAATGTCATGAAATAATAAATGTGGTTGATAGTAACAATTCTTTGCATCGGTGGATGGAGATTTCAACTAAGAAGTTTCGAGTGAACAATTTAAAATAGCCAAGATCATTCAACCTATGACAGGAAAAATATATATTGGAAGTAAATAAAGAAAGCTATTACATCAGGAGACGAAAAATAAAAATAATAATATATTCATTAATAGATGTGACATGAACTAACTTTTCCTTGTTTCACAATGTAATATGGATTAGAGTTTGATAATCCAGCGCTCTCGAGTAAATTCAACACTTCCGATCGAGGAACAACTTTTTTGTTAAGAAAGAATTGATCTTTCTTTGACCCAATAACTCGGCGTAGATAAATTTCATCTCTGTCAATCTGAAATGAAATAGTATATTACATTACATGTAAGACTTCAGGGAAATTATCTTTACAAAAATACTTAATTGAAAAAATTGAATTTGTGATAGTCTCATGAAATATTTTACAGCTACAATTTCTCATGCAGAATATTCGCTTTCACCTCCCATATCCAGTTTAGTATTGACTGATATATGATAACTTATAATATCATCCATTCTATTCTATCTGTCTATATAGCGAGAGCCTGCCCTCCCGCCGTTGTCCCTTCACACGCAAAAAGTTGGTCGGAGCAATCTTACCGGAACTCTGTTGTCAGAATTGTCAAAAATAATTTCTACATAGGCAGTGATGACTCTGGGACCTGTCCCTTCATGAAGTAACGCCAATCTTTGTTCCGGTCGTAAGTGAGAGAATTCATCGCTGAGCACAAATTGAATGGCTGAAAAAAGAATACTATTATTAGCGGAGACAAAAATTACAAACTAAATGATTCTAATATCAACTTTAGGATTATTTTTTTTTCATCTCTTCTCAACTACACAATGGATCTATGAATATTTCGATTGTCCAAATAAGATCATGGAAATTGATTTTATTTGAAAAATATAACGACTTACAATTTTAATGTACATGGTAGTAAATAATAAAAATAATAAAACATTTTTATTATAATGCCATTCCACCAAGTATTGACAGTGAACACCTTAAAAGTGATAGTAGTAAATGTTAAATGTGGAAGTAACAGAAAAAGAGACAATTAATACTGAATGATCAAGAGGGAAAGTAAGCTTTACAACATGCTATTCTTTTTCTATCTGAAAATGAAATAAACACCGCTAATAATAATGCAGCTCTGTAAGAAATTTAATTAAGAATAAGGGAAACCGATAATTTACACGAAATACAAATCTAATATCATAATATCAGTATGAAAAAGCCACCATAATATGTTAAATGGAACTTCTTGGAACAATCCATAGAGCATATCTGAAATATGGTGACGAATTTCCGTAAAAATATTTCGTAATTCGCATGAATTATCAGTTTCCTTGTTAACAAAGATGGGTTTTTTTAAAAAATATCTTGTATCTGCAATTAAGCTTCCCAGAGAATTGCATTGTTTTGAGTGTTTTTTTTAAAATATCAACAAAGAAAAATAACACGTTGTAAAGCACAATTTTTTCTTTTTTATTACAATGTCCGTTTCCTATGTGGAGCATATGGAGTTTATCTTCACAGAAAAGTTTCTATGAGAACTGCTTGTTACTCAGTTGCTTAACATCTCTTGGTGAGTAAGGATAGAATAGGGCTAGGACATAACTAGTGGTTAGTTAATCGCTCTCGCTATGCTCTGTTTTATGTAAGATTTATTTATTGTTGTTTAAAATTAAAATTACAGTACATGACTTAACAGCTGACGCCAATTCGCCATGCACTTGAAAAATATAATAAGACAAAATGTAAAATAAAACTACACAGTAAATCAAATTCAACATAAAAAATCAAGAAATATAATAGTAAAATTTATCAAACAGTTCACAAATACCATCACTAAAAATGTCCACTTCTCTAGGCAATGCGTTGATCAATCGAACAGCCCTTAGAACCTCCTAAGCGAGGTATAAGTTTTTAGAAATAAAAGTTTTTGCTCATAGTTTCGCCCACGTAAGAATAAATTGGGAGCATGTAAATTAATAGTCATGAGAATTTCAGGATTATTAACTCGACCCCGAAGAAGAGAAAAATGCTTTAAGCTTGAAAAAGATCTTCGAGCTTCAAGAGAGTGAAACGACAACATTCCTAAAAGAAATTTGGTGGGGTGGTATAGATGGGAGGGGAAATTTAAGACATCACAAACATCCATGCTTTCGAATGGACATCAATAAATCTATCAAAACTGTTTGCAATGGGATTCAAACCAGTGACCTCCGTGTTTTGAGCCAACAACGTTGACACTTGGCCAAGCAGTTGGCTAAAAGCATATTTACCATATAGGAAGTGATTTTACTAGAACTAAATGAATTTGGTAACCCTTCCCTAGACTGCCGTATTAAATTTTCACTAGAAAACATAATGGAATACCCCAAAAATATGTCCAATAAACGTAATGCTAATGAATAGGAAATAATCACAAATTAGAATCAGTAATTATCAAATGAGGTGTTCATAAAATGTTTTCATTACGAGAGATTTACATCAAACTGTCATTGAGCATATTGTAAAATTGTTTTTTGATTGGGTTCAAAAATGATTATTTGGTATTGTTTTAAATAATCCCAATTTGCACATTGGGTTGGCTCATAGAACAAATTTCTTGAAGCTTTGAATGAGCACAAATTATATTATTGAAGTATCCATTGCAAGTAGCACCTAAATTGAAAATTCGGTTTAATAGAATATATTGTTCGATTATTTGGCATTCCGTTCATAAAATAGGTTTCGTTACGAGTGGAATTCTTTTATGGGGATATTTTGTAACTTTTCTAGTGAAAAACAAATGCAGCGGTATTAGGAAGGCTTGCCAGGATTTTACACACCCAATAAGATTTAATACTATACACTGACAGCTTCAACAACAACAAAATTCCAGAGTCGTAGTTGGTAAAGAGGTCGGTTAAAGCAAAGCATCATACCATAAAAGAAATTGCTTTTTCCGGAACCGTTTCGACCAACGACTACATTGTGTCTATTGTCAAATGGTTCGACGACGATTTGCTCCCGGTAACTTTTAAACCCTTGTATGATGACCTGCAAACGAAAAAAAAAGTATTATTATAACGTACATGTTTTACACTACCCTAGTTTTGGGAGGATTTTTGATATCTACCTGCTTTATATGCATGGTTCTCGACTATGCACGCGTTTAAAAAAAACCACAGAGTTTGACGTTCAGTGTAGTACATCAACCAGTAAATAATATACTAATGGCGGTAAAGAAGACGACGCTATTCTCTGTGGTCAAATATCAGAGACAATAATGACAATGACCTAAACTAAGAAATATTTTTTAGAATACGGAAAGTTTGTTATTATAAAAATATGTTGAGAAAAATGGCCTGATTTTTTTTATCACATATTACTGTCAATGATTCATAGTGTGGTCAATATTTTTACAACTTTTCTCGTCACTTGTAACCCTGTAAATGTTGACGTATTCTCATTTCTCAATCTTAAACAATTTCAGGATTGTGAATGTAAATGGAATGTTCACAGGTGTGTTCATTAGGATGGGCCATTGATTCTTGTTTGTAAACACGTCGTAGTAAACTACAGACTCAATATTTATATTTTGTGTCTAAGAAGGGTATATACGGAATGATAAAATACCAATATAATTGCGTCAAAATTATTACTTTATCAATGCTATGTTGGTAAATATTCGAAAGTGAAAATCATTTTATTTCCCGGTACACACCTGTCATGCCGCATTCCATCGATTTAAGTATAGCTCGAGTGTTAGATGGGCTGGGACTTGACACTTCCGAGGGCACACTTTGTGATTTTACAGTTGCCGAACAAAATGCTGCCGCCGAAGCTCAAGGAGTCGTTCCGGCAGCTCCATCCGATTACAAACCTTGCATTGGAGAAAGCGTCACATACATTGTGGCGAGCGTCATCATCAACGACGCCGATGAAGTTCTCATGATTCAGGAAGCCAAACAAATGTGCGCCGGTAAGTGGTATTTGCCTGCAGGACGCATGGAAAAAGGCGAGTCCATAACCGAAGCTGCGGCCAGAGAAGTACTGGAAGAGACAGGTCTGGAATGCGTCCTCACAACCTTATTAGCTGTCGAGTGCGCCGGAGGATCGTGGTTTAGATTCGTATTGACTGGTAACATTGTAGGAGGCGAACTGAAGACGCCTTCGCGTGCTGACAAAGAGTCTCTTCAAGCTAAGTGGATTGGGAACTTAGGAGAAGTGCCATTACGAGCGTCTGATATAACTCATCTTATTGAGAGGGGAAGAGCTCACCGTCTCCGAGAATTAGACGCAGGTTGGCATTCAGACATACTTCCTGCTCCGCAACCTCACGAAAAAAATCTCCTGAGACTAGTAATTATAATAAAGAAAAGATCAACAAACAAAGTCCACGTTCTTTTGAGTGAAAAAACCGCATTACATCTACCGACTGCAGAAATAAACCCTTCAAAGAATGTCCATTCTTCATTACGTAAATTTTTGGTTGATATTTTCGGCGCTGACTTACCGCAACACAGGCCACATGGACTTTTGTCTGTAGAATTCTGCAAGCAGCTCGACCCTGTAACAGATGGGAATTGTCTCACTCTGTTGGTAGCTTTTAGACCTCCCTTAGAAGAAGTGCCGATTATTGGGAAATGCGTCTGGCATGAGGTTCCAAAAGATTTAGGTGACAGACTGCTGAGTAAAGTGTCTTCTAAAAATGCTACATTAGTTTTGCATGTTGTTCGTTAAGTTTATGTCTATTTTTATCTTCAATTGTCCTTTTTTCATAATTTGGAAAAAATGGTATCAATTCTAGCATTGCAGGTGTGCTCTATGACTAGGTTTGTTGTCAACATTAACAATAATACCTTTTCGACAGCCATCTCATTATAAAAAAAGGAAATAATACTCAAATGGTGGTGGTAAAGTACTTCATTAATATAAAGTAGTTTATCTAATCGATTAAATGTTTTTTTCAAATTTGTATTATGTTATAAAATATTAGGATTCAACAATCATAAAGCCATAAAAAATAGATCTGCGTATACATTAGTGTTTTGTATACAAACTGACTGAATTTTGAATGCCACATTTTATTCAGCAGGTATCAAGGAAAGGTTTATCACGGTAATTTTTCCTTTTTTGTACATTCCTTAACTTGATATTTTAAAATCCAAGTATTAATTTTGTGATTAAAAGGCTTCTTATTAAATACTCAATATTGTATTAAGTTAGGGGCAAATAATGTGTCTTAAAAAAGCCTATATGATAGACTCATAAAATCATACCATCATAGTATTAAGTTTCTTTAACTGAATTCAAATACCGTATTCATCTTCTTTTAGTTATTACTACAGAATGTGTATTTTTTATAATTCAAAAGACAAAATAATTTTAGTTACCACAAATAAGTATTCATTTTATTTATATGTTACAAAATAATTGACAATATTTCATATATATTTAATTATTTATAATAGAATTATTTCAGAGGAAATATATAAATATGTTCTATTATATTATTTAATTCCTACATGTAAAGTTTTACGTTCAATACCATCCATTTCATGCAATATATTCATTATTCATGTATTTCTTAAAATAATTGTTATAAAAAAGTAAATCATATGTATTTTGTCTTCCCTTATTTGTTACTACTCTATTGACTAACTGTATGTATATTGTGTATTTCATTTACTGGTGCTATGTTTACATGTTTTCTTATGTTGATTATATTAAGAATGTTCAAATAAAGTTTTAAACCTGTTAAACAGTATTTTTTCTCAATTATATCAACTCACACGAATATCTACTGCTTATCTTGTTTTCGAGTTTTAAATTTTCGAGAGAATACAAATAATAAAGTATTAAATACAGAGCTCTGGAGTCGGAGTCGCGGTATTTTGGCCGGAGTCGTGAAAAATGAGCGGCTCGACTTTTTTTTGAAAAATATATTTAATGATGTGTATATAAACAAAATAGTCAAAAGTGTTAACATTTCATGCTTGGCTGACTAAAGATGATCTGATGGTATACATATATATAAGTTAAAATGAAATTATTGAAAAATTTCCTCGGAGTCGTTAATTATTTTAAAGCTGGAGTCGGAGTCGTCTTTTTTTCACGCGACTTCACAGCCCTGGTTAAATATAGTTGAATATTTAAGAGGAAATATTTTAATCCATCTGGCGTACCATAATGTAATAAATATTTTGATGACTAACAGCACTAAGCATAGTGGAAATCCTAAAAGATTGCTTGTTTATCTTTTTTGTCGTTCCCAATGTGGTGGATAATAGACTTTTATTGAATCTATGACAATTGTTTGCGGCCCAGTCACTTAATCGCTCGGATCAAGTAAAGATAAAGCTAAGATAGGACTCGCTATGCCCAGTTTTAAGAGTTGTATGAGTGTCGGGTCCTATGGCGCAGTGGTTAGCGTTGTGGGCTTCCATTCCGGACGTCACAGGTTCGATTCCCAGTACAAACTGCATTTCTTCAAACAATTTCTGTTCGAAGGCATGGGAGTTTGTGGTGTCTAAATATTTCCTCTCACCATTTCCAATCCTTTAATAACTGAGTGTAGCAAGAGCGATTAGTTAACTATCTTCTATCCCTACTACTCTCTTTTAGGGAATCTAATCCCGGGATCCCGTACAGTTTTCGATACATTTCAATCCTGGAATTAGAAGACACGATACCGAAACTTACGGGATTAATTTTCTTATACAACAGAAACATGTTGGTTTTCAAGTCGAGCGGCAGTTCTTATTCTTTGCGATAAGACTTACCACAGACAAAAACGTAATTGGATGGCACCTGGGGCTCGACACTCGTATGGAGTATTATTTTTGTGTTTCTAACTTAAATGTGCAGATTTAATAGAAGTATACCAGCCAGGACCAGAATTGCATTTGTAGAAGTAGTTCTGTATGCTTTGGTTTTGTCTATCAGTGCACTCCGTTGCCCGCTTAGAAGGATTTTCTGGATTAAAAGAATGTTACAACGTTTGTATCATGTACTAGCGATGTTGCCAACAACTCCAATATATTCTTATGCTCCAATTACTAACTACCTGCTAAGTGAGAGGATCGTTAGAAAACAGTTTTGGCATGATATTCAAAGGAACGTCAGTGGTCCAGAATCGATCGAATGTATATAACTTTAAATGTGGTAGTTCCCATTCATATCTTGGGAGGCTTTTGTCTGTTTGAGGAAGATAACTAGGATTTTTGAGAGAGAGCGAGAGTTTATTAGTATTGCGCCAAGATCGATGAACGCGACTCTTTTACTGTTTCTTCTAAGCCCACACTATTATTTGCACTTGCATTCAGTAAAGAATTGTCTGCGTAGGCAAAAATAATGTAGTCAGGTGAAAGAGAGGTGAACAAAGTATTTTCAAATAAAAGATTCCACAGCAAGATCAAGATCGAAGCCCTGTGGACAGTACATTGTTGTTTTACTCAGTCTTATTTTAAGCAGAATAAGTGGCCATGAAGCATTGTCAAACGCTCCAGAAATATCCCCAGAACATGTTTGCTTGCATCTTCACTGGACATGCCTGTTCTGAAGTTTAATTGGTTTTTAGATAGTAGTGTTATCTCAGCCAGGTGGGTGTCAATCCTGAAGCATATGAAGCGTGTCAACACTTTGCCAGAAGTCGGCAGAAGTGTAAGGGGTCGATTAACTTTTGAGTCTGATGGAGGCTGGCTGATAGATTTTGGAATAACTATAAGTATCCAGTATGTCGGGTCCTATGGCGCAGCGGTAAGCGTTGTGGGCTTCCGTGACGGAGCTCACGGGTTCGAGTCTCAGTACAGACAGCATGTTTTCGATTGATTTATAGGTTTCTGTTCGAAGGCATGGGTGTTTGTGATGTCCTGATTTCCCTCCCACCTTTCCCATCCTTCAATAACTGGGTGTGGCGAGAGCGACTAGTTAACCACTAGTCCTGTCCTAGCCTTATTCTTCTATCCCTACTACTCTCTTTGGAAAAGAGAGGTTGAGCGACTGACTAACAAACAGTTCTCGTAGATATAATCCGTTGAGATACCTCCATTAGGATTCCATATGCTCCACATTGGGAGCGGACATGAATAAAAAAAAAATATCCCAGTTTTCCAGCAGTTAGGAAAAATGTCACTAGTGAAGCACGTACATAACAGTTTCGTTATTTCTGGACCAGAAAGATCTAAGGATTGTCTGACAAGAGTAATATCGGTACAATCTGGAATCGTACCTTTGGTAGATTTTTTACTAGAGAATAATTTTACTGAGTCAGGTGAGTGGGCAGAGTCAAGAAAAACAAAATCGCGGGCCTGTGCAAAGTGCTTTAGGAGTGGTAATGAGATGCAGTGGCGGATTACCCTATAAAGCGAATTAGGCGCGCACTTGGGGCCTTCGAAACTTAGGGACCTCAATTATATAATCCATATACTTTTTGTTCAGGTGTTATATTTTTTTTTATTTTTTTATATGGAATTTTCTGACGTTCTTATGTTATTCGAAAAAAACAGGTAGTTTAATGCGTCCACTGGCTTCCCGCAAATGCCTACACGTTTGCGGCATAGTTGGAGCAACACTTAATCGAAGACTTTTGCAGCGTTTTGATACCAATCACGGCCATGGAATTTTCTGACGTTCTTATGTTATTCGAAAAAAACAGATAGCTATTGCATGTAGTTTACTGCGTCCACTGGCTTTCCGCAAATGCCCACACGTTTGCGGCATAGTTGGAGCAACACTTAATCGAAGACTTTTGCAGCGTTTTGATACCAATCACGGCCCAAATGTAAAATAATTTTTCAACAAACCATTAATATTGTCCTGGTTAAATACTAATTTATTTTATTATTTATCGTCGCCAGAGATCTGTAGTGGGACATTTCAAGAATCCAGTAATGAGATGATATCCAATGCTGTGTTATATGTTAAGACGTGTTAAAGTTGTTATCTAAATAAAAAGAGATTATATATCTCTCCACAGCAATTACGTTATTAAAGGAAAAGGAATCAATTAAAATCTATTAGGTGTGCGCATTAGAACACAGCATATTATGATCACTGGAGCTATTATACATTTTCTATACGTAAGCAAAGGCGTCGCTATAAAATGCACATAACTGTAATTACGTAGTTTTCGAAAGTAATATATGTACAATTATTATTATATTGTATAAATATTGATCAATGTTTATTTGCAGCAAAGAAGAAATATTTGAAAATATAGTTTCGAAGGAAAGTTTACAAAACTTAACGTTGTAATCATACCACTTTCTAAAATTTACCTCTATTTAATCGTAAATAATTGTACCTTATAAACTCAAAATTATTTAATATAAATCCATCAGAGACTTAATGGAAACGGGATATTTATTGATATTAGTAAATACTATCTTTGGTGTTATTATGGAGTTAAATCGTAATAAAATCTGGTTGGGACCTACCACTCCTATCGCTCTTTTACAAGGCGAAGCTTCAGTTGTAAAATTGTAACTTAGAAAAATATTGGGAAAACATTTTCGTTTCGAGTTTTTTATTCTACCGTTATTAAGACTAGTAACCCTGAATGAATCATCCGCCCAGCGATACTATTTTTTAAGCATCCAATTTATACCTGTATCTTGCTGTGTTTACAAAAGACAGGTGTGTGAGTAGACACAACAAAGCATTTGGGTGTATCTGAAGGATCAGGTTTCGTTTGTATCACATTAATTTCAATACATTTGTGTTGAAACATTGTAATAATTTAATCGAAGAAACACAAAGCCGAAATATTAAAAATAATACGAATAAATCATATATTTCAATTTACAGGTAATTGTGTTTAATTAGTAAATATAAAGGTGTGTATGTGTGTTGAAAACTTTGTTTAACTGTACAAACTTTATGAAAATACTTTTTTAACAAATATTTTTTACAGTTTTACGCTTAATAATGGTGTTTAGTTATAAAAGAACTAATAATTCTTTGAATCATTAGATCAGCTAAAAAGGAATATCTATATTTCGAAAATTCTTCATGACCTCTCACGTAAAAAGTGATTCATAACCTGTCAAAAAAACAAGTGCTAATATAATAAAGTATCACCTGCTTGATTTTATTTTTAAGAAATATGAAGAGCAATTAAATTGAAACGAATAGCAATTTAAATTACAGTTGTATTCTTGTTTTTATATAACTGTAAATTTAAAGATTTTAGTTTGTATGTTACGAATAAATAAGACGAAAAATGTTGTAATATTTTTGCTTGCGATTTAGTCCAATAAGGAGTTTATTGTTTTATTTTGCGGTGTTTTTAGATCAGAAATTCTTCTGCGAATGGAAACGAACTCTCTTATTATCAATAATTATTAATAATGCAACGGCGGAATGAGCCTAATGGGAGATATAAAAGAAGGCTTTCCAATTCGTAGATTGTATTTTCATTGATTGTTTCTAAAATATTTATTTTTCTTTAATTACAGAATGTTTATTCCAAGGATTGAATTTATTTTAATAGTATTCACTATAAGTAACGTGTTATCAATCGGATGCGGTCCTAGTTTCAAAGGAAAATGCATATGCGGTATTCAGCAGTACGATTATCTCGAACAGTATGTTGTGAATTGTACGAATAATGGATTCAATAACACAGATATTCTGGAAAGCCTTCCCAAAGAAACTCAGGTTCTTATATTTTCCGGAAATCATATACCTGAAATGCCGTGGAACATATTCGGTACATTAAATACACTCGAAAATCTAAAGATTGTTGACATGAGCAACAACGGCATTAGAGAAATTAAAGGGAAATCCTACCACCACGTGCAAAATGTTCAAAGGTTGATACTGAATCACAATGAGTTAATTATATCACCAGACGATAATCCTGATATAAATCATCATCATCCCAGAGTGCTTTCTAACTTTGTCAATCTTCTTGAGCTACATTTGACGAATGCATTCGCTGATAACACGGATGCCGATCTCGCAAACGATTTACATGACATATTTGTTAACAGCAATTTGACAAAATTACAAAAGTTACATTTGGAACAAAACGAAATCGTGACGTTCAGAGATCGCCGCGTATTTTGCGATTTGCCAGAGTTACGTGATTTGCATTTGGGGGACAATTTGTTGACTGGCCTTAATTTCAACATAAGCTGCCTGCTTCATTTGAGATTTCTGGATCTTGAAGACAATCAAATAGAAACGCTGACAAAACACGAATTGAACGTAATGGATAAGATAAGCTCGCGTCCAGGAAGAGAGGATTCCCTTATAATTGACATTCGCGGAAATCCATTTTTATGTGATTGTTCGGTCTCTGATTTTTATTCATGGGTCAAATCAACCAACGTGACTGTGAGGCTGAAAGAAAACATCAAATGTGCCAAGCCGAAATCATTTTCCGGCAATAGCCTTATCAAACTAAAGGTGACACCGTGTAAAAGAGCAATAGCTTTAAATGCGCCCACAAAGGGACAAAAAGCTACAATGGGATTATTGATATTCGTAACCTTAGTTTTGATTTCTTTGCTTATAATTTTACTCTACACTAGTCGGTATCAGCTTCGTTCCAAGCTTTCTCCACTAATCGAAGCAATATCTAAAAAAGTGCAATATACGACTATAAAAAATCGAGACAACATTGACGATATTTAGGTAAGTAGTTAGGTTACTTATCTATCAAACTTATAAAGTCTAGTTACAGATTCAGTGATAGATAGCAATAGTTATTTAAAAAGGCGTTGAATCGCCGCCATTTAAGTCAGTGTATGATATGATTCTCATAATAAAGAGAAATTGATGCTACTATTTAGTTATAAATCATGGATTTATTTGACTTTCTAAAAGTACATAATATCATTTAAATTTGGAGTTTAAAACTCTAATTTTTCTTGTTCATATTCACAAATCAGAATCTTGCATGAATCCAATGATAATAATTTAAGTATAAAATAAATGACTTCATTATTTTTTCAATTATATATATTTAAAAGAGATTATATATTCAATAAATCAGGATATATGCCGTCCAAATTTAAACAATTTTTACTATGTATGTTATTAGTTGTAAGTGTGGAGCAATTTGATTTAATTATAAAATATTATGTTGGTGAATAGACATAACATATTAACTATAACATGTTTCAATTATTTTCCGATTGCTTAATAAATTATTGTTTTTTTTTCAATTAGCCTTAAAAAAGTATTGAAATTCAATTTAACAAAAGTCCAATGACGTATTCTTAATTTGTAGGCCCTCTGAAAACCTTTCAGAAGTCTGATTTACGTTGCAGATAAATTAATTTTATATTCGTTTAAATACCAAGATAACCTTAATCAATCTTGTAAACGATCTAATAATGAACGGAAAAGCATTAATGTTAATAATGTTAATAATACCTCCCGTATTTCCTTTTTATGTTCTTTTTGGTTACACCCAGAGGTAGATTAAGCAATTGGGAGCAAGCAATACAATTCAGTGCCCCCGATTTTTGAAATCCAGGATTCTACGTAAAATAAAAATGTATTTTTAACTGCATTGAAAATATATGGGATACATATAATAAAGCTTTTTTTAGCCCCCCCGCGGCCGGCCTCCCCAAACGCCCCCATTCGCTAATACGGCAATCCACTGGTTTCACCAGTGTTATATAAATTAACTGTATTTTTTAATAAATATATCCAATGCAAATAATGTATAAGTTTAATGAATATCGATAATTTCTACGAAATGTAGAATTTTATTTTTGCTATTAAAACTATAAAATCGTATAAATTTCCTTTAATCAATTCAGCATTATAACTATCATATATTAATGAAATGACTCCAACCTATATTGTAATATAAACATAATATGTTATCACTAAGTTTTAATAATATACAGTACTGTTGCTCTTATTTAAATACAGAATTACGCAAATATTATATTGATAAGTAATCAAAAATAGAAAAAGGTAATGAATACAGAATACTTATTTACGACTGTAAAACTATGAAAAAATTCCAAGATACCTTTTTTTAAATAAGGTATGTATAGATCGGTAATTAATGTTTTGGGACCAATTTTTGTACAAATGACTATAATATAGAAAATTTCATAAACAACATGAACCGTAATTTGCTTTGTATTATTCTTATTATGTTTAGCCTCCCAATAATTTAAAAGTGCTTCTGAAAAAGTTAACCTAGTGAAGCATGTAGTAAAGTCACGTACAGCATTAATCCATATTTGAATTATTTTTATTCTGTACACTTCCATAAATTTTAAACCAAACTTCCAATATATTAAATTTATGTTATAGTTAAGTGTACAGAATACAAATAATTCAAATGTACACTAAATTTCCACCAAGCACCTTCAGTCGAAATTCTAAATTAATCCATATTTTAAAATATCCACACGAGCAAAGCAAGCAGGGGTGGGCTGGACGGCGCTTGGAGAGGCGCACGCGAGCCCCTTGTAAAATCTGACGTAGGCCAGCGAACACCTTGTTAGAATGAGGAAAAACAATATTATCATACCAATTCATTACCTACCTGCATTTACTGACGTATATAATATTATAATCTACGACGGGCTTAGTACTCGTTTTCAGCCATTGGTATAAATTATTTTATGGTGTATTGCCTGTTGTTTTATAAGCATATTAAGAAACAATCGATTGCTTAAATAATTATTCCATGCAATTTAAGAGTAATGTAAAAATCCATCTCTTCACCGTGAATAGCTCAGATATTAAGCCCTTGTTAACGTATTAGCAGCCCACCGCTGTGCTAAGCGTATCCTGAGACGCAGGTGACGCAACGTAGGGCAACACAGACGCGGTTGCGCTGCCACGCAGGCACGTGCGACGCATACATGCGTTTGCTTTGTGGTGCGCTCCGTTGCGGCACCGGCACAGATTCATAGTTGGCGCGTGCATTTTTGGATGTGTTCTTTTGATTTCGCTGCGAAAAAAGAGGAGCTGCTAATAAATATCAGTTTTCGTTAAACATATTCTGGGGAGTTGGTCCGCGACAAGTCCATATGATCCACATTAGAAGAGTGGAAATGATAAAAAAAATAAACAAAAATTTGAGAAACACTGTTCTTAGTATTGCAATAACAATTCTAATGATATGCACATTACAATAAAATTGAGAAGCATGCAATCATCTACTATCATGTAGTGTGAAATTTTTCATTATGTCACAATGCATTGTTGTATTATATAAAGTATGACATCATTACCATTATTCAACAATGTAGCTCTTACTAATCTGTAACCAGATTTAAATAATCAAAAAACAAAAGGGTTTTTTGACAATGGTATGCATGCTATCATAATATTATAATATATGAAGCAGAATGTTTATATTACATTTGTGTATTTGTGTGTTCCTTGAAAAATACCGCACATCAAACTCATGTGTTAAAAAACGTTCCTTAGCTTATTATGTCTGGTTAATCCATTACGTCAGTGGTTTCCAACCTTTATGTTACTGCGCCTCCCTTTGAAGAAAAAATATCTTCGCGACTCTCCATCCTTTATTTCATATAGTAATAAAGACACGTTTTAAAGGGTAAAAACATATTTTGAACTGTTCGCGCCTCCCAGGTTTGAAATCGTTGCATTACGTGTTGGGCAAGTTTCACCCATTCAAACAGCGGCGTAACCACCTTCTAACAAATTAGCATTGCATTAGCTCGAAACGAGGGCCCAAATTTCTACATAGTCTATTGCAGGGATGGCGAACAAGTGACCCGCGTGACAAATTATCTAACCCGCTTGAACTTTAAGAAATGATTGTTTTTATTTAAAAACCTAATCATTCAATCTATGTGACTCGCGACATGATTTAAAAAAAATAATTCAAATTTGACCCACTTGGGAAAAAGGTTCGCCATCCCTGGTCTATAGTATACAATCTACATAAAACAAATTGGGTGGGGGGCCTTCCATGACATTTGCATGAGGACCTCAAAGTAAAGTAAAACTAATAATTTATAAATTAATACTGTCAATCTTGTTGGAGGTGAGCATGCATAAAATTACTATTTGGATGTAAAATAATATGAAGTATGTTTAAGGCGACTCAGTAGGAATGCAAAACTTTAATTTGACCTACAGCATAAATATTGCACTGACTTAAATAAGTAACCACCACAATACGTATTTTTACAGTATAAAAACAAGCAAAACATTTTTCTATTTCATTACAAAAATAACAATACCACCTAACACACGAATGGGTATTTAGACAGTTATAAAGGTTTTTCATATAAAACAATTTGTATTAATATTAGATATCGAAGAAAATCAATAAGTATTTATTTATCTTCATAGCAAAGACTGACAATCTAATTTACTTCCCCAAATATCTGTTGCAACAATTATATGTAACTGAAACTATACGTTAATTATATATTCCTTGAAAATGCTTCATATGAGGTGTTGCTACATGTAAGCAACAGTAAGCTATTGTACTAATAAATTAAATCATGAGACGGCTTTTGCCAAAGGTAACAAGAGACGCTAAACAAACCATACAATACAAATTTCTCAAACTTTCTCTAATATATTGAATTAGTTTTTATTTTTAATTTTTTATAACCTATTTTTTATGATATTGATTTGATATGATTTGTTATGATATTGATGAATACAGTTTTGAAAAATAATTTTGTTGCATAAAAAAGTTTAAAACATAATAATATTGACATAACAAGATTAAAATAGAAAAGTATTGAGTTCTAAAAGAATTATAAGTTGCAATTGATAGTTATCTCTGGTTCGCGCTATAGTTGACCATGAATTTAATCCGAAAATTATCTTAACTATGTCTTATCGTGTGAGACAAAAAACTTCAATATTTTTAAATCATTGTATGTTAAGTAATCGTTCTTAACAAATCGATTGAACATGTCGCACAGTGACTTCTTTACATTTTGTATTAATAGCATCTAAAATGTATTGCGGATTCTATTATATATTTCTATTGACCTTTTGAATCTAAGATCCAAAATCTCAGGATGACACATTGGTTCCAGAAAGTGGCGCGTAAAAAAAGCTCATTTCATATAATTTGATAAATCGGTTTCAAATCCGTGTAAAAAAAGTACCAAAAATGTATGAAAAAACGTAACGGTTTATCCAAAATAATCGAGTAAAAAAAGTATTGGGTGTATATTTTACTGAATGCAAATAGTTTTACTTCAATATTCTATAGTCTAACTCAATAAGGAAGAAACTAAATGAATATTAGACCAGATCAAAAGTAGTCATTCAAATAATTTATATTGAATGCATAGATATATTTGTATTTCTTTATATAATGTTTGAGAACTTTCTTTACTGGCAATTTGCATGTTCGATGACATGCAGGGTTGTGCCATATTAACATCTTTTCCAATATTTTTTTGTTTCTAATAATTATGTTTTTTTTTACGTTTAAACGACTTTGTTTTTTTAGCGAAAATCTTCCCCATCTGTAAGCGGCATAAAACTTTTGAAACATAGAAATGATTCATAAATACTAATGTAAAAATGCTTTTATTCATCTATTATTACTATTAGGTACAAATATCTATAGATAGAATCTCTGTTTAAAAGCATTGCCAAATAATTATTTAAAAATACTTATCCATTAAGCCAGTAGTTTCCAACTTTTGTGTTAATGCGCTTCCCTTTGAAAAAAAATATCTTCGCGCCTCCCCATCCTTTATTTTCATATAGTAACAAAGACACGTTAAATAAATATTTTGGACTGTTCGCGCTTCTTTTTACAATAGTCCACGCTTCCAAGGTTGGAAATCGCTGCATTAAATTAAAGCAAGGGTGTCCAACCTTTTTTTTTCTTAAGATCGACTCAATCTTAAGTTTTCTCGCGATCGACTTCTACCATGATTCTTGTAACAATTTTTATTTAGTAGGGGTTTTCCCTTCTTCAATCTTAGAAATGTTTATTTTAAATGCGAAATACATACAATTAGATAGGTATATGCTTACAAATAATTCAATTTTTGTATATTTTATATTTAAATTGTATATTTTTTCCAAATTCACGGAAGCTTTCGGGATCAAACAAATTATGCTTTGGAGTCGACCGGTCGATCGCGATCTACCAGTTGAACATCCATGAGCTAAAGTAATACTGGTCTTTACAAGCGTCGCTATTGAAAAATACATTATTGTATTATAAATAATAATATTATTTGTCAGCGCTTTGGGCAACCCTAACCCCAACGCGTTTTTTTGGCAGAATAAAAAAACATTGCTTTGATTACCTCTAATATTCGTTGACCAGTGATTTAATATTTTTTAATAAAACATTTGATACGTCCACTCCATACCACGTACGATCTCAGACTGAAGCTCAAACTGATGCATAGTAGGTAAGAAAAGGCATCTCCGAAAAATGGTTACCATTTATTGGTATTATCATTATTTTTTTTTTTTTTTTGCTTTTAAATGTAAACAATAAAATGGTTTTTTATTTCAATTTTTTTTAGAAGTATATATGATACAATTATGCTTTAAAAATCAGTCAGAAAAAGTGGGAAAAATGGTACATTTCAAATGGCTGTATAATCATTATATTCGATAAATTAGAAATTCTGCTCAAATCACTTTCTTAAACCAATCTTTATCTGTATTTCTTTCTAAGACTTCAAACTTCGGTATCTTATAATAAACCTTAAAACGATCTTCGCGTAAAGTAGTTGAAAAAAATCCAAGTCAATGTTTTACCGTGTAATCTTGACATTTTTACTATTTTCATAAAAAAAAAATGCAATAGTGTAAAAAAGCGTTTGGAAAATGTAATTATTGAAAAAAAAATTTTTTTAAGTGAACGGTTCACGAGATTTCGTCGATGGCAAACGATCGATTTACTCTGTTTTCAGGCGTAAAGGTACTATATCCTCTTAAGTAAAGTTAGTAATAAGAAAGCCTAAAAAGATTTTAATTAGATTACAATATATTTATCATAATGGAAATTTTATATGGGCTAATAATCTATTTTTGTCATATATACTGCTTATAATCATTATAATTGATATTAATAATTATTTACTATGTACATGTAGTATTTTTAATGAAATATATTTTCTGTAATTTGGTTGGTTTTTTTTATTAACTTGTTTACCCTTTCGTAAAATCATTTCGCATATCATACGAAAGATTAATAAAAAATCACTGCCGTAAAAATATATCACGAGACTTTGACTATCATACTGCGCTACATTAAATATTGTAATGTGGCGTGCTTAGATTCAGTTAGATCAGTGTTTCCCAAACATTCAACATCTGTGTACCCCTATTATAATTATCGTATCACCGAGTACCCCTTTTAAAAACAATCTATTTTTGTAATTGAAAAAAGTAAGCTTATGCAACGCTAAGCAACATGCAGCTTACCCCCGCGTACACCCACCCAGTGGCGGATTACCCCATAAGCGCAAGAGGCGCGCGCTTGGGGCCTCTAAATCTTAGGGGCCTCAAAAATAGCATAAAGTAAATAAAATCTTATATTATAATTTCAGTTTTCAATATTCATTATTATTCTGCAAAGAGTTTTGTAGCAATTTTATGTTGTTAGAAACAACAGGGCCTCCAAAAATTATTGCGCCTGGGGCCTCCAAAGTGCTTAATCCGCCACTGCACCCACCAAATGTTTCGCGTACTCCAGGGGGAACGCGTGCCACAATTTGGGAAATACTGAGTTAGACAAACGGGATTGTACACCCTATCGCCTTTTACGCGATGCATTGGTTTCAGAAAATGATGCGTATAAAAATTTGCTTAAAAAACCTTATTTTCATATAGTTTGATAAATTGGTCCCAAAAATCAAAATATCGAGTAAAAAGTATCAAAAGCATATGGTAGGGGTCGGCAACCGCGCAAAGCATGAGTGGGCTGGAGGGGGCACGCGCGAGCCCCTTGTAAAATTTGACTTAGGTCGGTGAGACCTTTGCTTAAAAAGAGAATATTCTCAGATTAAATCTGTACTTAACTGTTATTTCTGACATAAATATTAAATTGTCTATAAAAGCTTAGCTGATTTGACAACGCTGGAGTGAATTGAAGGTTTTTTATGTCCTTTGATTTGTGGTGTGACAAGCTGACTTATCAAAATTAATTTTATCAAAATATTAGCCTTAGTCTTAACCAGTAGTGTGCTGCTATGGGTTCGCACCGACTCTTACGAGCCGGTTCCTTAAATAATCTTGGTTCGGAGAGCCGGTTCCTAAGCCCGTCAAGGTTATTAGTATATTAGGAAATATCTGTGATTTTAGATTCCAAAATTCTCGGAAGAGCTAAAAAAAAACGAGTCACGCTATTTCGGGCAAATTTCTAGGTTTTTGGATTCGGAAATTCGCCGATCAATGTGCGAGCCGTTTATTACCACTAGTCTTAGCACATTCTCAATACGTTCGAATACCGATAAACAAATGGCGCCAGTAGAAGAAAATATATATTTTATTTAAAAGAAAATTGAGGTTATTTGTATTTTTCATCCAAAAGATTGTCAAATTAAATAGAAAAATGACCAACTAGTACAGGCGTGGTGAACCTGCGGCCTTTTGGCTACTCTGGTGCGGTCTTTCTGGCCAATTCTATAATTCTGTACATTTTTTTAATTTCTTAAATTCTTGGGATTTTCGATGTCAAAATCCTTGAAAGACCTAAAGAAAAGGTTTGGGAAATGCGCAAATTTCTAGGCTTTAGAAATTGGCATGAAATTGTTTCCGGTCAAAGATTCTCTAGTCAATGTTTACTGCGGCCTTCATGTCGAATCAGAAAAATGATTGTGGCCTTTAGATAAGGAAAAGTTCCCCACCCCTGACCTATTACAATACTTTGTGGTCCAATTTACAGATCCCGACGTTGGATTGAAATGAGAGTTTGTTTCATGTTCTTTGATTTGCGGTGTGATTAGCATTTTTTAAAAATGAATTTTATTCTTCTGGAGGCTTTAGTCTTAGAACATCATTAGGCCGTTAAATAATATTGTTATAAGCAGTAATGTAGTGGGGCCAGGTCGGGCCAGGTCGGCGACCTGGCACCTGAAAATGAGGAAGGCGCCCTGCCACCTTTTTGACTTGTAACTTAATTTTCTAGTAAAAACATATATTCAAAATCGTTTTTTTTCATTGATTTAATTATTAAAACTTGTGTTTTTTTTTTATTTTGGACAAATATTAAAAAAAAATAGGTAATAAGTCAATAACCGACCTGGTACCTATTTATTTACCACTTCACCACTGGTTGGACTGTGAAGAATATCAAAGTATTTTAGTTCTACTAATCGTCACTGTGCCTTAAAAATAGCCTCCTTTAATAAGTATAGGTGGTTGTGGCCATGTGCATATTTTCACCAAATTAGATATTGCATCCAAAATTTTAAAATAATTCACCGTACTGGCAAAGAAAAAAATACGATTATGATAAAAGGGATTCTAAAATTGGTTGAAAAATATGTCAATGTTATCAATAAAAGACATTATAATATGCACTGTTTTTTTTAACATGTTTTGTAACTATAGCAATGTTTTGAAAAAAAAACAGCTGATTTGAAGGCGCAATGAATACATAATACAGTGAAACCTCTTATAACGAGCATCTCTTATAAAGACTAATTCACATAACGAGCAACACAGATTGTGGAAAAAATTGCCCCCTTAATGAGCGATATTTCGCATAACGAGTGAGGCAGAGTTTTGGAATGATCACTTTCACATCGTTGCTTGCCTCAAGATGATTGACAAGGCATGGGAAGGGGTTACCAAGAGAACCCTCACTTTATCTAAGAAGAAGCTTTGTCAAGGAGCGTTGTCGAATGTGATTTTGAAGGGTTTGAAACAATACCTGTGGAGTCTACAGCCAACGAGATTGTATCCTTGACCAATACCATGGGACTGGAGGTGGATCACAACGATATTGATGAGTTTGTGAAAGAGTACAGTCAAGAACTGACCACCGAAAAGCTTATGGAGTTGCATTTTTTTTCACAGCAAGAAGTTATGGAGGAGATTTTATTAGTGGAGGTGGAGGAAGTAGCAGAGCAACAATTTTCTGGCGCAATAAGAGGAAAGCATGTGAAACTGTTGCATCGTACATTAAGAAGCATCACCCTAATAAGAAGGTGGTTATGCGTTTTACAAATTTATTCAATGATAATGCTCATTTTCACCAAATTTTGAAGCGTCAGCAAAAACAAATGTCTGCTAGTAAAAAAAAAAAATATTTGTCATAAATAATAAGCAAGTGGATTTTTTGCAAATCCTCCTGCTCATTAACAATTTATATATATATAATTTTATTTGAATACACGTTAAAAATTAAAAAAAAATGATTTCTTTTTCAAACATGGAACGCATTATTGTATTTTACATTGTTTTATATGGGATTTTTTTTTCGCATAACGAGTACGATTCTGAAACGAATTAGACTCGGTATGAGAGGTTCCACTGTATTAAGTTATATTTATGGTTGATAGCTATTTCGGCGTATGCCCTTGTCAGAACTAAAATAATTAGTTATGATATAGCTATCAACCATATTACCTACCAAAATTGTATCTAGGTGTTATGAAATTGGTTGAAGAATATTTAAATTTTGTTCTGGAAGAAAACACTAAATAACACTTTGTAGAATCAATATATTAGGAATACATAAAATGTGTTCTCGAAAAAAACCACTTATTTCCCATTGCAACAAATGCGTAAAACATAACATTTGAATTTTTTTAAATTCAAGTTTTTCAAAAGTAATATTTTCGAGTGAATGTTTTCTTCCAGAACAACAACGATAATATTATTATGATTTAGTATTCCTGGTGAAATAGTGAGAAAGTCTATGGTAAATATTCAAAATACAAAGAATGTCTATGGCTACATTCTTAAAAAAATATTCAACAGCGGTAGACAAGTGAATTGCGAAACTCCGCTTCAAGCTTCATTTATTGTTTGAATACACATTTACTTTCGTTATTGAGTAGAAATAAAATAGTTAAGATGTCTTCCTTCAAGGTCGGTATGATGCAATTTCCTATAGCATTGGAGAATTGTGTTGGTTAGTATTTAGCATTGACAGTACCTTTTTGTTTATAGCCATTGGATTCTAAACGAGAAGACTTCAGGAAGTATCTAGAAAAAGCTGGTGTAACAGACGCTCTAACCAAAGTATTAATAGGCCTATACGAGAAACCAGAAAAGCCCGAAGACGCACTGGATTACTTTCGCAAACAACTTGGAGGCGACACTTCAGAATTGGAAGCTGAATTGGAGACAGCTAAAGCCAAAATAGCTGAGCTAGAAGCGGAGATCGCAACACTGAAAATAGAGCCGTCCCCTGTCACCGAAAATACCCAAGTAGAAAATTAGTTCATACAAATACACCGAGATAATTTGTTTCCTAGTCAAGCAGTTGCCATTCAAAGTCTCAAAGATTCTAAATTTGCCATATTTAAGTTGTATCCAGTGTCATTATTTCATAGTTATATTACTTTACTAAAAAATACAAATATTTATACAGAGTAGATACTTCCGAGATATGATAAATATGTTTAGCAATTTTATTGATATCTATATACGAAACGTTAATCCGGGAAAACTAGTATCTCTTTAAATATTTTTTTCGATTTATATTCTTCCATTTTGTTGATAATATGCTCTTTTTTTAATAAGATGCAGCTATGAAGCAAGAATGGTTTACCTATGTTCCTGAAAAAATACCTTTTTTTGTAAAGTATGGTTTCTTTACTGTCGAATGATAAATTGGCGCAAATATCCACATTTCCTCACACCTTGTCTATATGAGAATTATTATATATCAAGCTTAATTTTGTAGTGGTTTCAGCTTCAGCCTACGGAATTTACAAATTTTCAGTACAGAAATGTTTCCTTGATTCATATTTTAATCATAAATAAACCTTTTATTTTTACAAAACAATTAACTTCAACACATTCCATATTATGATCTAATGGATTTTTTTCTGAACATCCAATTATCAATAAAAAAAACAATTTGGTTTGTATAATGTAACCACCACAATTTCTTTTTACAACAAAATTTTCATTTACATATTTTTAACATAAAATAAATCATCATTGATGCTCCTTGTGAACATAGATGCAGTACTTTATGCAGGGTTTGTTGGATGATTGAAATTGTGGAGAAATTCTATTGGTATATGTGATATTCAATAGTACTGTTTCCATTGATGATGTAATTAACAGCTATTCTATCATACATGTTTATGTAAATAATGTTCTTAAAACAAATTAAAACTTCATATATATTCAATAATTTTTGGCTATTCTCAGTATGTGATCATTAGTTGCTCTATGGGATAATGTCAACCATTTAACTTTTCTTTAATCATCAATATTTATCAGCTGTCGGCTTACTCTAGTTTATTGCAAACTCTTATAGCATTATTTTCCCCATATTAATTCTTTAACTGTCAGGTGGGTAATACATGTTTTGTGGCTGAGCAGGGGAAGGATAGATATTCTCGTACCACATTTAAATTCTTATACGCCATCTAAATTAATATATGAATTCTGTATCGACACGATTTATGTTTGTCTATCAGGCATCAATAGTATTGACATTATAAATTTCTATATTTAGTAATATTTTTATGTTAAGGTCGAGTTGAATTTGAAAACAACTGACTTTATTTAATAATTTAATTGATCCAAATAAGTACTAACAAATACACTCGGTCGATTAATATTTATTTAGTTTCTTAATAATACAAACATTCCACTAACTGTAACAGTTAAGTGCTTGAAAAAATCACATCCACGTTATATTTTGTTAGTTTAAGTGTTGGAAAATGATAATGTTTAAAAAATATGGTACCAACGTATTCTAGATGCATTTTCGGTCCGGCTTTCTTCAAAATTCCATTTGTAGAATTAATGTTTTTTTTTGCGATTACTGCACTGACATAATATATTAAGGTTTTTTTGTGATTTATAAAAATTCAAATGCATATTTGTGGTAAAACGTCAGGTCAGTCAATATTTCTTCAGCACAATTCTTTAAGAAATTTGCTTACCAGCACCATCTGCAGATCTGAATAGTTCAATTTAATTTTTCACTAAAAGGTGTTCTACCAAAAATACATTATTTTTGTTATTAGCAAGATGTAAAACACTTATCAAACAGTATATTTCAAGTTACAAGGTTATTTGTTTTCCAATGAACAAAAGCAGTGATGTGATTCAGAACAATGTCCTATTATAATACCAATAAAAATACTATTTATGTTAACATATTTTATTCTTTATTTTTTTTATAAATGCAAGCCATATAATTTAAGAATAAGTTATAAAATTGGTTAAAAATTAAGCCATGGTGATATAAATCATTTGCACAGATGAAACAGATACACAATGAGGTATTCAGTGGCTAAAAGCATTTGTCGTTTATTTGACCAACTGGCTGTCACAATAGATAACTATGTGGTTGATGTATATTTCTATTGAAAATAATCAGAATGTTAACATGAAATACCATGCGTAAATTTAAGGGTGGTTAGAACACTTGCTCTTTTGAGAATAGTTTGACGCTAAGAAATAATTGCCAGTGTACAAATAAATGGCATTTAAAGCGTGACAGATTTTTTTTCTTGATTAAATTATTTGATGGAAGTTATATTTAATGGTCAAGATAAATAAATTGGTATTCATTTATAACAGAACACGCAAGCAGGAGTGAATGATTCATGAATATATTTAAAATACTTATCATAGTTGACCTTTTCCACGCAGTAAAATTTGATTTACTGGATTTTGTATTGCAGTGAAAGTATTAATTTTTTTTTGTAACAAATGAGCTACATAGCTGTTATGTAATAATATGCTAATAACATAAAAAGTGTTAGTTATAACATAAGTATGATGAATTTTAGCATGTATTGGAAAATATGTTTAATAAAATTAATGAGGGGTGAAAATACACATTCACTGAGCAATAATATCAATCTATATCATTCGAACAATAATAATTGACAGACAAAGATATATATTAAGTAGAATAAATCATTATAACTGTGTTCGGATTTTCAAGTACCAGCCCCATAACTATTTTTAACGGGTTGATTTCATTATCTGAAATATCATATGTATTGCAGAATTTCAATGGGTGAGGTTCGATGCTATCTTAGATTAAAAATACTGAAGGAAATCAGAAGAGCCTTTTACGTCACTAAAGGTTTGCCCTTTGAGGCTTGACGCTTGGTGACATCCCAATTGTACACGCGTGCCATACTTACTTCCGTTGTAGTAACTTGATCTCTGAAAAAGAAATATTTCATTATTTTAACCATTATAAATAACAAGTTACAGCAGATTTTCAATCTTTTGTTTTGGAATAAATGAATAATAAATGTGGAAAAACAAAGGATCCAAGAATGATCACCATTTCAGTTTTTTTCTTTTTTTATTATTCAATACTACCTAAAAAATAATGATTGTGATAAAATGATCAGGGCTGACGATCATCGGTTCTCTGTGGAATATAAAAACAATTATCAATTTATAGAAAATATATATACCTAAGATAATCAAGATCATGTTCGACATAACCAAGATTTCTTTCTGCGTTTGCCATATTGGTAGCCAATAATTTTTCAGCGTCATCTAAAGAGTATTCTAACATCACGTTGGCGCCGAGCCACAGACAAACTGTATCTGTAGGAGGAACAGTTGCCTATAAGCAAAAATGATCGTAATTAATTTGTATAGTTAAGAAGTGCGCATAATATAATTATTAAATTGTTTCTCATACAAATAGTATGAGTAGAACTAATCAATAAATTAGGGTGTTTTCTAGGTTTTTGATGTTTCAAGTTTACATTTTTAGGTAGAAGTTCAATGACAAAATCTTATTGAAAGTCTGTGTTGCCGCAATTGTTGATGCATTGAAATAATGTGATCAGATCAGAAAGTTTCTCCTTAGTTTATTGATTACTTACTTTAACAAACACTTGTTCGTTTAGCAAAAATTGAGTTTCCAAGTCATCACTTCGTGTTTTCAGCATTTTAATCATATCTAGAGATCTGTTGAGATCCGGTATTTGTTGGTGCAGCCTTCGTCGTTTCGATATCAAATTATATTCCATAAATTTATATTTGCTGTGCTGTTCATCGAGACGTTTCAAGACCTTGTCTACTCCATCAGTGTTGTCAGGCAATATCATAAAAGCATCAACATCCTCCTGAAAACAGTAAAAACCAACGTGTCAAGTTAACTATGCATTACCTTTAAAGTAATCAATGGCAGCCGTAGCTTACTTTACTCGGAAAGATCAGCAATTATGATGATTGGTAGTCAAATATTTACAATACCAACATTCAAAACCATAACTGTAATGTAAGTTATTTACAAGTATTTTTATCTGAAATATACATTCCATTCTATTGTAGTTGAATTGGTATGACTGTAATAAAGTTGGTAAACTTATCCACATAAAACCTAATAAATTAAATGTAATACATAAATCATTGGAAACGATACAGAGCAAACATAAATTAATAACTATTTGACAAAGAATAACTAATACAAATACAAAACAAAATCCCTCTTGCAAGTGCATGTCACACCGACTGCTACTAAAACATTTTGTTTGTATAATGTACATGGAAAAGTTTGAAGCGTAAGGAATCCATCAATTCTTCCAGTTTACTCGTTACACCACAGTGGTGTATGTGTGACTATCGAAAAGTTTTAGTGCGGTAAAATAAAAGGATACTTTTTGGTGGTTCTTGGTCCAAGTAATAACACCGATAATCAACCTGTAAGATAGCTAATTAAAGGAATTTATTATAACTAGTTCCGTAAAGAAACTGGAATATCAATACCGCACAGAGTGGGCAATCTTGGTGTTCATGGCCATGATAAACAGGTGTTGAAAAATCGATAAAATATTGGCAATACATTTATGATTTAAAGAACAATATTTTTCTGTAATAATTGCCTTAAACCTTAGTCTAAATTAATAAAAAAAACCCACGGTCAACCAAAATGATATAGCACGCTCCATGTAATGTTTTAACATGTTATTTACTCATTTATAACATAATCCTGATAATTATAATATCACCGTGTAAATTTGCTCTATAACATGCTATAACTAAATACTGCTAATCAACATGTCAAATTATAATACTTACATGGGAAACGAGAAACCGACCATTTACGCGAAATAGAAATTTAATATCAGTATGAAAAAGTCAACATGTAAAATAAAACTTCTTATAGTATACATGAGATCTATTTGTATTTTCGGACTGCGGTTAAGATTATTTTAGTGGACGAATAATCGAATTCGGTCACAGAAGCAAGGGCGACTGCAATTTATATGATACAACTGCAAGTGCAAGAAAAGCTTACTTTAGTGAATTTTATCCGATGATATAGAGATTATAAAATAGCATTTTCAAAGTTTAATCGATGTTAAAGTATCATTACATTTACACCAAAGTAACGAGTCTTAAAAATGTGACGGCGAATGACCATCTGAGGTTAAAATATCACTTACAATGAAATCTGCT
Organism: Himalopsyche tibetana; assembly: GCA_030503985.1. NCBI lineage: Eukaryota > Metazoa > Arthropoda > Insecta > Trichoptera > Rhyacophilidae > Himalopsyche > Himalopsyche tibetana. Next base: position 10,551,898 of record JAPJYX010000024.1, read on the forward strand.
TGAGGTATACCGGCGTAAGATTTAATTTCGTCCTTATTTGTTGTGATAGAATTATCTGTTGCCATTTTAAATGGGTTTTAAAACACTAAACCGTGATTAAATTATGTAGTAATATTCGACAGAACCATGCGAATCCAAAGTTATATTATATTTTGTCTATGGTACCGGCCCATTTTAGTTAAGTCTTGCCAGCATAATCATAGTATTGTCTCTGATAATAATTAGTCATATTTTTTTGTCATTATGTGTCATTCTTTTCACAATTGGATTTATTTCTATATAATTATTCAGACCCAATCAATTGGTTACGATATAACTACGCTGCCTTGTGTGTTATTATCATAAGATTGTGTCCTTAGATAATAATTATGCAAGTGGAGAGTTTTTTTTTACCAGATTGAAAAAACGATACGGTGCTTTTGAATGTTATATTTTTTAAAACAATAGAAGACTTATATTTATATATATGGGTAAATGAAGTTTTTATTGTCAATTGCTTAAAAAAAACAAAATTACAGTATATGACATTACAGCTGACGCCAATTTGCCATGTAATTTACAAAATGTTAATGAGACAAAACAAATATAATGAGACAAAAATTTTTAAGAAAATTTAAAAAAAGTTTTAGATGTTCTTGAAACTTGAAACTGCTCAGTATTATTTAAACTTTATTTTTTTTATTTTATTGTTTCTGTACACACAGATCCAATCAATGTTTTACTTAAATAACCCAAACTTAAAAAGATGAACCAAGAAGATGAACTCTTGGTATAATAATGAATATACGGTAGAACCTATTATAACGAGTATAATTCGTTCCAGAATCTTACTCGTTATGTAAAACACTCGGTATGCAAAACAATTTATCCCATATAAAACAATGTAAAATACAATAATGCGTTCCATGCCGGAAAAAAAACAATTTTTATATTTTTAACGTGTATTAAAGTATAATTACATACTTATAAAATTTTAAGGAGCCTAACAACCTGGAATACGATTTCGGTTCGACTAGTTTATTATTTATGACAAATAATTAATTATTTTTTACTAGCAGACATTTGTTTTTGCCGACACTTCAAAATTTGGTGAAAATGTGACAGCATTATCATTGAATAAATTTGTAAAACGCATAGCTACCTTCTTATTAGGATGATGAAGAATTTGATGCTTCTCAATGTACGATGCAACAGTTTCACATGCTGTCAGCTTTTCTCTTATTGCGCCAGAAGATTGTTAATTGGCTACTTCCTCCTCTTCCACTAACAAACTCTCCTCCATAACTTCTTGCTGTGAAAAACAATGCAACTCCATAAGCTTTTCGGTGGTCAGCTCTTACTGCTCTCTTCAGCTTACTTTACTCTTTCACAAGCTCATCAATATTGATCCACCTCCAGTCCCATGGTATTGGCCAAAGATACAATTCGTTGACTGTAGACTTCACAGTACAGGTCGGCACAGGTCGAAATTCTATAATACATATTACCGAAAAACTCAGGCCCGACCCAGCCCGGGCCCGAGTCTAATACCGCACTTGTTACCCAAACCCGGCCCGAATCCCAGATTTATACTCCTCAGCCCGAAAAAAAGTTTTTTTAAAATTTACGATTCACTATAGAACTGGTTAAAATTAAAATCATCATGGCTGACTTAAGACACGTTCGTGTCTGAAATAGTCTGAAATATTTTTCTGAATAAATAAATTCTTTACACGGGCCCGGCCCGCAGGCCGGGCCGGGTAAAAGTTCGTGGGCCAACCCCGGGCCCGTGCAGACCTCTACTTCACAGGTACTGTTTTAAACCCGTAAAAATCACATTCGACAACACTCCTTGGCAAAGCTTCTTCCAAGCTGAAGTGAGGGTTCTCTTGGTAACCCTTTCCCACGCCTTGTCAATCATTTTGAGACAAGCAACGATGTGAAAGTGATCTTTCCAAAACTCTGCGTCACACGTTATGCGAAATATTACTCGTTAAGGGAGCATTTTTTTCACAATCTGTTTTGCTCGTTATGAGAATTACTCGTTATAAGAGGTGCTCGTTATGAGAGGTTCCACTGCATTGGATATAAAAAAACTGCTGATAAATGACTAATTGGATTTTTTAAAAAACATTTGTCTTCACAGTATATTAAAATAAAAAAAATTGATATATATTTTTTTACTTTTAGGTACACGTTAACGAATACCAATAATTTGCAAAGTGTACTTAGAAAGTAAAGGGTGACTAGAATTAATTATTAGGACATTAAGGATAAACAATTACTAATCTACTTCTGTATATGGCAAATAAAGTGCGCAGGTGTAAAAGATTACCTACCTATAAAGTTGTCTGTGAAGTATTTAATAATTGTGTTAATAATACTTTTCAATAATCCGTTAGTCTGATCGTAAAAGCTTTGTTTCATAACCGTATTATGATAATAAATTAAATCAAACACTCAGCCAACATTAGATTATTGTATTCATGTACCATTGTGATTAAGCTAGTGTGAATCAACGATGTTCATAGTTAGCAGACAAAATACTTTGAAATATCGTCGTTAGATGACTCTACTGACAACAATTTCCACAAAGAAGTTCATTGAGTGAAATATAATGAGATGCATACTATTATATTTACTTTTATAAGAAACATAATTGTTTTATATAAACAAATTCACACTTTTAACCAGCGTTTCCCAAACTTTTTCCCCTCGACACGGTTATTTTAATATTTCTCCTTCGTGACCCACTAAATTTGTTTTGGCCTATACTACCGGCCTATAGGTAAGATAAAACAGTATATTTATGTCCATGCAGTCTTTATATGTTATATTACAAAATAAATTACTCTGATAAACCTATATAGATTTATTACATTTATTAATGAGGGGTATTACGAAATTAAATATTAAATATACAAATTTATTTTAGGAAATTAGTTACCCGGAATTTTCTCTGCGACTCATCATTTGGGAAACGCTGTGTTAGGATATATTATGACGCGAGCCCCTTGTTAAATTTTGGACCAGCCGGCGAGCCCCTTGTTAAATTAAGAAAATCATTCATCTCAGATAACATCAGTACCTAATAAAATCTTTAGAATCTACAACATCAGTAAGCCTATTTCTATGAACCGATTTTACATTGTCAGCGAATAAGCTTGCTAACATGAATGTATATTAAATCAAATAAATGACTTAAAAATATGTACTATATTTTAATTAAAAAATGAAACATCCGTGAGCCACAAAAAAACAAGCGGGTCGTACGTCACGGGATTTACATCATTCCTGATGTAAAGGTATTATGGCCGAAATAAAGCGAGCCCCTTGTTGGAATATTGGCAGCCCACCCCTGTAGGTAGTCGAATATTATAGTGGTATCTTATTTTTTCTCAATACTGGATTTGGGCGTGTTTGATCCCAAGCTCCTCATTTATATATATATATTTAACATAGTTTGCACATAATAAGAATCCTCGTGATTGAATGCTGCAGCCTGATAAATGCAAGTTTCTAAAAATAATTCTTTTTCAAAAAAAGTTTAAAAAAAATATTATAACTCTAATGAAACTAAATTAAGAAAGTTTCAGCGTATTCAGTATTTCGAAGTGGGCAGAATTAAAATGAAATAAATAAAGAATAACATAGCAAATGGAACTAGAAGTAAACTATCCTTTTAAATGTTATAATTTTTTTAATGTAAAACTCGGACAATTTTAAAAGCGATGAAAATGGTCAATTTTAACGATGTACTAAGCTGTTCGTATCACACACTTGCTAGTTTGACGATGTTGTGGTCTAAGTTTTTTTTTCAAAAGAATAAACCACAAAGATGCGTTATTTGATTTTTGTAGACATGAAATTCAATTTAAGGTAAAAATGTTCTATTTTCAATAATAATCTATTTTTAAATTAAGAATTAAGAAAAATGTCAATGTGTCAAAACTGTCAAAATTCGATTTGTTAAATTAAATAATCACCTTTCGTTTTGCTTCTTCAGGAATTTCTTGTTTATTAAGCAGTAAAAAATAACGTATACTATACATAATGTAAACGAGTTCTATCATAATTTATAACGGGTAACAAATCAAAAACCACTTGACTGAAACTCCTGTCAATGAGCACAAACTTATTGAACTTTTTATGGTATTAGATTAGCATAAAATTTGACTGACACTATAAATAAAACGTCGATTGTTTTCATTCTTTTTATGACTTACCTCCTTAGGAAACCAATCTAACTGGTCCATAGCAAATACAATTTTATTTAGCAGGATTTCAGCGGAAAAAATACAGTAAAAAGCTTGCGAGTCCGTTTAATAATATATTCTTCTTCTATAATTTGCATGCTTATTGGACACACATGTGACAAATTTAAGGTTAGTATGTTATCTTAAATAATATTAAGATTTTATTCTCCATTCTATGCCAGTAAAAGTTTAAATACAAAACATGCAAATATGGTTTTCATTTTGTAATTATTTAAGTGATTTTCCTGCTTCAAACATTATTTTACCTAATTAGTATTATATGTACCGCCATCTAAAAATACCTACATTTAAAATTTATAGTTACAAAACAATAGTTTGTAATATTTATAAAATTAATAAATATGTACATGTTTATTCAGTATTAAAAAAAGGTGGCGGAACTTAATTCTTGTCATGCTTTTTTTCTAATCCATGTCCGTTTCCAATGTGAAGAATATGGTTTCATGAAGGAAGAATTTCAACAGGATTTTTTTTACGAGAACCTTTTGTTATTAAGTTGGTCAACCTTTCTCTTTTGTCGAAGAAATTTTTCTGATAATTATTAATATATATGTAAAAAACAGTATTTTTCTTGCGGCCCACCGTACATTTTGAATTTCTAATGAGAACCTTCATCCACAAAGTTTTCTCAGGCCTGGGCTAGCCACTAAGGGTAGCTGAGGAGCAATGACAGCTTACATACTTCTATTTATGTTTAATATTTGGTTCCAACAATATAAGTTATGTTATAATATATTTCAATTGAATAAAATGTATATAAATGTTGAATAAGTATAATGATTTAGCTACCTTAGTAACTAAATGTACGATAGATAATTATACAGCCGCTCGTAAGGGCTGGTGAATGGACGTGAAATACGAATCCATGTTGATCAATTAACAATTTGTTTTGATATAAACAGGGTGGGCTGGAAGGGGCTCGGAGGGGCTAGCACGATCCCCTTGTTAAATATTACCAAGGCCAGCCCCTTGTTAATTTAAGAGAAAACAATATTCTCAGATCAAATTAGTACAATAACTGCAATTTCTGACTTATATATTATCTACGACAGCTTCATAATACACAGTAGTACATTTTTTTCCCCATTTATATTGATTAATTTGCGGTAAATTGGATATTGTTAAATTTCACAAGTGTATTAAGTAACACGATTGCTTATTTAAGTATTGTATACTATAATTGGATAGGAGTGATAAAAAGTTCACTTTTCCCCCAGAACACCGATAAAAGATCGAAAAAGATCGAAATCGAGATATCTGGAGAACGGTAGTGTAGTCGACCATGAACATGGTTGGTCTTAAGTGTCATCTTAAGGAAATACATTACAAATACTCCTATAAGATAATATGATTTAAGCTATCAGATTTAATTATTCAACGAACTGAATCAAATAATTATTGATGTAAAATATCTCAATGACATAGTTTTCTACCAAAGAGAAGCATACGAATGAGTTGGAGAGTAAAAAAAGAATTTTTAAATGAAAACTATTTGTTAGTAAGTATTTTCGGAAGTTTGAGAAAAAAAATGATGTAAAGGAAAGACTTGTAGACAACCACTATCTCTACGCTCTCGTATAACAAGAAATAAAGAATTATTAAAGTATAATCGGTTATATTGTTGTCTAATACAGTGTTTCTCAACCTTTTTGGGCCCGTGGCCCCTTTTGAGTGTCTTTATTTGTCTGTGGCCCCCTTACCATTGTTTTGTCGTCTCTGAAAGGATTTTGTGTGAATTTATGACTTTTGCTCTTCCCAGAAATTTACAGATTTTCCAAAATAACCATCATGGGATCTTTTTTACTTTTAGCTCTTCCAAGGATTTCAAATTCTAAATCCCAGGAATTTGCGGATTTGTCCAGAAAACCAGCGTGGGACCTTTTTTTTTTAAACTCTTCCAAGTATTTCGAATCCTGGAAATTTGCCCACCTGTGCTGTGGCTACCAAAATCTAAAAAAAATCACATTGATTTTATCATTGAAAAAAGAGTGTGATACTTTCTTTTTTTAAATCGTTTAAATTTTGTACATTTCCACACTTTATGCTACTAAAGAACCGGGATTCGCCTTTCGGCATCTTCAGACATTCAAGTGCGCGAATGGGGTCGAACTGAAGCTTGTTAAATAGTAATAAAATAATCAAATTTATTTTCACTAAATTAAAAGTTATTGATGGCGATCTGGATTAATTTTATTATTGATTTTAATGACGTTCAATCAATTGGAGAAGTAATCACATACACAATTACAATTTTTGTGTTTATTTGAAATTACAAGTGATTATCGTTAATCAGTATTTTTTAATGCTGAAATTTCATCGAGCACGAAATTTAAATTACTGTGCAATATAATATTTTTGTTATACAAAAATTGGTGCCACTGTTTTTCGATTTAGTTAGAAATTTTTCACGGCTGATGTAAGATGTAAATTTGGATATTCTCATGAATATCTATTTTTAAGCCTTAATATTTTGAAGCAATTTAGAATTATTTTCATTTAGTCTATGATTTTTGTGGAATAATTCTAAATTAACGTTGAATTTCCATCAAGCACCTTCAGTCGAAATTTTAAATTATTTTGAAGCAAGACAAAGCCAAAGGCAAAGACAAGCTTATTTCTAGATTCCTATTCATTTTTTTCATGATACAAGTAATGATAATTAAATAAAAGTTGGGATATGTGATCGCATTTTGGGCTAGAAAAAATACATATTCCGTCGCTCATAACAAAGCTCAGGGAGGATGCCAACATTGGCAACGGTATAGAAAAGTTGATTATTAAATATGTAGGTTAATGTCTTTGAATTAGCGGTACTTTTGATCGAAGATATATTTAAGCAAATAAAAACATGCGATGTTGCTCATTCAACTTCGAATGTCTATGGCATAGACAAGGCATTCAAAATGAAGATCAGTTTTCTTTTCCTGTGTATGACGATATTGGTGGGACTAGGATCTTCTATTCCGGTAAATATAAAATTAAATTTCAGAAATGTTGCCATATTAGTACTGGAGTGAAATAATTAAAAAAAACTCTTTTTTAAAAATTAAAAATAAATCAAACGCAGGGTGTTTCTAAGCTGGTTCTGTAGCTAAGTGATCTTTAAGCTCTTTAGATTGCCTGGTCAAAGGCTTGAATCTCCAAATGGAAATTTTGATGCATCGATTTATGGGTTGATTTGCAAATAAAGGTTAACTGGCTGAGATGCTCCAATCATTTGATAAATGTTGGCAGCAAGTATTCTTTATAATATACATTATTTGAAACGTCTAATTTGCCGCCTGTGTGGTCGAGTGGTCAACGTTGTTGGCTTCGGCTACAGAAGGCCCGGGTTCAGATCCCGGTACGGACAGTTTTATAAATTGATTTTTCAATCGATTTATGAATTTCTGTTCAAAGGCATGGATGTATGTGATGTCTTGAATTCTCCCCTCTCGCCCATCCTATCCTATGAACGGGGCATATCGAGAGTCATTAGCTTACCACTAATCCTGTCCTAGCCCTATCGTTATATCCCTACTCTCTTTGGAAAAAGAGAGGTTGAGCAACTGAGTAACAAGCAATTATCGTAGAAACACTTCTGTTGAGATAAACTCCTTTAGGAGTCCATATGCTCCACATTGGGAGCGGACATGGTTTTTTTAAAAAAAGAAACGTCCAAAAGCAAAATCGATATGTTTGCATTGCAATGGTAGTAGTTAATGACGTTTTTAGTTGTATTAAATATACGGTCAATCCCGTTTTTATGCGGTTTTTTTTATGCGATTTCGAAGTTATGCGGTTTTTTAGAAATGCAAATTTTTAAAAAATGTACCATATTTTACGATATATAAATTTTTTAAATATTACATCGAGAGCATGTATCGTTGTATTTTGGATAGAATAGAAAATGAATCATAAACACAACTGGCATTTGGAAAAAAATGCGATTTTGGACTGTTTGGACCAGAAAACGATGACGAACTGACAGAAATTCCAGCTTTTTTCACTGCGAAAATAATTCAAGAAAGTCTCCAACTTTTCAGTAAATTAGAAGATTATTTCATTCTAAATGATTCAAATTCTGAAGCGCATTCAAATTTAAATGATAGCTTTTAGATTTATGGGTATAACAAACTGCACAACCAATTAATTAAAGAAAAAGAAAATCTGAACACACCTGAATCACTAATTTCACTGTTAGAAAAAAAAACATATTTTTATAAAATTGATGCGCTGTCTATTTCTTTCAAAAAAAGAGTGATTTGAACCACATGCTTTAAAACACACTTAAAAATTGTCATACAGTGACTGAATATTTTAAATATTTTTACGCCGTGTTTTTCCTTTAGTTTTCCCATAATTTGCCGTTTAGTGTATATTTTAACTCGCTGTTTCAAAGTTATGCGGATTTTAAAATTCATGAAACGCATCCCCACTTTTTGTATGGAAGTCATGTCTTTTTTTGTGCGATTTTTATGCGATATTTCGCGGAACGCATCTATCGCATAAAAACAGGATTGACTGTATATAGTTCATACTTACTTTATATCTAAATAAGAATAACATGCATAGTTTAATAACCAGTTGATCGCCTAATTAATAAATATAAGCGTTAATTGCTTACAAATTTGAATATAAGTTAGTCTCTATGGTATGTGTTTTGTTAGGTTTTGACGGTCTGAAGATATCGGTTTTTGCTTTTGAGCGTTATCATCATTTATTCGATACATACAGATGCAATGTTTTTTAACCTCGTGCTCAGTTTAATTAAAGTTTTGTTTAGTATTTAGTTATTAGGTTTTAAAAAAATATAAGCGTAATTTCGTTTTTCATGAATAAAATTTTAAAATAAAGAATTGAATTATTATTAAATTTTATTTAAACTTTGCATCAGTAATTTTGAATTTATTTTTACTATTATACAGCAGATGACAGCACCATTAGGTCCTTTGGGTCCTGTACAAGGAAATTCTGGAAATTCCGGTGGAGGCGGACAAGGTAATGGAAACTCCGGTGCAGGCGGACAAGGAAATTCTGGAAACTCCGGTGGAGGTGAACAAGGAAATCCTGGAAACTCCGGTGGAGGCGGACAAGGTAATCCTGGAAATTCCGGTGGAGGCGGACAAGGTAATCCTGGAAATTCCGGTGGAGGCGGACAAGGTAATCCTGGAAACTCCGGAGGAGGCGGAGAAGGTAATCCTGGAAACTCCGGAGGAGGCGGACAAGGTAATCCTGGAAACTCCGGAGAAGGCGGACAAGGAAATCCTGGAAACTCCGGAGGAGGCGGACAAGGAAATCCTGGAAACTCCGGTGAAGGCGGACAAGGAAATCCTGGAAATTCCGGAGGAGGCGGACAAGGAAATCCTGGAAACTCCGGTGGAGGCGGACAAGGTAATCCTGAAAATTCAGGTGGAGGCGGACAAGGTAATCCTGGAAACTCCGGAGGAGGCGGACAAGGAAATCCTGGAAACTCCGGTGGAGGCGGACAAGGTAATCCTGGAAACTCCGGTGGAGGCGGACAAGGTAATCCTGGAAACTCCGGAGGAGGCGGACAAGGTAATCCTGGAAACTCCGGAGGAGGCGGACAAGGAAATCCTGGAAACTCCGGTGGAGGCGGACAAGGTAATCCTGGAAACTCCGGAGGAGGCGGACAAGGTAATCCTGGAAACTCCGGTGGAGGCGGACAAGGTAATCCTGGAAACTCCGGTGGAGGCGGACAAGGTAATCCTGGAAACTCCGGAGGAGGCGGACAAGGTAATCCTGGAAACTCCGGAGGAGGCGGACAAGGAAATCCTGGAAATTCCGGAGGAGGCGGACAAGGTAATCCTGGAAACTCCGGAGGAGGCGGACAAGGAAATCCTGGAAATTCCGGTGGAGGCGGAGAAGGAAGTCCTGGAAACTCCGGTGGAGGCGGACAAGGAAGTCCTGGAAACTCCGGTGGAGGCGGACAGGGAAGTCCTGGAAACTCCGGAGGAGGCGGACAGGGAAGTCCTGGAAACTCCGGAGGAGGCGGACAGGGAAGTCCTGGAAACTCCGGAGGAGGCGGACAGGGAAGTCCTGGAAACTCCGGAGGAGGCGGACAGGGAAGTCCTGGAAACTCCGGAGGAGGCGGACAGGGAAGTCCTGGAAACTCCGGTGGAGGCGGACAGGGAAGTCCTGGAAACTCCGGTGGAGGCGGACAGGGAAGTCCTGGAAATTCCGGAGGAGGCGGACAGGGAAGTCCTGGAAATTCCGGAGGAGGCGGACAGGGAAGTCCTGGAAATTCCGGAGGAGGCGGACAAGGAAGTCCTGGAAATTCCGGAGGAGGCGGACAAGGAAGTCCTGGAAATTCCGGAGGAGGCGGACAAGGAAGTCCTGGAAACTCCGGTGGAGGCGGACAAGGAAGTCCTGGAAACTCCGGTGGAGGCGGACAAGGTGGCTCAGGTGGTGGTTGGCCTGGTGGTACCGGTGGTGTCCCGCAAGGCGTGTGCACTTGCCCAGAGAATTGCAATGGAATTGTTGATGACTTTAACGACGAATATATACTATCTGTCATTAAAAAGTAAGTGAAAATTTGAAAAGAATTCTTTTTTCATATATCTTAGCCCTCACCCGTAAAAAGCCTAAACATTCATATTTGGAAGAAGTATTTTATTGCTAGTAAAACGTATTTAATATTTTTTTGAATCTGTGACTTCACATTTCTTAAACTTCTAACATATTTATTATTTATCGTATTTTTAAGACTACCTCGCTCTTTGACTAAATTACGTCATTAATGGAAGGCCCAATATAATGTATTAAATAAGCTCATTAAAATAAAGTCACTAGTTATTTCTGATACCTACAAATTTAATGCTGTTAACTAAGGATAGTGTGAAATTAAAGACATTATCGTGAATGTTATAAATATTCGTTTTCATACAAACGTTTTTATTTTGTATCATCAAAATGTCTAACTATTTATTGAGCCATTAGAAAACAGATCGTTCAAAACCACTTATTCTCAAATTACAAAAACGACGCAATGAAATCAGTCTCTCGAATATCGCTTTATCGAAATTGATAAAATAAATTACAGGGCTTTGGTCAGGGCTGTGGAGTCGTCAAGAAATAAGACGACTAAGACTCCGACCTTCGCTTAAAACACGACTATAATATATTTTTTTGGCTTACTAGCATTCACATTCATAAACATTTTGTTAGAGGACTCGAAGTTATTATTTACTTTCGAGTCCGGCTCCAGCTAAAACAGTATGACTCCATAGCTCTTTGATTTGATGTTAATCATTACGAAAAACTGTTTATTGACAGCAAAGAATTATAATTTGTATTGAAAACACTCTGTTAACCCTCGGAAATAATGTTATCGATATATTTTTTTAATTTGAAGCTTAACCAGTTACCAAAATTGTATCAAAAAATTATTTACAGCTAACCTATGAAGCGTACATAATCAATTATCTATTAAAATTATTTAAACTATTAAATACTGAATCTAATTTTGATTTTTTTTTTGCAAATGAAAGATTGTATCTAGAATTGGTATATAAAACGAATAGTTATGAAAAAAATGATTGCACTAATGTAATAATAGTTTGATTATCTAAACTCTTTTTGAGATAAATAAATAAATTGGTAGCAGAGAATAATATAAAAATATGTCGATAAAATGATTATTGGCCAAAATTATGGAAGCTGTGAACGGAAAATATTTCATTCATACCATCGTACTGCGTCATTTTGGTCGTGATATATTTTCAGTGTCCGTTATATCATTATTCCCTATCAATGATAAAATACAATTTATCATTTTGTAACATTTTCATATTTTTACAGTAAAGTGGTAAACGCATACTGGTCCACCGAAGAGCCAGAATTTAGGGGTGATTCTGCAATGATGAAGGACATCGTTCTTCGTATGTCGAACAGTGATTCAGAAACTTGGCAGAAGAATGCATTTTTAAATAGTATTTGGTATTGGCAATATTTGCCTTACGCTGATCAGAAGCCCTCGTTATGTCCATTTTCAAAAGTAAGTTTTTGATCTTTAATATATTATAAAGTTTTTAAGTCGATTGGCTCGATTGACCACCTAATTCAGAGGTGGCGAACTTAGAGCACGCGTGCCCGAGTTGTCACGTTCGAAAAAAAAATCATAGCATTTGAGCGATTCACAAATTTTATTATATCATTCAATAAATAAATGGCTAATTTTTATTAAGATAGAAACAATTCAGGGCCATTTAAGGCGTGTTATTTGTATATTATTCAACTCAATAAATAAGGTACTGTTCTTTTTTTGCTCGTGCACGTTCAAAGGTTCGCCACCACTAGCCTAATCTAAACGTTTTATATCTTGATTTTACATCGCTTATTTCCCTATGGTATGCAATATCAAAATTAAGCCTGCTTATATTAAATGCTTCTGCGAAAGAGAATTAGAGAGTTTATATGTATTAAAAATGAAAAATAACTTATTTTTCTTATTCCACAATATTGTATACAAAACCCATTTGAAAGAGATTTGCATTTCGGATAATAATGCACGCAGGGCAACGCAACAATTCTTCATAAATTTATATTTTAAAAATCTTCCATTAACATTATTTGATAAAGAATGTTGTATTTTTTATTTATTTTTTATTGAAAAGGAAACAAAGCCATTTTTGAAATAACTCGAACCCAGTTGTTTTTTGCAAATCATACTTTAGGTACTGTGCAAGAAAGTTAGTTTATGTTGCTTTACTAAAAATGATGAAATAATGCGTTTTCTGTTTTTTTAAGATGGTTTCGGCAACACTAGCATGGGAAAGGAAAAAAGATTCTAAGGCACTGGGAGACGCTATTGATGGTATTGTCGAGGCGATTCAAGAGGCTTCGCAGGGTGCTGGAAACATAGCCCTCAAAAACGCAGGATGCACTCCACCTTCGCCTACCACGGCAAGTATAGTTTGGTTATATATATATCATGTCTGGTTCGGTCCGTCACGTCATCGCTGGCTTGATCTCAACCAATGCCAACATTGAGGCATTCGACAAATTAGCAACATGATTGTGGGGAACGGCATATCATTAGATGAAACTCTGCAGCCACGGCGGATTCTCAGCATACGTATCCACAGGATACGTCTTATATATTATATTAATAAAACAGAGTGGATGGGTAAGTCACATATTCTTTTTTAAACAAAATAGTCACGATTGGCACTATGTTTGTCAATAAGTTTCTTTTTTTGGACGGCGACCGTGAAACTGTGACTTTCCAGCATTTTGAAATCTGTTTTTGGTTAGATTTTGCGTTTTGAATTGTGCTTTTGTTTAAAATTGAGTTTACAGATATGGAGATGTATCTTTTAGTTTGTTATTCTTAAAGTCAAATGTAAGGATATTGAGTATTGCAAAAAGTGTTTGTGCCATTCATTGCTTTAAAGTTTATCTAGGTATAACTAAATTACGATGACAAAAATTACAGTGCTCGAACAATTATATTTATTCTATTATTATATTTGCAGTTCAAACCAATGAAATGCAAAGACAAAGGAACAATCTACCCAGCCGATGAGCTTTGGCAGCTGAGTGGAGGGGATTATCCTTGCGCTTATGAAACAGCCACTAAGAAACTGTACAAATCCAACGAATACCCTGAACAGCTGATGTCCATGATGGCAACCGTCAGTATATCAAAACCATTCGCCGAATTCACAGAAATATTCGACAGAAATGTCCTACACGAGGTAATGTGGCAAATAATAATTATTATGAGTGTAATAATGTAAGAATGGGAGCTGGGATGGTATAATCGTCAACCGCGATTTACATGTCATAACCACTTGGGACATGTAAATCTCCACCGACGTTAACCTTATAATATTTAAATATAACATTTCTGGAATTTAATCTCCGTTTTTTGTGTGATCTAAGCCTAGATTCTTAGCCTTTTGGATGCCGTAGAAAAAATACGTTTGTACCTAGCACGCCGGCTATAATTTGAAATTATTAATTTAATTAGTTATTGACGAGATATCTCGTCTTTGGCAGCCGTCCAGTTAAGTGACAGTAGATTGAAAAAAAATGTACAACTTAAGTATAAGTAAACTCTTCAAGTTTAAAACACATTCCACTTTTGTGGAGTGAACACAAACGCAGAATATTTGTAAAGGGGTATTTTCTTCATAGTTTTTTTTTCAAATAAATGCGAGACAAGAATATTACCAAGTCTTTTCCCACTATCAAAAAAATAGATAAAACATCTGAAAGCTCGCTTCGTAGACTTCATAATTTTTCATCATATTAGTTATATTACAAGAATGTATTATAATGAATGTCCAGTATACTAAAATATAATGTTTATTCATAAATTTCAATGTTTACCACAATAATCAAATAATGTTTATTTTCTTTCAGCTGGGAAATCTGAGGATTTCTGACAAAATTCCTGGATGTTGCTGCGAAGCAAGAATCAAGAAACTAAATGACCTTTACGCTCAAATTAAAGTGGAGGCCAAACATGCTGCTTCCATAGTAAAAGCAAACTACCGTTAATAAACTGTTATTTATATTAATTTATTTAAAAATATTTATTTTCTATACAAATAAAGTCTCTCTATAAAACATAACCCTTGTCTTATTTACTCTTCTTGGATTTAATTTATGAATATATATATATATATTCAGTCAATATATTTTATTAGCTCCCTGAGTCGTTTCATTTTTTTTTGTGCGCTGGCAGATAACGAAGTGTAATTATCACTTTTAGGGTTTTCACTGTCAATAATTGGTGGAAAGTCACTATATTAATAAAAACATAATATTCCTTTGTACTTTATTTAAAAGGTCAGGACCGGTTTCACTCATTGCGAGCATTGATAAGAAATATAAATTGAAACAGTGTTTAGCGTCTCAACATATTCTGCTTAACATCTTATCGACCGTGGACGCGTATTTAAGTCTTTGAAATCCAACGGTTGTTGCCCGTGGACGCATATACGAGTCCTACGTCATACATTCTATTCTATTGAAAAATCACTTGGTTAGGATCAAGTTTGATTTCAAATGTTAACAAGAGATGGTAGCATACACATTGACGCAATATTTAACAAAAAAAAAATCAATATTATACTAAAATATTTCGTAAAAATACCCCTAAGATGGTAGACGTTTATTTTTTTCAGGTGTGATTTTTCATAGTATTATTTTACGTTCTGGTAAAAGATTTTATGTTCAAATCGTTTCTGGTTTGTTTCTCTAATTAGCGACAAAATACATACGTAATATTAGCAGGGTAACATGATGCCCAGATGCTCTTGTAGGGCTTCTTAGAGGTACGCACACACGTATCGTAGTATTTGTTTACATCGAATTGCCTTGTGATTTATTGCTTGGGCAGGAGGCGGGCCATGCTGCAGTTTTATGGAGCAAGTGTCATTATGGCAGTCGAAAACAATTTTTGAAATTTGAATCGGGTGGTTGATAATATTGCGACCTATTCAAACTCAGTGGCAAGGTTTCTCAATTCTTAAATAATAGATATTTGTATTGAATATGTTATTATCCATAAAACGTACTTTTTTTTAGATTTTTTGATGATACCTTGTAAATAGTATATCCAATTAAGTTTTTAATATATATGAACAAAGAAAACAATATACAAAAGTAGATTTTACATATTTAAAGGAAAACCTTTCAGGAGATTTAAGTTATTTTGACTACACCACATAAGTATGCAACCCACAGATATAGAACCATTGCTAAAGTGGCATTGATTTATGCGCCAAAGTATCTGGAAGCTATCAAATCAATTTTTGTGAAGATATTGTGAAGATTTGTGAAGATTGGTTTACAACATATGGTGAATTTAGTAGAATGGCAGTTTTTTGCGAATTTTTCCCAAAATAACCAGGACGCCAGTTCAAATTCAATAGAAAACACGCGGGCGGTAAGTTGTCGTGAATGTCTTCGCCTTGGAAGCGGGAAGACCAGAAAATGATCATTAACCCTCCAGAGACGAGAGCTTTTTCTCGTTTTTTTTCTTTTAAGCCATATTGAAGTCATGAATAACTTTTATTCCTAACATTTAAAAAAAAAAAAAAAGTCGTTGTATAGAAATCCCGCATGACTATATGGTCATGCTTATCATTTTATTACCGTGTAATATTGTGTACGGACAGTAGTAAGGACGAGTGTGACCGTATGGGGATGCAAACATTCGGGGTTGAAATATACCTAAACGTGAATTTTTTAAAAATATTTACAATCTGACCTATTTAGATCAACATTATTTCAATAAAAATATATTAGCAAAAGAACTGTAAATAATTTGATGTTTTATAAAAAAATAACTAACAGTTTCAAAAAGTCCATTAAAAAAAAACGGAAATTCAAAAAATCGTATGTACTTTTTGTGGCCGTTTCTGTCTTCGCAGCTGATGACTTACTGAAGTCTGTACCCTTCTTAACAAAATATGAGTGAACGCAACGATATTCAGGTATAAAAAGGATGAATAGTGGGATCAATATACAACTGTGTCATATGGTCACGCTCGTCCTTGAAGGGTTAAGTTATTTACTTTAGTAATGTAGCATTTTATATGACTTAGTTAAAAATTTCCCAAATTTTAATTATGTTTGTAATTACCATCAGTCACCACTTAAAATTTATTATTCTTTGATGGTTTTTTAATTATATGTTAGA
The DNA here is from genome assembly GCA_030503985.1 of Himalopsyche tibetana. NCBI lineage: Eukaryota > Metazoa > Arthropoda > Insecta > Trichoptera > Rhyacophilidae > Himalopsyche > Himalopsyche tibetana. The sequence continues at coordinate 10,568,809 of JAPJYX010000024.1, forward strand.
GGTGTTAAACATTTTAATTTTGTGTAATTATAGAATCACTTATACTGTAATTTGTAAATTCTTTTTAATGCTAATTGGTGTTAACATCTTTTCAATTTAATTTTGTATAAATAGCACTGTTTATATATTTTTCTTACTAGTTGACAATGCTCGCAATGAGTGAAATCGGTCCTGACCTTTTAAATACAGTGGAATAAAGTACAAAGAAATATTGTGTTTTTATAAATACTCTTACTTTAATTGATTGAAGACATTGGGGTATGTAACGTGAAACGTAATACTTATTAGGGGCTTGATAACGCTGCATGCCATAATTTTCTACAGCCATACAATACCCGGTATTGCACTATTGATAAGAATTTAACATCGGCAAAAATGTGATAACCTTTTGTCTTTCTATTAAATAAATTCTTTAACGATTCATTGGGCTAATTTTTTACGACAGTTAAACGGTTCAATAGAATTGCGATAACTGGTGAACTTGATTCAAATTGACGAATATTTGTTAGTTTTATTGAAACAATCGAGAAAGTAAAAACTTTTACACACGGGTAAAATTTTTGCTATCAGCAACCAATTGCAATATTAAAATATTCCTTTATCGACAAGTTACATAACCATATCCGTATGTAATATGTATGTATCTCTGTAATCTATTCAATAATATCATATATTATTGAATAGATTACTGTGATGTAACGAAGTTTACTGTAGTCTAGTTTATTTATGGTCATAAAATATGTTTTTGTAAAACGATGTTATGTTAAATATAAGTTTTTAGACAAGTCATTAAGAATAGTTGGCCAAAGTTCTTTTTCTTTAGTGAAACTGATTTAAAAATAGAAATTTCAAAGTATGAGGCATGAAAAACGAAAAAATAATACAAAATAGATATATAAAAATAAAAAATATCGCTTGTCAAGTGATTCAAATGACCAAGAAGTTATTATAATAGTATTATTGCATTTCTATCACATACTGCATTATAATTTTAATGACACACCGAAACTATGATTTCGTATAAACTTTTCCTGTTTATAATGGTATTTTTTATTATTCAAAAACTGTCAAACGTAACAAAATATCAATGTAACAATAAAAAAAAAAACAGCCATCTCTAGCCACCTTTTTAGTATAACAATTTATGTATTTTTGTATCAAACATGACCATAACCTCATTTTCTGCAACAGACTTATCTTCATCGGGTATTAACATTAAACATGGTCTGATACATCTTTGCCAATCAAATGTCAGATTGTGATTAAACATATCGTCGCATTATTTCAAGATGGTTTCCATTACAGTCTAAAATATCAATATTTTGGAAAGAAACTGTTTTATGACTGTCGATAGTGAGACTTTATGTAAGGTACCAAAAGCATCGCAATAATTATTCCATGAATGCAATCTGTAAAAGCGGTTAAATTCAGAGAGAAATCTCCGTTAGATTAGAATATACCCACAAATGTACTTAACCACAAAACTTTTACCGATAGAATATGGTTTGAGCGGTCTGGAAGGATGGTGTTAAACGAAAACCGGATGAAATTCAGTAATTTAACATTAATTTTAAGATATTATAGAAATTATTGGCGCAATGGTCAACGTTGTAAGCTTCCGTGAAGTTGTCAGATTGATGTATCGATTTCTGTCCGAAGGCATAGATGTTTGTGACGTCTGAAAAATTCTCTCCCACTCTTCCAATTTTTAAAGAACGGGGTGAAGCCAAAGTGATTAGTTAACCACCAGTCCTGTCCTATAGTATAAGGGTGTCCAACCTTTTTTGCCCAGGGATCGACTTTTCAATCTTAAGTTTTCTCGCGATCGACTTCTAGCATGTTTCTTATAAGAAATTTAATTTAGAGTTTTTTCCTTTCTTAAAACTTAGAAATGCTTATTTTAAATGCAAAGTACATATCATTAGATAGGTATGTGCTTACAAAGTAATTAATTTTAGTATATTTTATATTTAAATTATATATTTTTTCGTAATTCACGGAAGCTTTTGGGAGCGACCAAATTTTGCTTTGAGATCGACCGGTCGATCGCGATCTACCGGTTGTACAGTCATTGTCGTTCTATTCCTTATATAAAGGATTAGTGGTAATTTAATTCCTCTTAATATACGCCATTTCGACCATCCATATGTATAGTAAAAAATAGTGAATAAACATGTAAGATATTAGAAATATTGAATGAGCAACGGTACGGGAGAATACCATTCGATGAAATATTTAAGATTAAGTCTCAAATATTTCATAGTAACTTCAATTAAAAAAGTTTACAAGTTTGAGAATCACTATAACAGAAATTTAAAAATTAAATATGAATAAGAGATAATAATTGTTCACCTTTGTAATCTATATATTAATAGTCGTCTATATAAACAGTGCCCGCCGGCGCAAGTGCACCGGTGCCATCCAAAATGAAGACCTTCTATACATTTTTGTTTTATACAATAATTGTTGCTGTTATTGAGGTGTGAATATTTTTATAACAACACTGACTTAAATGCTAAGCTGGTAGATGTTTGATAATGGTAAATTTGTCGTCTATCGTCGCAATGAGACAGACCGGGTAGGCTGTATCTTACATGGGGCGTCAAACGTATCAGTTTGTCCAGACGTGCCTTGAATACTTGCAATAAAATCACTAGCACCATCTCATTGGACTTGTCAGTTTCTAATCGCACATGACAAATTCAATGCAAACATATTCGCGCTGGGTAAGTCGGTTTTAAGGCCGGAATACTCTCATAGGTATGCCGAACAGGACGTAATTAACGTTCTGTAGGACTGCCTTGAGATGAAATCTAAGCCAGCAAAACTGTTTGATGCGTCTGTTCTTACATGGGCCTAATAAGCCACGTTGACTTGACTGCAATCAAGGACAATTTCAAGGCTTTTTAATCGTATACAGCTGAGTGTCCTAGGCAGTCCGCATTGAGTTAAATGTGGCTCCAGTCATTCATAAACGAATGGCGAGCTCCTTTTTTGTGCTACCTTCTTCCGGGATATCTACGCCGAGATATCTGAAGCTGTCGACCCTCTCGATGATCTGTCCCGCGCTGTTTAGGGTTATACATCACACTGCGTACAGGCAACTTATATTGCGTTTGATATTGATTACTATAGGAACAAAATATGTTAGATTGATAGTATCATTGGTATTGAAATAAAAATACACGATGCGAGAAACCTGACACTTTTCAGAGAAATATTTTTTTTAGGCTACAAATGCAGACAATACACCTCCAGAAAATCTTAAGCTGGGAAATGAAGCCACTTTAGAGAATGAAATATATTGTGTATGTCCAGCAGACCCTATCTTAGAGACCGAAGAACCTGTTTTGAATTTTATGAAAAGGTTTCGTATTACTTTCTTAATGGTGTAAATATAGTAATATAATGAATACTTTTTTAATTTAAAGTAAATCTGAACATAATTTATTTCTCTTGAATGTCTTGATTGCGTTTTTAGACAGTGGTTGACTCTGGAGCTTTATTTTAGCTCATGAAGTAATTTTATCATGAAAGTATCTCTTATCAATAAAACATTAACACATTATCTTTTATATAACATTCAAATTTAAACTGTAATCGAATTTTTACGAAAAGTATTTTTGATTCAAAAATTTAATGCTCTTGCAAAGGGTTTCCTAAACTTTTTCTACAATGCAACATTTTGCAAATCTAGAACTCAAAACAATTTAGAGTAAATAAAGCTCTTAATGACTTTGATTATTTTGAGTCGTTTAATTGCAAATATTCATTGGTTATATCTTTTGTGGCATCAAGCCTGATCCTGAAATTTGACTTCATTGCACCATAATAAAATTCGCATAAACAGATAATAGAAAACAGAAGCAAAACAATTATATCTTATGTTGACTCGTTTTGTTGGACTCTTCGAATGCACTCGACCAGAAATCACTTAATGACTGATTTTCATATTTTTGTTTTAAATCAGAATTACTGATTAAATCGATCAGATTTTCATAACCAACTGTGCTCGAAAATTGATTCCAATGCCAAGAATCATCCTTACAAGTTTTCGTAAAATATTGAAAAATACTTGTTTTTAAGTAATGTAGGTGTTAGGGGAATACCTATTCTGGTTCCGTGGAACATAGTTTAGGAAACCCTGCTCTAGTACAAAGTGCGGCGTTCCGGGTTACCCCCGTTGAGTGCGGACCCTGGTCACAAGAAAGTCGCTCAGGGCTAAGTTTTTTTTTTACAAAACTACGCGCTGTTTCGCAAGTTTCACAAACTAAAGCGCTGCTGGGAAACTGGCATCCTTGAATAATATATCCGATTTCCAGAATATTCATAATTTGGGAAACCCTGCTATCGCATAAAGTGTGGTGCTCCGATTTACCCTCGTTGTACGCGCGTCCTGGCCACAAGAATGTCAATCAGAATTAAGATGAAACTTTGACGAAACTGCGCACTATTTCACGGATTTCAAAAACTGAAGTGCCATTGACCAAATGACTTTATTTAATAATGTATCTGATTTCCAGGAGATTCGTCAACAATTTAATGAACAATTCGGCTATGGAATTTGAAGGTGACCAAATTCCTATGCGGGATGTAGTCTTGAAGATGGTCCAAAGCGATGTTCCTCGGTGGCACCATGTTGCTTTTGTGAACACTGTTTGGCTGGCAAACTATTTGCTCTCACTGGAGCAAACACCAAGCCTTGGTAGTTTTGCGCAGGTATGTGTATTACTATTCACATAAATAATTTATTTCAATAATTCAGCTGTTGAACTAATACTATATACTAAAAGCCGATAATGTAGTTTCGTTCGTAGTTGATATGTTTCGGGGTCTTCTTCTTGTTGTTTTGAAATATATTGGCTTGCATACTTGAACATTTGAATTTGAATTCGTTTTATTTCACATTAAAAAAATACCTGCCGTAGTAAGAATTGAACGCGGAACTTTCGATCAATAGTCGAACGGCTAACCACTAAGGTACGTCACATTCAGCCGGAATGATAAAAAAATATCATATATATTAAGCATTCGAAAATGGAACTTTATTCGCGATTCAAAATGACTTCGATTGTTTGTAATGAAAATTCAAAAATGGAAAACATATGTTCAGATTGTGCGGTCTAGATTTTGACATTCCGTTCAAATACACTTGTATTACGTGTGATCAATTCAAAATAAATGAATTTATTAATGTAGTTCTCTATGGTATGATACATTATGACCAAAAGTCTTACCGCTGAGGTAACCGTCAGATTTAGAAATACGATAAAAATACATCATATATATTAAGCATTCAAAAAAGGAACTATTTTTGAGATTCAAAGTGACTTCGATTGTTTGTATTCAAAATTCAAAAATAGAATATGTCAAATAATGAGTGTGGTCAATTCAAAATAAATGAATTGTTATGTTGATCTGTATGTTATTATTGTATGTCATTTAAATCTTCAGAATATATTTTTACATCTAATCTCGAGAGTTAATGTAAATATTCCATGCAAAAAATTATGAATTGGTAAGTTAAGTGAGGGTATTTACAATTTATCCCGATACTTAAAAAGTTTTGTATCTTTTATTTTAAGCAACGAGTAAACGAGACTATGCTTTGGACAAGGTAAATTTATGCATAAATACTACTTAAAAATAAAGTAAGCCAAATAGTTTGATAGATTGGGGTCAACAAGACTAAAATACTGTAAAGTGAGTGAATAATACTATTTTGGATTATTCAAAGTCATTTTAGATAAATATATTGACTGTGGAAAGGAAAAAGGACCGTAACCCACAGTTTTTTCAAAACAGAGTTTTTCTAATAATCACAATGTATACAACTTGATACACGTTCTATCAAAAGGATATAAACTGAAAATGCCGAATATGTATCTTAATTTAGCTTGGGCTTGCAAAAATCGCGATTATGAAAATATACTTAAAAAAAGGTTTTTTTTTAAAAAAAATATTACATAAAGTCAATTAAAAACCAGTTCACCAGTCTCCGTGCACGTCAAGATTGTGTATATTTCATAATTTGCATTTGGCTCAAAATCATCAAGAAACGTTTTTGTGTCTCCTGTAAAATTTGTAATGTGTTGTTTACGTCCTTTTTCTTTTCCAAAGTCGATATGAAAATGAAAATTTTCAAAAAAATATAATTTTAATAATTTTATGTTATTTCGGTCAAAGTTTAACTAAAGACTGACCTTCTTTTATTAAAATATTGGCTATGTTTAATACTTGTTATAGTGTGAAGGTGTTGTACCAAAACGACACTTTTAGAGAGTAGACAATTTTAAGATGTGAGAGGTGACCGATGACCTCCTGGAGGGTCGTTTACTATAAGTATGCTCTGATTAAACAATTGTATATTTTAGATTGTCAATGCAAGTGTAGCATGGGAGACTTCAAAAGACCAGAAAGCCATGTCTGATGCTCTGGACGAGTTGGCATACGTACTCCACAACTATGTAACGGTAGGTGGAGATTGCGTGATTAGGGCCGCAGGCTGCAGTGTTCAGACCCCTGCCAAGGTAATATTCCAAATTTTAATCTTTTTTTCCTCTGCTATGTCCGTTGCCTATTTGGAGATTTCTCTTTCTTGATTTATGTTGTTGAGCTTCACCGAGTAAGAGCATTCCTTCCAAGAAGATATAATTCAGTTTTTCCCAGCCGGGGGCCGCAGAAAAAAATTTAGCACAGTTTTGAGGGGCCACGGGAAAATATCCATAAATTCTTTGGTTTTGAAAACGGGCAGCGACAAAATATTTTGAAATTCCGGTAACAAGTAAACAAAAGTCTCGCGTCTTTTCATTTTGGGAAATCCGTAAATTCCTTGGTATTTGAAATTGGCCAATAGCAAAATGTTTTTAGAAAAATTAACAAAAAATGGGTATGGGGCTACAGAAAAATGTTAAACTCAAAAGAGGTCACCGGCCCAAAAACGTTGAGAAACTATGATATAATCCATTCTACTAATGTCCTTGCCATGTCCACCACCGCTTTTTTGTCCAAAATAGAAACTAAATAATAATAATCGATTTCGTCAGGTATAAATAGATGCAGGCAAATATTTTTTAATTTGACTTGTTATTTTAGAGTGAATTTCTACATGAATAGTCGGAGCACAGTGCTTTGACACATAAAATTGATTTTTTCGTTTATAAATTTGTATAATATTTTGCTTTTTAATTGAATTTCCGAAATGAATTATAGTATATCGACCCATAGTCGGCAACATAATTTTAGCGACACAATTCGGTAAATTGCGTTTTAAGTCAATACTTGTTCAATATCGCTAAAGGTGTCAGTGACAAAAAAAATAGAGAGTTAACTTATTTATACTCCTGATCTTTTTTAGGGCCTGTGCATTTTAGTGTTTTAAATTGTTATCGATTGTTCCCCGTGGACCCCGGTTGAGAAACGTTGATCTTGAGAACTAAAAGTAGTCAGACAATTTTATTAAGATATCAGGATAGGCATTCACCGTATATTACTATTTTTTAAACGCACATAAGAAATTTATTTTTCGACGTAATTTTTAAAAAAACTTCTGTGAAATTTATAAATTGTCAGTTAAGATTTTCTGCCTATTACGAGTCGAAATATTCCAGTTGTCCGAGAATCAGTGCCGGGCCACCGAATTTTTCATGATTATCCATGTAATTTTGAAATATATTTAATTAATATTGTTTCAGTTGAAATTTAAATAACATGTATTAATAAAATATTTTATTTTCAGTTCAGGGTACATCCTTCCGATGACAGTGAACTGGCGTACAGTATTGACAAGGCATGGGAAATGGGTGGTGATATGATGCCAAGTGCATACGAAAAAGCTACGAAAGCTCTGTACAATTCTCCTTCATACAAGGATAAGCTGATGGCTATCATGGCAACTCTAAGTATCACTAACGTCGCGCAAGATTTTGCCAGGCATTTCAACAAGGAATTGATAACAGAAGTAAGAAATTTACATTTACAAGTTTACATAGCCAATGCGTGTTTTAAAATTTGCTTGTTTTTTTTAAAATTTTTATCTTTCACAACCGAAGCATTACATCCCAGAATGTCACCCACTGTAAACTAAGTCGTTTGCTTAATAATCAATGTTTAAGGGAAAAAAACCTAGCCAGCGAGAAGGTTGTCTATAATGTGGGTTATACACATTGCACGATAGATACTGAAGTGTTTTTGTAATGAATTTCTCAGTGCTGAGTTATGTATATAAACAAAAATAAAGCACGGCGAAGTTTCAATTCTTTATATGAAATTTAACTTTAAAGTTTAAGCAAGTTCAAAGATTATTAAAACTTTTCTTAGGAAACCAGTGACTGAAAAATTAAACAAATATCTCTTCCCAATTACGTTTTTCAGTGATAGATTTAGTGGATGGCTTTAAATGAAACCAACGTTTAGTGATTGTTTTATTTTCTAGCTCTTGATAAATTAGTACAATCGTGCTATTTATTTTTTATTTCCATTCTTATGGATGACGTGAATAACGTAAAATTTCAGGTAAAAGTAAAATCTTATATTATTGGGCTTAATCAACCTAGTGCTTTTTAATTCACTTTTAGAACGGTCTTGTGAATTTTATATTGAATTAAACTTATGCAGCCAAAACCTTTCTGTTTTCTTAGACCCTTTAATTGTTTTAATTGACATTGCAAATTATTTATAAAGATTTTCAAAAATATGATTACTAACTGACATTGTTTATTTTATAGTTTCTGAACAGGGCGTACACCGCACCGATTCCTAAGTGCTGCTGCTCATCTTTTATTGAAAAGATGAAGAAAAGTGCTACGAGCTTTGGAGAGGAAGCATTGAAAGTTACAAGTGGAATGAAAAAAAAATGGTCAATCGCCTAAGAAAAAAATGATTCATAATAGTATCGACGCTTTATTTTGTGTGACTGCAATATGCTGAATGTTATTTTATTATCTAATAAAATAATACAAACAATGAAGTATTTTTTAATCAAAATTATTACTCGCCAAAACATTTTTTTTTATGTTTTGACACGAATACAGAAATTTAATTTTCTACACAATTTTCTTGTTTTCCCTTTATTTACAATATAACACCACCTTAAAACTACGACTTTTTTGTTGTTTTATTAAAAATCCATGTCTGCAACCTAAATATAGCACGTGTCCTCGTCATGAAAGTATTTTAACCTTTATAAAAATTAATAGATCTTTACTGATCTTACTTGGCTTTTTTTAACATGACAATTGTGTGATGTTTTCCAATCAATATATGAAATTCATACTTGAAGCACATATATGCTCACAGACAGACTACTGTGTATAGTTGAAAGTACATCTGTACTCCTTTATAGAAAAATGGCGCCGACGTACATGTACGTCCATACTTATCTAAAGGTTAAGAGAAGTTGTCCGAAAACTATTTGTTCCTTAGTTGCTCGAACCTATCTTTTTGCTGAAGAGAGAAAGGATACAAATTATAAGGTTAGGATATAATTTGTGGCTAGCTAATCGCTCTCACTACGCCTCTTTATTTAAAGATTGGATTGGCGGGAGGAAATTTTTAGAAATCACAAACATACATGAATTTGAATTGAAATCCATTGAAAAAATGCTGATCGTCCTGAGACTTGATCTGATTTGATCATAATTAGAAAAAATATTTTAAAACATTATTTGATTAACATAAAATATAAGATGATGTTTTTTTTTGTAATTTGAAACAATTCAAAATGTTAGATTGAATTTCGTTGAAGGAATTATAAGATATTATTTAAAAGCTATCTTAAAAATATTGAAAAGCAAGTTACCTAGTAGTATTATTAAGTTCAATATATGTTTTGGACGATACAGAGACAATTTTGCGATAAAAGGTATAATAACGCAATCTAGGTATTGTTTGAATTATCATTTACTTGGTAGAACTCCATTGCAATAAGGTAAAAAAATATCAATGTATGTAGTTTTAATTGTTTTTATAATATGAGTTTATAGCTATTTCAGCTTGCGCCATCGTCAAAACTATGTTTAAGCCTGCATATACTCATATACTGCCTTAGAAGAGATACACAATACATCTTGTTATTTTCTCTAAAATCCTAATTTATATTACAATAATAAACCTGTCTTCAGTGTTTCTAAGAACGATAAAAAGTTTGGGGTATTCAAGGTAAATTAGTTTAAATTAAACTGGTATGTATTACCAAGCCCATAATGTAACTGATAATAAATGTCAATGTGAACTTGAACTGTGGTGTCAATGTGAATCTTTATATTAAAAATCAAAAAATAAATGCGCTAGTTCAAGTTTTTGAAGAGAGGGAAAATAATTTGAACCCTTTTACAAATGTGCTGCAGTTGCTGTAGGCGATCTGGTTTTCGTGGAGTTATATTTCAGGAGACAAAAATATAGTTTCAGCAACTGAATAACAGGCAGTTATTGTAAAAAAAAAAACACTGTTAAAATACCGCCGTTAGGAGTCCATATGCACTGCATGAAGATTCTATATGGACTAGATACAAAATCTTGATAAGAAGTGAGTTTTGGCACCTAGAAGTCTCTGTAGTCTATAATTTATAATGCCCCACACTATCTAGATTCTAGAACTTAAAACTGTTACATAATTAATAGAGATTACTTTTAGTTGAGGAATAAACACGCAACGCAAGAAAATAACCATTTTTTTTTTATTGTATTTCAATCTTCAAGATGGGAAGCCTTAATAATGTATATATTTTGAGTGATATTACATAATTTACTGCATACGGATGTACACTATCATTTTATAACAATCGATGCTTTTAGGATGGTATGCCTACTAGAGCTTATAAAAAACCGACTTTTGATAAAACTAGTTTTCGAATGTCAATATTGTTCGAAAAAAAATTCAAATAAAATAGAGAGAAAAAGTTAATTTTTTATAGGTTGTTTATTTATATACATAATAATACACAACAAGAAATTATTTAGTGTTACTGATCAGAAAATATGATTTAAGAAAACACAAAGCGTCCACTGATCGTTTTATAACAAAATTTCCTGATATCGAAAATACCCTTTCGCTGGGTAATGGTGCGGGGCATATGGTCTTGAAGCCATCAAATAAGTGATCCAAATTTTCTGTCCCTTTGTTAATCTTTCGGTTACGAAGATGAAAGCCAAAAAAACGGTTTTTGAAAACCGAAAAGCCCTAATGCTTACTTATTAGCATCCAAAACAAGAAACAGTTTCCAACAAATATTCAAATGAAATAAAATGGGTTTCAGCAAGTCTTTTTTAATCTTCAAAGAGGACCGTGTGAATTCAATAAATAAATAAACAATGATCTGACAATAATTTATTACACGGGCATATTTGAGATCAACATAAATTCTATATGTGAACCATATTAATTGAGCCCACGATTGAATCGACATAAATGTCCAAGTTAAATAATTTTATGTGACATAACTTTACTTCAAACAAATTCCGGGATTGTACTTTTGATAAGAAATTAATATTGGCAAAAAGGTGATAACCTTTTGTCATTATAATAAATATATATTTTTTTTATATTTAGCTGTAACAAGTTTTCTGTATTTTTATTTGGACGCTAGTCAAACTGTTCAATATAATTGCAATATTACTGGTTGTTGGTTTTATTGACATCATCGACAAACTGAATTATTTTACACACAGGTAAAAATTACAACTAATTGCAATATGTAAATATTTCCTAATCGGCATGATATATAACCATATTTATATTATGAAATATATTTTTAACGTAGATTACTACGACAGTGTAACGGAGTTTACTGTATGTAGTCAAGTTTATTTATGGTCATAAAATATGTTTTTGTTAAAGATATCGTGTTAAATATGAGTTTTTGGACAGTTCATTGAAAATCGCTGACCGAAGTTCTTTTTCTTTAGTGAAAGTGATTCAAATATAAAAAAATATCTTAGTATAATATGTAAAGGAAAAACCTAAGAATTATAAGACCTCAAAAAAACAAATACTGATTATTAGTTTGTAATTTGCATAACCCTGTAACACTCTTATTATAGAGTATTTGTGTCACACACTGCATAATAATTGCATTGCTTATGCTAAGAGCTAGACTAATCGTTTGTATCAAACTTTTCTTGTTTGCGGTTGTATTCTTTTATAGCGAAACCTGTCAATATTACGAAAAATCATCGTGGCGTTAAAAAACAAATGACAATGTTTTTTTAAGAGTTTTGATCAACATGAAAGTTAATGTCAATTTACTAAAACACGAATGTAACCTAATTTTCTGCTACAAAATGAATATAAAAGATGTGTTTTTTAACTAACTCATCTCCATTAAGTATTTAAACTAAAAATGGTCTCATCCATCTTAGCCAACTACATATTAGTGTTGTTTTAAAGTGATCAATTATATTATGGAATTATTCCAAGATAGCTTCCATTTCATAAAAGATTCTAGATATGCTTTTCAAGACATAACAATGATAAAAATTTGGTTTCCCGAAAGAATTATTTTTTCATACCCGCTCAAATCCAGACGATACCAAACAAACGTGACTATCTCCATAACTTTTAATGTAAACTAAGTATATATTAAAATTTTCTTGATAACTTACAATTCTTGTAGTTTATAAATGAATCGTGATTATTTTAAACACGTTCCTTTGTGGTTTGTGGTTAAGAAGCACTACTTAAATCATTTTTAAGCTCGATGGCTGCCACAGACGAGATATCTCGTAAAAAATTTCGAGCTCAACACGCCAGTTATAACTAATTAATGAATAATTTTTAATTATAGCCGGCGTGCTAGATAATTACGTACTTTTTTCTACGGCAGCTAAAAGGCTAAATATTAAAGGAAATTCGAGGACTCGAAAACATTGCAACGGTTTTTTATGAATATAAATTTTAGTTGAAATTTATTTTGGATATACTTTTAAATTGATCAACTGAATTTTAGATGTTTCGTTTATAGGAAAATAAAAACAATCTTGGTAGTGTACTCAAAAACCACAAAACTTTCTTTAAAACATATTCACCGTTCAGAGGGATAGCTTTGTTATATTCAAATAAACCTATGTATAAATTTAAGATTTCGACTGAAGGTGCTTGGTGGAATTTCATTATTAAATTTGAATCGTTCAAACTATGTACATTCTCACAAATTTTGTCACTAACGACCCGGGTTTCGCCTTTCGGCATCTTCAGGCATTCAAGTGCACGGATGAACTTGAGTTCGGATGAACTTGATGAACTTGAGTCAGTTCAAGTTCATCCGTGCACTTGAATGCCTGAAGATGCCGAAAGGCGAAACCCGGGTCGTTAGTGACAAAATTTGTGAGAATGTACATAGTTTGAACGATTCAAATTTATGTATAAATTGCTCGTATTTCAATAAAATTATCATTTAACCACAAAAGTTAAGCATGCAGAATGCGGTTCTGGCTATCATGAAAGATGTCTTAAAATGAGACCTAAATAGAATCCAGTGACTCAAATTTTGTTTTCATATACCATACGGGTAAATAAATAAATGGATTTGTAGTAAAATAAATATTGAATGAACGTGTCCTACCGTGTTGATACCCTTGAAAAAAGACGAAGTGTTGGAATGGGGTGTTGTTGATTATTCCATCACCACCCGTTATGTGTATGCAGCCGCTATTTCACAGCCGCCGTCCATAACGCAATACGATCAAGAAAATAAACGATTTTACTCATCATATTCTTGGCCCTATCTGCGCGGGATCTGTCTTTTAACCAAACACTGTTGTACTTAAGAAAATAAAGATACATAGAAAGAAAAAAAGAGAATGTGACTTGCTCCGCCATTTACTTTTAGTGATATTAAGTATCCTGTGTATCCGTATACTGGGAATCCACCATGGTAAAAGAGTTAAATCTACTCCGCGTTGAATTTAAAAATAAATCTAGAATAAACCGTTCCCCATATGATGTTTCAAATTTCATTGAATGCCTCAAAATTGGTATTGGTCGAGAAATGGGGAGTCGCAGGCCACCGTCACCTGCCAGTGCTGGTGGTCAGGGACTGTCGAATAAAGGCGAAGGATCGAGTGGAGTGGAAAAGATTGATTGAGTCGACCAAGGTTCACCCCAGGCTGTAACGGCAGGAATGAGAAGAATAAGAATGAAGGTGTCTGGTATTAGAACCATTGAACGTGGTACGGTACTAATCGATTATGACGATCGAATTAAATATTTCACAAGAAATGTTCTTTTTATCTTTTTCAGAAATTAAAAATATACGTAACTAGTTTGAGAATCATATAATAACAACACTTAACACAAGAATATAATATACATATATGAATAAAAAATAAAAAGTAATATTCATTCCATTTTGCAATCGACCGCGCAAGTACGTACATCAGTGTCATCCAAAATGAAAACTTTCCATACGTTTTTGTTTTGTACAATAATCGTGGCTGTCGCAGAGGTGAGTAAAGTTTTTTACCGAAAAATAAATTAATTGCTAAGATTTTCAATAGATTTTAAATAACGGTAAATTTTCCGGCTTGAAAAGTTGTACTTAATTGGGTTATCTTGAAATAATTTAATACTCAAACAAACCGTGTTCCGTAACATTTTTGTTACTACTGACCCCCTAAAAAGTGTTAATTTTGCGATTTGAATGAGCACCTTCGAAGGTTTGCGGACTTCCTTTTGTGGATCATATTAAATTATCACTAGTGAATAATATTTTTTATTATAATTTATATGTCTTGCTGATGTGCTGCATTTTTTCAAGGTATGTGTGTTTGTGATTTATAAAAAATCCTTCCCACCCTTCCAATCCTTAACCTTTAAAGGAGTGAATAAATCTACACTCACCTTATTTTACTTTACTGCCTTTTCTTAACATGCAATTGTGTGGTTTTTTCAAATAAATATATGTAATTCATACTTAAAAGATATGCTCACAGACACTCCTGTGTTGAGTTAAAAGTACGACCATACTACTTTACAGTGAATGGCGCCGACGTACATGTACGTCCATACTCATAAATAACAAAGCGTAGTGAGAGCGAGTCTTGCTCTAGCTACAATATATTCTTCTATCTCTGCTTCGCTATTGGAAAAAAGGGGTTGAGAAACTAAGTAACAAGCGGTCCTTGTAGAAAAAACTTATATTTGGATATTTTATTTGTTAGTGTATTTTAAGTGAAACCTCATTTTCTTTGGCGCTTAATTTAAATCAAACTTATGAATAGTTTCTGATAATGTGTATTATACTTTCTAATATTGAAAACATTTATATCTTTTTAGGTGACAAATGCAGACATTACACCTCCAGAAAATCTAAAACTGGGAAATGACGCCATTTTGGAGAATGAAGTCCTTTGCATATGCCCAGTAGATCCTAGCACAGATACCGAAGAACCCGTTCTTAAATTTATGAAAAGGTTTTTTATTAAAATTTTCTTAATGCAGGAAGAAACTACGCCTCAAATTTAGTCATGTAATATAATTAACCGGTCTTTTTTCAGTGATTTGAAAACAATTACTAGAAGAAAAATCATTACGGAGAATCGTAATAGTAAAAAAAGGTTTCATCTACATTTCAAACATGGACAATTACAAGATGTAAAACTTTTTTAAAAAATATATATTATTTCGTTCTCAATGACATTACTCGTAAGTTTTTTAAATGCAGCTGTAGAGTTTTAGCTCTCTAATGAATTTCTCTCGTTGGGGTTTTCACCTTTTACAAACATATAAGATGTAAATTTCATTTTTTTCTATGTAGTGGCAAATTTAGGACTTATTTCACACAGACAAGTTTGATTTATGTAACATTTAAAACTTATGCATATATATATATATAATACGTATAGATATTTAACGAAGTAGGATGATTTTTTTTACGAAACTGCGCGTTGTTTCGCAACTCACAAAACCTGGAAGGAAGACTTAAAATATATATCTAATTTCCAGGAGATTCACTCAAAATTTATTGAACAACTCGGGTATCCAATTTGAAGGTGATCAAATTCCCATGAGAGATGTTATCTTGAAAATGGTCCAAAGTGATTTTCCGCTGTGGCAGCATGTTGCTTTTGTGAACAATATTTGGTTGGCTAACTATTTGCACTCTGTGGAGCATACACCAGGCCTCGGTGGCTTTGCGCAGGTATACACAACGTTCTCTTTTATATTTTTTAAGCAATAAATGAATAATTGCTTTGATTAGTTCAGCTATTAAATTATAATAACACTAATTGAAAACAATAATTTAAGTTGAGTATTTAAAATAAATTATCTGTAAAGTTAATACCAACCTGATAATTATGAACGCAGCAAACACAGGCACTGTACATGTTACAAAACTGTCAAATGTCACTGGGCAGGTACTTTTAGGAACCGAACACTTTAGGGTCTCCATTCATGATCATTCCGAAATTCAAAACCATCGGGTAATAAGCCGATTAAATGTGACTTTAATCGTTTGGGTGATGGCAGAATTTTTCGACACCATTGACGAGAGAAACCCATCATTCCAACGCGTAACCAAATAAAAACACTCTTAATAAGTAAACTGCCGTAGTCTGCATTTTGGCTAATTTTAGTTATGAATGAAGCTTATACAATTTCATGTTTTCCATCGTCGGAGAAAACTGCGGTTTTATTTGAAATATATTTCACGAGACATCCAAAATTTCATTATAGTTTCAAATACAATGACTAGAAATTGCAAATATAGCACTCCAGTAACAACAATATCCGGAATAAGTACAAAAGTGTTCCATTGATTGTTTCAAAATGTCATGATTATTATTTCCAATTGCAAACAAACAGCAATGATGACCTCGGAAATACAAATTATATTAAATTCGCAGAAATCTTTGAAAAATACATTCTTGCTACTAAATCCTCTTGAAATTCATGCATTTGAGCTCCCGTTTCATTTGAAATCGATATTGATATACATAATTAAACATTATATTAAAGATTTCTGTTTATATGACATTATTTAATACAAATTTAAGTCAAATGTGAAACTACTCTGATCGATGAGGTATATAATTAGCTGACTTCTCGATTTTATTTGATTTTCCATTATGATTAAGCATATGTAATCAGCTCGAAGGAATGTTTTGTTCCTTGAAAAAATAATAAATTTTAATACTTTCGATGGTTTCGGCGGTAACTTTGTGGAAGTTCATTTTAATAGAAAATTTAAATTAACTTTGATTATTCCACGTATTGTGTTACTAATTGTGACACGTGTTTCGCCTCTTTCAGAGGCATCTTCAGACTTACTATCGCAAAGTTTGCAAAGATGCCTCTGAAAGAGGCGAAACACGTGTCACAATTAGTAACACAATACGTGGAATAATCAAAGTTAATTTAAATTTTCTATTAATAAATTTTACATACGACAACTCACCTAAATAATAGCGAAAATCGCCAATGTCAACACACTTCAGCAGTCATAAATATGCTATTTTACGTTTTGTTTGGCGCCATTTACATGACTTATTGTTTTTACCTTCCAGGGGTGTACTTAAATAAAATTGGTTATATTAAATATTATGAATATATTATGTGTCGAGTCAAATTTGTTTTAATATTTTTTTAGACAAAAAAATCGATTTATTTTAAGATTATTTATCCTAGCTTGTAGTGTAAGTGCACTGCATTTTTTATAGTAAAGTAGCACATAAGACATTATTATTGGTTTATATTATGTATGGCTCATACATAATATAAACTCATACAGTATGGGTATAATACCTACCCTAAAAAATAATGAATCACTCTTTTGTTCTTATTCTAAACTTAATCAAAACAGGTTTCAAGATTTCACCGCGAGCATTTTCAACTGAAAAAATCATATACAAGTCGAAAATGCTCGTGATGACTTGAACAAGTCCTGATAAAAATAAAATAATTGTGAAATAAGCACAAAATAGTGTTCTGTTATTTTTCAATATAATGCATTTATTTTTCGGTTTACATATGAAATGGTCATTAAAATTATATTGCACCTGAGGCCCCTCAATTGCTTCATTCGCCACTGGATACATGCATACAAAATGGCGTTTGGATTATAGACTGCATTCTGTAAATACGGTATTTTTGGCGACAATAATTTATTACCATTGGTGTATGAACTAAGTTTCAAAAATATGTAGGTATATTTGTAATGTCAAAATGATAATTACGAAGTCATTATAGTAAGTAGAAATGAAAATATTTTCTGTTGAAATAAAGCTTGAACATAAAAATGTATTTCCTATCAAACTGATATCATATGATTACTAATCACGATTTTTTAAAATTATGTCCGCTCCCAATGTAGAGCATATGGACTCTTTATTTAGTTAATCTCACCTGAAGAGTTTCTTCGAGAACTGTTTGTTGTTCAGTTGCTCGACCACTTTTTTTTCCAAATATAGTAGGGATAGAAAGATAGGCATATGGTAGGATTAGTGGATAGCTAATCGCTCTCGATACGCCCCGTTTTTATAATAGTATGAGTGGTAGGGGGAACACGTTCATGCTTTCGTACAGAAATCCATAAGCTGATTGAAAGATCAATCAATAACCCGTGACATCCTTATTCTAAGCCAACGATGTTGACTACTCGACCACGTAGGGTATTATCAGGATCATTATTGGTGTATAATAGTTTTGAACAATAATTTATTGAGTTTCATTTACACTTTATTCAAAAAGCTCTCGTTCATTATTAGTATTGATTTAAATTAACGGAAAGCATTACAACTTTCCGAAAGAAGCATTCGTACTAGTTGGAAATATTGACAGCTGATTAGAGGAGGATAAGAAACTTTGCTATTATTAGAACATCACCCTTAAATATAAAGTTAAATTTCTTGTTAATCGCCATTACACAATAATGTATATTATGACGATAATATACAGCATCGAAATTCAGATCACATTACATGCCATAAAAATGATAACTCGATGAAAATGATTCTCGACCACCAGTCATTATTAACATATATCTGAAACTGGAAAAAAACAATGTATTATCCCTGAAGGCTGTTGGTGATACACTGGTCCAATTATCGAGAAGTTTCGGTTAAAACAATTAGAAAAAAACAAAAAGATTTCCACTGGGGTACAATAATGCGCGTTAGGTAAGGTTGTCAAATCTCTTGCAAGTCAAACCTGGACATTTGTTCGATTTGCCAATCAGCGTGACTCGTTTTTTTTTTTAGCTCTTCCTAGGCTTTCGAATCCAATATCCCAAGATTTACTGACTTTCCCAAATAGTCAGCGTGGCTCATAAACTGGGACAGGAGACTTAAAACTGGTGAACGTCCCGATTAATCGGGACGTCTGACAACCCTAGCGTTAGGTGACGTCTGTTCGTTATACCTTCTGTTGTTTTCATAAGAAATATTATTTGTATGTACTAATTTCACATTATTTTAATAAAGATTGTGACCGGCTTCGTTACACAATATAAAATTAAGTATTTTTTTAAGATTAACTTACTGTTGAACCTTCAATTATTTACTCACAGAATGATTGTATCTTTTTGCATTATGCAAATATTTATTAATATATACGTCCAATTCTGATGGAATAGATTTACTAGAACTTGATTATAGAGTACTAGAATTGTATATTTAATATTGTTTTATAATATACTTGCAATTCAAACTACATATTATTTAATTTTAAAAAGTATATACATATACCTACATTTGGACGTGGTGAACTTCCGAACTGTTCGAAATCCTGTCATTCTGCAAAACATTTTGATTTGTTTTGTTTTCTTTGTAATTTTACCATTTCATGTTGTGTTTGTGACCTCATTAAGTTAAAAAGGGGCAATTTAGAGGTAAGTTATTATCGTTTGACGTCTTCGAATATCCAAATTTCGGCGACCAACGAACATTATTCACTCGATTTTGACTTTAATGGTCTTGGTTTATAGCATGAGCTGAACTTTTAATGGGAAAATATCATTTTTCGCGTTCGTCAGTGTTCACCCTTAAAAGATACAACCATAAAACAAATTAACACATCCCAAATGACGAGGGTGTGAATTAATGAGGATAACAAATAATACTAACTCCGTTTGATGTGTCTATTTTTTGATTCTAAATTGGTTAAATTCACAAAATATTATAAACATCTAGTTACAAGAGCAGTGGCATAGCTAGAAATTTGGAGCCTTCGTGCGAACGTCATACAAGCCCCCCCCTCACGCAATAGTTATGTTGAGTACCCTCAACTCTTTTTTGATTCACTAGATCAGCTCTCGGCAACCTTTTTTGGCTACGGGTCAAAGTGAAAAAAGATGATTATTCGGGTCAATGGGTATTTTAATATCATATTTTATAGTCACTTGAATCATCAATTGGGTCACTTGGTGACCCGAGGCCTGCACTAGATAACATACGTTCCACAAAAAACAGTGTAAAAAGTGATTGTATTTACTATAATTTAATATTTGTTCCCTGTATTAAAAAAAACTATGTTATTCGATATAGTAACAATATGTATAAGAATTCGTGCAAAAGGGTAATAATGAAGATTCAATTAGTAAATTATACATCCTATTATTGTTGTAAACAAAAAAATAGAACTCTTAATCGCTACTTGATTACATATAGGGACGTTAATGAGGGACTGTAAATAAATCGTTTACATCACTAGAAATGTCTTGACACATCTAAGGACGTAATGAAAACTTTTGTTTGTTATTATTGTCGCGTGTTGTTGAATTTCTTGGTATTAGAAAGTCTGTTATCCGCTTCTGTGTTTTTCATTTCTAAGAATTGTGTAATTTAAGTAAGAAAATAGTATTTGGTAGCTCTTTTAAGTGGACTGTGTTATTTAAAAACCGTGTAAAAAAGAGTTGAGTGTGTGTAGAAATTTGGGCCCCCTTCTCGCTGAGCCCACATGCATTGCATAATTATGAAATAAGGTGGCTACGCCGCTGTACAGAAAAGATGTTAATATTCCTAAATAAGAATTGCAGTTTAACAACTACGAATAACATGGCGGTCACTGATGAAGACAACCTAGGCAATGCACACGCGATCTCTTTTTATTTTAACTCCATGAGTTAACGATTATATTTCAGATTGTTAATGCAAGTGTCGCATGGGATACTTCAAAAGATCAAGGAGCTATATTTGATGCCCTGGATGAGATGGCATACTTACTCCATAACTATGTAGCGGTAGCTGGAGACGGTGCAATTAGAGCAGCGGGCTGTACTGTTGAGACCCCTGTTAAGGTATCTATATATTAATAGTCGATAATGTCCGTCCATCCGTATGATTGTCTGATTGTCCCCAATTTACCCTCCTCCTGCCCCTCCCCCTCCTCCTCACAAGCCCCGCTGTCGGCATTTTTTTATTCATTCTAGAAGTATTTTTTCATTACACTGAAGAAGCACATAGTTGTAAATGTGAAAAATCGCTGAACCTTTATTTCACATTTTTTTTCTGCCGCGGGCCGTATTCGAAACGTGGAACTTTGCAATATGAACGAAACGTCTTACCGTTGAGGTAAAGGGCAAACTTTCAGATGCGACGAAATTAGATTATATATATTAAGCATTCGAAAAAAGAACTATTTCAAACTTATGATTCTAAGTGATATCGATTGTTTGTTTGTATTGCAAATTCAAAAATAGAATATGTCAAATACTTAATGTGGCCAATTCAAAAAAAATGATTCCGATATATTTTTCTTTTTCTACGAAATATATTTGTTAGCACATTTAGACATTTCAATTATTCTAAAAATAATATAATTTACAATTGAAATACTGCAGGGCTGTCGATATATGCCCCGAGGTCGATTTATGCTACTACGAACATGATGGATAGCAAACTTAAGCATTAAATAATTTAAAAATTAAATAATTTACGAGGTCTATTTCTGCTACTGCGAAAAATGATTGTTAGCAAACTTAAACATTATTTCAAAAATTAAATAATTTACGAGGTCTATTTCTGCTATTACGAAAAATAATTGTTAGCAAACTTAAACATTATTCCAAAAATTAAATAATTTACGAGGTCTATTTCTGCTACTACGAAAATGATTGTTAGCAAACTTAAACATTATTTCAAAAAATAAATAATTTATAATTTAAATACTGCAGGGGTTGTCGATATATGTCCCGATGTATGTTTCTTCTTTTACGAAATATATTTGTTAGCAAACTTAAACATTTCAATTATTCTACAAATTTTATTATATACAATTTAAATACTGCAGGGCAGGGCTGTCGATTTATGCCCCGATATATATTTATTTTACTTTAAGAATTTATGGCTTATTCAATAAATAGGTTTGTAATTTATTTTTCACGCCAGTAAATTTTGACTACTTTAAAATGCAACAAATATCCCTCAGTTATTCTAAATCTATGTATACTATCTTGTTTTTTTGCTTTGTCTGTTGTTTCTTCGGAGCTTTCTCCTATGTTATTATATGTATGGTTAACTCCAGCCTATCAGGTCGACGAATCCTTTCAGTTGGCCTACAGCCCAGGCGGGATGTAGGCATCCGTGCACATCTCAATTGCCACTTCGTTGACAATTATGCGATTACTAAATGAGTCGTCTGGCATCATTAGCAGAATTGTTCCATACATGATGTATGGAACAGTTCTGCTTTTGATACCAGACGACTCAAAAAATAAATTTTGTCGGGTCCTATGGCGCAGCGGTTAGCGTGTTTGGCTTCCGTGCCGGATCTCAAGGGTTCGAGTTCCAGTACGAACAGCATTTTTTCGATCGATATATCGATTTGTGTTCAAAGGCATGGGTTTTTGTCATGTCTAAAAATTTCTTTCCACCTTTCCAATCCTGTAATAACTGGGCGTAGCGAGAGCGATTGGTTTGCGTACCAATACACCTATGAACGACGCATAACGTTGTTAAGCTACTGGAAACGCCTGCTAGTGTCGTAACCGTATGGCCGTGGCGGGTGGTGGTGGGCAATGCAATGCACAGATTGTGTGTGTTCAGTTATTTTATATGTAGCAGTTAGAAAATTATAAAGAAACGTATTCTATATAGCTAGCAATCAAAAGAAAATTCGAATCTAACCTCAATCTAAAATGTTTTTTACTTACTTCTGGACTACAACTGCCGCAGTCATTTACAAGTAAACAACAGACAAATAACCTGTTTTGGAAATGACTTGATGGTCTTCCAGAAGATCCTGAATCCTTTGTATCTTTTTTCTTACCATATTGATTCTGTTGCTCTGAAAATCCATTGATGACCATTTATACAATATATCTAGAAGAACTATGGGCAGCGCCGGCGCGAGGTTATTTGGCGCCCGAGGCAACATCCACCATAATATCGAGTAGAATTTCGGGATTCGGGATGGAGAAATTTTCGCTTGGCGACTTTACGGAATTTTATGAAAAATTTTAGGATATTTTTTTAGCTATCGCGAGGGTTTTTTTAAAAAAAATACTCGCTGTCCGATTTCAAAAATCCCAGAACTTATAGAATTTCCTTTTTTCAATAATGTTGCACTACAAAGAACAGTACTTTTTGTGATGGCAAAGATTTTTAAAACTTTCTAGCTACTGCTTGAAGCGCAATGCATGGATATTTAATATTATTAAAGTATAAAAAAATATTTCAATCCTCCATTTACGTGCCCTCTTATGGATTGCTCCCTAGGCGGTTGCCTATTTCGCCTGTATGGTGGCGCCGGCCCTGACTATGGGACTCTGAAATGAAAATCTTGTAGCCAGCATATGATGGCAAAATGTTCCTGGTAAGACTTGTAAATAGCCAAAAAATAGTTGAATGTGTTTTTGCTTAGGATTATAATTCTGGTATATTTTTGAATAATATTGTTTCAGTTAAACTTAAAGTCAGCTGCATTAATTAACTATTTTAATTTCAGTTCAGGGTGCATCCTTCTGACAGTGAATCGGCTTACAGTATTGACAAAGCATGGGAAATGGGTGGTGATATGATGCCAAGTGCATACGAGAAAACCACAAAAGCTTTGTACTTGCCATCTTGCCACACAGCCCGTAAAAGCATGGCTTTATTAAGAGAACATTTCGGTGAACAAATAATTTCACGCTTCGGACCAGTGAATTGGCCGTCTAGATCTTGCGATATAACATCTCTAGACTTTTTTCTTTGGGGCTACGTAAAGTCGAAAGTCTATATAATTAAACCGACTACAATTGAGGAATTGGAGGCCAACATTACTCGCATCATACCCAAATACCAGTCGAAATTCTCGAACGCGTCATCCAAAATTGGAACTTTCGAATGGACCATGTTAGGCGTAGTTACGGCCAACATTTAAAAGAAATAATATTTAAAAAATAAATGTAGAAAATGGGTATATTTATAATATTATAGACTATGCAATAATTTTTTTTTTATAAACGTTTTTTTGTCTTTTGAAAAAAGTACCTCTTAATGAATCACCCTTTATAAACTTAAGTATTTCGACTATTTTCAGTCAGTTCAAGTACATCCGTGCACTTGGAATGCCTGAAGATGTCGAAAGGCGAAACCCGGGTCGTTAGCGACAAAACTCATGGAAAAATACAAAATTCAAACAATTCAAACTTTATAAACTTGTTTTTCAACTCCTAATATTGTACTCTGTAATTGAGTTAAATATAATTGAAATTCAAAGTAAATAAGTGGTTGCAACGGGTTGAATTTATTGGCAAAACGATGTGTTATGTTGTTTAATGATGTTTAACGTTGTTTTGTAGTAACTCCACTATTTATTAGGATTAGAGCCAATTTCGCAAATTACGAGCATATATCCAGAGCTGTTTGTACAAAACTATAAGTAATATCAATATATGTATTAATAAATATTCTTTTATCAACTGAAAACGTTCGTGATGAGCAAAAATGACCCTGATCCTAAGAAATAAGTGTGGAATTAGTGCAAACAATAGTTTAAATAAAAGTGATAACAAACATTTTCATAAAATTACTTTTTAATCTCGTGGACATATATGATGTTTTTTTTAAAATCCAAAAATAACCGAAAACCGTTTCGTACTTATAATGATGTTGCTAACTACTAGACGCTTTCTCGTTCCATCTTTTCAACCTTACATTCCTATCCGAAAACTAAATCGAAATCAGTTCTCATAACAATAACTTCTCTTGAAATGATACACCAGTCATTCATATCGTCACTGTTCTGGCATAAGTTGGTAAGTAACAGATTATGAAAATTATTATTATATATTGTTCTGAGTAAACTGCAAATGAAAAAATTCAACTTTTAGTATAAAGCCTCTAGCATAGATATGGATATTTTTGGTTACATAGATAATTATTATATCAAAAACATAGATAAATTATTGCTGATCTGACACGAAAAAGAGTTTAAAATTTAAAGACAATGATAATTGCTTGCTTTTAAACCAGCATTTACAATCATTGACGATACAAATAAATATTTTTTTTGGCAAACTGGTATAATATAATCGATGCACCGACTGAGCTATTCAAGATAAAGAATTAATTTGGTCTAGATTTAAAGCGGATATTCTTGAAAAAAAATTGTGACCAAAGTTAATCTGTAATAAGAAGGTCAGTTGATAATTCAGTAAGAGATTTATGTGACATCTTCAAATTATATTATGAACCACTTCTAGAACTAGACATGCAGTTTTTATGGTCATACAGGTTGTACGGATTGATCGCCTCAATACTGAACCCGTTAGCCCATTATTTATTTTAAGCTTCAGTGATAAATTATAAAAAGCTTGTACTGAAATATAAAAAAAAAGGAATGTAACCGTTGCTTTACAAACACCGTTATAAATCTGGTTGCTAAATCAATTTCAGACTACATTTTTTAATAGTGTTGACTTGCAAAAAAAAATCACAAAGCTGACTTTAGATGTGTGAATTAAGTTTTAAATTTCAAGAAGTACAGTCAATACGGGTAACTTTGGCCCACCAGAAGAAAAAAAGGTTTCATATTAAGCCGTTATAATATTATGGTTATACCCAGTGGTGAAGTGGTAAATAAATAGGTACCAGGTCGGTCATTGATTTCTTCCCTATTTTTTTTTTATATTCGTCCGAAGTTAAAAAACCACGAATTTTAACAATTAAATCAATAAAAAACGCGCATTTAAATTGAATTAATTAATTAATTTCTTCACGTTAAAGGTGTACATTTATTTTTGTTAAATCCGTCGGGTAGATAAATTTTGATATGCTTTTAAATTTGATGAACAGTATTTTGAATATATGTATGTGCTTGAAAATTAAGTAACAAGTCAAAAAAGTGACAGGACGGCGCGCTCTGGCTCATTTTCAGGCGCCAGGTCGCTGACCTGGCTTCACTACACCACTGGTTATACCATTGTCACCTGTATATTTCTGAGCAAAGCAATAGTGTTGTGTAGTTGTTTGGAAGTAAAAATATAGACTATAATGCATCATATTTGCTATATTTTGGAATTTTATCAGTTGTCAGTTGAGTGTCTATCATATTTAAAAAAAACTTTGGTCGGTAATTTTTTAAAATTTGTATTCCTACTCTTTAAAAAATGCGTCCTATGGTTTTTGCGAATCATGGCACCTGACAAAGACTCAGAAAAACCGTATACTGAGCTCCGAGAACAGATGCTTGCGTCGGATAATGGGGGTGAGGTGGTTTGATTTTGTGAGGAATTCAGAAATAAGGGAGCGTACAAGACAGCGTCCCGTCACGTCAGTGGTTATGGAGAGACGTTGGAATTGGCTGGGTCACGTGCTGCGGATGCCTCCGGAAAGCCTCAATCCTGACTGCCTCTTCTTTCGACCGGTGGGATTCCGGCGTCCCGGACGTCCGTCGGGTACTATCCATAGGATGTACTCGGCAGAACTGAAGGATGCTGGCATGTCATGGGAGGAAGGAAAGCTATTGGCGGGAGACAGAGAAGCATGGAGGTGCCGCGTGGCGGCCATATGCTCCACATAGGGAGCGAACATGGCCAAAGAAAAATAATGTTTTTTAGCCTACGATAATGTACAAAATACACGTAGTCGTGAAGAAAAGTTGCAAGTCCAGAGAATATGCTCTGAATCTTGATTACTGTCACCGCAAGGGCAGTGTGGGCTAAGTTTGATTTTAAATTTATGTAACTTGGCATTAAATGCACCGTGTCCGGTGATTAATTGTGAGGTCCAGTGATCCGGAGAGAGCCAGGTTGCATTCTGACGAAAAGCAATATCTGGGAAAAATAAATAGGTAATTCTACCACGAAGAGACTTTGACCATCGACTTTGCCAAGTAGTTAAAACGGTTAGTGAGCAGAGTTTTTTCACTTTAACTTTTAAAAAATTAAATTAAATTAAAAAATAGTAATTACTGTGAATATTTGTTTCATGGGCCCAAGTTACCCGATATGGGGCGCCAATATTGGCCAACACTTTTCTATCTGTATTTATATATCGAGCATATAAATATTTCCAAAAACGTTTTGTGAACTAAATCTTCAAACGTTGATACTCATTTCTATCAAATAATAAAACACATAATAAATAGTAACAGCGATTTACAAAAATACAAAAAACTTTTAGAGCTAGGCCAAATTTACCTGGGTTGACTGTAATTGAAATGAAAAGCCTGCTAAATTAATCGACACTTATCCTGCTAAATGATTGGTAAATAATATATTTTTTTAGATCAAACGGGAGGCTTTTATTTCAGAAATCATATTTAATTTCGATAGGTTAACCTTTCTTCATCCATAATTGATTAAACTAATTTATATTAAGTAAACTATATTCATCCTATATTCATGCCGCCTGTGTGGTCAAGTGGTCAACGTCGTTGGCTACGGCTACGGAGGGCGCAGATTCGAATCCCTGTACGGGCAGTTTCAAAATTGATTTTTCAAAGGCATGAGTGTATGTGCTGTCTTGAATTCCCCCCTCCCACCCATCCTATCATATGAACGGAGCGTATCGAGAGCGATTAGCTAACCACTAGTCCTGCCCATGCCTTTTCCTTCTATTCCTACTCTCTTTGGAAAAAAAGAGGTTGAGCAACTGAGTAACAAGCAGTTCTCGTAGAAACACTACTGTTGAGATAAACTCCATTAGGAGTCCATATGCTCTATATTGGGAGCGGACATGGTAAAAAATATTCATCCTATGATTCAACGCGGAGAAGATAAAATTCTCGTAGGTAGGATTCTCAGCATAGGGATACAAATGATACTTAATTAATATCACACTAAACGACTGAGCAAGTAATATTTTCCTTTCTTTGTCTTTTTATAGCCACAGTAGTGCAAGGTTAAAAGAAAGGTTCTGCGCAATTCTGTATCTTGAATATGAGGAGTAAATTCATTTTTATAGTCTTGATCGTTATAGTGATATGGAAGGCGGTAGTGAAACAGCGGCTGTGTACACATAGAGGGTGGAGATGGGACAATAAACAACCAATTTGCCACGAATTAATACTTACTGTATATACTGAGATTTTGACTCAAGCTGCTTTACAAAGAAACAAACTACGATACATATTAACTTAATTATATACAAATCATAATGAAGAGCTCATTCAGATGAATTTTAAATTGAATTTAAATTTTTATAAACTAAAAAAAACTTCGTTAAATATACGTTTGCTAAATAAAGTAATTAAGTCTAAGTAATTGCAGTTAACACAAATTTAATGTCTTAAAACTAAAAAAATATTTAAGCCGTTATCTAGAATAGTACCGAATGGATATACTTTTATTACGCACAATCATAAAAAAATTTACGACACAAACAATCGGGACTCACTAGTCATTCGTACTTCATTTCTTTATCCTGTTTCACTGACATAAATGAACGCGTGATATAAATTAATTTATTATTTTATACCGCTAAATTAGCATATTGGGTTAGCGTAAAAATCTAGCGGTGCTTTTTTTTCTCACTCGCAGTTAAACTTTTTTTGGGTAGTTATTTAAACAGACTATAAATTAACAACACGGTCATTTGAGTGTAAACGTCTGGAAGAATAAGTTTAGCTAAAATGAAGATAGTGTTTATTTTTGTTGTCCTCGTGGCCACATTATCTTGGGTGGAAAGCTTCAAGGTATTTTTTTTTACTTTGGCAACATTAATATTAAAATATCGAGGGGTATTTTATGTTATTTTAGTTAAAATAACATTCTATTTCACATTCTTTAAATTATTAATTTTATCAGCGACGTATAGCGTTCTTACATTAAAACTGATGTGATAAAGCAGTCGTAATCATTTTGAGCCACTAGTATGGTAACATAAAATGCCATTTTACATCCCCCAAATAAAGAAGAAGTAAAAATGTGTTCAAAAATATATTTTATTTAAGAAAATACATACTTAATATTCTTTTTATCTTTGTGGGAAGGTTGGTAAAAAAAACTTAATCTACACGTTGTATTGAAAAATAATTGTATAATATTATTTCCATGACAACGGTTTCCAGTTGCCTTCTTCCCTTGCAGTAGAGGTCTGCACAAGCCGAAATTTTACAAAATTACCCGATCCGAGCCCGAAAGACTCAGGCCCGACCCAGCCCGGGCCCGAGTCTAATAACACAATTGTTACCCGAACCCGACCCGAAGCCCGGATTTATACTCAACAGACCGAAAAAACCCCGTATTTTTATACAAAGTTACAACAATTTACAATTCTCTATAGAACTGGTAATAATTAAAATCATCATGGCTGACTTATGACACAAACATAGTCTGAAATATTTTTCGGAAGAATAAATTCCTTACCCGGGCCCGGCCCGAGCCCGAATCTCAATTGCGCTTACCCACCCGAACCCGGCCCGCGGGCCCTTGCAGACCTCTATCTTGCAGTATGGTTTTTGTTCGTCCGTTTTGCCAATATTTGTCAAGTTTTGGTCCGTACCAATATCATCGAAGATATGTTTAAACTACAATTCATTGGTCAAAAACTTAAAAAAAAAAAATTGTTAGTCCTAAATTTGAATCGTTCGAATTATGTACATTCACACAGATTTTGTCACTAACGACCCGGGTTTCGCCTTTCGGCATCTACAGGTGTTCAAGTGCACGGATGAACTTAAGCTGACGCTTAGTAAATGAATGTTTCGTGTTTATATAATAAATACATGTATCATTGAGTTTAAAGCCATTGCTGGAAAAATCTGTGTGAATGTACATAATTTGAACGATTCAAATTTAATATTGAAATTCCACCAAGCACCTTCAGTCGAAATCTTAAATTATATAAGTGCTAGTCAATCGATTGAGCTGTAGTAAATTCACTCGTATTAGTAAATATTATTATTGAGTATTTCCAACATAGCAATACTAGCGATAAGCTTTATGAATGATATTTATTTATACGTACATATTATTATTATTTTTTTACAGAATAAGAAATAAATATTTTGTAAGCGATCAACTATGAACTAACATTTAAAAAATACGTTTTAGAATATCGCGTTGGATGATGAAAAGATTTCTTTGAAAACGTACCATCGAATACGTCCTCAACGCCCTCTACGTCCAGAACGACCTGAACGTCCTGATCGACCAGAACGCCCAGAACGTCCAGAACGTCCAGAACGCCCAGATCGTCCAGAACGCCCAGATCGTCCAGATCGTCCAGAACGCCCAGATCGTCCAGATCACACTGAACGACCTGGCCGCCCTGATCACACTGAAAAACCCGATCGTCCAGATCGCCCAGATCATTCTGAACGTCCTGATCGCCCAGATCACACTGAAAAACCCGACCGTCCAGACCGCCCAGATCATTCTGAACGTCCTGATCGTCCAGATCACACAGAAAAACCCGACCGCCCAGATCGTCCAGATCATTCTGAACGCCCCGACCGTCCAGATCGCCCAGACCACACAGAACGACCTGACCGTCCAGATCGTCCAGATCACACAGAACGTCCTGGCCGTCCTGATCGTCCAGAAAAGCCATGTCCATGCCCAGTTGAAAACGAAGTGTACGATGAAGAGTGTGCAGCAGATGCCGTTAAAAGGTTAGTCGATAATATATTTTCTCTTCACTTCAAACATAAGTGAGTATTGCCATACGCTTGGCAAATATGATATTTGAAGTAAAAAATACAAACATTTTAATAAGAAAACAACTAAGGCACAATACACAATGCTCGTTACTAAATATGTTAACTTTTCTAAGCAATGTATTGATCAGCCGAACGCCTCTTGTAACTGGCGTCTCATATGATATGATATTATAAGCATGCGTTTTAGGCATGCCTTCGGCTAAGAGTTAACATTTACGTAAAAGAGACAGTACGTCGGTCAGCCATTATTAAAACATAATAATTTTCCCACTCCTGACGATTTGGGTTAAGGGTAAATTATTAATAATACAGATATTAAAAAATACAACAAACGACTCCTGAATGTGACAAAAATATTTAAATAAAACATACAACAAACGACTCCTGAATGTGACAAAAATATTTAAATAAAACATACGCAACTTTCAACATAGGTTCTTACTCAATTTACGTTTAAATAGAGCTTTCTTTTTAATTTGTCACTAATTATGACATAAATATGTATATTGCTTTACGTCATATTCATTACTGACCATCAGATTCTGATGATGTAGTCTAGTTTGATTACGTGTTCATCAAATTATATATAATATAATAGTAAAAAATTAAGTTATGTACTATTCAAATCTGTTAATATATAGACGTTTCACAATACATTTGGATTTATGGATCTTCTCTCCTTACACTTCTCTGGAAGCTCATTTTAATCCATGCTATCTATACTTGTTAAATAAATATTTCTATATTTCTCCCTGAAACAAATTGAGTTGTGGTTAATAAGGTAAATGAAACAAAATATGTTTACTAACGTACTTTATATTGTTTATTGTAACTTTATGTTTTATTGTTAATTGTAACTTGTCGGGTCCGTGTCATAGTAGTTAACGTCGTTGGCTTTCATGCCGGACCCCACGAGTTCAAATACCAGAACGAACAGCATTTTTCAATCAATTTAATGTTTGAAGGCATGGACGTTTGTGATTTTTGCGATGTCTGAAAATTCCCTCCACCATTCCAATCCTAAAATAAGGGAGTGTAGTCAGAGTGACTGCCCACCCACTAGTCTTGTCCTAGCCCTATCCTTTCTATTCCTACTTTATTAGAAAATGGGAAGTTGAGCAACTGAGTAACAAGCTGTTCTCTTAGAAAAAAATCTTTTGTTGGGATACCTCCATTAGGAGGCCATATGCTCCACATTAGGAGCAAACTTGGATTAGAAAAAAAACTTTATGTTTTGTCATAGCCGTGAAAATATTAAATAGGTTAAAATATAATCTATAAGTACCTTAAAAAAGGACTTGCTATTCCCATAGGAATTGCTGAGGCCACAGCCAACCCAAGACTGTCAATACTCAAGGGGTGTCTAGGACACTCAGCTATACAAGGTTAAAACTAAATGCCATTAGTTCAACCCTTGCATTCTAATATTGTTGCTATACAGATAAATCATTAGATTAAGCTTTGAACATATATGGAAAGCCTTATCTTTGCTTGTCTGTTTTTCTGACTGGTGGGATTCTGGTGTTTTTTATGACCAGCAGGTTGTCTCCATAGAATGTACTTGGTAAAAGTATGATGGTTTGTTATAGAAGCAAGCAAGGCAATTGGCGAGAAACAGGAAATCTTGAAGGCTCCGCGTTTGCGTCATATCCTCCATATAGATAGCCAATAAAGTAAAAAAAGAACATAATAAGTTAAATGTAATGTTATTTCTAAACTATTTTTATGACGTTGATAATAAAGCGAAATACACCAACAATATGGTTAGAAAAGAAGCTTCAGAGTGTGAAATTGTTTCTTTTACTGACGCAATGATGGTTTTATTTTTAGGAGGCTTGTTGAAAATATATGGAAGAAAGAATCAGCAGGATTAAAAGGAGCACAAATACAATTGCAAAATGTTGTTTTGAAGATGATCAAGAGTGATTCCTCGGAATGGCGTGACGCAGCGTTTGTTTGTAGCGCATGGTTGGCAAATTATTTACCCCACGCTCACAAACTGTCAAGTCTCTGTACATTTTCACAAGTAAGTACATGAGCTAGTCACCTTTTGTATTGCCTTATCTTACGTTTCAATTGTGATTGGGTAATTGAAGGATGTCGGTGCCATGATCGAATAGTAACGGTCCAGGTCTTTCGTTATACCAGTTTGCGTAATCAGGTGTTCTTTTTACATTTTTCTCATTCTCTGTGACTCTAGTCGATAAGAGTTTTGCTCTAGTGATAATACTGGACTGGACTTAGTTCCTGTAAAGTAAATTTAAAATTTAGGGTTTTTCCATTCAAATTTTAAATCTTGGTTATCGGTTATCCATTTTTTCTCCTGAATTTGATTTATGATCACAAATCTATGGCGCATTTTTTAATGAATATAAAAATACCGATTCTCTAATAACCCATTGGAACTTCATATTCACCCATTCTGAATTCCCGGTGAAGAGAGAAATATTTGCTTAGTATTTGTTGCTACCTCGCTCTATTCTGAAAAAAGAAGTTAAATAACTGAT
The DNA here is from genome assembly GCA_030503985.1 of Himalopsyche tibetana. Lineage (NCBI taxonomy): Eukaryota > Metazoa > Arthropoda > Insecta > Trichoptera > Rhyacophilidae > Himalopsyche > Himalopsyche tibetana. The sequence goes on from JAPJYX010000024.1 coordinate 10,602,337, forward strand.
TCACAAGCAGTTTTCATAAAACATATTCAATGAAGATAATTTTTCAAGAATAGATATCCTCCAAATCCGGAGTTGACTTGATTTAGAGCAAATTGATTTTAAATATAAACTATTATGACCGACTTTGAAGAAATTTGGTATGCTTCAGAGAGCAGGTATGGTGAAAATATAAAGCAACTATCACTGCCCATGCTTTTAAAATATAATAAATATATATTTACTCCTGAAATACATTGAAAAAATATAATTTTAACTTTATTAATATTTGGTATCGAATATATTATCATTCATTGTTTCTCTCAACAATTTCCAGATGATTAACGCAACAATGGAATGGGACAGATCAAAACACTCAAAAGCTATACCAGAAGCTGTCGACCAAGTTGCTCTTTCTCTTATCGATGCTGTAATGGCAGCTGGAAATCATGCAATTAAAAAAGCCGGATGTTCTGCGCCATCAACAATAAATCATCGCGATAAATGGAGAAAGGTATATATTCAGACAGGGTTGATTCAGTTTTTAATGTTGAGCAAAGCCAGTCTTGATTACAATACAAATTTTAAGATACTCAAAAATACATAAATTTTACATACAATAATTATAACATATTTAACGGTTTGTAATAATAAATAGCTTGAAAAAAACATATAAGAGCAAATATACGTTTTTAATATGCCTATGCTATAGCGATCTTACTAAAGTACCATTTGTAGCACTGATTGTAATCATAAGTAAAATTGAGTGCTTAAATATTGCATGAAACATGATATAAGATGCTATCAATTCATGGGTTAACTGTTAACTCATTATTATTTTTTTATTGTGACCATGACTTAGAGATTTCGGCTAGATTAAAAATTCACGCATACATACATGCGACGGTTGGGCCAATAAAATTGGCGACATCATAATACGTATCAGGTATATATAAAAATAAACTTTTTCTTTACACTGGTTGTCGAGCAAGATATTTATCTTATTTTCAATAATTAATACTTACTCGGATTTTTCTACTAGGTGTAGGTTTTGTGTTGTATTGAATGTTCAATAAAAAACAAATATTTGTCATAAATTTTAATTTGATTTCGACTTTCGTTTGCAGAACGAACTGTTTTGTTTAAATTTTATCGGTTTGGTTAAAAATGGAATGATTAAAATGATGAAATACTGTCACGACATCTATATTGTTTAATTGTAATGACTGCTAAAAATAATGGTTGTCTCCAGATTAATACAATTAAATACTTATCTTATTTTTACAGCTAACAGATAATACGTGCTATGACGATGGATCAGATTATGACATCGATAGAATGTGGGAATATAATGGTGCGATTATGCCATGCGATTATGAAAAAGCTACTAAAAGTTTGTATCGTTCCACTTCATATACTGATAGACTATTGGCCACTTTGGCAACTGTCAGTCTATCCCATCCGTTCCAAGAAATGCTTTTGAATTTGGACAACGAGTTGCTATACAAGGTAAATATTAATTCAATTGTGTACGCATGTAGAAGGTTTTTATGATTTTTGTATTTGTCTTTAAAATGTATTCGCCTTTATTTCTTACATATTTATTATATTATAAAATAATAAAAATATTCTTACTACTTCAAAAAGAAAACACGTCACTGACTTTCAGCCAAATAGTAATGTCATTAAAGTTTAATCTTCCAATTTAGAAATTTTGACAGCTGACATTCTCGTGTAGCTTTTTTTTTTGTTTATATTTTTACACGCCATTTTGAAGAAGTATTATGGTGATATAATTATTATACAATAATTTTCTCTTCCAAGATTCTGGGAAATAATTTTAAAGCAATCGATAGTAAGCTTAATAATTGATTATCATTTATACGTGGTAAAGTAAGATGTCGCGGTAAAGAGATTGTGAATTTAATAACCACTTGTATTTAATGATGGTTTCAGTGTAGGTATGTATTGTCTCAACGATTAAAGTTCTGATTGACGTTACGAATTTCCCGACTAGATCGAATATCAAATATGTTTTCTCTTTGGATTTATCTTGAAGAAAATTACTTCATTCTTACTAGTAATTTCAAATTCCAATAATTTGTAGCAATTATCGCGGTTATGTCAAATATTATAATACAATATTATGAAAAGTGAATATTTTTGATCGATCAGGCAAGGTCTTTAAAATGCTAAAATAATAATTGTATTTGAAAATCAGGAATGATTATTATGTACCTAACTAATCTGTGTCTGTAGTGTAAAAGTTCTTAAGTCATAATTTGTTGAAAATGAGATATTAATGAGACACATAACTTCTCTACGTGATGGTAAAAGTACTTACTTAAAAAAACGAACATATGCTAAAATCAAAATGTAAAACTACTTAACTATACTCAAACAGCTATAAATTAAATATAAAAAAATGTACACTTAAACAATTATACAATAGTAATACTATTGGAATTGTCGCCTGCTATGGCCCAGTTGGTTAGAACTTGCTCTACCGATCCCGCAGGTCTGGATTCGATTCCCGGTCAGATCACAGTGAATTTGAGAATTATTCAGTTAAAAGTTGTGATCGAAGACTGGGTGTTTGTGATGTCAATTCACATCATTTCCTCTCTTCCCATCCTTATGATCCTTTAATAACTGGGTGTAGCAATAGCGATTAGCCAACCACTAGTCCTGTTCTAGCCTTATCCTTCTGTAACTACTACTCACATCGAAAAAGTGAGGTTGAGCGACTGAGTAACAAACAGTTCTCGTAGAAAAACTTCTGTTGAGATACCTCCATCAGTAGGCCATATGCTCCAAATTGGGAGCGGACATGGATTAAAAAAAATACTATTGGAAACCAAAAGATTAAACCAGCAAATAATAATAATAAATACATTTTAATAGCCCAGATACAACGGTTGGAATGTGTAATATTTTGTTCAAATGCTGATATCTCGTCTTCAACAAAAATGACTTGATCACAGAATTAATGTTGGTAATATCTTCTTATTTTTTCAACTAAACCAATAATGTCGTTTAAAGAGAAAAATGTACATTAAAGGTTATGAAATAAGCCCTCGAGAAGTGAAGTGAACCAACTAGTAAAATGGTTAAACTTTTTTTTTGTCAACTTATGTACAACCATGTCTTTACTTGGTCATTTGGTGTATTGCATATTTTTATTTTATGGATATAACACTATTGCAATGTGTGTTATTTGAGGTAGTTAATTCACTTTTACGATACTGTAGTGTAGAATATTACAACGCATCTAACTATTATAGCACTTCACCATTAATGGGCTCAATAATGTAATCTTAATAAATAAATGAATTTAAGTTGAATTATTTTTTTACGCTATTTTTGTACTTTTTGTTTCAGTTCGTGGAGCTGACAACAGCGAATTCTCCAATACCAGCTTGCTGTTGTACATCTTATATTGAGCGAATCAACAAAGTTTACGCATCATTCGGACGCGAGGCATTCCGATTGGCTGACGACATCAAAGCGAAATATAGCAAACGTTGGGACAAGAAGTCCCCAATTTTATGAACTCGCTATAAAAACAATAAATGCAATACATCACCTTACTATAGATATAAGGAACATTGACGCATGACTTCACCTCCCAGAATACGATGGAGAGACACCAAGCAAACATCAGCATTCAAAAATATATTTATTTAAATTATAACTAACTTTTTTACATTGTTAAAGCTATTGGTTTTATTATATACCTTGAGACTATTCCCAACAATTATTGTGATAGTAAACAAATTATTTCCGATATAGGGTAAATTAAACAGTCGTTTTAATTGATTTATTACAACGACTAATGGTTTTGTTTAAACTATATTAAATTTAAATTGCTTATTTTTTTCATTTTCGTATGTTTTGTCACCAATGAAACTGGTTTCGCCTTTCGGCATCTTCAGACATTTTACACAAATACGGACGCCCATTAATCTTAGTAATAAACAGAGCGCAATTGAACAGTCTTCCGATATTAAATGAAGTGCTGCCTGGAAACATGCCTGGCTCGCCGCTTTATACCCCACATAAATATAATCATAACACCTTTTCCGACAAACAAAGTAAATATAATTCTTAAAACTACTCACTACTCAAATCTGTGGGCATTCCCATGGGCTTATCCTTTTCGCCAGCAATGGCTTTAAGCTCAATGATACATTTATTTCAGCTCAAGAGATTAACTAGCACTAATATAATTTAAGATTTCGACTGAAGGTGCTTGGTGGAATTTCAATATTAAATTTGAATCGTTCAAATTATGTACATTCACACATATTTTTGCCAGCAATGGCTTTAAACTCAATGGTACATGTATTTCTTATGTAAACACGAAACATTCATTTACTAAGCGTCAGTTCAAGTTCATCCGTCCACTTGAACGCCTGATGATGTCGAAAGGCGAAACCCGGGTCGTTAGTGACAAAATCTGTGTGAATGTACATAATTTGAACGATTCAAATTCGGACATTTAGTTGCACGCATGAAATTAAACTAATACTTGGTTAAAAGCTGTATCATGTATGTATAATATATAAAAATGAAATTTATTGTAACATAGTTTTATTTTATATCAAATAAACGAGATTTATGTCATAGGGCGCGTTAGCGTAGAAATTCGTAAAATCTCCTTCATCGCTAATGTTTTGGTAATTTGTAATCCTTTTTCATCGCCACTGACGGACGAGTGTGATCGTTACAAAGGTGAGTAATCCTCGGTGAAGCCAGTTTAAGTGGACGCTATATGAATTCATATGCAAATCATATTACATGATTATATCTCCCCATATACTATGCACATACACTACTCTTGGAGCTAGGGGTCTTGTTATGCGTTGCAATATTTTTTAGAAGACAAAATAAATCTATGAATGGTCGTCGAGCAGAACTGCTCTTGGTCTAAAACAGGGGTTCACAAAGTGAGTCCCACGGGTCAATTATGTCTCGAAAAATTTATGTTGTATTGAGTATCTCCATTCATTCTATATATGGAGTATAAAAAATACTTTTAAAATAAAATATCTTTGAGCGATGGTGCGACATTTTGATATTTTTGAAACATGCACATTAAATGACTTTCTTATTTGAAAGTGCCTATATTTGTGAAAAAAATCTACAATGCGTATTAATATATCAAACTTGGGATCAAAATAACAAACAATCACATCACATGCATGTATTTTTATACACCACAAAATTTGAGGCTGAATTAATTAAATTTCAAAAAAAAAATGGATGTATCAAATGGTGAACATATTAAATATTATTTTGTATTCGTTAAAAAGAGTAATAATAATGCAAATTTAGTTAAAAATATAAATATACTAAACGAAATATTTTTTTGTGCCCTGTTTTCTAAAAACAGAAAATATTTACAAAAAAGGGTGGCACGACAAATATTTTTGATTTCAAAACTGTCCCTTCGATGAAAAAGTTTGTGAACCCTTGGTCTAAAACGATTCTTGGGGATTGTCTCGTGATAGTCATGAAGATAATACATCGTTGAGTTACTACGATCACTAACTAAGATTCTATTGGTGGGATTATTGGAGGATATTGCGACTGGGATTCATTTTACGAATGATTTTATTTTAATCTTCTTTATATTAATAGTCGATAAGGTACGTACGTTTGTATGTTTGTATGGTCTTGATTTAGTTTTTTCGATGACGTCAAGAAAGACGGTCCCCTCCTTCTTCCCAGCCTCGCTGTCGCCATTTTTTTATTCATACTAAAGACATATTTTTTCAATCTTAACATTAATAGCCGATAAGGTCTGTCTGTAAGGACGTCCGCAGTAAGGTACAGACCAATGATTTCGATTTATTCTGAACAGCACATTTTTGAAATGTTGTTCTATCCAATGGAAGCGGCTTATTTTAAACAGGGCGTGAATGTTCTGATATCGCCACGTTTGAAAATTCGATATTTCTTGGTGTAGAGCTAAAGTATTGTATCACCATACATCATAATATTCGAATAATCAAAGACTTTAATTCGACTATTGCAAACTATGATTATAGGGCTATCGAAATGAATCGTCTGATCGTGTGAGTCGATGTGAGACTAATATTTTTTGGAGCGGATTTGATCAATTGAATCATAATGATGAATCTTTTCACGTCTGACCTTGAAAATCTGTTAGAATTCTTTAATACATTAAGAATATTCAAATTATGATATGGATATATGATAGAATAATATTTTGCTTTTTTCATACACTTGGACAAAATGTGCAACTGATTTTTTATTGAAAAATTGGATTTGATCTTTTGATTTTTATTGGAAATAATTGTTAAATAATTTAAAATCCGAAAAATAATTGTTGGCAAACTTAAACATTATTCCAAAAATTAAGTAATTTACAAAATTTCTGCTACTACGAAAGATGATTGTTAGCAAACTTTAACATTATTCCAAAAATTAAATAATTTACGAAATTTCTGCTACTACGAAAAATGGTTGTTAGCAAACTTAATCATTATTCCAACAATTAAATAATTTACGTAATTTCTGCTACTACGAAAAATGGTTGTTAGCAAACATAAACTTTATTCCAAAAATTCAATAATTTACGAAATTTCTGCTACTACGAAAAATGGTTGTTAGCAAACTTAAACATTATTCCAAAAAATCAATAATTTACGAAATTTCTGCTACTACGAAAAATGGTTGTTAGCAAACTTAAACATTATTCTAAAAAATCAATAATTTACGAAATTTCTGCTTCTACGAAAAATGGTTGTTAGCAAACGTAAACATTATTCCAAAAATTCAATAATTTCAATAATTTACGAAATTTCTGCTACTACGAAAAATGGTTGTTAGCAAACTTAAACATTATTCTAAAAAATCAATAATTTACGAAATTTCTGCTTCTACGAAAAATGGTTGTTAGCAAACTTAAACATTATTCCAAAAATTAAGTAATTTAGGAAATTTCTGCTACTACGAAAAATGGTTGTTAGCAAATTTAAACATTATTCCAAAAATTCAATAATTTACGAAATTTCTGCTTCTACGAAAAATGGTTGTTAGCAAACTTAAACATTATTCCAAAAATTAAGTAATTTATGAAATTTCTGCTACTACGAAAAATGGTTGTTAGCAAATTTAAACATTATTCCAAAAATTCAATAATTTACGAAATTTCTGCTACTACGAAAAATGGTTGTTAGCAAACTTGGACATTATTCCAAATATTAAATAATTTACGAAATTTCTGCTCCAACGAAAAATGGTTGTTAGCAAACTTGAACATTATTCCAAAAATTCAATAATTTACGAAATTTCTGCTACTACGAAAAATGGTTGTTAGCAAACTTAAACTTTATTCCAAAAATTGAATAATTTACTAAATTTCTGCTACTACGAAAAATGGTTGTTAGCAAACTTCAACATTATTCCAAAAATTAAATAATTTACGAAATTTCTGCTCCTACGAAAAATGGTTGTTAGCAAACTTGGACATTATTCCAAATATTAAATAATTTACGAAATTTCTGCTCCTACGAAAAATGGTTGTTAGCAAACTTAAACATTATTCTAAAAATTAAATATTTTACGAAATTTCTGCTACTACGAAAAATGGTTGTTAGCAAACTTAAACATTATTCCAAATATTAAATAATTTACGAAATTTCTGCTACTACGAAAAATGGTTGTAAGCAAACTTAAACTTTATTCCAAAAATTCAATAATTTACGAAATTTCGGCTACTACGAAAATTGGTTGTTAGCAAACTTTAACTTTATTCCAAAAATTAAATATTTTACGAAATTTATGCTACTGCGAAAAATGGTTGTTAACAAACTTGAACATTATTCCAAATATTAAATAATTTACGAAATTTCTGCTACTACGAAAAATGGTTGTTAGCAAACTTAAACTTTATTCCAAAAAATCAATATTTTACGAAATTTATGCTTCTACGAAAAATGGTTGTTAGCAAACTTAAACATTATTCCAAAAATTAAGTAATTTAGGAAATTTCTGCTACTACGAAAAATGGTTGTTAGCAAATTTAAACATTATTCCAAAAATTCAATAATTTACGAAATTTCTGCTTCTACGAAAAATGGTTGTTAGCAAACTTAAACATTATTCCAAAAATTAAGTAATTTAGGAAATTTCTGCTACTACGAAAAATGGTTGTTAGCAAATTTAAACATTATTCCAAAAATTCAATAATTTACGAAATTTCTGCTACTACGAAAAATGGTTGTTAGCAAACTTGGACATTATTCCAAATATTAAATAATTTACGAAATTTCTGCTCCAACGAAAAATGGTTGTTTGCAAACTTGAACATTATTCCAAAAATTCAATAATTTACGAAATTTCTGCTACTACGAAAAATGGTTGTTAGCAAACTTAAACTTTATTCCAAAAATTGAATAATTTACTAAATTTCTGCTACTACGAAAAATGGTTGTTAGCAAACTTCAACATTATTCCAAAAATTAAATAATTTACGAAATTTCTGCTCCTACGAAAAATGGTTGTTAGCAAACTTGGACATTATTCCAAATATTAAATAATTTACGAAATTTCTGCTCCTACGAAAAATGGTTGTTAGCAAACTTAAACATTATTCTAAAAATTAAATATTTTACGAAATTTCTGCTACTACGAAAAATGGTTGTTAGCAAACTTAAACTTTATTCCAAAAAATCAATATTTTACGAAATTTCTGCTACTACGAAAAATGGCTGTTAGCAAACTTGAAAATTATTCCAAAAATTCAATAATTTACGAAATTTCTGCTACTACGAAAAATGGTTGTTAGCAAACTTAAACTTTATTTCAAAAATTCAATAATTTACGAAATTTCGGCTACTACGAAAATTGGTTGTTAGCAAACTTTAACTTTATTCCAAAAATTAAATATTTTACGAAATTTATGCTACTGCGAAAAATGGTTGTTAACAAACTTGAACATAATTCCAAATATTAAATAATTTACGAAATTTCTGCTACTACGAAAAATGGTTGTTAGCAAACTTAAACTTTATTCCAAAAAATCAATATTTTACGAAATTTATGCTACTACGAAAAATGGTTGTTAGCAAACTTGAACATTATTCCAAATATTAAATCATTTACGAAATTTCGGCTACTACGAAAAATGGTTGTTATCAAACTTTTTTTTTCCAAAAATTCAATAATTCACGAAATTTCTGCTACTACGAAAAATAGTTGTCAGCAAACTTGAACATTATTCTAAAAATTAATAATTTACGAAGTTTCTGCTAATACGAAAAATTGTTGTTAGCAAACTTAAACATTATTCCAAATATTAAATAATTTACGAAATATCTGCTAACTATAAAAATAAAATATATTAAAATAAAATATAATTAAATTAAATTAAATTCAATAAAATAAAATAAAATAAAATAAAATAAAATAAAATAAAATAAAATAAAATGAAATGAAATAAAATAAAATAAAATACCATAAAATAAAATAACATAAAATTAAATTAAATTAAATACTATGCAACAAAAATCTCACGTTGCTGGGCAACGGGCTTACAGCTAGTCTATATATTAATAGCCGATAATGTCCGTTTGTTTGTCTGAGTGGGTGTTTGTAAGATGTCCTCGATTTCCCCTCCCCCTGCCCCTCCCCCTCCTCCTCCTGCCAAGCCGCGCTGTCACTTTTTATTCATACTTAAGACATATTTTTCCAATATACACTGTTACTTATGATTTTCCTCGATTTCCTCTCCTCCTCCCCCTCCCCCTCACCAGCCTCGATGTCGCCATTTTTTATTCCTACCTTTTCGATGACGTCATTATATACTATTATTTGATGGAACATATCAAATCGCTGAAAAATTGAATTCTCATACAAAAAAAGCGCCTTGGTCTGGCTTCGAAACACGGTCCTTGAATTATGAGTTGAGAGCTTTACCACTCGGGTAAACAAACAACTGTCAAATACGATAAAATAACATTATATATATTGAATTACGTTCGAATTTTGAAACTTTTGTTTTTTATTTGAAGCAAAACATATATGTTCTAATTTTCGCACGTAGATTTAATTCCGCTCTACCCAAAAGGCAGAGCGCCAGATTCGTAAGCTGATGGTCAGTGGTTCGAGTCTAACCTTAAACGTTTTTTTTTTTTGTTTATAACATTTTTTTTTAAACACAGTACATCTTGATCGTATGAAAATAATAAAATCCGATTGATAAGCGTGATAAGTTTTTCAAAAAATAAATACCTATATATTAATCTATATATATAAAAGAAAGTGGGGTTTGTTACACCACGTATATCTCGAGAATAACAGCTCTGATTTTAATGATCTTTGTTTTATTAAATTCGTATCCGCCTAGAATAGCAGAATAAGCATTAAAACATCGGAAAAATATCACGGCAAAGAAATTATGAAGAAAATTAATATTCTCATACAGTTTTCAAATGGCGAACACCTTGAAATAATGAAAATGTCGTTTGTATGCAGATTTCATCCGCTAGGTGGCAATTTTTCCAAAATTCATTTGTTTTTGCTTCTTTTGCATACGATTGACTTCTAAATAATTTTTAATTTAGAGTATGGATTAGAATAAAACAAATCGATGATATAAAATGAAAACGAAATAAAATCGGATAATGTTGAAATAAGGTTATGTTTTTAATTAGGTATGATAATTTTTTTGACAAAAATATTACGCTGTTTGCACGAACGTTGCTCTACTTTGAGATGCCACGTTATTACACTTGGAAAGCTAAATCGAAGAAATTTTAACGTCGAAAGCAAGGCGATGCGGTTCCTGCTCATCCGAATGACTACTGATGCTCTTGGTCGCATGTACACAGTTCATCCGAAAAATGACGAATGCTTCTACTTGCATGTCAACAGCTCAATTTGCTTGAAAATGATACTCATTACAATCGCTGAAGAAATTGTTTCTGAATCTCCAAGTCAGATACGCACATTATTTTCTATCATTATTTTGACATGCTTCCCATCGAATCCCCGTGAACTGTGGAACAAGTACAAGGATGACATGTCCGAATACATTTTGCATCGAATTCGTGTCAGTTTGGGGAATCCCGATCTCGAGGTGAATGAAGAGATACATAACCAGGCTTTGCTTTAGATCGAAGACATGTGTTACCTCATGTGCGGCAGTTTGGTAGTCAAGTTAGGAATGCCAACGCCAGATCGTGGAATGAACTACGCTTTCAATCGAGAATTGGAACGTGAACGTGAATATGATCGAGATGCATTGAACCAATCAGTTTGAACGAATGTACCACTGTTGAACCCTCAACAGAAGGAAATTAGCGATACGTTAATGAAGGTAATTGATGATGGAAATGGTGGCTTATTTTTCCTCGATGCGCCCGGTGGAGCTGGGAAGACATTCTTCATGTCATTGATTATGGCCACTGTTCATGCTAGATAAAAAAATTGCTGTAGCAGTTTCTTCTTCTGGAATAGCAGCCACGTAGATAGATCAACCGCTGCCGATGAAATAAACGCTTGCCTCAAATAATTGACAAACATGCGAGTTGCATTGCTAAACGATCCATCTGCCGAAGATTTCTCCAAGCAATTGCTGACTATCTTTTTATTCATTTTTCAAAATTAAAATCACAGTACATGACATAACAGCTGACGCCAATTCGCCATGTACTTGAAAAATATAATAAGACAAAATATAAAATAAAACTACATAATATATCAGAATCAAAATCAACATAAAAAATCAAGAAATAAAATAGTGAAATTTTACAAACAGTTCACAAATACTATCACTAAAAATGTCCACTTCTCTAGGCAATGCGTTGATCAATCTAACGGCCCTTGGAACTGGTGATTTAAACCTCTTAAGCGAGGTATAAGTTTTTAGAAATATAAGTTTTTGCTCATAGTTACGCCCACGTAAGAATAAATTGGGAGCATGTAAATTAATAGTCATGAGAATTTGAGGATTATTAACTCGGCCCCGAAGGAGAAGAGAAAAATGATTTAAGCTTGAAAACGATCTTCGACTATCGTCGGTAACGACCGTGTTTCTGTTGACAAATCGAACAGATTGATTTCGTTTCCGCCGAATTTTAACAATTTCGTCTCAACGAAGGATGGCTTCATCAAAAAAATGTTCCCAAACGTCTAATCACAAAAATCACAATTGGTTGATTGAATGAGTAATTCTTGCGGCGAAGAACAAAGATGTGAATCATTTAAACTTCACAATTCAAAATCAAATCGTTGGTCCACTACATTCCTTCAAATCTAGCGAACTTTCGCAAGGTGCGCGAAACATTCTTGCGCAGACTGTACATATAACATATTCTTTCAACCAAAAAATAATTATTTCTGCTTCTCTATGATAGTGTCATCAGAAATAGTTTGTAGTATCGACCAAACTATTTTTTTTTTGTTTATTAGAGATTCGCGCCGCAGCACACCCAGCATCGCCTCGCGGCACACCGCTTGCGGAGCACTGCTTTAAACGACTGAAAAACTGACATGCAATATTGCGAAACACTCACCAATGACCAAAGTTTTGGTAGCAAGTAAAATCATCACCTGGGATGAATGGACAATGGCGCACAAATGCGCATTGGAAGCACTCAATCAAATTATGAAATATCTGTGCAATGACTCAAGATGTTGTATAGGCGCAATGATTCTACTATCTGGCGATTTCCACCAAACACTACCAGTCATTCCAAGATTTACCGCTTCCGATGAAATAAACGCTTACCTCAAATCACGACTCTGGCGCTATGTAAAGAATCTTCAGCTGACGACAAACATGCGAGTTGCATTGCTAAACGATCTATCTGCCGAAGCAATTGCTGACTATCGCTAACGGGGGTGTTCCTGTCGACGAATCGAACGGATTGATTTTGTTTCCGCCGAATTTTTGCAATTTCACTTCATTCAACAAAATGTTCCCGAACATCTAATCACAATTGGTTTAATGAACGAGCAATTCTTGCGGCAAAGAACAAAGATGTGGATCATTTAAACTTCACAATTCAAAATCAAATCGTTGGTCCACTGCATTCCTTTAAATCTATCGACCGTGTTACAAACGAAGACGAAGCAACCAACTATGCAACTTAATTTTTAAACTTATTGGATCTGCCTGGCTTGCCACCGCGCAATTTACAACTGAAGGTTGACTCGGTGGTCATCATGCTTCAAGTTATCAAGTTAACAGAACATTTATTCACTTTTAAGGTGTTCACTGTCAATACTTGGTGGAATGGCAATATAATAAAAATAATAAAACATTTTTAGTACCTTTTCCACATAAAATTTATTTGATCAGGACCGGTTTCGCTCATCGCGAGCATTATTAACTGATGATAATGCTCAGATGATAATAACTCAGTTGATAATGCTCGCGATGAGCGAAACCGGTCCTGATCAAATAAATTTTATTCAGTGGGAAAAGTACTAAAAATGTTTTATTATTTTTATTACAACATTTATTGATTCTGAGGCGGTACGAAGTTCGTCGGGTCAGCTAGTATTCGATAAAATAATCACAATTAAAAAATTTACAACGTCTATTTCTGCTACTACGAAAAATGGTTGTTAGCAAACTTAAACATTATTCCAAAAATTAAATAATTTACGAAATTTCTGCTAACTATAAAAATAAAATAAAATAAAATAAATAAAAATTAAATGAAATAAAATAAAATAAAATAAAATAAAATAAAATAAAATAAAATAAAATAAAATAAAATAAAATAAAATAAAATAAAATAAAATAAAATAAAATAACATAAAATAAAATAACATAAAATAAAATTAAAATTAATACTATGCAACAAAAATCTCACGTTGCTGGGCAACGGGCTTACAGCTAGTCTATATATAATATTAATAGTCGATAAAATAATAATCACAAATCACAAATATGTACAAATGTCCTCGGGTCTTTTTCTTCTCCTACAAAATATATTTGTTGGCGTACTTGAAAATTAGTTGAATAAAATATATATACTAAGAAAAATGATTGTTAGCAAACTTGAACATTATTCCAAAAATTTAATAATTTACAATTTAAAAACTGCAGGGCTGTCGATATATGCCCCGAACTCGATTTCTGCTAATACGAAATATGTTTGTTAGCAAACTATTATATACAACTTAAATACTGCAGGGCAGGGCTGTCGATATATGCCCCGAGATATATTTCTTTTACTATCAGAATTTCTGGCTTATTATTCAATAAATAGGTTTGTAATTTATTTTTCACACCAGTAAATTTTCTGACTACTTAAAAATGCAACACAAATCTTCCCGTTGAGGTCAACGGGCTTACAGCTAGTAAAGGTTAATTGATTGGGAAAATAAACAGGTAAACAAATTAAATTTCTGTATATTTATTTTTATAAAAATAACGGAACACATGACCGTTTTTAGATTAAAAATAGATACGTAAACTCTACTACGACACAACAATTTACCAACAAGTTCATCCGTGCACTGGAATTTCTGAAGATGTCGAAAAGTGAATCCCGGATTGTTAGTGACAAAACGTGTGGAAAGTAATATGAAATACCATCAACCACCTTCAGTCAAAATGTTAAATTAAGCTATTTTTATATTGTCATTATTTATGTTTTGATTTATGCCACAAGAACAAACCGTTTTTTAATTTGTAAAACTTCATTGACAACACAATAACTAAATAAATTTGGTGGATATTTTTCATACACATACATCTATTGTATGATTTATTACTCTGAACATGAGGTGTTTTTTTTATTATACACATCAATGTTTTTCAATCGCTTAAATTTTGTGCACTTTTGGTATCTTCAGATTTTCAAGCGCAAGTAGACGTAGAAAAGCGAAGCTCCGGGTGGTAAGTGACAAAACCTGATGGAATATAAAATTGAAATAAAGCTCCATTAGTCCATCCTTGGTCAATATCACAATAATCTTACAGTTACACACGGATCATATGTATATTTTTTCTCCTTTACTTTATGCTATATATATATATATAGTTTTTGTCAAATGAAACCAGTTTTGGTATAAATACCGTTGAAATTAAGTAGGGTATTTTTGATTTTTATTACTAACTTCTTGCGTGTTTGAACTTTTGAAACCAGTTTGCTTTTGAATCAGAATTTTACGACAGTGATATGAATAATTTAATATGATTTCAAAACATTATGGCAAATATTTATTAATAAATACTAATTATACTCATCATATTTTAGTCTCTATGCAATTCAGATGACCAACGGTAGTAATATTTTGCCTATAAGACATAAACCTATTATTATTATGTAATTTGAATGCAGTGGTGGATTAAACACATGAAAGGAAATAAAATTTGAACACGTCCATATATGTACATATGTGAAAAAAAAAAACAGTTATTTAATATAAGTTATTTTGAGGCCCCAAGCGCGCCTCGTTCGTTTATGGGCTAATCCGCCAGGTGTATTTTTTTAAATGTACATTGTTATTTGTAAACCTATTTCATAATTTAACTCTTCAACGGTTTATAGTAAATATTAATTGTCGGGCGTGTATTCGAGATGATAAATTGCTTAATCTGTCGTCTCACTCCGTTACGGTGTCACGGGTTTGAGTCCCAGAATGAAAAAAAAAACGATTCGTTTATGGCTGTTTAACAAACAGGTGTTTTACAATCCTGAAAAGGACTCGTAAACAAGAAGAAAGATGATCTAACGTTTAATATTTTCCATATCCCATTTTTCTCTATAAACCTTCTTCGAAGAAGTAGGTTTAGCAAAGGTCTATCAGCGAGTTCTGGTTAAGCAATTGTCGTATTGATTTACCATCAGTTTATCAAAGAGTTAATTTTAATTTAATCGAAAATTAGTTGTTGCAAATCTGTTATCAATTAACCATGTATTTGAAAATAGTTTTTAAGAAATACCTATAATTTATAACCTGGGTTCGCCCGTGATAAATTGCGGGTTATCGTTGAAAGTTGAAGATATTCCTTTTGATCGCATTTAATGTAACGACACACAAAATACAGTCTAAAAATTTAGAATAATGTTAAGTATTGAAAACATCACAGCAAAAAATAGCAGACAGAATTACATGTGTAAATTCACGTTAGTTCTGTTCACCGTTTGGTAAGAGTTCTTATGAGAGACAGACACTTGTATTTTATGAATTATTCTACGATTTTTTTTCGATATTTTTTCAATCAATAAACTTATAGACGTCAAAAGTGTAGATGAACTATTTTTTACCAAGGATTCAAAATAAGTTTACAATATTTCGTTTAATATGTCACATAATCACCGATTAGTATCATTCCCATTATCGAATTAAGAAAATACGTTTGTGATTGAAATATATGTAGGTATACGAAAAAATTGTTTAATTTTATATTCAATATTTTATTAATGGCAGAAACTAAGCTAAGAATATTAAATTACATATATTAAATATAAATTAAGCTGCGCTAATAAACCAAACATATTCGGCAGCATATTATTATTGCTGTAAAAAGCTGCTCGTATATAGATAGATGTCTTTAGTATCTCACGATTTTTTTAAAAAAATCTCTGTCTCGTGACAATTCTTGTTTTATTGGCACACTTACTTTTATGCATAGCTCATTTATGGCGATCAGGAAAACAAACAAAAAAGGTTAACAAAAGAGCAACAATGTAACGGTTATTTGTTGAAAAATGCATATATAAACCAAAAACACAATGGTAAAATGATCATTATTTTGAGCAAAGTTTGCAATCGTGAAATTATAATGAAGATATTTTTTGTTATTGGTTTTTTAATAACTATTTTAACTTGTGTTGTTTGTCGGGTACATACTTCTTAAAATATAATTAATTATAAGAGTTTTTATTTATTGCCCACTTGCTAGATACACAATATTTTAATCAACCAAAAATCTTAGCACAAAATGCTCTGATTCTTTTTTGACACAGCTTGCATTTTAAGTTGAAAACATACTTATATTGTCTTGTCTAGTAAATATTTTTAAGAAAAAAATTGAACATTTGAAATTTTGCCATTTTGGGGATAATTTTTTTTAAATTCATTGAAAATATAAAAAAATATGATCGTGTCAAAAACGTACATATAGTCAAGCTTTAGTAAACTGTTATATCTCATTTTTTTATGATTCAAAAGTTTGTGTGATACCAATTAAACATTATGCTACTTTCAGAAAAAGACGAAGACGCCGGACTCAATACCTGATATAATAGTATCACCAGCATGCAGTTGTCCCGGAGAACCTGACATAAAATATGATGACGGCGAAATGAAAACAATGAAAAAGTTGTTTTGATCTTTCATAATTGTTACCAGATTTCATTTGATATATTATATTATAAAATGAAAGCAAAGACCGATATAGTATTGACAGAAAGAAATTTGATGATAAAATTATTATCTTTTTCAACATTAAATTTCAACCAAACTAAAGTGAAATAATCAATACTAATACATAAATTAAATATCAATCATAGTATAAAAATAACAGATTTAATTACTACATTATGTTGATGTCTAAAATATGAACAATTGTCAGATTGACAATTTTAATTTGTTCTGTTATTTTTCTTGGAATATAAAACATATGATTTAATATGCTATAATATAAATTAAGGTTAAATGAATGATTTATTTTTGCGAATATTCGAGAATCGATAACGTAATTTAATACGCTTAAGGTCTAACATAGGCTCCATTTTTAAAAATGCACAGGGAACTAGTACAATCGACTTGTTTTATCCTATTTCATAACAAACCAACTAACGATATGTTTTGCTTGATTTCAGGAAAGTTGTTAATAATTTCTGGAACAAGGAAAAAAATGATTTTAAAGGTGCGCAGATTAAAATGAAATCTGTGGTTTTAAAAATGTCGAAAAGCGACTCATCTGATTGGAATGATTCGGCATTTGTTTCAACTGTTTGGTTGGCGAACTATTATCCACATATCACCAAAACTCCCAGCCTCTGTACATTTGCGCAAGTAAGACAACAATGTTTTTATGGACAGCACATATCGTGGACTAGTAGTAAGCTTATTACTTTGTATAGCAAGGGTGACCAGTGCGTCGATCGCAAAGGTATTTTTGGTCGATCACGGACTTTTTAGATTTCTATTGTTTTCTCTCGATACATTAAAAGTGATATAATTAGATAGCCATCAGTAATTTGATTTGAAAAAAGGTGGCCGCCCATGCCCTATATCTGGATGGCAATATTACAAATACTCATGTCTTTGGAGACAACTTCGTACAACGAATGATAAATGAATCCATGGCAGAGTACACTGTAATTTTATTCAAGCACTCGACCTCTTCACCGATTGGGACATATTAAATATCTATTTATGTATTTATTTATACACACTATCTTTTTCTGCGCAATGATATTGTTCTGCTGTACGTAACAGACAAACAATGATATAAATCAGTTGACAATGCTCGCAATGAGCGAAACCGGTCCTGACATATTAAATAAAGTGGAATGAAGTACAAAGGATTATTGTGTTTTTATTAATGATATAAATCTGAAAAAACAAATATTCTAATAGTGCTCTAAGCACATTAACGAAGCGGTTGATTGATGTCTTAAAATTCTTAAATCCCATTTCGTGGTTTACTAAGCAGAATCCAAATTTTCTTACATTTCAGATGATCAACGCTACAGTTGCATGGGAGAAGACCAAAAATACAAAGGCTCTGTCCGAAGCAATTGACCAAGTTGCACTTTCTTTTATTGATTTTGCTATGGTAACTGGAGACAGTGCGATCAAAGCTGCTGGATGTGCAGCACCAGTAACACAGGTTAGTTAAAGGAGAAGACAACATTGAAATATATATACAAAAATAATACTATTTTCTGTTACTAACTACTTGGTATAAGGGTAACCAATCCCGGAGCCTTTTTCCAATCCCAGGATTTCGGGATTGATTAATTTTCAATCCCGGGATTAGGATTTGCTCACCGAGGAATTTGAAATCCTCAGTTTGCTATACTTTTTCCCCGGATTATCACCAAACCTCGTTTTTTTTTTTTTAGCTCACTAAGGAATTTGTAATCTTCGATTTGGTATACTTTTTCCCAGATTGTCACAGAACCTCGTTATTTTTTTTTAACCCACCGAGGAATTTGAAATCCTCGATTTGGTATAGTTTTTCCCAAATTGTCACAAATCCTCGTTTTTTTTTTTAGCTCACCGAGGATTCTGAAATTCTCGATTTGCCAATTTCGTGTCAATTTTCGGGATTTGCTCAAAATTTCTCAATCCCGAAATCCCGGGATCGCAGCCGTACCAATCCCGGAATTTCGGGATAAGAAAATTGAACGGGATCCGGGTATAATACCAATGAGATTAAGTCCCGAATGAATCATACTTTACACAGGCTTTTATTATTATAATATCGTATTTATCGCCTTCTTTGATTTTATTTTTTAATGCGGCCACTTTGCCTTCAAATCCCAGTAAGTTCAATATCTAATTTTGTTTCTTTTTTCAATTTAAGTTTGAGATCTTGAAAAAAGGTGTTGACGCTGTCATTTTCCTCGAGTTGATCTTGAGAGACTTCTCTCATCGAGCTACCTACTTATTTAAAAAAAATATAGAACAGTATAAATAAATTTTGCATTATGTAATATTTTTTTAGCAAGTCCGGTGTTAATGTGGATCATATGGACTCCTAATGGAGTTTATCTAAACATAAGTGTTTCAAAGAGAACTTTTTATTACTCAGTTGCTCGATCTCTCTTTTTTTCAAAGATAGTAAGGCTAGGACATGACTAGTTGTTAGTTAAACGCTCTCAAACCATTACTTGGAATTCAAGATATCACATACATCGATGCCTTCGAACTTACCTTTAAATCAGGGTCGAATCCGTAACCGATATCAACAACCATGACCGCTCGATCACGCATCCGGCAGAGTAGTAATATTTGTCTTAATCAAGAAGAAGACATCATAATGGGAGATTTGTAAATTAGGGTTTGCTAACATTTAAATTTTCATGATAATTAAAGTAGAGATTCTGATTGTTAAAAATCGTCAGTTTGTCTTTGTGTTGTGATTGTTAGCAATATGGCTATTAAAACTTATAATTCATATTTATTTTGCAGTACAGAGACAACACTTGCTATGTTGAAGGCACGGAATATGATATCGATGAGATGTGGAAGATTGAAGGCGGAATAATGCCATGTGCGTTTAAAAAAGTTACAAGCGATTTGTATAAGTCCACTATATATTCAGAGAGACTAATGGCTGCTGCAGCAACCGTCAGCCTGTCACACCCGTTCCAAGAAATGCTTCTTCAATTGGACCACAATATGCTTTACAAGGTAAAATGATTTCATTTTATTTAAAGGACACCTATGATTAAAACTATTTCCTTAAAAAACAGCAGTTTTCAACATAATATATAATAGCGACAATGTAAAAGTATGTCCAAAATTTAATATAAAATAGTTAATAAAAACTGCTAATTTATAAAAAAAAACTATGTCATTAAATCTCATTTATCTCATTGTAGTAGTCCGTAAATATATTTTAATTTATACAAATTAAATCACCAATTTTTCAATGACACAACGAACGACAGATCCTTCAAGCTCAATAATATAACGTGACGTAAAGGGGTGTAGTGGGGCGGAGGCGTTTGGGGTCGGCGTCCCCACACTTTTTCTAGATGATTTAGAAATTTTGCGATAAATGTTGATTTTCACGTAACTATAAAAAACATTTTTTTATAATGTATTGAAAGAACGTTTTATTGAATACTGCGGTAAGAGAGAATTAAAATATTATAATTAATCAGCGCTCCCAGACTTTTTTAGTTAGCACTACACCCACTGGTGACGTTTAATAATATATTTTAATTATATTTAACTAGAATGTGTAATCAGCGCATCAAAATTTAAAAATGTAGTTCCGTTTGGAGAGAATAAAATAATGTGACTTTTGAATTATTTCCACAATTAAAACAATCGGCAATGGCAATTGCGTTTAACCCCCAAGAGATGAGAGTTTTTTCCGATAAAAAATATATTTTCTAAGCCATATTGAAGTCGCGGATTACTTTTATTTCTATCCAAAGTTAAAAAAAAAAGACGCAAAGTCGTTGTATAGAAACCCCGCATGACATATGGTCATGCTCATCTTTTTATTACCGTGTAATATTGAGTACGGACAGTAGTAAGGACAAAAGTGACCGTATGGGCTCGCAAACATTCGGGGTTGAAATATAGCTAAACGTGTTTTTTTTTTAAATATTTACAATTTGACCTTTTTAGATTAACATAATTTCAATACAAATATATTAGCAAAATAACTGTAAATAATTTTATGTTTTTATAAAAAAATAACTAACAGTTTCAAAAAGTAAATTAAAAAAAACTGAAATTCAAAAAATCACATGTGCTTTTGGAGGCCATTTCTGTCCCCACGGCTGATGACTAACTGTAGTCTGTACCCTTCTTAACCAAATATGAGTAAAAGCAACGATATTCAGGTAGAAAAAGGATGAATAGTGGGATCAATAGACAACGTTGTTTACTGTGACCATATGGTGACGCTCTTCCTTGGAGGGTTAATACCACATGTTACTTCAAATCGTACTCTTTGGACTTAATAATTGTTAAAACTATTTTTCGTCATCTCATTCGTAAAACCAATTAACTAAAATGCTTATCGGCTAAATTGACAGTCGATATTAGGGATTCTCGGGTTTTTCAAAGTCCCGGGACTCGAGGCGTGATAAAGTCAAAGTCCCGGGACATCCCGGGACTCGAGACTTTTATTTCCCCTTCAATAAAATTATAATTTTATTCAAATTAAATATTTGCATGTATGTATGTATGTATGACATACATACATACATATGCCTTATGCGTCTTTTGGAAAATCGCACTAGTAAAGATCGCGTTTTTCAATACAATGTTTGATAATTATTATTTTTCTCATATAATGGATATGTGAAATGATTACGGCTGATTTTTACTAAGGAGGGATGATAACGGTCCATGTTATGAAAAAATATCAAAGAATTCGGCCGCCGTCAGGAGTAAATTTATGACCGTGACTTCACAGTACAGCTTTTACACCTTTTTTTACCGATTGAGACACTGGTACTTTTATATAATAGTGAAAAAACATTTTTACATAAAACAAGATGAGGTATGAACATGAAATTTTAATATTTTGTAATTTGCATTTGCTACAGTTATATTACGGAATTTGATACTTCTACGAAATTATAAACCCAAAAATCTTTTTTTTATCAGATCCCTTTTGTATATGCATAATAAATTTTGTTAAAAACCTCGGTTTTAATCCTTTAGCCTGAATATAATGCATTTTTTTTCAAAACTGATCCCGAGAATAGACACCAAAGTCCTGGGATATTTTCCAAAAAATCTGAAAAGTCCCGGGACGTCTTGACACAGAATTCCTAGTCGATATACAACATATTTATTGAGTTTTTTTTTTGTTTAAGATTAAGAATGTAGATTCAGATTTAATACTGTTTGTATTTTACAGATTCTGGAGTTATCTACTACTAGTTCTCATATACCGTCCTGCTGCTGTGCAGGAATGATCGAGAGCGTTAATAAAGGTTACGCGTCGTACGGAAAAGAAGCTTTCAAGGTGGCTGAAGATGTCAAATCTCAACATAGCAAGAACTGGGAAAAAAGATTCTTACTCCGCGGAATTATTTAAACAAAAACTAATCTGATGCATTCATATAATATTTATTTCAAAATAAAAAATAGTTCATGAGAAACTTGTCATGTTCTTAATATTTATGTGTAAACGAGGAATGGCTGCATAAAACATTTTGGAATAATCAGTGGCGGATTATCCTATAAGCGAATGAGGCGCGCGCTGGGGGCCTTCGAATCTTAAAGGCCTCAAAAATGGCTTATATTATATAGCAACTATACTTTTTCTTCAGATTTTTAGTATTTTAAATGAATTCTTTAACGTTTTTATGTTATCCGAAAAACAGGGCCTCCAAATTTTATTGCGCCTCGGGCCTCTCGTGTTCTTAATCCGCCACTAGGAATAATTAAAGACGGCACCGCGCCTGTCGCTGACATACATTTCTAAGTCAGCAATAATGTGACTGCGCTACAGTCTGTTACTGCATCCTATAGAGTAGTGGTTCTTAGCCGGCGCAGCGCAGTGCACTTGGTGCAAAAGAAAAATGGTAAAAGCTAAAAAAATCTGCGAAATGGTGAAAACCGAAAAAATGCTTCGCGAAATTATGAATGCTGGAGAATCGATTTTGTCTAATCCCTTAATCCAGGGGTTACCAACTTTTTGGACCCTAGAGCGCAAAACCCATGAATTAACCGATTTGCCCAAAATATCACCGTGACTCGTTTTTTTTTCTCACCGAGGAATTTGAAAATCTCGAAACCTGATTTAACGATTAGTTGGCGGGCGCATCAGAATCAGTCTGCAGGCGCCATGGCACCTGTCGGCACGGGGTTGGTAACCCCTGTCCTAATCGATCGCACGTGTTGCCTCGCGACAGTCTTTCCATATATGTGATACACATCTCTTTTTTATAAACTATTTTTTGTTGTATAACTTACTGTTAAATTTGTATTAAAGTTTATGTCCGCATATTTTTTTTTATTTTCTACCAGTTTGATTTTGGTACACTGCCATTTATGACACAAGGTGCACCGTGACTTCGAAAAGGCTAAGAACCACTGATTTTGAGATCGGTCGACGCAATAGAAATATGGAAACAACTTTTAGAAGAAGAACAAGATAATGAAGATTTTTTTTTCTTTATCATCTTGGTAGTTAAAAATAAATGATCACCATGAAAAAAACAGGAACACTAGTTTATAAATTGTAAATAATTTATGAAATTGAAAATAATCCAGGAGGTAAACGGAATGATATAGCAAAAGTACGCAAGTGTTCTTTGTTGAAATTTAGGTAACTGCAAATAGTTAATTTACTACTGAAAACATTTTAATGCATACTTTTTATTCCATAATAAAAATAAATCAATAAGCTTTTTGAATTGTATATTTTTTTGTAATATTTGAATTTTTCCCGAATTGCTGATTACAACCCCGGGATCCCGAAATCCGGAAATGTGATAGTACCATTCCCGGGTTTTTGGGATTGAAGAAATTTTAGAAGGTTGCGCGAGAGTTAAAAAAAGGTCCCAAATTTTTCCATCTTGGCAATTCCACAAATTCCTGGGTGTTTGAAATTGAAGATCTTGGGAGAGGTAAAAAAAGGTATCGGGAAAGGTAAGGTTTTGGGGAATTCGTAAATTTCCATGATTTCAAAATCGCCAAGCAAAAATTTCGAATGTCTACACGATTTTATGGTCAATGTTCAATTTCGGAATCACGGGATTGAATGAATTGTCAATGCCGAAGTCCTATGATTACAGAGAGGGTACGGGATTGGATTTTCTAATCAGAAAGTCTGGCATGCCACCAGCCAGTTAATAATTTGTCACACACAAATTTAAAATCAATTATAATTTTGTTATTTTAATTTTATTAATAACAAAATAAAGAAAATTAGAATCCTCCCAAGGGCCACACAAAACCTTCAATCATGACACATGTAGCACGCGGGCTATGAGTTGAAGATGCTTGCATTAAATGAAACCATATTTGACAGTTGACTTGACACTCAAGCAAGAAATCAATATTTCGAATCCTATTTCTGTCCCAAGTCCTAACTGTTCTAGTGACACAGTGACTCATAAACATAATTAATTTTTAGCATTCAACAAAACATGCCAATAAGGTTAATGAAAATCTAAACGGTTATTTAAATTTGATTATATGATAAAAAATACATATTTAAACAAAAAATAAACAGTAAAATGATCATTTGTGAGCGAAGTCTCTAAGCGTGAAGTTACAATGAAGATATTTTTTATAATTGGTTTTTTAACAACCATTTTGACTTTTGTTACTTGTTGGGTACATACTATTTGAAATATTAATAATTATAAGTGTTATATATTTATTGTTCACTTACTAGATATACATTATTTTAATCAATCACAAACATTGCATTTTATTCTCAAAAAATACGTATTTTGTCTTGTACATATATAAAATACATAATTTTCTTATTTTACGATATTTGAAATACATTTAAAATACTTAATATGATCGTTTGAAAAATGTACATATAGTCAGGATTTAAGATAGCAATCCTCCTTTTTTATGGTTTGAGTGATACCAATTGAAATAAGTGTTTATTTTCAACTTTTCGTATAAAATATGTTTGTCCACTATTACGCAATAAATAATTAAAAGTTCTTTAAATTATTCTATTTCCAGAGAATAGCGCCAAAGACACCGCCAAAAGCCCCATTGAATGATCAAGCGCTTCAACAGCCTTTAGATACCTCGTTGGCAGTAGGACCACCGACATGCAATTGTCCTGTAGAATCTGATACGGAACATGACGACAGCGAAATGAAAACTATAAAAAAGTATTAAAATCTATGATTACTCTTATCGGATTTTCTCTCACGGCTTAGTACATATTTATGTATGAAAAAAAGTAGCGTAAAATATTGATATATTATCAAATTCATAATTATACAGCACTTATAACTTTCTTGTTAATATGAATCAAACTTAACTTCAATAACATATATAACTATAAAATCATTTTGTGTAAATGACAAATAGTTTAATTAAAAAAAAGAATTTCGTAGATGCTTTAAATGATAGAATTTATCAATGTGATGTTTTATGATATCATTGGGTCTTTTAGAAGTGTATAAGTTTCATAAACAATGCGGAGAATATAATTTTATTTTGTATTAATGGAGTAATATTGAAAATATGGCTAAAATTATTTTTAAATTGTTTAATTTCATGGCAGCATCAGTAGAATAAATAACATATTATGACATTAAGTCTTGGGGTTAATATGCACGATGCATTTACGCGAATATTCGTCAATTTATTGCATAGCATTTTTTGTAAGATATACAAATAATTGTTGACAAAGAATTTTATAGAGAACTAGTACAATTCACTTGTTTAATCAACTCATACCAAACCAACTAACAATATGTCTTGCTTGATTTAAGGAGACTTGTTAAAAATTTCTGGAACAAGGAAACAAATAATTTTAAGGGTACACAGCTTAAAATGAAATCTATGATTTTGAAGATGGCGGACAGTGACTCGTCTGACTGGAATGACTCAGCATTTGTTTCAACTGCTTGGTTGGCAAACTATTACCCCTATCTCGCCAAAACACCCAGCCTGTGTACATTTGCTCAAGTAAGGATACAATAACTATGTTTATCGTCTAAGAAATGAAGAATTGTCAGATATACTCACATTAAAAATAATATTTTGGTTTTGACAAAATATCAATTTTACACAGCTGTTATCTTTTAACACGTAACAATTAATATCGTTTATCATGAAAAGATTCCGTTTCTCAATTTCTTGACCAACAAGTAGAAAAAACAATAATTTCAAAGATACCGTTCTCATCTAGATAAAGTAATTTGTAATTATCAAAAACACATTTTGATTTGAGGACAGTTGATTTTTTTTATTTTTATGTAAACGAAAAACCCGAAACAATAATTTAGTCCCCGTGCTAAAAGTGTTAAATAATTGCCAAAGTAAATATATTTTGTAACTGGACTCCTCCCAAAGGTTAATATTTATATAATCAACCATTATAGACTATACTTTCGATGGACTATACTTAGACTATACTTTCGACTATAAAATTCTAAACTATTCATCTTTAAACCCTTTTTATTTACTCGGTGGAGTATTTCTAAATTACAAATCTGATTAAAATTATGATTATTTTCTATTAAATGATTGGCAAACTCAGAAAAATTGTTACTTAGGAAAAAAACCCAAAACTCCATTTTGTAATTTCATAATTTTAAAATGTTAGAATCAATCTTGCTTCATTACTTAAGCAAACTTTGCGATAGTAAGTCTGAAGATGCCTCTGAAAGAGGCGAAACACGTGTCACAGTTAGTAACACAATACGTGGAATAATCAAAGTCAATTTAAATTTTCTATTATAGACTATGCCCATATTTGTCAGTACTAATTAATCAAAAGCTTTTACTTTTTATAACATAAAGCGATAGTAAAATACTACGTGGACTAGAAGTGAGCTAATAACGCACAATGTAATTACAACGGTATCAGTCAGTTGCAATAAATAACGACTAGTAGCTTCTAGTAAATAAGGTGTGGTCACCCCTGCTCTATAGGGACGGATGTATTACAGATTATCATGTATTTTGAGATAAATTCGTGCAGCAATTGAAAAATCAATCAATTACAGTAAACAGTACAATTATTAAATTCAATCACTTGAGCTCTCCACCAATTGAGACATATTAAACTTCTTCTATGCCTGCGCATCGTGCTCAAGGAGTGTTCTGCTGTGTGTTACAGACCGATAATGATATTAATCTTGAGAAATACCATTAGTATATGCATATATTCTTACTGTACACAAAACAGATTTAAAAAAAGCGTTTAGCTAGTGGCTGTTAATGCTTGATTTCATGTTCGTGATTTAATGGCAGGTTTTTTTTTTACAATGGGAAACGACTTTTTTAATTTTTCAGATGATCAATGCTACAGTAGCATGGGAAACCACTCAAAAAACAAGAGCCTTGTCAGATGCAATTGACCAAGTTGCTCTTTCTTTTATTGATTTTGCTATGGCAACTGGAGACAGTGCGATCAAAGCTGCTGGATGTACAGCACCAGTAACAACGGTAAGTAAAGGAGAGGATAGTTTTTTGAAAATAGTTTTTTTCGATGATCATCATGTAAACAACTTGATACACGTTCTATCAAAAGGTTGTAAGCTGCAAATGATGAATAATCTTAATTTACAAATCTTAATATAGGTTTAATTTTTGAAACAAGAAGGGCTCGAGAAAATTGGTATCAGAAAAAATGACTTGAAAAAGGTATTTTATTAACAATTTGTTTAACAAATTTATCAGTCTCCGAGGACTTCAAGATTGTGAATATTTCATTGCCCAAAATCATCAAAAAATATTTTTTGCGTCTCCTGTAAAATTTGTTATGTGTGGGTTACGTCCTTTTTATTTTCCACGGTTGATATGAAAATAATAATCATTTTGTGTTACTGCTTTCTATACAGCAAATGAAATAGAATTCCGAAAGTTTCATCCTTAACAGGGGTTATCATTAAAAAAATACCGTACTTTATCGCCATCTGTGGTTAAGTTGGTTTTTTTACAGATATGCCCTAGCGATCAGGGCAGCCTGAGCTTAAGTCCCAATAAGATCAATATCAAAATTTAATTTATTTAATAAAAGTTTGAGATCTTGGTCGAGGATGTTTGCTATGTCTCGTTTCCTTGAGTTGATTTTGAGTGACTTGTAAAAACGTTTTCTCCGTATGATTTTCCGATTCCAATATATTTAACTCAGTGACGCACATGTTTACAGTGCCTGAGATGGGCGAAACCGGTTTTGATCTAAAATAAATCCTATGGAATAAGTACAAAAGTGTTTTTTTTTAGTATAAACAGTATTATTTAGCTCAAGAAGATACCAATGAGGGAGAATGAAAATTTGCCTAGATTGACATTTTCAATTGTATAGTTATTACTAGGGTATCCAATCCCGGTATCCTATCCAATTCTGTGATCCCAAAATCCCGGGAATGCGACAGTACTAATCCCGAGATTGAGAAAATGAAACACGGAAGAGCTAAAAAAAAAGGCAAATTTATGGGTTTTTAATAGACGGTAAATTGTTTGCAAAATCCCATGATTTCAAAACCAAAATTTTTTATCAATCTCAATTTATACACGATTTTAAGCTGAGTGTTCAATCCCGGGATTGAAAAATTGTCAATCCCGAAATCCCGGGATCACAAAAAGGGCCCGGAATTGGATACTAGTAATTACTATACATATGTTATGTATTGTGTTAATATGATTCAAGCTGGTTAATTATGTTTCACACAACTGTCTCTGCAAGAGAGTTGGTAGTTGCGATTCTGATTGTTAGCAATCGTTACCTTATCTTTGTGTTGTGATTGTTAGCAATATGGGTATTAAAACTTGTAATTCATATTTATTTTGCAGTACAGAGACAACACTTGCTATGTCGAAGGCACGGAATATGATATCGATGAGATGTGGAAGATTGAAGGCGGAATAATGCCATGTGCGTTTAAAAAAGTTACAAGCGATTTGTATAAGTCCACTATATATGAAGAGAGACTAATGGCTGCTGCAGCAACCGTCAGCCTGTCACACCCGTTCCAAGAAATGCTTCTTCAATTGGACCACAAAATGCTTTACAAGGTAAAATGCATTTAATTATTTAAGAGGCATCTATGCTCAAAACTATTTACTACGAAAAAACAGCAGCTATTAAAATATAATAGCAATAAAACTCCAGCTTGATGATAATAATAAAAGTCACAAAATTTTCAAAGGCATATCAGATGACAGGTTCTTCACAAGCAAAAATATTCTATGTGGTGACATTGAATATATTTTTCACTCCATTTAACTTGAAGCTTTGTTATACTATGTTTGGAGAGAATGAACGTTATTTTTAAAAGCTGTTATTATATAGTAAATTTCCGAGATTGAAACAATTAGCAATGTACATTAGTGCTGCATTAAGACCACATATAGTTTCAAATCTTTTTTTTTTAATTAAGAATTATTAAAATCGTTTTTTTGCAATTCGCAACGGCCAAATAACAATTTGAAAAATATGAAGTAGTTAATATAAAAAAACAAACGAAACATTAGATCCTGTGAAATAATATATTTATAATTAATTATTTGGTCCACCAAAGACCAGATATATTGTATTTGATCTTCCACCAAACGATTTCAGTTGTACGTTGTTGTGTAAGAAATGGCTTCAGATTTGATATTTTTTGTATTTTGTAGATTCTGGAGTTATCCACCGCTACTTCTCCAATGCCGTCTTGCTGCTGTGCAGGGATGATTGAGAGAGTTAACAAAGGTTACGCTTCGTACGGACGTGAAGCTTTCAAGGTGGCTGAAGATGTCAAATCTCAATATAGCAAGAACTGGGAAAAAAGATTCTTACTCCGCGGAATTTCGCTTAAACACAAATTATAGAGATGTATTTAAATAATTTATAAAAACCATATTTATTTTAAATAAAAATAATTTTACAAGAAACTTGTCATTTTCTCTTTATTTATGTTATAAATGTATATTAATCATGCTATCAGTGATTCTAGTCAAAATAATATCGTAATGAATTAATTTTGTGAAGGTTTGACAGTAATTGAAATTAATTTCATTTTTTTTTTTATTTAAAGTGGCAGTTTTCGTAATCCTAAAATGTTGGTAAATCACTTGACACGTTTCTTTTCTTACATATACAATGCAATGTTAAATGTTCTTATTTTAGTATTATATTGCTGTTTAAATATAATTTATATTGTTAAGTGAATTGTCCATGTGATAATTTACACCTGTGATAGGAAAACGTTTCCTAAAAAATACCGGTTATTAAATTAAATGGTCAGGGTCAAAATAAATTTTTGGTCGGAATAAAATTCAATTTTTGGTCAGAATAAAAATATTATACGGTCAGATGTTTAAAACCATCTTGGTAAGGCTGGGTTAGGCTAGGTTAATTTTCAATTCCATTTAAATTGTGACTATTTTATATAAATTCTGTCCATAAAAAGATAGTCTTAACAAAGTGCACATTATTTGTATTCGGCTAATCCTTGAAAGAGAAGACATACCACCCAAGTATCTATATATTAGTATGTCCTGCCGTGGCCGCCATTTTGGTTTTTGTCTTCTTCTTCTTTTACCGAAAGATATTTTATTTTGATTATTATTCACTGATGATATCTAGAAGGACGACGCCATTTTGTTTTCATTTTTATTCATACTAAAGACACATTTTTTCATTACACTGACATCTATGTGTAGAGATTTGAAGCATTTTGTGGTGTGAAACATTGATGAACAGTGAATTTTTATTGTTTTATTTTAATCACGGTTGTCGACATTTTACCCTAAATATTCATTATTTATAAACGTTTTGATTTCACATTTAAAAAAATACCTGCCGCTGTTTGGATTTGTGCGCGCGACTTTCAAAGAGTGAAGAATATATAAGAGTCTTTTCCTTTTTTTATTCCCAATTTATTTAATTGGATTATTTTTACTATACTTTTTATAGAAAATAAAGAATTTTAAAATGCCAATAAACTTTTTGATTTATGATGAAATACCTATTTTAAAGCCACAAACTCTGACAAATAATACTAATAAATAAGGTGACTATTGTGTGGTAAACATGACAAAAATAAAATAAAGTAAGCCAAACAGTTTGATAGATTAGGGTGAACAATACTAAAATACGGTAAATGAAGATAATGGGAAAAAGTGAACTGAATTCACTTCTTTTATTACATAATCACAATAATTTTTTCTCTAAAATACTTTATTGATGTTCATTTATTTAATAAACTTTCACATCAAATTAATAGTTGATGAAAGTTCGCACAAAAAACAATAGTCAGATAGAAAAAGTTCACCATTCTGCTATTTGGATCACTTCACCTCTTAAAGGCTCATATGTTCCTAAAAACAAGTTCTATTTGGTGAATTAGTAAAGTTTATTCGTTTTGATTACTTTAGTAAGTAAGTATGCACTTGATTGTTCATTTTGGAAAATTTCTGTTTTTTTTTGTGTTGGGAAAAAATCCTCCCGTTGGGGGCAACGGGCCTACAGCTCGTAATACATTATTCTAAGATATCAAAATGCAAATATAAATATTTCGAAACTAAGAAGTAAATGTATGTGTCATAATACCAGATTCTGAGATGAATGTGTTTTTACTTAGTTTTTTTAATTCATGTCAACTCTAGAAGTATCTCAATAGAATTTTTCTACGAGAACTTCTTGTTACTCAATTGCTTAACCCATCTTTTTCTTCAAAGAAAGTGGTACATAAAAAACAGGGTTACGATAGAATGAGTGGTAATCTTATTGCTCTGGTTACGCTCCGTTATTTTAGGATTGGAATGGTTGGAGGAAATTTTTAGACATCACACGCATCCATGCATTCAAATAGAAATCGATAAATCAATTGAAAAAATGCTGTTCGACTTATTATTTGAACCCGCCAGGTCCAGCATGAAAGCCAACGACGTTGACCACTATATTTTGGACAAATCGTTTAAATAACCAAGCAATTCGAATAATTTGTAATTCGAGCAATTTCCATTCGAGCAATTTACCGGCTCCCGTTGTGGGCAGGATATTTATTAGGATTATTGAATAACACTTGTTTATTTATTACTGTTATGTACTTTGCGAACACCTTAAAAATGCTTTGCGGGATCTATAGACTATAGAAAAACTTCTGTCAACCAATTGAAAAAATAATAATTTATTAATTAATTAGCAATACATTCGTTGTTCGATAAGAATGCATAAATGGTAATTTTTCGCTTCAAATAAATTAGCATATTAAAAGGTGTTACGTTTTTTTTCGGGACGTGGTTAGTAATACGGTATTCTACGTTGTTAAAATGGAATATTTGCATTTTAGGTTCGTTAACCTAAACTAATAAAATAAAGATAAAACATTTTTATCTTTATTTTATTAGTTTATCAATAAATTTGAGTTATTTAAAAGAAATTTTCTTAACTCACTGTTCATTTGTGAGTGACCTTTCCGACAGGAAGGTAAACATGAAGATACTACTAACTTTTTTCGTTGTAGCGGCCATATTCAATTTTGTGAATTGCGGATGGGTAATTCAATATTTCTATTAATATTGTCTTAGGTCTTGTTTAGGAATTGTAATGTCAGTATTACCGGAATCAGGATCCCGGTTTTCATGGTGTTTTTGCAATAACAAAATACTAGCTTTTAAGATGCAAAATTACCGGTTTCGAAAATTTGTCAAAATCGAATTATGAAATTTTTTCATAATAATCACTATTTTAATAAAATTGTTGAATCGTTATATTTCACAGGCCCTTCTATTTTTAATCTTAAAAGCTAAGTTTAGATACTAATTTTACATTTTTAGCTTACATCCTTTCGATAAAACATGTATCAAGTTGTAATTATCGAAAAAACTGTGGATTATGTTTTTCATTTCCACATTTCGGTGTAATAATAAATGTATTTCTATATTTTGCTGAACAATAATTTTTTTTTTTTTAAATGGTTACGTCTAATCGATAGAAACTTATAATCGTCGTCAAACGTGAAACATATGATCATATTTGGACTGACCTAAACGATACCGACTCTAATTATAAAATATCAAACTCTAAATTCGATGAAGTTTCTCAGTTATTCAAAGAATCGAAAACGGTATGAAATATTTATTATTACGTTTTCAGAAAAATCCCTTTCTTAAACCACCAATATGGTCAGGGATGGAAACGCTTCCTGTGCATTGTCCCGTAAACGAACGATCAATTACTGTCGTACCGAATGCTCATCTAGTTGGAGTACCACCTGGATGCCGATGTCCAACAGAACTTGCCGTGGAACATGAAAAAAGTGCAATTGATGCCGCTAAAAGGTGAGTTGATTTTTATTCTGCTGAAATATCGCCTAAGTGACAAAATTAATTCGTTCAGTAGGACATTTTTTTAATTGTAAGGACTTGTCGTTTCATTAACATGTTTACTAAATCCGTGCCCATTGTCAAGCACAGCGTTTCTCAACCGGGGGCCATGTGGCCACAGTATAGTCCAAGGGAGCCACAGAAGAAAATATCAGTTTTTTTTCGTGTTGGGAAAAAATCCTCCCGTTGGGGGCAACGGGCCTACAGCTCGTAATTCTTCTAAGATATCAAAATCCAAATATAAATATTACGACACTAAGAAGTAAATGTATGTGTCATAATACCAGATTCTGAGATTAATGTGTTTTTACTTAGTTTTTTTAATTCATGTCATCTCTAGAAGTATCCCAATAGAATTTTTCTACGAGAACTTCTTGTTACTCAGTTGCTTAACCCATCTTTTTTTTCAAAGAAAGTTGAACATAAAAAAACAGGGTTACGATAGAATGAGTGGTAATCTTATTGCTCTGGTTACGCTCCGTTATTTTAGGATTGGAATGGTGGGAGGGAATTTTTAGACATCACACGTATCCATGCATTCAAAAAGAAATCGATAAATCAATTGAAAACATGCTGTTCGACTTATTATTTGAACCCGCCAGCCGTCCAGCATGAAAGCCAACGACGTTGACCACTATATCTTGGACCCAAAATAAAGCTTAAAAGCAAAGTGGTGGTGGTTTAAGAAAGGGATTTTTCTGAAAACGTAATAATAAATATTTCATACCGTTTTCGATTCTTTGAATAACTGAGAAACTTCATCGAATTTAGAGTTTGATATTTTATAATTAGAGTCGGTATCGTTTAGGTCAGTCCAAATATGATCATATGTTTCACGTTTGACGACGATTATAAGTTTCTATCGATTAGACGTAACCATTTAAAAAAAAAATAATTATTGTTCAGCAAAATACAGAAATACATTTATTATTACACCGAAATGTGGAAATGAAAAACATAATCCACAGTTTTTTCGATAATTACAACTTGATACATGTTTTATCGAAAGGATGTAAATTTAAAAATGCGAATGGAGACCAACGCTTCGACTCCAAATTTTCGGATAGGCCAATTTACAACTAGCAATGATTACTTTACTGCCAAGCTATTCTAGGTTAGCTGATTAGTAAATCGCCTTAAATATAAATGCGGCAATATGATTCAGGATGCTATATATTTTAAAAATAAATGAACCTACATTTTTTTTTTCATTTTTCCGAGCCCCGAGAATTTTATTACTAGGGGTAGGGGGCCAAGGAAAAATATGAGACTCAAAAGGGGGCGGGCATAAAAAGGTTGCGAAACTATGGTCAAGCACATAGACTTGTAATGTAGCGACTGTAAAAAATATGCTTCTGACTCACTCACTAACGCTTTACGGTGAGAGTTAAAATAAATCAAGGATGGTCAAACGGCGGCACGGATGCGGCCCTTCGAAAGCTTTTTATAAAAATAATAATACAGTATATAGTTACATATATACCATCACTGTTCTGATAGAAGTAAGTAAGTAGTGGATTGATAGTTCTGAGTAAACAGGAAATGAAAATGTTCAGGTTTTAATATAAAGCATCTTGCAAGGACATTTGAGATAATTGTAATGTCAAAATATAGATGCATTGATGGCGTTCTGAAACAAATACACGTTTAAATATAATAGACAAAGACAGTTGCCTGCCTTGAAACCAGTATAAATAATAATTTCCCATAAGGAGAAATAAATTCTGGTTTAATCAATCCATCAAATAATTGATATTAAATAATATCTATAGTTGACACAGTTTTTTTGAATTTATTACTACTTAAAAAAAATCTTCTGTAAAATTTGTATATTGTCGCGTATGCCGATTATGTTATGTCAATGTGCTTAAAATCATATTAAGACTACAGAAATCAAAGCCTTTGCAATAATCACAGTACATATATAAGTTTCGGTTCGTAAATTTGATTCGATAACCCTACCACCAAAAGGAGCAGACGCCTAACCTAACAGTGTTCACTACATACTAGGGCGCCTCCAATCCCGGGATTATGATAGTAATAATCCCGGGATTTCAATTGAGAAAATTTGAGAAAATTGCGCAAGAGCTAAAAAAATGTATTTTCCCAGGATTTCAAAATCACCGCGCAAAAATTTCCCAATCCCAAATCTCGAATTTATACACGATTTTATGGTGAATGTTCAATCGGCAATTCTTAATACTGAATTTTTCTAACACTGAACTGTGAAATGAGGAATTACTATTATATCTGATTTTTTTTTGTTTCAGTCTTTCAGGAACAGTTTTAATATCCAACAATAAAACATGATTTTATCTTATAGTAAATGCTTTCAATCCGCTTAATACAGCAACTTGCTATTCTTGCGTTGTTGAAGCAGTTGATCAATGTTGAGCAATGTTACACTTTATTACTGTTATCAATGAAATAATTTTCTGAAACATAAGATTTTATAATGATTAATAATTTGAATTATGTTATTAGAAATAAATTTAATTTTAAGATTTTTGTCGGCGCTTAGTAAGGTATCTAATCATATAATTATTGTGTTAATGTTATAGAAAATTTGTCCAGAATACCTGGAGTAAAATCTCGGAATTTAGAGGAGTACAGATGCAGCTGAAAAATACCATTCTGAATATGGCAGAGAGTGATTCATCAGACTGGACCGATACTGCATATGTTGCTACAACCTGGTTGGCAAACTATTACCCACGAGTCACTGAAATGCCGAAACTTTGTTCGTTTGCCCAAGTGAGTGTTGACATAATTACAATAAATTTATCGAACACTATCTTTATAAGTGTTTCCATGTATTAATTTTACAAATGTTAAATTATAAATAAAGCAGCTGTGAATGAAAGTGCATTTATTACTATCAAAATTACTTAAAAAACATTATTGATTTGAGATTTATATTTTTTTGATTACAGTGGAACCCCGATCTACCTTTCTTGCATTATTCGTTTTCCCGTATGGACCGTTTATTTGCCATTGTCTCGATTGACCGTTTTTGTTAAATATTTCTCATTTCGTTAATAAATAGCTTTATTTCAGTCTTTTTTCACCATTTTTTAAATTTAAATGAGAAACTTAGCTAAGAAACTGGGAATAAATCTACTCATTGAAAAAAAACTATAAGAAAAACGCTTTGACATAGCAAAAAGAGTTACTTACAAAAGTATGTGGGCTTAAAGAAGCTCTGTTAAAATATAGGTGCTAAACTGAAAATAAGCAACATATTAACTTGTAACAATATATATATATTTTTTATTAAAAAAGTGTGAATTAATAATTAGGTTATTTAAACACTAAACATATCAGTGGCGGTTCTAGGTACTGGGCTAGGTGGGCTAAGCCCGACCTGCATTTTTCACCCAAAACTTTAGATGACTGAATAAAAATGAACAGCAATTCGGCCGCTGAAAAAAATAAATACATTTATTAGCGTAACTAACCTTTCCCAAATGAATATAATATCTTTGTTTAAATTTTCCTCTGTCAATATAAAACAATGCCATGTCTACCTACAATAATATTCTCTATTGTTTTGTATTACAATTTTAAGCTGAGCCGGCATAAAAAAAAGCAATAACGCTATAAATAATTCATAGAGAACATTCAACGTGACGTCAGTCTGGCAACACCTATGTATTACGGGTCAGGGGCTAACACTTTCCAGCCCGCAATCATAGACAATATTTCTTTACACTGGAACGCAATCTAGCACGATTCGATTTTGTTTGTATTTGTATGTACGGAAACGTCATCAAACTCACAGGACTGTGTTTCAAATTTACTGGCTTCTGTCATTCATTGGGGGCTAAAAAGATTTAGCCCATGGGCCATACACAAATACTAATACACAAATACCAAATCGATGTATTGTATAAAAGTGACAGCTCTCTGTGACAGCTCTGTATTGCTTTTTGTACTTGTTATTT
Organism: Himalopsyche tibetana; assembly: GCA_030503985.1. Classification (NCBI taxonomy): domain Eukaryota; kingdom Metazoa; phylum Arthropoda; class Insecta; order Trichoptera; family Rhyacophilidae; genus Himalopsyche; species Himalopsyche tibetana. The sequence goes on from JAPJYX010000024.1 coordinate 10,639,932, forward strand.
CACTTTGAAAGACAAATTTAAGGTTATTATTTTATTATTTCTTACTTACATTAGCATTGATTTTATTATATAGTAATTAATGATTTGCAGTAGTGTCGTAGTATTTGTTAATTTGCTTGTAGATGTGTGTATAAGATGAAGTGGAAGCATGCAAAATTTCGTAAATAGTAAGTATACAATGCTATGCTTTTCTCTAGCCCACCCAAGATTTCAGGTCAGGAACCGCCACTGAAACATATATATATTGGTATTATTTGAAGATTTCCCGCACTATCGGCTTCCCACATTTTTCGTTTGCTTATTACGGTTCCTTGAATAACATAGCATCGGGGTTTTACTTTACTCCAACTCTGTCAAAAATGTAACTAAATATATTTTCTCTTCGTCTCTTGCAGACTTTATATTCAATTTAGACTTAACTGTTTTTATATTTTATCTTTTATTATTGTCTATTTCATTTTTCAGATGATAAATGCAACGGTCTCCTGGGAGGAATCTGAAAATCCAAAAGATATTTCAGAAGCGATAGATCAAATAGCTCTCGAGTTGGTTGAATCTTTCATGATTTCCGGAAACAGTGCAATAAAAACTGCAGGATGCACTGCGCCAATAATTAAGGTTGATTGCAAATATTTATTAGTATAATTTATAAAAAACATTGAGTTATTTTTTCATGAGTTCAACAAAAAAATAAGTTGACATTTGGACGATTTCACTATTTGATATAATGGGTTTATTAGAGGTGAATTGATACAAGTGGTGTTTTAGAACAAAATAAGTTAGATGCTTATGCTATAATGCTCTTAGTCAGTGTTCTTCAAGCTTTAGTCCGTAGACCAGCACCGGTCCGTGATAACTTTTATTTTTCGAAAAATTATCGACTCAAATATCTATTTTGTACTAAAAATGAAAAAAAAAAATGATTCAAAAAAGCAGCATCAAATGTTGCACCCAAAAAAGTTTTAGTTTTATAAGCTTTCGTGAGTGAAATTCTATGTAACATTTATTGACTTTGTTAATTTTTCAATATATTATCCTAAGCAACGGGTTATGTCCGTCATGCCACCTTGGACGTAAGTCGAAACCGGCATAAGTAGATTTTCATACAAATATAAAAAAAATGAAAATCTTGAAATAATAAAATCCAATTGACAAGAATCCAATCCAGTAGCCATAAATACGCCAAATTATAACATTTATTTGTTTCACCCGCGGCCAAATATTATTTTGTATAATATTTGAAAGAAACTGAAATTTTCTATTAATTTATACTCCATTGTCAGTCCAAATAGTCGTAAGTCGATAACTGGCTGTATTTAAATATGTGTATTTGGTTGACGCTAGTCCGCGAAATATTTTTCCATTTTTTACTGGTCCACGGATGTAAAAAGGGTTGAAGAACACTGTTCTAAACGCCTTAAAGTATCGTAAAAGTGAAGTAACCTCAGTTAATACACATTGCAATAGTGTTATCTCAATAAAATAAAAATATGCAATCCACCAAAACACGTGTAACAAGTAAAGACGTGATTGTACTTACAAGTCCTAAAAAAAATTAAGTATATTGTATCTGCCAAATAGATAATATAACTAATAATTTGACAGTTACGAACTACTTCTTGCTACGACAATGGAGCAAAGTATGACGTGGATTCTATTTGGAAAATCGAAGGAAAAATGATGCCTTGCGCATTACAAAAGGCAACAAAAAATTTGTACTATTCCAGTTCGTATGCTGATCGTCTTATTGCTGCCATGGTAACTGTAAGCTTATCACACCAATTCCAGGAAATGCTCCTCAATTTGGAGCATGATTCTCTTTTCAAGGTAAATAAATATTCAGTCATTATATTATGCGTTTTAACCCACACCCAGAGCCAAGAAATAAAACATATTTCATCAATTAGCCTGAAGTTCTTTGGTTTGAAAAAATAGCAGCGTTAGATTTGGTATATTTCTATATTTTTTCGTATCTATTAAATATTATATTAAAATAATACATAAAAATAACTGTAAATATAGTGTCGATTATCGTTAATGAGTATATTTTGTACAGGTTGTCAGTAAACATTTTGGAAAAAAAACTGTTGTTTATGACAATCATGTCATAGCGTAAAAAATCGCTTCGTTTATTTGATAGGCAGTATTTCTTTACCTTTTTAAACAAAAACAATGAAGAAATACTGTCGATCAAATAATTTTATACAAAATTTTCGCTTGATAGCTTTTCTGGCGTCCGTTAAAATAATACTTATAAAAAAAATATCACAGATGATTGAGAGATGTCGTTATAAGAATATCATTGCATGATAAAAATAAAGTTTCTTTGCTACATGATTATAATATGTATAATAGAATTTCAATTTAATTGTGAAATCTTGTCAATGTAATTAACTAGTAATAAAAGTTTTATAAACTCACTGGGGAGCGCTAAGGGCAATATAATTTAAATTACTGTTAAGGTTATGTTAGTATACAGACTAAATTATTGAAATCATAGATTTTTACTTTCAGTTGGCTTAATATGTTTAATTGTTTTTGTCCCATACCTACGGTGATAACATATTTTCGTAGTTCCGCGAAGAGCCTCTTTTAAATAAAATAGTCAATATTAGGAAAACAACCTGCCCTCGACAATACTATTTACGGTAAAGGGAAAAAAGCATGCTCATGTAAATAAATATAAAAGAGTTAAAAAAATGTAACGCTGTTCATCCTACAACATCTGTTTGCGCTTTAGCATTATACAACAATAGAAAAACAAAAGTTGGGGAGCTTTTATTATGCACCCGAAATAAATTTATTTTTGGAGGAATTTCAAAAGCCAAAAACCGTTCATATTTTAAAAGGCAACAAAGTTCAATATTTCATAATATAATTAGTACTCATTTATATTGAGAATATTGCTTTTATTTATTTAACAATGGGCTCGCCGGCCGCACTCAAATTTAACAAGGGGCACGTGCGAGCCCCTCCATGCTCCCTACAGCCCACCACTGGAAAAAAAATCGAGAATGACAACGAGTCCTCGAATATTTTAAGGTTATAATGTGTAATGTCAAATGGTAGTACAATAAAACATCTGCAAGGTTGCGCGGGCACAGCAGCGGAGAGCAGTTGGCATCACTTTTGGTGTCTACAATTAAAGTACGTCTGTGTAGTTTAATGTACAGGTCAGTGACGTTCCTAGGCTGTGTGCCGCCCCTAGGCAATGTTTAAAATAGCGTTCTTACCATTTTTCTAAATATTTTTTTGAAATTACTTGATCTGCCGTTTACAGTGCTGAGATCGGTAAATGTCACATTTGAAGAAGATTTTTGTGATAAATTTAACTACTGTTTATCCATCGGTCATAATATTATAACCATTGAAAATGTTTTTGTCGGCATTTTTTTTTATCAAAGACATTGAGGCATTATTTTTATTCTAAACTAAATTCGTGTGTCAAAAATATTCAGTCATTTAAAAAAAAACTGTGATCTCTTAGACTTGCCGCCCCTAGGCAACTGCCTACTCGCCTATGCCCTCGGAACGTCCCTGGTACAGGTCGACTAGTTAAAGTTTTCATTTGTTTGTCGTGTATGATGTAAATGGCTAAAATGGAAAATGTATTACATTGGCTATATAAATTATTCATTAACTAAGTGCATATTTTCAAGGTAACAGATACATATTTGTCACGATTATTTATTTTTAATTTATAGCGCAGCACTCTCCAAACTCTCTATGTCAGCGCATGTGCAGAGTGAGTGACTGTGTGTTAGTGTATCTAATATTAAATTACATAACTATTTGATCATATTGTATTTTTACGTACAGATAATTGATTACGCATCTCAAATTGGTCCATTTTCAACCTACTGCTGTTCTCGCTTCGTTGAAAGAGTCAATAAAGACTTTTCCAAGTTTGAACGCCAGGTCCTCAGTTCAGCAGAAGAAATCAAAGCGAAGTATAGCAAACGCTGGGAAAAGAAGCACAGCAAAAGTTTATTGGCGTAAGAAATGGTACTAAATTATAATTGCTAATAAATAAGAATGTATTAAGTTATAAACTAAAGAAGTGTCTATATTAATTATAAATTATCAGGACATTACAATAATAGAAAGAAGAAATCGAGATAAGACGGTAAGATACTGCTATAAAGCACTTATAATCTTAAAAAAGTTATCAAAGCATTTAAAGTGCAGAATTGTATTGTTTATTTTTGTTATCAGTAATATTGTACTTCTTAAATACCTTTCAAAACATGAAAAAGTACTAAATGTTCTGTAATTATTGTTACACTATTATAATTAGTTGAACCAACATACTGCTGTAGAGAAAAGTTGCGTATATAACGAGAAAATATGAAATTAAAAACTATCAATATTATGTCTAAAAAAATGTGTTTTTTTAATTCAGTGGCAAAAATACATATGTATATAAACTTAAAAAAATACAGATAAACAAAACATGTGTTACATTCATTGTGCTATTTATATTTCGCCACTGTATTTTTCTTTGACATAATAAAATTAAATATTCATGATTGAAGTTAAATTAGTAAATCTCAATTGATGTTAATTAAGCTTTCATACCAATTGCGATATCCGATATTCCCATAGGTTTCCACACTTGTAAATATTTTGTTTTATTTCCATTTTATTCTGTTAATGAGAATTAAGTCAATGGTGATTTATTTAAATATTTGGAACAACTAACAAAGTATTGCAGTATATAATACAGGCATGGGCAAATTGTTGAAATTTTGAATGTTATTATTACTGGCTAAGTGGCCCAGTTAACGATTAAAAATAAACAGCGGGTCGAAAGTAAAATATTATGTTCTTTTACCAGGCTAATAACTTTCAGGATATGTTTGAGTTCGGTATGATGTTTGAATACATTTTAAATCAATAAAATGTGTGTGATAAAATAAATGTAGTTAAAATAAAAAAAAAATTAGAGGAAACCATTAGCAAACAGTCATTAAGTAACCATATTCTTTTATCCTTAACCTCTAAGAAGAAGCCTTGCACGACTAACATTTGATCACTTTTATTTTGGAATGTTGCATAACCGGTATTAGTAACTATTGGGTAGCGAAATGGTTGGTAAAAATAATATTTGATACACAATTTTAAAAATAGATGAACGTTAAAATAGACACTTATTTATAGTAAGATACATTTGTATATTATAATTTAATAAATTATGTGTTCCATCCCTACGCTCTTCGAAAACGATAAAATGCATAACTGAATGACAAGCAATTTACGTAGAAAAGTTCTGTTGAGATACCTTAGTTAGAAGGCCGTATGCTCCACATTGAGAGCGGACATAGATTTAACAAGAACGCGATAATTTTAATGTTATTTGAGCATCTGCTGTGGGCAAAAATTGATAAACACCAAGAATTGATTTGAGCGAGCCCCTTGTAAGCGCGCTGGCAGCTCATCGCTGGGTATTAGTATAGAATCAGTTTATGTTAAAATAAAACTATTAAATATGCCCTTTTATACAGGATATGTGATTATATATTTTGAAATATAGTCCGAGATATGTGGGGTTGAACAAATCTAATATTGACAGAAAACTAAAAAGAATCTAGAATTATGCTGCTGAAGATGGCGAATAGTGATTCGAAAATTTTACTAACAGCTGCGTTCATCAATACTGTCATACTGTGGAACTGTCTTTAATATGTCTGTGAAAATCCACAACAGTGTTTGCCAAACTTGTTTGTGTCATGCCCCACTTCTAAGTTTTAATTTTTTTCTTAAAACCATAATTGAGAATATTTAAATATTCTAATACAAAAAATAAATGAATATGAATTTTTTTTTGTAAGTTGAAAAATTCAGTTTTTACCGTCTCCTGAACACTTGATATAAACTGACTTACGTGATGTTAGAATTTTTCATAAATCACTTTTTCGTCGAAATATACGGTTCATAAAAATCGAGTAATGTTGTAAAATTTTAATAATCAGGTGCGAATTACCCTATAAGCGAAAGAAGCACTCGCTGGGGTCCTCCAAATCTTAGGGGCCTCAAAAATAGCTTATATTATATCCACATACTTTTTGTTCAGATTTTAATGTATTTTTATTATTTTACATGGTATTTTCTAACGTTTTTATGTTATTCGAAAAACACTCTCAAGTTTTTAATCCGCCACTGAAAATAAAAGCATGTAGAAAACCTTGTTAGTTATAGGGTTTCAAGGCTAGGAGATAGGCGTTGCTTACGACCTATGTGATTTTCACATATTTCGTTAATTATAAAGACGGTAATTTTTTTTTATATGTATGATAGACATGCCTACTATCAGGAAACTAAATGTGACATTCACATTTCAAGCACCATCGTGTCAGACAAGGTAATCATATAATCATGATTTATAGGAAACCATTGGAAATGACTAAAGTATCATTTAATAAGTCCAAATACAGATCCATCAAATATAAGAAAACAGTGACGATATTGAAATTATTGAAAATCATAAACATGTAATTGTCAGATTCGTGGTGCAGTGATCAATGTCGTTGGCTTCTAATCTGGTCTTTCAATCGAGTTATAGAAGTCATGGATGTTTTTGATTACTAGTCCCGAGATTTCGGGATTGAGGACATGAAGTGCAAAATTCTCGAAAAGTTGTTGAAAATAGGCAATCAGCTAAAAAAATGCTCGCAATTTTTTTAATTTTCGAAAACTCGGTTTTTGGAATTGGGCAGTGACATAGCAGTCTTAAGTTCCAAGCAGTGTCGTAGAAAACACAGCAAAAAAGACCGGGCCGTTAAATCCCAGCCGCTCCTTACGAATTGTATGGCAGTTATACATAGATCAACTCTAAATTCCAATTTATGAGCTAATTTTTCGTTGAATATAACATGCATGTTTGAAAGATTTCTTGTATGGATATTCTGTGATTCTTTGGTGTTATTAATTTACAATTTACGATACATCGTCAATTTACGATACATCATATATGCAAATTAAGTAATGATTGTAAGAAATATAGCGAATGGCAAGAAATGCGATGTGTGGTAAAACAAATAAAATTTAACTTTCCACTATTAAATATCACAGTTATATAAAATATTGATTATAAATAACATAAAACAACAGTAACAAGCGGAATCTATATTATATTATATACGATTTTGACGCCTATTGTGATAGTATGAAATAAGTGCTGCGTCTTATCGTATAATAATGGCAATATGCCAAGTAAATGATGATTTAATCAATAATAATATTTAAAAAATGATGAAGTGAAATGTGCTACCTTAGTTTGACTTACTGATTTTTGATTATTGATATGACTTGAGAAATCCTATGGAAAGATTGAGTAACGAACCAGTGTGCACAAATAAATTTTGAGATTAATTATTAATTGATTAAAATCCCAATAATGACGTTGATTTTTTAATGAACTATCCAACCTCATATTCTGTATTGAAATATTGTAAAAAAAATAATTTTAATAAAATGATTTGCCTTCTTTGTTTGCTTTTGTTCTCCAAGATTTTTCTTCAAAAACCTTAGAAAATGTGATTTTTTCTTATTTTGAAAAATATGTAATTGAAAAGATATATAATTACAATATAAATATGTATTTCCTACAATATATCAGAAACAAATGGCTTCATAATGATGTGATATTACTTTGAAAATTATGACGCCGGCCCGCTATATCACTATAAGGGGCTTTGGCAGTGACCAAAATTTTTTGAAATACCTGGAAGAGCTAAATTAAAAAAAACTCTCGTGTCTTTTAATTTTGCATTTTCTCTCATTGTTCGTTTTCCCGCATGGATCGTTTATTTTTCATAGTCCCGGCCAAAAACTCTTAAGAACAATGTTAAATAGTCCCGCATTAATCGTTCCCCGATTTATCGATTTCCTCTATCTATCGTCTAAAATTTAGACTCTTAATAATATGCTATCGTCACAAATATTACCCCGATTGACCGTTTTCGTTGAATATTTTTCATTTCACTCATAAATAGTCTTGCCTTGAAAAACCTTTTTTTATTATTACTTACTTACAAATAAACAGCCCCACCTTCACAATAAATAAAACTAAAATTTAAATAAACCAAGACGTTGAAAAGTTTCAAGAAAAAACCTGTTCAATTCAAGAAAAAGTACGCGTGTGTATGGGGTCGTTGTTAAAATGGAAGTGCCTAACTGAAATTAGGCAACTAATTATAAAGTGGCCTATAAAATATTTAAAGTGTAGCCCCGATCTACCGTTCTCACTGTCTTCGTTTTCCTGCATGTATATATTATATATTTCAAAAGAGATCATGACCGGTTTCGCTCATCACGGGTATTAACAAATTAATTTTTAACCTAGTCCGCTTCCAATATAACGAAGTATATAAGTAGAAGTTCCTCTTAATGAATCAAGTTTTTGACGCTCATGACGCGTGAAAACGATGCTTATGGTTATTTTTAATTAGTGCATAAAAAACCCCTTTTTTTAAAGTAATGAATATTTATTTAACCAAGAATGGAAAGTGAAAAATGTGATATTTAAGGTATACCAAAAAAGTTACGTGATTCGTTATCAAATGATTTAAAATCAATATCGAAATTTTGTCAGTATATTTTTATTCCTACGAAGTAAATCTAAAATTCGATCAATATTTAATATTTTTTTTGAGAAGTATATTTTTTTTATCAAAAAAAAGAATCTCATTTAATATTATAATAAAGTAAAAATATTTTTAATAATGATTACGATGTTGTAACGACAACGTAAAGCCGAAATAGCATATTTTTTTTGTAGAAATAAAATACAGTTTTATTTATACCTTGTTAAAACGGAGTTCTCCTAAATAAATTCTAGCTGAGTCAATCAATGTCATCATCACTCACTAAAAAAATCTTTCAATTTTCAATATTAATAACCAGTGTTAAAAAACTGACAGTTCATTAATATTGAAAATTGAAAAAAAAAATGTATCTGCACTGATTTAATTAACAAAATATTTTTATAAATTAGTTGATAACGAAGTAATTTCTTAGGTGAATAATGATTGTCTTTATATCCATTAATAGTATTTAGGATTCTGGCAGATAACTTAACCTAACCTAATCTATAATAAGAATCACCGTTAACTTTTACTGATACTAGGTGTTAAGAAATACGACTGCTCAATTATTATCAGGAATTGTTTATAAGCACGGCAAACATACTGTAATTTGCTTTTGTTTGCACATTTGTTTAGTTATTCCGGCAGCTGATCCAAGGGCCAATTTCACCATGCTGTTGTCAGTTCTTATGTGCCCTTCGAAAATGATGCACCAAAGGCCAAGATAGAAACAAAATTGATGAACATATTTGCTGCCCAAGACTACCTCCCACCGATATAAAATAGCCTCTATCTAAAAAATACAATACATGTATATACACTAATACGATAATTTATATACAATAATTAACAGTTAAAGCAATGCAAAATGTGACTCACAATTACGAATTATATTATTTTTTAATAAAATAAACGTTTAAATGATAATATCTTTCAATTATTCAATGATAAAATTATTCCTTTTAACGGGTAATCTAAAAATAGTTATGTTTACAAGTAAACAGTGTTAACAAATATGGAAAAATAATAATTTCGAATATACTAAATATAAATTAAATTTGATAACTCTGTAACATTACTTGTTGTGTTGTGAGTAGGGTTGCCAACCGTCCCGGAATTGGAATATCTGTCCCGTACCCCGGATGAATGCTAAATTGTCCCGGAAACTATTCTTATTTTTCTATTGAATTTGACATCGAGTAAATTAAATGAACCTCCTTCGAACGTTCGTTCCCTTTCCTACTACTATTTAGACACGTCAGTCTGTGTGTTGGATTATAAGTAAAATAAATAAAATATACAAATTATAAAAAAAAGTATTTTATTTTTTTCATACATAAAAAGTTTCATCAGAAAACTAGGTAATGGCTGACTTATAATGATAATGATGTTCAGGTTTAGGCTATTTGTCCCGGAATAGTCATCAACAAAGTTGGCAACCCTAGTTGTGAGTGTACATCAGATATAACATTGCAAGAAAGACTTTACTTCACAAGATCATATCTGTAATACTTCCTTCGTAGAAAATATTGCAAGATCAAAATTGGGATGGGATTGGACACCCTAAACGTGGACGCCTTTCAAGCAAGTAGAAAAAAACAAAACATAAAATAATTGCGAATTTGCGAAAAAAATAAGTGCGTTTTTGTAGGTGTTATTTTTCGTCTGATGTCGTCTATAATGGATTTAATAAGATTTCTTGATAGAATCGGCATTAGAGAAAAACTTTTATTTCCATATATAAAAATAATTATCTAGGGGCAATTGATAAGTCATATTTAAAATTCTATATTTTAGAAAGTTTACTTACTGCGGACAAAGAAAATCGCATTATCAATAAAGTAAAGTATATAAAAAAACTATGGATAACCGGAGCTTACAATGTATTATATATACTAGATATTTCTGTCAATCATTCTTATGTCAGTTTGACTGACAACCAGATCATAAATGACTATTCATTTGATAATTTTATCATCTTCTCGTGCTTGTTATGCTTAAATTTGCTTGTGCACATGTTCTTTTTCGAATGTTATTTCTATGTTTGATATAAAAAAGGCAACCAGCTTTGTAAAATTAAATACTGAAAATATTGTTTTATTTTAATACACCTGTATTTCTTACATCCTAGTACTTCTAATAAATTTATTCAATCTACGAAATTTAATTTAATGGTCAGTTGATAACGTGTTTTTATATTCCAATACTGCAAAACAATTTCATTATGAAATATTTTTTTTTTGTAAAAAACAAGAATCTTCAAGGATATCAAGAAATTCCTGAAATCAACTAGTAGAAAAAAAACTAACAACACATTCAAGTAGTGTTTGAAGCCAACGTGAAAGAAATAAAACTCTAAAGGAGCACATAAACGGGATACGTTTAACAAAAACTAGTTGTAAGTCAGTCACTCAACGAGTCTCTTGGGAAGATATAATTGATTAAGCCAGTGTTTCTCAACCTTTTTAGGCCCTCGGCCACTGTTGATTGTCTTTATTTTTCTGATTTGTCTTCCCATAAAAATTAGAATATCAAGAAATTCCCAGGAATTTGCGCATTTGCCGAAATAACCAGTGTGGTACCTTTTTTTTAGCTCTTCCCAGAATTTTGATGAATCCAAAATCATTGAAATAGGGCTTCCCGAGATTTTTCCCGTGTCCCCCGTAAATTTATATTAAAATTCATACATCTCTATATATATAAAAATCTCGTGTCACGGTGTTTGTGGTCGAACTCCTCCGAAACGGCTTGACCGATTTACAATTAAAATACTGCAGGACTGTCGATATATATCCTTAGATCTTTTTCTTTTTCTACGAAATATATTTTTTAGCAAACTTAGAAATTTCAATTATTCTAAAAAATATATTATAAAAATTAAATACTGCAGGGCTGTCGATGTATGTCCCGAGGACTTTTTCTTTTTCTACGAAAGATATTTGTTAGCAAACTAAGACATTTCAATTATTCCAAAAATTATATTATTTACAATTAAAATACTGCAGGACTGTCGATATATATCCCTAGATCTTTTTCTTTTTCTACGAAATATATTTGTTAGCAAACTTAAACATTTTAATTATTCTAAAAATTATCTCTATCTCTATATAGGCTTGACCGATTTTTATGAACTTTTTTATGTATATTTTGTAGATATGAGGATAGGTTGTTAAGTATATTTCATACCGCTAGGTGAAGGGTGTCCCTTTCCAGATTTTTTTTCATTATTTTTGACATCCGTCGTTCGTATTTCTAACAGAACGAAATTATTTATGTTGTTGAATGACAGATGGCGCAAGAAGCGTCGCGTCATTTTGACATTTCATTCCGCATTTGTTTTGTGTATCAACGCAGTGCGTGTAAATTTTTGTACGATTTATTTTAATTTATCTATTTGTGTGCGTGTCCGACTCCGGCCAAAATACCGCGACTCCGACTTCACATTCCTGGATATAACAATCGCTGAAGAAATTGTTTCTGAATCTCCAAGTCAGATACGCACATTATTAGCTATCATTATTTTGACATGCTTCCCATCGAAACCATGTGAACTGTGGAAAAAATACAAGGATGACACGTCAGAAAATATATTACATCGAATTTGTGTCAGTTCAGGGAATCTCGATCTCGAGGTGAATAAAGAAAAACATAACCAGGCTTTGCTTTAGATCGAAGACATGTGTTACCTCATGTGCGGAGGTTTGTTATTCAAGTCAGGAATGCCAACGCCAGATCGTGGAATAAACGACGCTTTCAATCGAGAACTGGAACGTAAACGTGAATATGATGAGATGTATTGTACCAATCAGTTCAAACGAATGTACCACTGTTGAACCCTCAACAGAAGGAAATTTACGATACGTTAATGAAGGTAATTGATGATGGAAATGGTGGCTTATTTTTCCTCGATGTGCCCGGTGGAGCTGGTAAGATATTCCTCATGTCATTGATTATAGTGACTGTTCGTGCAAGATCCGAAATTGCTGTAGCAGCATCTTCTTCTGGAATAGCGGCCACGTTGAAATTGCCGTTAAACCTCCAAACGACTGAAAAGCCTACATGCAAGATTGCGAAACACTCAGCAATGGCTAAAGTTTTGGTAGCAAGTAAAATCACCTGGGATGAATGCACAATAGCGCACAAACGCGCATTGGAAGCACTCAATCGAACTATAAAAGATCTGTGCAATGACTCAAGATGTTTTGGAGGCGCGATGATTCTACTATCTGGAAATTTCAGCCAAACACTCATTCATTTCAAGATCGACCGCTGCCGATGAAATAAATAAACACTTGCCTCAAATCATCGACTCTGTGGCGCTATGTGAAGAAACTTCAGCTGACGACAAACATGCGAGTTGCATTTCTAACCGATCCATCTGCCGAAGATTTCTCCAAGCAATTGCTGATTATTTGTAACGGCCGTGTTTCTGTCGACGAATCGAACGGATTGATTTCGTTTCTACCGAATTTTTGCGATTTCGTCCCATCGAAAGACGACCTCATCAACAAAGTGTTCCCGAACATCATTGCTAATCACAAAAATCACAATTGGTTGAGTGAACGAGCAACTCTTGCGGCAAATAACAAAGATATGAATCATTTAAACTTCACAATTCAAAATCAATCATTGGTCCACTGCATCCCTTCAAATCTATCGACTGTGTAACAAACGAAGACGAAGCAACTAACTTTCCAACTGAATTGCTGAGCTCATTGGATCTTCCTGGCTTGCCACTGCATAATTTACAACTGAATGTTGGCTCGGTAGTCATCATGCTTCAAGTTATCAAATTAACACAACATATATTGATTCTGAGGCGGTACGAAGTTCATCGGGTCAGCTAGTATAGTATTTAAATTAAAACATAAAAGCTTCTGTTCAAGGACCGCAAAATGACTCTGAACCTAATAACCTAAGTCGTGGTAATGAATTTCATAATTGAAAAATCCTGATTACATTAAAATAGTTTAAATTCGATAAATTAGTTATTTTACATGTTCCTTCTTATAAAGTATAGCTTTCACTACACTATCGAATGATTTGAAGTTTATTTACCTTTACTCAGAGCTTTAAATGAAAAAAAAAACAGAGACCTGAACGCGCGATAACAATAAAATATGTATAATTATCATAGCTCATAATACGCTTATTGCATAACAGTCCGACTATTAATGTTTTGATGAAAATAGAATTTTTCATCCGATTCGCTGATAGAGTCAGTTCACTTGAGGTCGATGTAGAAAATTAGAAAAAAAGATTTCAAATAAATATTCAAATTTGCATTATTTAAATGCCAACTTGATCGTTATATGTAAACCTACTTTTGATAAAAAATCGCAAACGGTTTCATATAGCAAAGCGAAGTGCACGCTTTTCAAAATGAAGTTTTTTGTTTCATTATTTTGTTTTACCATTTTAGTGACGGGGTGTTTTTCCGCGAAGGTGATATATTAATCGTAGAAACCCTTTATCTGCAATACCACATATGTGCAATTTAATTAAATTATACAAGTTTTTCATATTACCTATTATAGAAAATAACAGTGAATAAAAACTGTATATATAATATATAAAACAAGTGAAAAATTTGTGACAACAATTGTTACTTATATAATATTCAATGGATACAAAATAGTTACGATAAAGTCTTTAGATACATGTCAATCAGACGAATCCTGGGGTCCCGTCCGATTTTGTGATCCTGAAATCCTGTGATTGTGATAGTACTAATCCAGGGGTTTCGAAATTGATGATAAGTAGTGAAGATTCCCGAAAAGTTTTCAATGTGTCAACTATACATTTTTGTTTGAAATCCGCCAGTGAGCTAAAAATATGCTCTCACATATTTTCAATTTTTTAAATGCCGTAAATTTTTGACATTTTGAAATTGGCCAGCGAGCTAAAAAAATAAAAAAAAGATTATTTTACAATCTCTCAATTTCTAATTATTTAGTGATGTATAATAAATAATTGGGAATCCCAAATTTTTCAAAAGATCTCAAACAATTGTTACACAATTTTATGGTAAATGATCAATCTCGGGATCTCGGGATCCCGGGATCACAAAAAAGGTCCGAGATTAGATGCTCTACTAGTAACTCAACAGCTGAAAAAATAAAGCTTACAATTTAAATTTTATTTTAAAAATAAATTCACATAAAATTACTGCCGAATAGATCGAAAATATTGCTTTAAAATAGTAATGTTACGCTTTATTTTGTTTGTTTTTCTTTAAGGATGAGTGGTCAAGAGTCGTAGATATTCGAGGACCCAACGGGTTCGCTAATATTGCACCAGCTCGTCCTGATAAATGCATATGTTCCATAAAACGTCCACTCACAAGGAATCTTGACCAGGATGAAATTTGGGTTCAAAAAAGGTTTGTACAGGTTTTGTCAATATCTACTTACATATCGACTGTCGAAAGGAAAAACGACCGTAACCCACAGTTTATTCAAAACAGCTTTTTTCGATAACCACAATGTATTTTACTTGATACACGTCCTATAAAAAGAATGCAAGCTGCAAATACCGAATTAGTATCTAAATTTAGCTTTTAAGTTTGAAAAAAGATGACCTTGTAAAAAATTAAAACCAAGAAAAAAGACTGAAATAAAGGTTTTTCTTAGCCAATTTCTTTGATTAATATTAGATTAGGTCAATTAAACACCAGTTTAGAAGTCTCCGTGCACTTTAAGGTTGTGTATAATTCATAATTTGCTTATGGCCCAAAATCATCAAAACACGTTTTTTGCGCCTCCTGTAAAATTTGATATGTCTGGGTGACGTCCTTTTTCCTTTCCACAGTCGATATACATATACATTACATTACAAGTACATATTTTTCAAAACTCACGTTACACTTATTGTCAGACTGAAATGTAAAGCTTTTCTACATCATAAACATATTTACACTTATAACAAATTTTTACAGAAACATTAAACAGTGATTTATTAAATATAAGTATTTTAAAACTTCTTCGTCTTTATTATTTTTGAGACAGTGCCTAATAAATATTTAACTATGTTTACGTTAAAGGTAAATAAAAAACTGAATATCATACAAAGAAAGTTCAAGACAATCTTGAATTAGTAAGATAAGAGTTAAGAGCTTTACAGCAGCGGTGGGCTGCCAATACGTTAATAAAAGGCTCGCTTAATCTCAAAACTATTCGTGGTAGTCCATGGAAAGGGTGCAATTATCCGCAGTAACTGTTAAAGCTATCGAATATAACAGCATATACCTTTATTATGTAACAATACGCAACGTACCAAAATCAATTATTGTTAAAAGCTGAAAAATGTATTTACCTACAAAAGATTGCAAGAGTGAAGAGTTCCATGACTGACAAAGAAATAGTTGAAATCCTGTGATTGTGATAGTACTAATCCACTTAGATAATAGTTGTATTTGTCAGAAACACCAAATGTACACCAAATGTACATCACATCTCACTTTTAGGGTATTCACTGTCAATAATACTTGGTGGAAAGGCACAATTAAGAAGAAACACAATATTCCTTTGTACTTATTTCCACTTAAACAATTGATTAATAGCAATGTTAAATAATATTAATTATCATATGATAATGTTCGCCATGAGCGAAACCGGTCCTGATGTCGGGAAATAAAAGTACACCATCGTGTTTTTAAATTTAATTATAATGCATATTTCTACGTTATTTAATGTATGGATCTGTTGTTTTCCTTCATTACTTTTCTTATTAATTATTCTTAAAGTCAAATATAACAATGGAGTGACGCTAGTCCCTTCCTCCACACTCCTGCTTTACACTAGTAATCAGACGGTTCCGGGATCAATATATTGGGATTATTTTTTTTCGCGATATTTTTCTGATGTCACCTCATGTTGGTTTTGAATTATTAACAAAAACTTCATTAAACTTTTCTTATATGAATTTAAAATTTAAAACATCCAGCACTTTGGGAATTTAGTGATGCACCTGCTTAGGTTGATATACGTATTTTTGACAAGAATTATTACTGAGCCTAATCTGATATCTTAAACGTTTCGTAAGATTTTTTTGAAATGTATTGAAAAAAATATCTGCTGTGATCAGAGCGTGATTTCGACAGAAACACACCGGAGCCTGTTTGTGAAATTCGTCAGTTGCATACCGTCTAGTAAAAAATCGAAATATCCCGACCGGTTCATGAGTTATAGAAACATAATAATATAATTAATTCGTTTCGAATTCTCGATGAAATATTATACCAAGAATCTATATGCGAGAATATGTTGAGATATTCTATTAATTAAAATCGCGAACGGAGGTTGTTCTCAAAATATTGCAAATATTTAGTTACCTGTGAGTAGAAAGAACGGTTCCATCTCTTAACAAAACAAGACTCGACAGAATATGACAGAACAAACATGAAAAAACATAACCGGTTAAAAATAATGTTTTTTTTCGTATCCTTTTATTCATTACATATACAAAAACTAATATTACAAAAGCGCAGTGGTAAACATTGTTTGCTTCCATATCGGATCCACGGGCTCGAATCCAAATACGAACAGCATTATTTTTCAATCGATTTTTCGATTTCTGTTTGAAGACATGGATGTTTGTGTTGTCTACAAAGTCCCCTTCCACCATTTCAATATTATGATAACGAAATGTAACCAGAGTGGGTAGGCAACAGCTAGTCTTGTTGTAGCTCTATCATTCCTAACCCTAATATTTTCTTCAAAAAGTGAGGTTGAGTGACTGAGTAATAAACAGTCTCGGTGGAAAGACCATGCTCTACATTGGAAGAGGACATATAAAAAAATACAATTGATCACTGGATGTTGAAGTTTATTCAATGGATAAGATTAATTTAAAATATCTAGAAATAGATATACACGTTTTTAAATCATTTAAATTTATTTATTATTCCAAATTATGCATTATTTTTAAGAATCCTACAATCGTAAAATACACGCAGTTAACATATTTTTAATAGTTTTTAAAAATATTTTTATGGATATGGTAGCGTTGTTTTGAATTCACTTTAATAAATAAATAAAACTAAAGATACGTATAAGAAAAAGAAAACATAAAAACATAAAATTTGTAATCGGTTGTATTAGTTGTACAGGATTATTAAAAAAATGGCCAATATATAGTGAATATATAATAATATATATTCATATAATTATTTCGTGTTTAATTAATATATAGTTTCTACAAAAATATTTCTTATTTTGACTAGTTTTGTTTCTCTATGTTTTTTTACATAAACATTGCAAAAAATTGACAAATTTAAAATTAAAAACTTCTACAATGAATAATTGGAAAGGAAGTCAATTATTAAGCTCCGACGAATTCTACTTTAATACACAAAACAAAGCGTTCATGTTCTGTTTTATCATATATTGATTAGTCCGGTTATCGAGTAAATCATGCCTTTAGCTTTAGGTAGTTTGTTTTATTGTAATGTGTAACAATGACTGCTGACGAAGTTGTTGTATTGATATATTTTTAGGAATGTAGTCCGCGATTTGTGGGAGCGGACTTCTCCAGTTTTGACAAGAGATCAAGAAGCAATGCGAGACATTATATTGATGTTGGCGAATAGCGATTCAAAATACTTTCAACAAATTGCATTTGTCAACACCGCGTGGATTTGGGTTTATCTTCCATACGCATCTCTAACACCACAGTTATGTCCATTTGCTCAGGTACGTGCAGTGTAATAGATTGTTTTTCAGACATATTTTTAATTTAAGAAGATGGCTGCTATTCGAATAATAAATATCGAATCCGTTTTGATAAAAACATGGTTATTTTGTAAAATGTGTCTCAAATTTTGATGCCTCGTAAAAAAAATCTCCATAAAAAAAAATTATGACAAACTAAATGTTTTGCTGTTTGTTACCTAATTATAATGTAGTAAGATTAAATTTATGTCAATTGAATCAAGTTTTCATGTTGTTTTATCGATATTTTACTTTTTTCAGGTAATCAATACAACAGTTGAGTGGCAATTTACCAAAAATCCGCAAATCATGGACGAAGCTATTGAGCAGTTGTCACTCACTCTCGTTGGCGGTGCGCGCCTTCACGGAAATAATGCCATTGTTATTGCTGGATGTAAGCCGATAGATATAAAGGTAATTGATTTCACATTTTTTAATTCCCAATTCGTAGCGGCTGGACCTCTAATAGACTATATGCCTAAACTTTTTTTTGAGAAGATTATTTGGCAAGAGTAAGGATTTTAAAAAAATAAGTTGCTAAAAGTAAGCTTATCTCCCATGCTGCGTAACATGTAAACGTATCTTGATATTTGAACCAGTCGCCACTGCAACAGAATAAGACGATCGCAAAAGACAGTTGGACGATGCTATGCAACAAGGATCCAACCCTCAGCAGGTTAAAACAATAGTAAGTAATACAATGTGGTTCTTTCAAGGGTCAATTTGATAAGGAAAAAAATGTTACGCCTATAAGTGTACGTTAACCAACACTAAGCTTTGTGTTTTTTTTTTAAATTTTACTACAGAGAACCAATCACATTTTTTTTGTTAAAAATATTAATTTCCAGATAAAGCAAAAGGATTCTTAGTAGTACAAGACATTGAAAATCCGAAATATCTGTTATAATAATACCACAATTTTTACCAACACGTACGTACAATTTAAAGGCATTTATCTAAGAAGTAAGTTTTTGTGGATTGATAATTGGTACCTTGCTGCATATTACAGTTCAATTGATCAACGACCAACAGATCAAATAGACTATATTTACAGCTGAACCTATAACTCTATGAAGTGTACATTTATTAAATAATAATTATACGATTATTTTTCTTTTAGTTCAGAGATATCACCTGCTTCGAAAACGGGTTGGTTCATGAGATAGATGCTATTTGGGAAAACACGGAAGTTCTTTTGCCATCTAAATACGAAAGAATAGCAAAGAAACTATACAAGTCATCGTTGTATACAGATCGATTGATGGGAACCATAGCGACTGCATGCGCTTCGGAGCCGTTCTTAGATTTACCAGCATTTTTGGATGAAAAGTTGGTGCACGAAGTTAGTGTTTTCATAATTTTTCAATCAATTTATGAATGTACCCATAATATGGATCTAATTCGAAAATACTGCGATCTCGGTTGTACTTCACAAAACATAGATTCTGAACAATAAAAAAAATCTTATAGAGATATATTTAAAATAAGAAGAATTATAGAAAAAATGTGTCTTATAAGAAATTATTTCGTCTGTAAAATAGCTACAGTGAATATTAGTGGTGTACTTCTATGAAAAAAAGTTGTTGTCGCCTTTGAAGTTATTTGGTTGAATTGATTCTATAAGAGATGACAAAAATACCAGCTCTCTAGATCTACATAAACATTATTATAAGTATATTTGTTTTTTAATAAATTTATGACTGATTTTGTTAATTAAGAGAGCATGCCCCGCCCCTCATTTACAATGTCACACAATTGTTGTATACCTTTGTATCGTTTGTATTGTAGTTTGAATTTGTCCGGTTTAATATATTTCCAGCTGAAGTTTTTGAATGGAGAACACACATCAAATCAATTATTCTCAGGAAATAATTGTATACAATGTGATTTTTATTTTTACAAACAAACTAACATTTGCCATTTTTACAAATTTGTTTAGTTATTCCGGCTGCAAATCAAAGCACCGATTCAACCATGCTGCTGCGAGGAATTCACCGAGAGTATCGTCGGTTCTTATGTGCCCTTCGTGGAGGAAGCACCAAAATCCGTAGCCAAGATAGCGACCAAATTAAGGAGCTTATTCGCTGCTCAAGACTACCTTCCATCAATCTAAAAAGTTTATTAAAAAAAACATATTTTAATTTAAAATCTATTGATGAAATCTATCAATGAAAAATGAAAAAAACTGATGAATTGTATTATTTTAGAATAAGAGATAGTTTTTAATGTAAATGATTTTATTATTATTCAATGAGAACATTTTTACGCTGATTATAATGAAATTGCACAAAAAAGTGGTACAAAATATGTCAAATATACCTTTAAGTGTAGTGTTTAATTAATTATATATTTTTCTAAAATAACATATCGTTTTTTTGTATTATTTAACGAAGAAAAAGTCTTCGGCCGTCTTAGTGAATAGGTTTTGACAAAGGTAAGGTGACTGAATTATTTTTAAGCATTGACCACGTTTCTCAAATGTCATTGTCTCAATTATGCGGCATTTTTCGGGGTAGACTTCATGGGACACACAGAATCTTATTTGAATTTTTAAAAATTACAAATCGGCGAATATCTTTTCATTTTTCGAGCCTTGGCGCCGTACCAGTGCGCTTCGGTCGACTTTCGGGTTTTTTGACAAAAAAATGAATTTATTTACAGTATTAAAACGACTACAAAAAAAATAATATATAGTTGCAATGAATTCAGCAGAGACTATATTAAAAAGCAACACAAATTCAAACAATAGCAAAAATAAAATAGAACAAGTAGTGCGTTTTTCAAAATGATTTTCTTGATAGTCTAGCAACTTTTTGATTGCAAAAATTGATTGCGAAAAATCTAAGTGATCGAATATATTGTTTGTATTTATATAAAAAAAATAGGATTGATTGTTTCAAGAGCAATGAATCAGTTTAAATCACAATTGTTTATCTTCAAGTAGCAAAAATGACAATAATGAGTTACAGACACAATTTTTTATATTGATTGTTTGTCTGGAATAATTAAGTAAGTGCATTTGTTGTACCCGATTAGGAAACAATTTTTTTTTACCTGTAATTCTATCAATACAGATTTAATAGCAAATCCGTTCTAATTAATTTCTGAATCTGTTTGTGTCATATCAACATAAATTAATATAAATTATAATTATATATGAGTTCCTGAAGGGTAAAGTGAACCGAGTGGTATTTTAGGAAAAACATAGTCGGATGCATAATAGTCTACATGTCTTAGAGCAGTGCTTTCCAACCTGTGGGCCGCGGCCCTTCAGGGGGCCGTAAGATATCTTGCGGGGGCCGCGAAATTCAGTAGAAAGTACAAAAATCTATATATTTAAGTCTATAAAATCGGTGTTTCCCATATTGGGGGACGCAGAATTTCTTAAGGGGGCCGCCGGATTGGATTGGGAAAAAAACGAGTTTCTGTGACAATCTGAAGAAAAAGTATACCAAATCGCAGATTTCAAATTCCTCGGTGAGCTAAAAAAAAAAACGAGTTACGGAGACAATTGAGGAGGGCCGCGGATTATTTTTTTTAGATTTAGGGGGCCGTGGAACGTAAAAGGTTGGGAAGCACTGTCTTAGAGTATCATACAAGAGAAGTGAGCTCAGTAAATAAACATTGCAATAGTGCTATCTCCATAAAATAAAAATATGCAATTCATCAAAACACCAAGTAAAGACGAGATTGTATTATATTTAAAAGTCATAGAGAAAAGTTTTACCATTTTACTACTTGGCTCACTTCACCTCTCGAGGGCTCATGTATGTAATATAACATATCGAGATAAGAAGCTGTACCCTAAAAGCTCAATTTTTTATTTGATGTTTACTCAATTCCATCAATTTTTTACTTGACACATTCCGCGTGTACGATAAAGAAATAAAACTACTTATCAAACATACAAGAAGATACACGAAACATCTTGGATCACTAACACTGAAAAAAAACATCCACCGATAGCCGGATATGGTGTTTGATAATGTTTATAATGAATATTTCTGCCAATCATTCTTATGTCAGTTTGACTGACATTCAGATCATATTATATGACGCTTGGTGAATAAGTCGTCCGTAATAATGTCTAACATATATATAAACGAGATAAGTATATTTCATACAGTGATGTACAGAATCGTGCGTAAGTAAAATTAAGATTTTATACAAATTGGCTTTTAATTTTAATGTAATATGCAATAATGAATGCATCGACTGTTTACGCTCAACTCAATTAGGCTACTCTCTACTCACTTTTTAAGGATGATCGCTGTCAAAACTGAGTGGAAAGGCATTATATATATTAAAAAAATAAAGAAGTCTGGAAGTAGTTAATTTATCGTTTAGTAATTAATTTTATTAGTGTAAAACTGTGACTTGGACTGTGTGGTCGAGTGGTCAACGTTGTTGGCTTCGGCTACGGAGGGCCCGGGTTCAAATCCCGGTACGGACAGTTTTATAAATTGATTTTTCAATCGATTTATGAATTACTGTTCAAAGGTATGGATGTATGTGATGTCTTGAATTCCACCCTCTCACCCATCCTATCCTATGAAAAGGGCGTATGGAGAGCGATTAGCTAACCACTAATCCTGTCTTAGCCCTATCCTTCTACCCCTACTCTCTTTGGAAAAAGAGAGGTTGAGCAACTGAGTAACAAACAGTTCTTGTAAAAACACTTTTGTTGAGATAAACTCCATTAGGAGTCCATATGCTCCACATTGGGAGCGGACATGGTTAAAAAAAAAAAAACATAAATAATTTTATAAAAAAAATCCTAGAATTTAAATATGTTCGAATTTACCGTCAGTCTCCACTTTAACCTATTTATTCTTTGATGAGTTTTGTAATTATATTTCAGGTATTTCAGTTTATGGTTGACTACTTTTTAAAATAAATTTTCGCTCCTAATGTGGAGCATATGGCATCCTAATATAGATATTCTGACAGAAGTTTTTTTTAAGGTAACTCAATTGCTTAACCTCTATTTTTTTGTCGAGAGTAGGATAGGATAGATCAAACAGACTAGTGGTTAGTTAATCGCTCTCGCTACGCTTCGTTATTGTACGATTGGGAGGGTAGGATAATTTCTTTTGGACATTACAGACATCTAAGCCTTCCAACAGAAATCAACTGCTAATTTTACTTTTAAAGAATAATATCAGAACAGGTTTCGCTCACGACGAGCATTATCAAAATTCCATATAGTATTGACAGTGAACACCCTGAAAGTGTTTTTTTTTTTAAATATTGTTAGATAAAGCAGGTACATTATTAAATTTGAATCGTTCAAACTATGTACATTCTCACAGATTTTGTCGCTTACGACCCGGGTTTCACCTTTCGGCATCTTCAGGCATTCAAGTGCACGGATGAACTTGAACTGACGCTTAGTAAATGAAAGTTTCGTGTTTATATAAGAAATAAATGCATCACTGAGTCCAAAGCCACATTGCTTTGCAATTTTTAAATTTATAATTTGTCAACCTTGTACAATGTTAATTAAATAAATGAAATTATTATTTAAGGAAATTGCAATTACAAATTTGTATTTTAAATGCAAACAAATATCATTTGTACTTAAAATAATTCTTTAACTTGGTGGCACTGGTATCTTCATCTGCCGTGTCAACTAATGTGGTCTAATAATTGGAGCGAATGATTAATCTTTGATATCGAACAAAAAAATAATAATTTATAGGTCGTCGACACATTTTTAACGGTAAATGTACATTTGGTACTGTATATAACATTAGACATTAGTAATTTCAATGTTTAGTCTACACTTAATCCGTATTACAGAGAGGTAGATCATGCATATGATTAAATTTTGAATCAATCAGAGAAACAATAAAAACAATGAAATTTTTATATTTCGTTTTGTTTTTCGTGGTGGCGGAAGGAGCAATTACCAATATTTTTGTGAGTAAAGTTTTATTAATAATATGATATAATTACAAAAATTGTTACAAATAAATCACGACATTTGGACTCCTTCGGAGTTTATGTTTAGGTAAAACCTTCTCGTTAATGATATATAGTATTGTACTTGGTCGGGAAATTATGCGTCACATTATAGAATCAATGTTTATTGGTTTGAGGTTGTTTGTTGTCATTGAGGACTTGTCGTGCTGAAATGTAATTAACTATTGAGTGCCAATGTAGTTAATAAATAACTATGATCTTACCGTTCTACGCATTTTTCAAACAGATATGAAAAATGTCTAAGTATTTTAAATTTTGGTTTTCAAATTGATAGCATCTTGATTAAACACCTCTGTGGTGCTATTCCCGCGTACATACACTTACTTTAGACGGTCTGTATACTCAAAACGTGATTGTGTTAAGTATTTTAAATAAGTACTGTGCTCGCGGGAATAGCACTGCTGGTTGGAAATATATTTGTAGTGCTTTTAATTTTCAATATTTTTTGGTGGTTTACAAAAGATTTTATGGAATGTTTTATAAACGTAAAAATTAAAGTCCAATGTTGAGAAAAATATCAACAGTAATATCAAATAAAAACAACACTACTCGCTTGTGATCAATTGCGAGCTTCGGCTTGTCAAACAGAGTCAGTTACAATTGAAATTAAGATTCTTAGTGTTAACGCGTACATATTATATTTACAGCTAATGTTATTAATGTTACCTCATAAATGTTATGTAAATGAAAAAAAATACATTTTATCAGGAAGGGAAAGAAGAACCCAGGAGTGTGGCATCCCATGTGGTAAGCCCCATCGCAGCAGCAGCTTCAATTGCACATGACAAATTTCGACAATCATCCAGCATTGTAAAGTGTATATGTCCAGCTAATGAACCAGTGGAAAATAGTTCTGCAGTTGTGAATGCATTAAAAAAGTAAAAAGTAACTTATTATTAAACATATTTTTATTGTTCTAGCATAAGGGTATTTAGTTGATTGCAAATTATAGTCAGCGGTGGGCTGCCAATATCTTAACAAGGGGCTCGGTAAATCTCATACATTTTTTTTATCCATGTCCGCTCCCAATGGGGATTGTCGGACAACAGACAATAAAAAGCTAGGGTCTTTTTTATTGTGCAGCCAAAGTCAATGTTTTTTTATGAAAAAACTGAAGGGGCAACAAAATCTTGTTTCATAATAAAATTTAACCATCTACAGAAATTGCAGTTAGATATTTGATCTAAGACGAATGGTTTTCTTACCTTAACAAGGGGCTCGCTGGCCGTGCCAAAATTTAACAAGGGGCTCGCGCGAGCCACCCCCGAGCCCCCTCCAGCCCATCCCAGATTATAGTATATTTTATATCATACATTAATTGTCAGGTCCGAGGCACTGAGGTTAACGTCTTTGCTTTTCATGATGGAACTCAAGGGCTCGAGCCCCAGCATTTTTTTTTTAAATTGATATTTGTTTGAAGGCATTGATTTTTGGGAGATATAAAAATTCCTTCCAAAGCTTCCAATTAGTTAACCACTAATCCAGTCCTAACCAGTGGCGGCCGGTTAATGTTTCATTGAGTCAATGCACCCCTTGTATGAAATAAAATAAAAAAATGAAATAAAAAATGAGGAGGCGCGAAAATAGTTTTTTTTCGAAGAGAGGAGTAGTAACATATTGTTTAGAAACCACTGATTTAGATACTTCTACGAGGAAGCCATATGCTTTACATTAGAAGCAAGCATAGATTTCTCTTGTTTCATATCGACTGTGGAAAGGAAAAAAGACGTAACCCACACATATCAAATTAAAAAAAAAAAGAAGCTAAAAACGTGTTTTGATGATTTTGTGACATATGCAAATTATGAATTATATACAACCTTGAAGTGCACGGATACTTCTAAACTGGTGTTTAATTGACAAAACCTAATATTAATTAAAGAAATTGTCTCGAAAAAACCTTTATTTCAGTGTTTTTACTTGGTTTTAATTTTTTACAAGGTCATCTGTTTCAAACTTAAAAACTTAATTTAGATTATCGGCTATCAATATGAAGATACTTATTCGGCATTTTCAGATTCCATCCTGTTGATAGATTATGTGTCAAGTTGTATACATTGTGATTATCGAAAAAAGCTGTTTTGGAAAATTGAGGGTTAAGTCCTTTTTTCTTCCCACAGTCGATATGTTTTTTGTCATAATAAATGAAAGGTTATAAAATGTTTTTTTCTTCGGATAATTTAAATATAGATATTTTTCTAGAAAAACTGTTAATCACATGTGGGGTAAAACATCTCCAGTGTTTGTTGGTGATCAGATCAGAATGAAAGAAATTATTTTGAAAATGCTGGACAGTGATGTACCTCTCTGGCAAATGACTGCCTTTTTCAGCACCAACTGGCTTTGGAGCTATTTACCTTCAGCTGGCTTAATGCCACAGATGTGCGCATTTGCTCAGGTATTTTTAAAAAAAATTTAAATATACAGCATTGAATATAAATAATATTTTATATGGCACACCACACCGTATACAATTTTTTGTTGCACACAGTGTGTTTTGAAATGACTTTATAATTATACTAACGCTTAGCACGTATAATAATCATTACAATAACGAAATCCCGCAAGTTTTTCTTGTCACGAAATACTAGGCACCACATCCTTGGACTGGATTGAAATCGTCTCAAAATACAACTGAAATACGAGATGTATCCAATAGTGTGGAAGGGGATTTTCGTTACGCGTTTATTAGAGTTTAGATTAAGAATTATTAGTTACAGTGAATATTTTATTCCAAAGATGTCATGACAACAAAAAATAATTGTTTTGTTTTTTGTTTTTTAATATTTGTAATATTGATTAACTCTTGCGGCTCGGAGACTAGAAAAATACTTGTCAGCCGATGGGGATCTTTTTTGACCCCAGTGGTTTCCTCATTATTGGCCTTATTCTTAGGAATTTCAAAAAAAAAAATAGTCCAAGGGTTTAAAAATATCTCTTTGCATCATTCCTCATACATTTTTTTTATAAAAATCTGTGGTTTTTTTAATAAATAATCATATTTTAAGTTGCGCGTAAAAAAGACGTCATCCCAGCACACATATGAATTGACTACTGACGAGTGTTTTCAGCGTTCCAAGTTATCTTACGAACAATCGTTATCGCGGGCGCTAATCATCTGATAAGCGTTATCGCGTATTTATATAAACTACAAAAGGTCCAAAAAACTATGATATAAGAATACCTTAATTATAAACATTGTATCACCCATATTAAAATAGATATTTACGAAAATGTTGGTATTGGGGTCACATTTCTTGAGCTTAGAAACGGAAAAGTTAACCAAAACACAACTGATATATAAGTAGTAAATTTCACTCCCTATTCTCAGCTCATTTTTGAAAGACTTAATTTTGTCAAAATTAATTATTTTAAAGTTCAATTAATAACTTTTCCTCAACTAATAATCAATTGGTCAATTTTTACACGAAAAACGGCGCATTTGTTTTAGTTTTAAAATCAGTTTTCAGTATGTTATTAATTTAATTGCTTGTACACTATTTTGATGAATATATCATAGCATTTTGATTGACTCGGCGGTTACTTAATGGAAGTTCATTTTTAACATAAAATTGTGTACTTGTTACTAATATTACAAGACATGGCTATTTGTTATATATAAAAATTCACTCCCACCATTTCAATCCTTCAATTACTGGGCGTAGCGAGAACGATTAGTAAGCCACTAGTCCTTTCCCAGCCTTACCCTTCTATCTCTACTAATCTCGTTGAAAAAAAGAGAGGTTGAGCGACTGAGTAACAAAAATTTCTTGTAGAAAATGTTATGTTGAAATACCTTCACTAAGAGGCCAAATGCTTCACATTGGGAGCGGTCAATCTTTCGTATCTTGAATTCTGTTGATTTTTTTTTCAATTGTGTTTGTTTTTTACCACAGATGATAAATGCCACCGTTGCATGGGAGCTATCGAAAAATGCCGTCATATTGGCAGACGCTATTGACCAGGTGGCTTTGACCCTTGCAAACAGTGCCGTTTTTGCTGGGAATAATATTATAAAGGCCGCTGGGTGCACTCCGCCTGAAGCAATGGTAAGCATACATGCATTGAAATATTTTCTCCAAAAAAAAATTTACATGTCCTAAAGAAAATGTGATGTAAAATAGTGTATATTTACAGTTGTACACCAATCAACACGATATATAGCTTTCGTGATAGTCGGAAACGTTTTAATTTGGGGCTACGTTTTTGTAAAAATGTAACAATTTTGTGACAGATGGTTTCAAAATCATAACCTTCGTAATATGCATGTGTTATTCTGTTTTTTGTATCAAAATTCACCTTGCGACATTGCCAGGGTTACTCAACTTGACAACTTATGTTAATAAAGTCAGATATTGTGTAATTTTAATAGTTATTCGCTTCAGCCAATAGGATAAATGGGATCTGAGTCGTAAACATTTGAAACATAGAAGTTATTAATTAAAAAAAGGATTTCAAAGTTATTGAATGAATAATTGATTAATAGTAATTAATGTCACTATTATCGTATATATTTGATTCCGAAGTGACTGGTTTGTTGCGTATAACTTCTTCACTTGTGTGAATATAAGAAGACATATTCTCTTTTTCTAAATTGCTATTGAGGTCAACGTGCGACCTCGACACGTGAAAGTAGAAGATTTCATTCATAAATAAATTCATATACAAATTTAAAACATGTATTATTATATTTGTTTATATACGTGTAAATAGAGTTTGGGCATGTTGATCGAATATTTTTGCCCGATGTGTTGATGGAACACGTGCTAGGCTAAAGGTATGCTGAGGCGCAGGTGATGCAGCGCAGTGCAACTCAGGGCAGCACACATTTTGTAATATACTTGGAAGCATAGAGGTGCGTGCGTTGCATACATGCGTCTGCCCTGTGTTGCGGTCCGTTGCCATTGCCGCACAGATTACTGCTTCATTCGTACAAGCTTGGACTTGTTTATATTAGTCAATGGACGTATTGTTTTAATTGCGGCGTTGAAATGACAGTTAAACTGATTGAATTTGTGCGAACTAATCTTTGATTATACGATACTACTAATGTAGACTACTCTTAAAAGACATTCAAAGAGTAATTATTGTGGATCAACGCGTTATTCATATATTACTTGCTCGACCAGTGGTTGACAGAGCTGAAATAGTTGTTTTTTATTGTGCAGTGTTAGGTTTCGTATTGTAGATGTTTGACGTTTTATTTACATTTTTAGATGAACATTGAATGTCATTTTGTAATGAAATCTACATTTTCAAATTATGTCATTCTTAAATGAAACTTGTGTGACGCAGCTGTCACAAGCATACGCTGATCGCATATGTCTGCTTCGCCTGCCTGCATCTGCCAATTCTGTGTTGCGCTACGTTGTCTGCATCTTGGTATACGTTTAGCTTTAGTCCAGAGATTACTGTATGTGCAAAGTTTTTCAAAAAAATAAAAACAGTTTATACGTTTTTATGTTAAAATTAATTAGTAAATATGTTTTTGTCAACTTTTTATGTAAGAAAATAAATAATTTACATTTAATCTTTCTTTGTAGTTTCGAGATACGCAGTGCTTTCAAAAAGGATTTTCATATCAAATCGATGAATTATGGAAGAGCAGTGGTTTCATGATGCCATGCGCATATGAAAGAATAACAAAACATTTATACCATAGTAATTTATACACTGATAGATTGATGGCGTTGATGGCAACTATAAGTGTATCACAACCCTTTTCTGAAGTTGCCGATAGTATCGATGAAAGTCTGATGTATGAGGTGAGGATTAAAGAAATCTATGATTCTAGCAATATCACCATACCCGCAACGAACAAAGCAGCGAAAACAAATATGTATTTGTAATTGATTTCTATAAAAGTCCATAATAATTTCTATTAATCCAAAACAATTCATTTTGTATCGATAATTATTTTTTAAAGTTTTATTGATTACATGTTACTCTTTCTCTGCCTGAAATTGTACTAAATCAGTAAATATCAATCATTTGTTAACAAAATACTAGTTATGTTTTGTTGTGTATAAAAATAAATATTCAATTAGTTGATGTATTGCTTAAATGTTATTAGAAGTTAGAAAAATAATACACTCGAACTTGTTTATTACGAGGAAGATGGGACCGACTGAATTTACTTGTTATAAGCATTACATAACATTACACGCAATTCAAACAAAAAAACACAATTACAATTTATTTACACACCCGTTGCACGTATATTACATTTTTCTGTCAATTCACTTTTCTTATAATATTAAAAATTTATGCTTGTTTCATTGTTTTCACTCTCATCGTTCTTAAATTTTACTTACTCAACCCATTAAAAGACTTTTGGCTAGTCTCAGTGCTCTGTGCAAAAAAATCGATCTAGCTCGTCCAATATATGATGAGCTCTGGAGATTGCCGTTACTGGTTTGGATTTTCGATGATATTTTTGCTCAGTATGCCAGAGAAGTAACTAGAAAGTGAATAACTGTATTGAGAAAACTATAAACTAAAATGTCAACGAATATTTCCCTCGTTACATCTGATATATCCCTATTTCCGTGATCGTTATAACCTAGTTCGACTGTAATTATTTAAAAAAATACTTTTAAGACTGAAAAATACTTGAATATGAGTCTCGTTCTGTTTGCTCATTATGCATAGTATGAAATCATATATTATTCGTTTATGTTTTTTTAGACAATGCAGTTTCAAAACATAATGCCGATTCCCGCGTGCTGCTGCAAAGGTCTGATCGTCAAAATCAAGGAAATCAGTCATTTATTTAGCTTAGAGACCACTAAAGCTGCTGCCATTGTAAAATCAAAATACAGCAAACATTGGGATAGAAAAAAGAATTTACAGATATAATGAATAAATATTTACCTACACAAAAGTTAAAAATATACTTATTATTGGTGCCTTCTTAACATACCTGAGCTGATTTAAACTCCATACTGTATTCTCCTCAGACTCCCACTATTATTTATACAGCATTGTTTTTTTGTTAGCTTTAACAGTTCTTTTGACTATACTTGGTAAATGTTTCAGTCACGTAATATATGTTGCCATTTTCTCATTTTTTACATGTCCACGCCGTGGGTAAAATTTATATAATGATTCCATAGCTTAAAAAAGATGACATAAACCTGGGCTTAGTAATGTCAATACTGTTTTTAATTTATTTCACTAAAAACAACTGAACTTGTATCTAATGACGATTAAAATATCTTTTTTTCCTCAATGTTTCCCTGTCTCCCGCCAATTACTTTGCCTCTTCCTATGACATGCCAACACCCTTACGCCCTCCCTAAAGATAGGTGATCCAGGATGTCGGATCTTACCGTTCAGAAGATCAGAAAAGGCGTCTGCTGCGGTGTTTGTTTTAAGTATGCAGAGTGATTAATCCTGCGCTTCCGATATCTGAGCCACAATAGCTTTAAAAATCGCCTCAGCTCTGGTTTTTCTGTCGAGGATTTCTATCACTTAGCCAATGAACCAGCTTTGATTCGTCGAACATTTGGCTTGTGACCCATGCTATTGGCTACAACTTCGTTGCCTGGTTTGTGCCGCGAGGAGGCCCGCATATGAGACTTTTTGATGTGTGGTGGGTAGCATTTCCTAACATTTAAGTGTAGCCACATCAGTTGGCATTGATATGCCCACATGGATCCCTCGCCATTGACCACCAGGAATTATCATCTTCGCAATAATTATTAATACAGATTGCTTTCTCAAAATACATATGACATAATTCCGAATACTTAGACTTGGGAGTCGGAGCTTTGCAATTTACATATTATATTTTAATACAAACATAAAAATCAAATGTTTATTCCAGGGGTGGGGGTTTTTTTTTTGTCTTAAAGCCGCATTCATTTTTCTGATTCAACATAAGGCCGCAGTAAATATTGATGAGGGAATCTTTGGCCAGAAACAAATTCATGCCAATTTTTAAAGTCCAGAAATTTGCGGATTTCCCAAATTTCCAAAAGAATAAGACATCCAAAATCACAAGAATTTACGGATTTGCCAAGAAAAGCTCTTCCAAAAATTTTCGAATCCAAAATCTCAGGAATTTACAAATTAACAAACATTTGCAGATTTGGCCAATCAGGTCAAAATGCCGCACCAGAGTAAGCAAAAAGCCGCAGGTTCTCCACGACTGGCTTAGTCCAAACCTTGTATGTCGACTGTGGAAAGGAAAAAGGACGTAACCCACACATATCAAATTTTACAGGAGGCGCTAAAAACGTGTTTTGATGATTTTGTGACATATGCAAATTATGAATTATACAAAACTTTAAAGTGCACGGATGCTTCTAAACTGGTGTTTAATTGACATAACCTAATAATAATTAAAGAAATTGTCTGGGAAAAACCTTTATTTCAATCTTTTTTCTTGGTTTTAATTTTTTACAGGGTCATCTTTTTCAAACTTAAAAGCTAAATTTAGATACTTATTTGGCATTTTCAGCTTCCATCCTTTTGATAGAATGTGTGTCAAGTTGTATACATTGTGATTATCGAAAAAAATCTGTTTTGGAAAATTGAGGGTTACGTCCTTTTTCCTTTCCATAGTCGGTGTAACTAAGTTACTTTTTGTTTTTACTAAAATAGTAAGGGACATCTAACGGCGAATATTTTACTTTTTATCTATTACATTCTTAGAGCATACTATTTTAATGCAAACCAAAAAGTTTTCGTAGATTCCCAGAGATGGTGTTAAGCATTGCAACGGTTTTTTTTAAATATAGCAAAATATTTTTTGAAATATAGAAAAAACTCGTAAAATACTATGTACCTATATAATTTGAAACATACCTACATACATTGTTTTTATAATGAGAAGGTACTTACGTTCATAATAACCACCTGATTCTATTATTTTATGACACTTTATTATTTATCTGACACGCATACCAATATTATATTTTTTGCAATACTAATACGAAAAAAATTATAAAACAGAGGGGTCTCTTATCTTCTTTTTCAATAAGTCAAGAATATGTAAAAAATCAAATCAGTTTGCTTACAAGTTATTGACGCTAAAATATTTCTTCACGATTTTGTACAATATTTTTCATAAAGTTAGTTACTATTTTCTAAATATTTGGACAACCATAGATATATCAGCCAATGGAAGGAAACTATTAAACAATACTTAAAGATGGATTAAATCTGGCAGAAAGTTTATATTGACATATTATCATTAACTTTGTAAACATACAAGTAAACAATATTTATTATAAAATAAAATAAAACAAAAATCAATTTCAACAGTGTTTCTATTTATTGTGATTAAAAGTTTTATTTATTTACATTATTTTGTTTCTTTGATAACATTTCGATTTACCTAAGTACATATTAATATATAAATAAGATAATTTAATTTCCTTATCCTATCAATACAACATATAACTTTGTGCTTCGACCACTAATATTTGCTAACAACGTTTTTAAAAAGTTAATATAATTAATAAAAAAATCTATTTCTCAATCACAGTTTTCAAGTTTACAGAAAATAATTATCTTTGATTTCACTTGAGCGGATAAAAATAATTGTTCAGCTGCTTAAAAAATAATACAATGTATTTTTTTTTTTTTTTTTCAAAAAAAATATATTAAAAAATAACCTGTGATATATATACAATATAATTGATTTCATTTTATGTATTGCAAACAAGTTATCGTAATCGAAAAATGCATCGACATGTTTGCAATAGAAAGATTAATAAATATAATAACATCAGAAGGAATAAATTTATAAACTAGACTATTTGCGAATCTTTTTCAAATAGTATTGGTACAAATTAAGTGTGTTTATTTTGAGCATAATACAATAATTATAATAACTTAGATTGATCTATTTCTTACTAGTAAAAGCGATAAGAAGTAACAATTTTTGTTTAACAGACGGACTATAAAAAAAGCATGATTCAATTACAGCAAAAATGATTGCAAGCAAAGCGAAATGAAATAGTATTATTTTATTGCACAGAAGAGTGGAACCAAAAATTATTTCCGTTTTCTTATATGTATTTTAAAACATTTAACCTATTCTTTACTAAAAATAAGACGTCTTAGTTTGATATACAAATATATTTCCAATTTACTTAAGGAAGATCTCGTTAAATTCTGAAACAGTGGTAAAAGATATGAACAAAATATCATTACGTATAGTTAAAATATTATATCTCTTTGACTTTTTGCAAACTCAGCTGTATTTGGTAGATAATTGAAGTAAGATTTCGTTTTTACGGTGACCTATATTCAATTATCACAATGGCCTACTACATACGTTCGTAAATTATTTCATACACATACCATGCCGGAATTATGAATTAACCCTCCAGAGACGAGAGATAAATAATAAAAAATATTTTTTAAGCCATATTGAAGTCACGGATAACTTTTATTCCTATCCAAAATTTAAAAAAAAAAAACGCCAAGTCGTTGTATAGAAACCCCGCATGACTATATGGTCATGCTCATCCTTTTATTACCGTGTAATATTGAGTACGGACAGTAGTAAGGACTAATGTGACCGTATGGGCTCGCAAACATTCGGGGTTGAAATATAGCTAAACGTGATTTTTTTTTAAATATTTACAATTTGACCTCTTTAGATCAACATAATTTCAATACAAATATATAAGCAAAATAACTGTAAATAATTTGATGTTTTTATAAAAAAATAACGTAACAGTTTCGAAAAGTAAATTTAAAAAAAACGAAAATACAAAAAATCACATGTGCTTTTGGAGGCCGTTTCTGTCCCCACGGCTGATGACTAACTCTAGTCTGTACCCTTATTAACCAAATATGAGCGAAAGCAACGATATTCAGGTAGAAAAAGGATGAATAGTGGGATCAATAGACAACGTTGTTTACTGTGACCATATGGTGACGCTCGTCCTTGGAGGGTTAAATTTATTGCTAGCACATACCTTATCTAGTGAACGTGATATCAGTTTCGCTGGAACTTTGTGAACTCTCCCTTATAACCTCTAACTCCCTTATTGTCAACGATGGAGTTTTAAAAAATGTCTTGTGCCCCGACCCCTCGCACTCGGAATCGTCTTCCGTGCTGGAGTCCAAGCACTTAGCACCATCGGACTTGGATTCGTACATTGGTCCACAGTATCCGGAACATTCCCCGGGATGCCCGTTGTCTAAATTATTGCAAGCCGTGTCGTGGACATTGCATACGTCCATGGCCATCTTCTGGTCATGGTTCAAGCTAAGTATTCTATCAAAGTTCTGCTCCAGTATTCCTATTTCGCTATCGTACGTTTCGAGCGCTTCACCCCTGTCCATCATGTCTTCGATCCTCCACTGGAACTGTTTATCGTAAGTTTTCGCACTCGGGTGCCTCTCCAGGGAATTGGTTTTGTAATACGCAACTTTTTTCTCCCAGTCTCATGAGTCATTGAAATGACCGTTGCATTTGCTAAAACTTATCTCGTCCAAACTGAGATTGGATCTTGCTTCACCGAATCTTAAATCAGAGTGGTTCTCGAATAATCTCATATCGGAAGATTTTAATCTACAATCGACAGGATTTCCGTATACGTCAATTCTGAAATCAGATCCCGTGTTGAAGTGCCTGTAATCTGGATGGTGATGGAAGTTCTCGAATTGTCTCGGGTGGTGATTGTATTCATGTATCGATTTAATCGAGTCTGAGTTGTAGTTTTTGATTGATCCGTTGCACTTGAGTGAATGATCTCGTTTGGGTCCATGATAAACTTTTTGCAGAGCGTGTAAACTTGTAGAGGAAACAGTTCTCTCGAGGATCTCTCCCCAATATTTTTCGGATAAGCCTTCCAAGTCGGGTTTGTGTGGTGGAGCTGGTGGTTCTGAAGACAAAGAGCTGCAGCAACCTGAAGATTTTTCTATAGGAGGTGCCGGCTCACGCCTACAGCAAAACTGAAAAAATCATTCAAATAGTTGTAATTGTATTATAAATGCATTATTGTTTCAAATAAATACTCGAACACTAATTAATTCAGAAAAGCTTATTTGAAAAAAAATAAGATCCAATTCATCAGTAAACATACAGTTAAGCCTTCGTTACCAAGCAATAACAGCTGTTCTTGACAATCGAAAGGCTAGGCAGTTTAGACAAAGTTTTTTCACTATACTATGCATCTATTATATGTCACTGGAGGTAACTTTGTTGAATTGAAACTAAAAAATATTCGGCAGATTACTAGTGCACTGTTAATCTTTGTTCATAATACAAGGAGTTTGAGATCAAAAGTGATCAGATTAACGTTTTCCTGAACAAAGAAAACACAATATTTTTATAAAAACTTAGACTTTTCATTACACGATTATATTGATTTACCTTTGATTGCCTGGAAACTAAAATGTTTTTACCTACGTTAAAAATAAATTCTGTTCTCAATTATTATAGCGATATCTCATTTTTTATCAAAACTGGATTTGGGCGTGTTTGATCACAATCTCTTCATATAATGTATTCTAATAAATTAAAAAAAAACGATTATTCTCAGTGCACACTTCTTATCTTTGAATTCAATCTCAGTAAATTTTAAGACAACAAATTACTATTGCAATTTATTTTTTACTGAAAATAAGATAGTAACAATCAGGCAGATCTGTAATATAAAGTTTTGTCAATCATCAATAATTTCGTGTAATAATTATTTATCTATTCGCATTATAAACTAAATCAGTAAATTACCCCAAATGGGGTAAGAATGAGATTTTTGGGGGTAATAAATTTACATTGATTGTCTCCTTTTCAAAATGAAGGGGTAGTATCGACTTAGGCAAAAATATTTTGGGGTTATGGTTAAAAAAGTTCCCCGACCGCTGAAATAAATAGAAGTATAAAAAAATGATTTAAAGTTATCTTTTAAAGCTACGTTAAAATGTATTTTTTTAATATCAAATTTAACAAAGGTATGGTAGAAGAATTTGTGTACTTTGTAATCCAGCAACATTTGTGTACGTACAATAAATAGAAAACACGTTGACAAGTCAATTCACTAAAGATAATGGAAACCTAATAATGTTACAACAAAAAATATGACCGAAAATTTAATACATTATCTAGTTAAACGTGACTTTATTGATTTTGACAATGGTTTCAAAACACAGAGAAACTCTAAAATATCAAATATATAAAGTTGTGAATTGAAAATCAATTTACCCAGTTTCCACAACTGGCGCCTATTTTCACAGTGAGTATAGATATTATGTAGCTTGCATACAAATTTTATCTACTCGAGGAATTGGAGAACGATTTAAAATATGTTTCAATAGAGTAACTCAATTGGAAGTTTATACAAAGAATATCATTAAAATAAAGTACGAAGGCGAACCAATATTCTTTATAATTGAAAAAAAAACATTAAGACTATTTTTTTAGGAATCTTTAAGAGCATAATAATTGAGCGTCCTTTAAAAATCTACCCAACTTCACAAACCAAATTGTTAGTAAAGCGCAAAAACTGCTATGGGCTTATTTAATAAAAAAATATAATAATCTGAAATTTTTCAATACAAACACAAATAAAAACTCTATACTTGACAGGAATTTGATGTGAAAGCAATATTTTTAAAGTTATTCATTGTTTTAAAATGTACTTAGATAGGTTATGCAAGTCAACATTGGATTTGAGAAGATTTTGGAAGTCGATCATGCGGATTTAGCTTTTTTGAAGACAGATGAAGTGGTTCGAAATAAAATTTATACCAGAGGTGAATGTAATAATGAAATATTATTATTTTATTTTTTAATGCCATTTCTTTCTATGGCCATAAGCGGACGAAAATAAATAATTTATTAATCTTGGATGACTTTTTGATTATATGTCAGATGTGTTGAACATTTTAATTTTGTGCTATTTTAGAATAACTTATAATGTAATTGGTAATTTCATTTCAATGGAAATTTTTGTTTACAACTTTTTATTTTTGTATAAATAGCATTGTTAAATTATATTTTTTATCAGTTGAGAATCTTCGCAATGAGCGAAACCGGTCCTGACCTATTAAATAAACTGGAATGAAGTACAAAGGGTAATTGTGTTTTTATTAAGATTATTAATAATGTACATATTTAAATAGAAAACAGTTGGGCATCGAAAATTGAAAAAAAAAATTGTCGTTAGGTAGGTTTTGAAAGTAAGCTCCTCAATTATAGCTTTTTTAACATTGCGTTATAATCGAATCTAATGACTTGTATACTCGTGTGTTATTATGTTTTATAAAAATATTTGTTCTTTAAAATAATTGCACACTTACACATCTTGTAATTAACTATTACGTAATATACAATCGTCAGATTGTTTTTATGAAAACAAACAATCGAGAAAATTCCGGCCTTAGGTTAGTGAAAATCAAACGGTCTACGATAATCGGTTATTTAGCATAATGTCACGCGAAGTATAAATTAATATTATTATATATTTAACGAGAAAAACACTTTGGAAAATTCACTGATATCTGTATGTTTCCAATGATAATTTATTACATCATTTTGATAATCAAATTCATACATCTAGTCAGCCGCTGTCAAAGATTTCAAAGATATTTTACCAGTAAAATCATATAACTGTTCTTAATATCAATTTGTTATCATGTGGAACTTCATTTTTTTTTTGTAAACTAAGCCATTCAAAATAAAGTATCTATTACCCCTGAAAAAAACAGTTCTGAGCTGATCCTTCGGAAATTGTTATTGAGAAGCCAGTAGAGAAACGGATTCCAGAAGCTGTTGCTGAGTGCCAACCACGTCACCAAGAAGTCCAGCATCGGTGGAACCTGGAAAGTAATAATTAAGCAATTAAATTTCAACAACGATAATCCTCCACAGCTAATATATAAATATATTTTTAGATTTTATTTACGTTTGCTTAGTAAATGCATTGTTAAGACTTCGTGAAGTAAATATGAACTATTGTATACATTACAATATGTCAGACCCGTGGCGCACCGGTCAACGTTGTTGGCTTCCGTGATTGATTCGAGTCCAAGTTCGGACAGCTTTTGAGATTGATTTTGCATTGGATTTAAGAACTTCCATTTGAAGGTATGAATGTATGTAATGTCTTGAATTCCCCCCTCCCACCCATTCTATCATAAAAAACAAAACAATAAACTAACCACAAAAAATAAAGAAAAAATAAATTGAACAACTGAGTAACAAGCAATTATCGTAAAAGGAGACCATACACTTCACATAGGGAGTGGATGTGAATTAATATCACATTATAGTTATATTAATGATAGTTTATGTAAAAAAAAAATCTTTGTGACAGTGGATAAAATATTTTTTTGAAAAACACTACAAATAAATTTGATAAATCAAAGAAAGCAGTTATTTTTCTCTCTTTCTCTCTCTATTGATTTATATAATGTCAATATGAATTTAAAACTGATTAAAGAAACGACAAAATATTCCGGTTTGTCTAAGTTTTATCAAGTTCTTATCACTAGTAAGTAGTTGATGCTTTTGGGTAATATTTTATGAAACGTAAAATGAGCTGCTAATTACCTAATTTCCCGCTCAGCTCATAGCCGGGCATAAGCCCGCTGTTTAAAACGCATTTACCTTACATCCAGTGCAGGCCGCTACTACTTCCTGTATCGTGGCCGGAGTCACCACTACGATGAAACCCAGTGACATGGCCGCCATCGTCCGAGATGCATTAGTGCTCAGAATTTTCTCTTGACTTTCCAGCTGTGAAGTAAACGAGCATAAGTAGAGCGCGAGAGAAACCAATTTGTAAAAGCATCACTTTATTTTACAGCCAAGCAATATATGTAAGTACACGCGGTTCCTAAAGTAAGTGGCGCCTATACCAGGAACGGCTAAATAGTGTATTTTAGCATCAAGATAATACAATTCTTTATAAACTTCAAAATATATTAGATAGAGATCTTAGATCTTAGAGATATTAGATCACATAGATCTTCAAATATAGACACCGTGCTATGATTTCTTAAGATCATGCGACATGAATTAGCAATACACATTGCAATAGTGTTATATCTGTAAACAAAAATATGCAATCTATCAAAACACTAAATTAAAACTTGATTGTTCCTAAAAGTCAAAGATTTTTTTACTATTTGGCTCACTTCACCTCTAAAGGGCCCAATTATGTTATAATAGATTATAAAATACACTGAAAAAGGCTCTGATATGATTGATTAAATTTTATCTGAAACGTGATCAAAAATAAAATATAAATTGTATATTCGTGATACGAAACAGAAAATAGAAATATATTAATGTGCGTTGTTCCAATAGAGAGCGAAATAATGTAAAAATAATTTGATCAGTTTGATAAAATGTGCCGATATTAATTTAGGGTGTCGCTGCGTAACGTTAGTTGAGAATCACTGCAAAAGACGACCAGTTATCTACGCGTGCGAGATTTCACATAAAGCTCATCGTTGCCTGTGATTTTTTAAGTAGAAGTTTTTATAAATATAAACGTATCTAACATAAAAACGATGTTAAGATAAAGGGCAGTAATATAATTCTTTCACTTGAGAAAAACACAGTTTTGCTAAATATGTTAATATTTTTACAAACATTTTTTGTCCAGAAAGTATATTGTGGATTAATTTTAATAAAGTCAGTTAAGATGAGTTTTGGGAAAAAAGTACATATCAACCCGTAATCGGCAAAAGAGTGTAAGCGACACAATTTGGTAAATTGCGTTTTTTTATGCCAACATTTGTTCATATTGCCTAGGTCGTCAGTGACAAAAATATTAGAGCGTTATATCACACGCCTGACCTATTTTAGGAACTGTGCATTTAAGCGTTTTGACTTGTTATCAATTTATACGTCGAGTAAAAATAATGTAATCCATGTTATTTGATAGTGCAAGTGATAATTGCAATTGGTGTCAATTTCGATTGATGAAGTTGGAATCATGGGTGTGGAATCAGGTAAAAAAGACAGTGGCAACACTGTGGACTCTTGCGGCTTGAATAAAAATCATCAAATACTATATAAAGGATCTTCTGACTCCGAAAGAAACACTCGACTTCACAGCCCTGAATGAATTACTTGGTACATTTTTAATAGTGTAAAACGTACAACATCGTAACGAATTTAGTTTTCCGTGAGTAAGCTAGCTATTAACTTGCTCATTTTATTTCAGGTATGTATTGATATTGCTTTTCTGTGAAAATGTTATTTATATTTAACCATTGTTTTATTTTAAAACCTAAACATTTTACAGAGACAATAGATATGTGGGACAGCGTATAAAGTAATTTTATATAGGCATCTTGTTGTATTTTACAACGTTTTGAGACACTCACTCCAAGAGATAAATGTTCTCGTACGTACAATAAAATGTAATTGTGTTGACCAAAGTATAATAAATATTTTTGTGTCATTTAAACAAAATGTGCACTTTTGTTTTAACGTCTTCAACAATGTTCTATTCGAATAAACGACATATTTATTATGTTTAGAATATTACTATCTGTTTATTTTTGGCAAAATAAATATTTCCATGTTATATTATGCCCACAGTATTTATTGATATCTTTCGAGAGTCGTAATTTTCGTGTGTCGTTTTCACAGACACAACTTTTCGAAATAAAACACTGAAACGGCCTTGTATCAATTTAATATTTGCCAACATTCTACGCAAAATTCTGACACTTATATAACACAATATTTACGAAGATATGCGAAATGTCTGTACATTTTGTTAACAAATTCACTTCGTATTTTCTTATTTATTCTATGTTTTCATTTATAATCTAAAATGTTGTTTTTTAGCGACATGTCGACTTTTTCTTTTGTTCGGAAAATGACCATTCTACCAAAAACCAATAACAAGCATAACCTCATGAAGACGTAACTATTTTATATATCGTTTTCATTTACCAAAATAGGTTGATAATTAGAAAAACGAATTAGTATTATTCAATTGGTTTTAATTATATTTTGTGATCATACTTGGAAAATATAAAAAATTATCATTAATAATGTATTGTAAATTTTGTTCTGCGTAAAGAATTGATATTGCAAATGTTGTTTTTAGTTTCCTGTTATCTGTTGACAAATATATTTTGTTTCATTTGTATCTGGCAAGTGATTTATATATTATCTGGAGACTAACACGATATTATCTGGAGACTTTAAAAAACATTCTTGTCTAACCTAATCATCTATCACCTATCCTGACCAAACGTAAGATATATAGGTTAAATAATGGAGGCCGGATTTTTTTTGTTGTGCCCAAAACTAACTCAAACACTGTTGTAAATAGTAATTGAGTTTAGTAAAGTTAGGTTAGTTTAAGTGAGGTAAGGTTAAGTTGAATCCTATAATCGTTTTTTAATTAATAATATAAACAAATGAAGACAGTAATTTTGACCCACGATATCAGGATACCGCTTCGTATCAAGTATCAATCATCAAAGGTCGAATTAACTACATTAATTATTTTACGTAAATAATTAACGCATTTTTAGCTTTAGAAATAATGGAAAAAATATTAATGACGCCGTAATTGTCAATTTTTGTAAAAACTATAAATAAAATTACGTTTTGAAAACGATGGCTACATTGACCATTTAATACTAGAGATACATTCGTATTCCTTTGAAAGTTCTTTCCTATAATATTAAAAGCTGTATGCGCTGATATTGCAAAGAGGAAAAGAATAAAATCCATTTGCAGTCTCAAAAGATTTCTTCGCGTGTAAATAATTTCACTGTAAGGAATCAGTCGATTTGAATCGCACTTTTATGGCTTTCACGATAATAATTATTTTAATCGCGTTTCTTTAGGCAGAGCTTTTTAACAATGAAAGCTGGTTCAATTAATTTACGCTTTGTAATGAGTAATTCCATTTCAAATATCGTCATTTTTTTATCAATGAATTGAAACTCAATTAAGAAATTATTCAGAGTGATGTGAAACGTATTCAAAGCGATTTCCATTATTATACTAATCCCAAAACCTTCTGGAAAACGAAAACTTATTCAAAAGATAATTACTTTACACATCACGTAGGCTTGAAAATTGTCTTAAATTGCGGATATAATACATGACTGTTTCCAATAAAAAAACGAAACGTTGAATTGTACTTTTTGAATGCAGTATATTTTTATTTTTGGTGCGTTTCACTCGATGAAAAAGCGTTTTTTTATCAAGCTATATTTCAGGTGTTAAAAATAATGCTTAAAATTTTTTAAAGTGTCAAAACTTAAAAATTAAATTATAATTATATGTTATATGAATTACCAATGTTATGTCAAACCTGTCGAATTTAATAACAATGGAATCAAATGAAGGCAACATTTTATTTTAAAACATATTATAACACAAATAACTCATTTGATTTTGGATTCCTGAATTGCTGCTTATGTTGTCT
The DNA here is from genome assembly GCA_030503985.1 of Himalopsyche tibetana. Classification (NCBI taxonomy): domain Eukaryota; kingdom Metazoa; phylum Arthropoda; class Insecta; order Trichoptera; family Rhyacophilidae; genus Himalopsyche; species Himalopsyche tibetana. Next base: position 10,683,591 of record JAPJYX010000024.1, read on the forward strand.
TTCGGGCTTTTATTTTTCTAACAATCATGAACAATTGTTGTCGATATAAAATACATATATTTTTTAAATTTATCTAACTGTGACGTAAAGCAAACCACAATAGACAATCAAGTGCTCATGAAAATAATTGAGTTATTGTTGACAGGTGGCAGTGGCGTGTGGTAGTTTTTAGTTTTTGCATAAGCGCATACACGCTGATTGATGCAGACAATTTATAATGAACTAAAAAAAGGCTAAAACTTTGTTGTTATTTAAAAATATAAAATATGTTTTTTAGATTTTTAAAAATTTACGCTGATCGGTTTTAAAACATGAATTTAATTATATATCATACAAAAATATCTTATTGGTATTAAATATAAAATAAATAAATGATTAACATAAAACCCCTTTTAATATTTCAGTTACTAATAATTTATAAATAGTTGTGCATATTTATGTAACAGTATTATTTTTTGTTTCCTCGTGGGTAAAAGAAAAAGTTTTTTTTTAATAAAAAGTATACGACTGACAAAATGTACGTTCAAATCATCATAACTAATTCGATTCAGTGCAAAATAAGTGTAGAGGTCCACGTAGACGTAGATGGTCTACGGCGCCGTAACTCGATTTCCACTTCCTGTTTCGACGAAGCGCTGCGACTTTCTACGGTCGTAGACGAAACTAAATCAACCGTAAAACCATTAAATTACAACTGTACGAATCATTAGTAGAAAAAATAGCCCTCTACCTAAAGGCATGTATCTCTACGACGATGAAATATGAATATAATAAATTAGGACTAGTAATAAATTTAAAATGATAAAAAGCGTTTAAACATCGCTATAATTCTAAACTCTTAATTTATTTCTCTGCTTTGGCAATGTTGATTTTGATCAACAATTGAATCTATAGCCTTAAATTTATTCGATGGTACAAATCAAATGTAGCAAACTGTCATAATAAACAATACATTTAATTCAAACAGATAAAAAAACTCTCTTTGATAGATTCGGCTGTAGCTTTGTGGAAGTTCATTTTTAATTTTAAATTAAATTTGACAACTTTGTTATTTCACTTTTTGATAAGCACCTTCAAACTATTGCATTGTTTATAAATTACAAAGTAAAGTCGGGGTTTGTTCTCTGATGGTGTTTTTCAAAGAGGCAAATCATGTGTCACAATTTGTAGCACACATAGTGGAAATGAACATGGTAAAAATAAGTCCTGCCTTAAAACTATTCATTCTATTCTTACTCTATTCGAAAGATAATAGGTTGAACAGCTGATTAAGAAACAGTTCCCGCAGAAAAACTTTGGTACCTCCATTAGACGCCATATGATCCAAATCGAGAAGGAACATGAATTACAAATAAATTTGAAACGCTGAGAAAATGGTTAAATAGTTTTATTAACTGTTTATGTTTAAAAATACAATGGTTTAAAGTTTTAAATATAATTTTATTAAAATGAATGTAAAGTTGTGTTTTATTTTGTATTATTTGAACTTATATGAAAAATTATCGATACTAAACTTCGTTTAACTATTTTATTGCTCTCTTTATATTATTTGATAACCAGAACAAGTACCGACGGAATAATACATATTATATTATAATCAAAATTGATGATCTAAGCTTAGACAGTGTGCTTAGTATTATATGATTTCATGATGAAAGCGAGTTGTAGAATAATTAAATCAATTTCCTGGGTCAATCACCCCAGCATCAAAGCTTGCTAAGTGATTTCCATTTCACCCAATTAAATACGAACATTGAATGGAAGTTATTTTCGACGCCGAAAAATTGTATAATAATTATACTATTGATTTAAAATTCTGATTGATAAAGTATGTTTACAATATGGTGTAATTGGATAAATTCACTGTGGCATTAAACATCTTTTTCCTGCTACATCGCAACTGCTGCTATCATTTTCTACGCATAAAAAAATAAGACAACATAATGAATAAATAGTCATGCTAAATATCGTTTTTGTCAAAAATTGTTTACATTTATGGGTTACTGCGAACAATATCCTGAATATTTTTATGCGACGATATGATTGCTTTCACTGCAAAACATTGATTTACATTTACATTTTAGATTGAAAACAGAAAGAACCATGCAAACCAAAAGAAACATGATAGCTTATTCAAAATTGTCATCGAAAAACATCTTTGACTATTAACTGTATTTTTTTGGGAAATCTCTCAAAAGTTTCAAGGGCGATGTAAGCAATAATCACAACGCAAAGATCACTTACTTTCACTATTAGCCGAGAACAATATTGCTCGACGACCCCGATAAAATATTGAATTGATTTTTTTTTTTAAAATAATACGTAACATCTTTCTGTATGTAACATGAGTATAGCATTTGGAGAGTTATGATATGCATATGATGTCAACGTGAACTAACTTAACTGTAAACTGTTCGCTTCCTAAGCCATCATGCCTTTGGCAACGATGAAAAACGAATAAAAATAACCAATAACCCGTGAGATTGGACACGGAGACACGAAAGCCAGCAACGCTTACCGCTGCACCATAGGACCCGACAACTATTGATATAATTTGTATTATGAAAACATACCTAAGCTAGAGCAAGAATATCTCGATTAAGCGAAAAAACAAACGATAAATACTCTTATTTTATATCAACGTGCCTGTAAGCGAAATTGACTAATAGAAGCAATTTATTATTCACTCAATCTGGCGCTGTACTAGATTTGTACTTTTACAACGTAACTTATATTTATAACGTAGGTACAGAGATATTTTTAAATGTCTTAAGCATGAGCAGTCTTAAATAAATTTCAGCATTTTTATCGAATAAGCTAAAACCATTTATTTTCGTCTAAGCGGCTGGTTTAACGTAAAAAATCGTCTGCAGGAAAATATCTACGCTCAAAAGAAGATTTTAACTGTTTTTTACATGAACTAGATAATAAATCGTACCGTTTGTTCGTTTTATTTTTATTTTTAAGATTTACACAAAATACGTTGGTATCAAAAGTTTAACCGCAAAAAATTCATAGTTGAACATTAAAAATCCCCTACGGCATTAGAGAGGTTTTTATAGGAAAAAAAAAAACAAAGAAAACATTTATCGAATCTGATATTTATTCAATTTTGTGGTTCAAAGTTAGTTCTCAAAGCTAGACATTTGAATATATCGATATTTCATCGCTACATGAATTTGTACGTATGTTGCGATATTTTCATTATAATGTACGACCGATTCTTTTTTTACAAATGCGATATGTTCCACGTAAAACAGGCGTGTAAAAAATACGTGTTAAAAATATGAAATTAATACAGATAAATGAAAGATATGTTTCATTAAATTTTACCGTGTTATTTTCGATACCGTACAAAAAAGAATTAGGTGTATTTCAAAATATCGTAGTCAAAATATATACATAATATTATATTAAATAACTCCAACAGAAGAATAATGTTTATTTTTAAAATATACCTTGCTTTGTTTCTATTTCCGTTTAACAGACAATGTTTATATCTTTGAGTACATAAACATAGAGTTATTCGTCCTTGTATATTATAATAATTTCAACTACATCAAAGTTCTAACATGACACTGTTTAGTTTATTTTTGATTCTTTCTCATTATTTTCTTCGTCTTATTTTAGGATATAGATGCAGTGTCAATAAGTTGTTAATAAATATTTTTACAGCGGCTCATAATTATTATTATATTTAGATACATTTGAACAATGACTACAATAATATATGTCAGCTATCAACTCTACGCGTAAGTTGTATGAAGCAGATACGGCAAAATACGAGAGGAAACGTTTGAAAAAAAAACTGCTATCTAGTAAGTACGCTTGGATCAAATTATAGTCGATAAAAATAATACATATATATTGCCAATCTGGGTGCATCATAGTTGGGAAAATTTAATTTGTTTAAAATAATTTCACATAATTGGGAACTGTTAAAAATTTTTCAATTGAATTTTCAACAGGGAAATGTGAGATCATATTTAATATCCATCTCAGAAATATTGAAAATCAAGTAACCTTGTTGTAGTATTAAGGTGGTGATATGATATAAAATGAAAAAATAATTCGAATTGAGTGTCGCTGGAATGATATAAAATTTAAATAATCTAATCTGTTATGTTTATGTCAGCCACAATAAATTTATAATAACATGACAACAAAAGATTGAAAGAGCCCGTATATTTTTCAGTCAGTACTAGGCTCGAATACTAGCTAGTACATAAATCAATATTATGAAATAATCAATACTTACCATTCATCTTTAGAGGGGTATTGAGATTTTTCTGTAAAGGAGTACTGACATGCTTTTAACTCAACAGAGAAGTGTCTGTCTCTGAGCATATACATATTGACTGTGGAAAAGAAAAAGGATGTAACCCTCAATTTTCCAAAACAACTTTTTTTCGATAATCACAATGTATACTACTCGACACACATTCTATCAACAGGATGCAAGCTGCAAATGCCGAATTAGTATGTAAATTTAGCTTTTAATTTTGTCAAAGATGACCCTGTAAAAAATTAAAACCAAGAAAAAACACTGAAATGAAGGTTTTTCCGAGACAGTTTCTTTAATTAATAATAGATTATGTCAATTAAACACCAGTTTAGAAGTATTCATGCACTTCCATGTTGTGTATAATTCATAATTTGCATATGTCACAAAATCATCAAAACACGTTTTTAGCGCCTCCTGTAAAATTTGATATGTGTGAGTTACGTCCTTTTTCCTTTCCACAGTCGATATGTATTATATGCTTCAAGTGTTTTTGCTGCCTGTGTGATCGAGTAGTCAACATCGTTGGCTTCAGTTACGGAGGTCACGGGTTCAAATCCCAGTACGAACAGTTTTATAAATTGATTTTTCAATCGATTAATAAATTTTTGTTTGAAGGCATGGATGTATGTAATGTCTTGAAATCCTCCCTCCCACGAGGGCGATTAGCTAACCACTAGTTCTTTCCTAGCCCAATTTAGCTATTCCTACTCTCTTAAGAACAAGAGTGGTTGTGCAATTGAGTAACAAGCAGTTCTCGTAGAAACACTTCTGTTGAGATAAACTCCATTAGGAGTCCATATGCGGATGCCCACAGTGGAAGCGGAAATGGTAAAAAAAATAAAAATGAATTACAGATATTCATTGGAAAAAGTCACACAATTGTCGTGTTAAAAAAGTCAGTGTCATTATAGATATATTCACTAAACGAAAGGTTAAGTGATTCGTAAATAAAATTCATATCAAACAGGTGTTTCAGAGTATTTTAACTGAAAAAATTTCATGTGTCAAAAATACAGCATCCTGATTTTTAGTAACACACAATATTTCTATAAAAATATGTACTATTTATGTACTCAATAATAACAAAGAAAGAAATTAGAAAAAATATATATTTAATTTCATAGATCGAAAAAACTAGTTAGAACTGACATGCCCGGTGGTGCAGATAGGGGTAATGAACGTCGCTTAGAATTTTTAAGCCCCTGGGTGTTAAAAATATGCCTCGCTAAGATTTCTATTCATTTTTTCTCATTTACACTAAACCAAAAGCCTTGGCTCCGGTTCAGATTTCACCGCTAACAAAACGGGGTCACATGAAAATAAAACCTTTCCGCTGTTCCGGGGAATAAATCATACAGATAATTTTGTTCGGCTTGCGGGGGAAACGTTCAGTTCATAAGGGGAAACGCGTGCGGTCAACGGTCGTGATATGAAAGTCCATAGGCCCCCTTCCGGTGATTTTTGCATTTAAAAAAACCTTTTTCAGACTAAAGATGCTTCGTCGGGTGAAAGTGGATGGATGCCTCTAATAACAATGGAAAAACAACGCAGCGCTTACTTGCAGTTTTCCTATTCATTCGCTCCGAGAGGTTTTTTTATACAGTGTTCGATTATTGACTCATAATAAAGGGTGGGTATTTTAACAATTCGGGGCTTCAAATTAAAATCGTTATCCACACATAAAATTTCGTTCTTCTGTCTGTAATAAAATATTCTTCCAAATCATTAAAATTTTCTCTTTTAATGTTAGTATGTTGTTCAAAACATTATTAATACCCACATATTTTTTCTCAATTTTATTTAACACAAATAGAGAAAAAATAGTTTAAATTTAATCAAGTAGGGCAGCTTTAAATGACAATGTAGGAAAAGCCAGAAAGAAACTCAACGGCTGGTTGGTTTTGCAACAAACAAAAATAGTCTTAATTCAAATTAATAATTTACACTTTTTAAAATGATAAGTAAATGTTATAAACATCATGATGATTTATAGGTTTGAGCACCGTTCATAGTAATATTCCAAACCAAATCGTATTTTTGTTTCAACAAATTCATTTTTATAAAATATGAATCATAATTAATTCAAAGGTGTACTTCTAACTGTCAATTTTGTTTGAAAAAGCATTATGTCTACTGTAAAAAGGCAAAAGCTATAATAGCCCAGAGTTTTATTAAAACAGCTTTTTTTCGATAATCATATATACAACATATGTTGTATATACGTTTATGTTGTATATACAACATAAAATACGTTTTATCAAAAGGATGTAAGCTAAAAATGCTGAATTACTATCTTAATTTACGTTTTAAGTTTGAAAAAGAAAGGTCTGTGAAAATTGCTACCAATAAAAAAGACTTAAACAAAAAATAAATTAATATTACATTGAGTTAACAAAACACCAGTGTATTAGTATTTGTTCACTCTTTGGTTGTCTATATTCATTAATTAAAAAGCGTTTTTTGTGTCAACTGATTTTTTTTCGTCCTTTTTGCCTTTCCAAAGACGATATTTAAAAATAAGAGTTATCATCAATTTTCCTCATAACAAAAATTATCAACTGATCTGTTTTAAAATATGTGTGATTAATAAAAAAATAAATGCATCAGAGTGGCTTTTCAGCAGTAACCAGAACTTTTTACTTCTGATGCCTTCGTATAAATTTTTAAATCAAGTGAGACCTTGATATTACTTTAAAAATAATGGTAATTCAGTTTTTCTGAAAAAGCGCCAAATATTAATTTTGCAAACACCGTTTTAAAATACAGTCAATATGTTCATTGTACTCAGGAAATTAATTACATAATTATGTGCTGCTATTACATTGTTTTTGTGTGATTTATTGCTAAATTGCTTGCAAAGGACTGTTTTGAAATTCAACTTTGCAAATTTATCTAAAATGTAGAGAATTTCAGGCTCTAAAATATTTTCTCCCAATTTGTATTTGCACAGAGAGAGAGGGTGCGACATTTTCCGTTGTACGTATAAAACTTTTGCCCCGTGAAAATTCTGCGAGAGTTTTTCGTAGATTAAATTATTAAATTTATAAGAGTATGCCAACAACATTTGCATAGATTAAAACAACTTTAACAGGCCTAGGAATAAAATTTTAAAATTTATTTCGGTGCCAGAAAAATATGACGGATGTTTTATGTAAACCTATTTAAACAAAAATAATTTATCAGAAAATCAGTTAGCATGATCTAAGCGCAGCAGTTGTGTGATTAACAAATAATAATACAAAAATACACTCAATTAAAATATGAGAATTATTTTGAGGAAATTAGATTTAAATCACCGAAAAAAAAATGATTTTATACAAACCGAGAAAGCACTATATTATTTCCTAATAATGAGAAAAAGAAATAAATGTTTGTTTGTGAATAAATACAATAGATGCGTTTCAATCTTGTAAAATTAGATATTTTTTACTGCCATCTAGTGTATTATTTTGTCTCCATGTCTTCATGAAACTTACTTCATGTGATTTTTATCTAATTTCTAGAGATGATTAGAAATGTGTTTTCAGGAATAAGCCACTTAGTGCATTTTATTAAAATTACATTACGTATGTTATATTCGGGTCCGAGGTGCAGTGGTCAACGTCGTTGACTTCTGAGACAAATTTTAGGAGTCACAGAAGGAAATTTATGTTCGAAGAAATGAGTTTAAAAAATCCCACCCATCCTCCCAATCTTAAATAGTCACGTGTAGCCAGAGCGGCTAGCTTATCACTAATCATGTCTTAGCCATATTTTTTTTTCCATCCCTACTCTCTTCGAAAAAAAGAAAATTTGGGCAACCGAGTTACGAGCAGTTTATTAGAAAAATATAATTTTCGTGATACCTCTATAAGGAAGTCGTGTCACGTGTGCTACATATTGTGAGCAGATATGGATTAAAAAATACAGAAACGATAGAGTATGTAATAAACTAATATTGCCAGTCTCTTTTAAAGTTAAGTGAACACAAATGTCTTTATTTGTGCTACCGGAAATGTGTGATGAGCCAACAGCTTTTAAAAATATTTGTAGACAAATATATTACTGTATTTCGGCAGCTTTTGAAACTGTGTATAAACTGGGTTTCGAATAAAAGTTCTTTCTAAATCTATATATATAAATCTATATATATAAAAATGAATGTTTGTATGTTTGTTACCTATGCGCTCCTATACCGCTCATCCGATTGCGATAATTTTTTTAGAGAGTTGTTATGCAGACGCCAGAATAGGTTTATGAATCAGCGGTGGGCTGCCAATGCGTTAATTTCTTTGTTTGTCTGGTATGCGTTCCTATACCGTTCATTCATTTGCGATAAAATTTCGGTGAGTTGTTGTACGGACGCCCGTGAATGTATATAAATCAGCGGTGGGCTGCCAATACGTTATTTTTTTGGTTTTTACCGTATTCGTTCGTATACCGTTCATCCGATTGCGATAAAACTTTGGTGAGTTGTTGTGCAGATGCCCGCGAATGTATATGAATCAGCGGTGGGCTGCCAATACGTTAATTTGTTAGTTTGTCTCTTATGCGTTCCTGTTCCTATACCGTTCATCCGATTGCGATAAAACTTTGGTGAGTTGTTTTGCAAACACCCGCAACGGTATCTGAATAAATACAGCCAGCGGTTGGCTTCCAATACGTTAATTTGTTTGTTTGCCCCGTATGCGTTCCTATACCATTCATCTGATTGCGATAAAGCTTTGGTGAGTTGTTTTGCGGACACCAGCAAAGGTTTTTGAATCAAAACATACAACGATGGGCTGCCAATACGGTAATTTGGTAGTTTTTCCTTTATGCGTTCCTGTATCTATACCGTTCATCCGATTGCAATAAAACTTTGATGATTTGTTGTGCGGACGCCCTCAAAGTTTTCTAAATTAGTACAGCCAGCGGTAGGCTGCCAATTCGTTTACAAAGGGCTCGCTTTATATCAAAGCAATTCTCGGTATTCTGGGAAGCAGTGAGTTTTTTATAACTCTGATGAACTACTTAAATAAGCACTCGATTTTTACTTTATACATTTACAATATGTAACAATATGCAATTTAATGTAAACTCATCAATGTAAATGGCCGAAAATGTACTACTGTGTATACTGATGCTGTCATAGATGTCATATTTAAGTCAGAAACTGCAGTTATGTACTCATTTATTTTGAGAATATTGTTTTATTTTAAATTGTCAAGGGGCTGGCCGACCTTAGCGAAATTTTACAAAGGGCTTGCGCGAGCCCCTCTGAGCTTCTTCCAGCCCACTCCAGAGTGCAGTCATTTTACAATGAGAAATTTCGCCGAATAAAGCGATCTACGTGCCACGGCTATCAGTTTCATGGAAAATCATAGGTCACGAAAAGTGAAATTTGGACCCGTTGATTGGCTATTTTTAGGATTCTCTGTGGCGCATTTTCTAAGTATTATCGCCTATTCTGGTGACTTTTTTCAATTTAGCAAATGTGTGTATTTCATAAAGTTTAGCGTGTCTTTGGTGTGAACATTTTCGGATGGTGGTCAAACAGCGCATTCAGCACTGAAATTGAATTGTAATGCAAATCACTGAGACACTTACATGCAATATAAAAAAAAAATGGAATTGGTGAAGTACTTCAATCATGCCAACTCATAATATGAGACGAATGTACTATGGCGCACAAAAAGGCATTGTTAGCTCTACACTATGCACTAAAAGATTTGAGAGGAAATGAATAGTGGTCTTTAGTGGCGCACTTATTTTATTGTCTGGTGATTTTCGACAAACCCTACCAGTTATACCACGTTCAACAGCTGTTGATGAATTAAATGCATGTCTCAAATTATCAGTTTTATGGGGACACGTGCAGAAATTGTCTTTCAAGGCCAGCATACGTGTAGATTTACAATATGACACATCCGCTGAACGTTTCGTAAAATAGTTGTTGGATATTGGGAATGGAACATTGGAAATAGATGAATCCACACAATGTATTACATTGCCAACAAACTTCTGTAAAATTACAAAAACAATAAGAGAATTGATTCACAAAGTTTTCCCAAAAATATCGCAATAAATTCTTCTAAATTCTTAAATTCACTTGATTTGCCAGACATGCCGTTATACGTTTTAACATTGAAAATTGGCGTACCTATCATTCTTCTCCGAAATATAAATCCACCACTTTGCAACGGTACCAGACATTCAGTGAAAAAGATAATTCACAATATTATTGAAGCTTGACAAATTAAAAGGAAAATTTAAAAGGGATAATGTACTGTTGCCAAGCATCTCAATGATTCCAACAGATATGCCATTCGAATTTAAATGTTTGCAGTTTACGGTGCGACTCGAATTTGCAATGACCATCAACAAAGCACAGAGACAATCGCTACAAGGGTGTGGACTAAATTTAGAAAATCTATGCTTCTTACATGGACAGCTGTATGTGGCCTGCTAACCCGTTGGAAAACCTTCAGATCTATTCGTATACGCATCAGACGGAAAAACAAAAGATATCCAAAAGCACTTCAATAAACAGAATGAAAACACAAGCACGTTATTTCTTTGAGTGGCATTGCAACGCATGCCGGGTACTCGCTAGTACTTAATAAAGATTCCGTATTTTAATTTTAAAATGTTCATAAAACAAAGGTTAATATTACAATCATTTCAAAAATAGTATAATACATCTTAATTATCTTTTTAATAAATAATATCTATTTTCACGGTAGCAGCATGTAAAAATTAATAATTTTCCAAGATTAAATCTTTGCAAGACAAAATGACACTAAGTATGATAAACGGCAGATTTTGGCTTTCCTTATTATAAGTCTTTGTACCTCATCATCCCGACTCAGCTTCCGGTCGATATATTTTTTTTACAGATTTTCTTTCAAAGTGTTGAGATAGCAGGTCATTTGTATTATGTGCATGAGAAAGACATTATGATTAATTATGAGCAAATAATAAAACATTAACAACATCGTATATTTGCAATTTCATTCAAAAATAAAACCCACCAAAAATAGATACCCTAAAATTAGATATATCTCTTCTAGAATAAAAGAAACTGGTACTGGAAATTTTACAGCTGAATTAATTCTATTGTGAGTTTTTTCTAGAATCTTTATCAAAATATAAATCGGGCAAAGGGGGAACCTCAATAGTTATACGTATCAATATGTGAAATGATAAATAAATTATATTTAGAAAAGTAATATATTTTACGTTCTTAATTTTGAATAACGATGATTGGCTTAATTTATCGATGTTTTTATTTTATAAGTGTTATCAATTAATCAGTTTTATTTATAGCGGATAAAATTGAAAAAAAAACGTGCGTCGATTAAGTAAATGGTTTTTAAAGAGGTTCTCATGAAAAATTACATGTTGAACGATTTCAAATTAATAAATCAGGGTCCCCGCCGTCGAAAACAAATATCCGCTGCAGGATATTCCAAATTCGATTGCGATTGGGAAAGGAAGGAACGAAGGAGCGGATGAGAAATCTTGTTGGCGACCTATTTACACAGCCAGAAGAAAATAAACAAACAAACGGCGTAAAGGTGAGTCCTCGGGAGTGAAGGTGAAATCAGATTTCATTTAGTTTACAGAAATGTAAATTATTTCCGTAAAGATTTGTCAATTTTAAAAGTTTTTTTTTATAAAAAGAAACGACTTATTTATTCAAGATGTACAGCGAGATTTATAATATTTTATCCTTATTTATTCCCTATAGCAGAAATTCTCAAGTGGCGGTAAATTCTTTTATGGGGAAAAAATAGAGATCCAGTTAAGGGGGGGGGGGAGATCTTTGAATCGTTAGATTCTTCCTTTTTTGTAAAGATCTTTAAAAGTATTATTTAAAATAAATCATGACATGTTCATAAATTTTTCATAAAATCAAATCACATGCACATACGAAATTTTTAAATTTCGTGTAATTCTAATGAAGTTTATGTTTATTAAGATATTCTTTAGTAATTTCAGTGATTAGCAGTTTTTTTTTTTAAAAGGTGCCAGAACTCTTTTGTCAAGATTTTTTCTAATCTATGTCCGATTTTTATGTGAAGCATATGGCTTCCTAATGGAGGTAAATAGTGATATTTTTACGAAAACTGATTGTTAATCAGTTCTTTAAACCTTCTTTTTGTCTCCTGAAGTGAAACTCCATGAAAACGCAGCGAGTTTCTGAACAATTTCTACGACACATTTTTGCGAATATTGACTTTAAATATTAAAAATGCCGAGAGAAAAGATGCCGGAACGCCGTTCCACATGGAAAAAAGCACCGGTGAAACGTGATATCAACATTTTTTTTTGATAATATTAACATACATAGATAAGAGTTTCAACACTATATATATCGACTGTGGAAAGGAAAAAGGACTTAACCCACACGTATCAAATTGTACAGGAGGCGCAAAAAACGTATTTTGATGATTTTGAGCCATATGCAAATCATGAATTATACACAACCTTTAAGTGCACGGAGACTTCTAAAGTGGTGTTTAATTGACATAATTTAATATTAAACTAAGAAATTGTCTAGGAAAAACCTTTATTTCAGTCTTTTTTCTTGGTTTTAATATTTTACAAGGTCATCTTTTTCAAACTTAAAAGCGAAATTTAGATACTAATTCGGCATTTGCAGATTGCATCCTTTTGACAGAACGTGTATCAAGTTTGATAAATTGTGATTAACGAAAAAAACCTGTTTTGAAAAAACTGTGGGTTAAGTCCTTTTTCCTTTCCACAGTCGATATGTATATTATTTCGAATATATCTTTTGAGTAAGACTATCTTTGTTAGGGGAGGAATTAAATTCTCAACAATAGTGTAAGGGAGGAACGGAGCGAATAAGGCTGGAAACCCCTGCCCTATAGCTTTAGCGGAGCGATAAACACTTGTGAACATTCATTCTCTTCAGATCCCCGACCAAGGGCTTGAATTCTAAAATAAAAATTTAATAAATTGATTTTTCAATTAAGTCATAGATTTCTGTTAAACAGAATGCTTGGAAAACAATTATTTAATATTAAGTAACTTTCTAACCCTATCCTTCTATTCTTACCATTTTTTCTTCTCGATAACAGTAGCTTCTTAAATATGAATCTTTAAAATTTTGTACATTTCGATACGTGTTACCATTAACGACACAGGTTCTGCCATTCGGAATATTCAGACATTCAAGTGCACGTATAAACAAAAACTAACGCTTGGTAAATAATTTTATCGTGTATAAATAATAATACAATTTACTTTAACTAAGTTTAAGTCAGTTGATGGTGAAAAAAGTATTTTTTAAAATAATACCCCCTTTATAATGTCTAATGTCAAATAGTGTATTTTTTCTAAATAAACTTTGTTAAAACTTATACAGCAGTTCATATATGTATGCCATAAAACACTGAGTTCTTAAAAATGCTCAATTGAGTGAACAAAGCATTAAAGATTACTTAAACGACCGTTTTATGATCATGTCGTATCAGGGTTTTTGCTTGTATTAGCATTTTTTAGATATTTAACCACTAAAGCTAACGTAAAAATGATCGAAGACTATTGGCCGATATTTGCGCAAGTAGTTACTCGAAGTAATGTCGAAAAAATTGCTTCATATACTTTTGAATTGAATTGATTTTAATGTTACTTATCGCAAAATCATTCAATTGAAATTGGTTTTGCCTGGAAACACCACAAAAAATCTTTAATATACATTTTGTTATAACAAATATACATTTGAAATTTGATGTCTCTCTGAGCGATTTATAAAATTATCTTTGAGTTTATGTCAACCGATTCAAAATTCAAAATGTCTTAGCATTGGTTATTATACAACATATCTATCTTTCTTTCTGTTGCATCGATAAATTTCACGTTGAGTGAATGTGATAGGTAACACTGTTCCTTGATATGTATAATAATATTGGCGCAGTAATACTTAGATATATCAGACTAATTAATAATGGGGTAAATGTGTCATGTGTAATATGATACAATTTTTTAAAAACTCCTTTTTATAATAATTGACATATTATTGATTGAATTGGAATTTACTTAGTTGAACTCCGTTGCAATTCAGTGAAAATATCAACGTATTTAGTTCTACAATTTTAGTTTTTAAATTTAAGCTAATTTGCCTTGAATAAACCCATTCAAATTATCGTTCTTAGAAACACTTAAGTCATGTTTAATAAGTGTTATAAATGTAATATAAATTAGGGTGCTAAGGAAAATAATAAGATGTATTGTGTATCTCTTCTAGGACAGTATATATAGCTGAGTATATGTAAGTTTATTCATAGTTCTGACGATGGCGCAAGCCGCTATTTTATCGACTCATTTTATAAAAAAAATAGAACTAAATACGTTGATATTTTTTTACCTAATCGACATATTGTGAAACAAAATGGGATACTTTATTTTTTAATCATATATGTGTGCTGTTGATAGCTTTTTAAAGGCTAGATCTGTTTTATCTTCTTCTAGAAAATTGTCGATTAAAATTATCCCGCATTTTGATTCTCGAGTAATATACTATATAGAAAGTAACCACAGTGGTGACTCGTGGAAAGTTTATTGAAATATTTGTGTTGGATTCGGCGGTAACTTTGTGGAAACTAATTTTAAATATTAAATTAAATTTGATAAAATTGCCTCTTTAAAAAGCATTGACAGGCTGAATATCGCAAAGTTTACGAATACAATCAAATAAATGATTCTTATTATTATGTTATTTAAAAACATGATAATAAGAACCATCAGAAGTAACACAACAAGTGGAGTCATAAAGTTATCATATTTAATTAATTTATTTTATATTTTACTGTGTTAAGAATTATAAATATGTATATATTGAATTTAAAAGTTGTATTAGAAGCCATAGTCGCTAGTGAAAGAAAACATTAATAAAATTAATGGATCTATTAAAGTATTTTCAAATCCAAATTAAAGTGACCACCACTTTAGCATACATTAATGAGGCGTGACTTGTGGTGTACAATATTTAATTAAAAAATAAACAAGTCAAAATTGAAATTGGGTCAATGTAATCTAAAAAAATAGGCAGTTAAAAGCTGCATGTTTGTTAATCACAATTTTCGTATTATAATAAAAACGTTTTTAATTAATTAATTGCTTTAATTAGTTTCAATTACTTAATGTTTTCAAAAAAGTGTACACAAAGCACAAGACAGGCAGTGATGAATTAAAAGTGAAAGATTCAACAAAGTTACTTAATTCTGTACTCAACATAATGAATTAAATTACAAAAAGCAAATCAACGGTGGTTTACACTGAAAAAGTTTCAGCAAATTAATGAGATATTTTTTATTTTCTTAATTTGAAAGTTTTTCCTAGCAGTCTTTATTTTTATAACCAAATTTTGGCTCTGTTCTATGGTAAAAATATGTAAAAATCTTCGAATAAAAATTTGCATATACCTATCCGCTTTTAAATAAAAATACAAACCAGTGAACGTAGACATAGTTCACAGAAAGTTATCTAACTTTGTCGTTCTGATCTACCTTAGGGAATGGGGTAAAACGGATTAATTGACTTATCTTCATAGTCCCGTCATTCTTTATTTATGCTTTCTGAAAATGATAGTTAAGTTTTTGTCAAAGTTATAAAGTATATTTTACAAGATTGGTTAAGTAAGATCACCATAGGGAGAGGATATAGCTCTGAAATATTTAATAAATATTTAATAAATACATACTATAATAGTTTTTAGTTTTTCCAAAGCCATGTTATAAAAATAGCAATAAGCAATGTTTAAAATTTAGCAATATGTCTTTTAATTAACATGGTCTTTTCTCTCCCCATTAAAAGTACAGGTTTTTGTAAAAAAAATAATTTTAAATATTATATATATTGATAGCTTTAAAATCAGTCATAAGAATAATGATGGTTATTTTAAGAAAAAAACACAATATTCCGTTGTACTTAATTTCCACTTTTTATTTATGAAGATCAGGGCCGGTTTCGCTTATGGTGAGAATTTTCAACTGACAAGAAGTACAATTTAGCAGTGCTAACAATGCAGCTTAATTTGTGTTATTTTAGAGTCACTTTTTGATAATTTCTACTGTAATTTGTACATTCTTTTCTATGCCAATTGTTTGTCACACCTTTTCATTTTAATTTGTTTTTGTATAATTGGCAATGTTAAATTTGATTTCTTTTCAGTCGAAAATGATCGCCATGAAAGAAACCGGTCCTGATCTTGATAAATAAAAAGTGGAAATGAAGTACAAAGGAATATTGTGTTTTTTCTTAATATAATACCTTTCCACCGTGTATTGACATAAATAATAAACACCCTAAAATTGAAGGATGGTTATTGTTAAATGTTGTAAATCAAATATACAATTTATCTGTAATTTTTTATAAATAAATATGTTTTATATTGTTTGTATTTTAAAATTATGGCAAAAGAAGTCTTGAATCAGTCGCCTAATCTCTCTTTTTTAAAAACTTTAACTTTGCATAGTAAAATAATCTGATAAAAAGTAACGGTTTTTCAGCAATCACATTACGTGTAGAGTAGTGTTGGGAAACCACTCACGCAATAATTTGATAACGTACTATAATCTGATACTGATATACAAAATAAAACATATTTAAATATGTAAAATGTAACAGCTGGATTCATCGAAAATTTTTTAGAATAATTTTCATAAAACTGTAATCCGATTATATTAAGCTAGATGCAGTGACGCTACGCCGAAAGTTACTTTTTGTATTTCAACACCGCGAATTAGCCATGCTTAATTTGTTATCATTATAATCGTAATTACATTACCTAAATAATAATTACTTAGATAAGTTCTGAGTAGCGATGGAACTCGCAATTAACCAGACCTTCGTGTAAAATATTGTGATTGTATTCGAGTCGAGATTCGTAAAAGCTGTCCTGAAATTTTAAATTAAATTGTGTTCTTACTTATCCTTAATGTTGGAGTAGTCGATCAAACATTGTTTTGTTTCAATGAAGTCTACGATTCAATACCTTAAATCGGAAATCAAAAGCATTGATATGACTATTTATTGTGATCTAGCTAGATGAAGGTAATGATCATTTCATATATGTAATATATGTTGCACTAATTGCAGTCATTACTGAGAAGATTCGGTTAGATTCTCATTGCCATAGAAACTTACCTTATAATCTCTCGCGAGTGCAGTTTTCACGCAAACCATGTTGCCAGTTTCTGGGTCTATGGTTCCATGTTCGTGGGTTTTTAATCGAAGTTTATTGACGTGAAAGCCAGACCCGTAGCAGTACATCAGCGCCATTGTTGTCGGGAAGTAATACGCGCAGCACGCGAGAATCCTGAAAATGCATGAAGATAGGATTAGATTTCACTTTCCGCACACGCATATTCATATTCAGTGAACAACTGTCTCAAAGCGGTAAATTTTAAAAAGGTCAATACTTTACCTAAACTTAAATACAATATGCAACAGATAACAAAACGTCTTTATCCTTATTGATAGCGGCGTTTGCGAAAGTTATTTTCTAAAAATGACTTTCTAATTCTTAATCGATGTTTATACTTTTTTACGTACCCTCACTCTTATTTGATCCATATAACGAGGGAAAAAGATCAACTAATTTCTGCTTAAAATAACTTTCTAAAAAAGCAGATGTTGAGACACTTAACAACCACCAGTTTCCTTAGAATAATTTATGTTCAATAGTAAAAATGATTGAGAAAATCACCAACATGCACATACTTTGATATAATTTTTAATTTCTTTTTATCATGTCACACCCCCAGAATAACACAATCGCCACAGTCCTAAATATCATATCTGAGTATATCACATTTATAGTTTTTAAATTTATGTATTTCTTTGTATCAACTGATCAAACCATACAAAATAGATAGTGCAAACATAGCATTATGCTTTATATATATATATATAATGGAAAAATCCATATTTTAATTGCGGCAGTGTTGTTTCAGATATTTTGAAAATATATGAGGTTGTAATACAGCAATAATTCGCAAAACTTACAAAAAGTTCTAGTACAGAATACTTATATATTTTAGTTTTAAAAGTTCTAGTACAGAATACTTATATATTTTACATTATAATAGATACGTAGTGAAGAAGTAGTTGATTTGGCAAAGTTTGTGACAGTGTTCTTCTAGAAGTGCAATATGTCGTATATTTACAATAATATTATATTGAACTTAAAAATATTTGTTTAGATAAAAATGATACGACCAAGTATTTTTTTGAGAAATATGAATTAGAATTGATGAGACTAAAGCTATAGTTATATGAAGAATATACCTAAAATTAAAAATATTAAATGAATATTTCCTATTACTGACAGTGACTCATTATATTAATTATTTTAATAGATAGTAAAATCTCGATCTAAAACATTAGGCAGTGACTTATTTTCATCAAAATAAGATAAAATCAAAGTAAATACGATTCATTTATGAAAATAAAATAATTATTGTTCGAATATAAAATATTTATGCCTGATTTTGGTCGAAATATAAGTATGCCAAATAGTTATGGGAATTTTCGAACTATAAATTTCAACAAAGAAATATGTTTTGAATATTTACCTAGAGGCTTTGGTATTTTTTCGTGTACACAAACATCCTTCGAAAAAAATACCTTCACGTAGGCTGTCTTGGGAATTTTTCACTATTGTAGTTTACCCGCAGCGTAGAAAACACATTCCGTAAATATCACATTCATCTGCGAAGGGTTGTCTTAACATTTATACAGTAACGTGAAAAGAATACTCCTGTTTCCTTAAACCGTAAAAATAAAATATATTTATAACGACCGAAATGTTTCTGGTAAAAAATAAAGTGGTTTTACTACAACGTGACACGTTTGTTTTCGTATTATGTATTTGAAATATTTACCTGTACGCAATTCGAGTGTGAAATGGATCGCAGGCGTGGAGTCCCGAGGAGTTGAAGTAGTGGCCACCCCTTGGGAGAACCAGCACGGCAAACAGGGCCACTGATAACACCCAAGTCAGACTTATAACCAGGACGCATCCCTTGAAAATAGTAAAAGGTTCATATTAGTTTGTGCGACAATATCTTCTTTTACTATGAATCATTAATATTTGCATACCTTCAACTGATCCTAACTTGAAATAATATAAATTTTTGAATAAATATTTTATACATGAACTGGCTGTTAGTCGTTCTAGAAAGATCTCTCTCTCGAAATAAAAAAAAAGATAGATTTATTGATTTCAGTTATTATAAAATCAAATTCGATAACGTTGTTATGATCTGGAAATAAAACTTTATTTTTTACTTACATATAACATTTTGTTGTGTCTTATGGCGCAGCGGTTAGCGTTATTAGCTTCCGTACCAGATCTCACAGGTTCGAGTCCCAGTATTTTTTCGATCGATTTCTATTCAAAGACATGGTTTTTTTTAATCGTTTAATTACTGGGCGTATCAAAACCGATTAGCTTACCACTAGTCCTGTCCTATCATTGTCCTTCTATTCCTACTATCATCTTTGTAAAAAAGAGAAGTTGAGCGACTTAGTAACTAACAGTTCTCGTATAAAAAGCTTCTGTTTTGAATCCTCCATTAAGAGGCCATATACTGTACATTAGGAGCGGCACGTGTAAAGAAATACCCGAAAGTAAAATTAATCAGTACAAATGAGTGATTTTTTAAAAACGTTGTTATTCAACTGATTGTGTTTGCCTCCTTCGATAAGAGAAGAAAGTAAAGTGTCACAATCAGTGAAATATTTAAGCTTTCAAATCAAATTTTATAATAAAAATGTACTTCCACAAAGCTACCGCCGAATCCATCGAAAATATACCAACAGCTTCTTCACAGTTTTCAAGATTGGACAGTAGATAGAATGGGGAGGTTTTAAAAGTTTATACGTTTGAATACATTAGAATAAAAGTTTCTTATCCTGGACTCGAAACCGTGAACTTTCAGTCAAGTGGGTCAGATCCCAAGGGCGCGAACAATCGTATGCAAGATATATTCTATTATTTTATTGTTTAAGAAATTCCAAGACTTCATTTTTTTTTATTTTAATTGAATCTGTGTGGTAAATTTCATTGACTTATTTAATTAATATTTGTCTTTCAAGTAAATTTTGCCTAAACTATGTATCATTGTAAAATGAGTTTAGGAATTGGGTTTATTTTGTACCCTTAATATTGTTGCGTTGCTCATTTTATTTGTTACGTGACCGCGAATAACACACTTGTATCAATCTATACGAAATATCAGACTCTAGTGTTTCACTTGTGGGTGAATTTATTGAATTTAAGCCAAATATATCTTTAAAAGCTAAAATAAAACGATGCATATTAAGTAACACAGATGATCGGGCTAAAAATAATAAAAAAAAACAAACATGGCATGTAAAGTCTTTAAAATTGGCGTACCGCCACAAAAAACGGTGATGCACCATGCACTGTACTATAGTATACATCTACATATTGAATTAGCATATATAATACAACTAGTATAATGTTTTTTTTTTATTAAAGAAAAATGTAAAAAATATTGTCTGAGTATCAATATTAAAAAACCGTAAATTGTCGTTGACGCATGCCTGCATATATTTATATTTAAATGTAATATAGATTTCAATCAATTTCAACTCAATTTTTACTGTTGCTCAAAAGATGGCGATTATTTTTAACGAGTTAAAATTCACTCAAATAACTAAAAAAGGTGGCTGACTTTAAAAAATACTTATACTGAAAAATATTATTATTTGAACCAAAATCTTCTTAAGTAAAATTATACCTGATTTAATTTTTACTTTCAAATGGTTCTTGCCGCCATTCTTGCAAAATAGTTTTTATTCATTCGTTGTTTCGGTTCAATGTTGAGACACCAGGAAATGTGTGTTTATATGTAAAATTTTGTTTAAACTGGATATGCAGTGTGTCAGAAGTACAAACGTTTAGAAAAATATTATAAAACAAATGATAATCATTTTTGTGCGCGATTGTGAAAATAAAATTAAGCTTAGCTAAGAAAAATATTCCCGTTAGTGTGAAGCCGTAAAGCTCAGCATTAGTAAAACCATTATTTCTGAAAATGGGTCAATGAGTCGTAAAAGCACTAGCGCCTCACAAGATCACCTCGAAATAGATAATAAAATCGACTAGGCAGCTAGTAGAAATTCAGAATTCCACTAAAGAAATCGAGCTGAGAATAACCTGTTATTAATATTTTATATTTGTTATTATAACAGTTAAAAGAATTTCATAAACACGTTCCCGTAATATGACTTATTTAAAAAATTTAAACAATCCTTTTTTGTTTAGAAAATAAGATTATTATACTTTATATCTACAAAAAGATTAAAGTATCCAAGAACCCATTAAAATTTATTAAAGTTTGTAGCTTTCTTCAGGCTAAAGTAAGTTTTAAATACTCTCTAAGAATATTGGTACCAAAGCGATCATAAATTCAATAGAGCTGATAAAAAAATATTGAAAAAAAAACAAGTAGACACTGATTCTAATCACTCTCCCGATGTGGACACAAGAAAACAAAATCAAAAGGTATCCAGAGAGATTAGATTTGAATCAATAATTTAAGATGGCGACGCTAGGTGACGGTGATTTCTGAAGTTTGGTAGTATATAAGTGGCAAAAGTACAGACATCAGTAAACAACCTTTGTATGTGATGATTTGATAATGGTTTTTATATTCTTTTTTTATATTTAACTATTGTGGTTTGATGTCTTACGCAGTAAAATGCCTTTAAAACGAATCATCTAAATAGATTTAAATTTTACCTCATGTGTGGTCATAAATTTAAATTATTCATCCCATAAAACATCTCGGGTAAACAGTTTTACATGCTCTACCTCACAAATTCGTATCTTAATAAAATAGTACATTCTCTCGCCACACTGCAGTGGTGTTAAATATCTAGATTTGAAACCGGGTGTACTAACACGTTTAAATGAAAATAAAATTTAATGTTATTTATAGGCATAAAAAGCGTATTCGTATTTATAAGCCAATGCTAGCGATTTAAAATTACACGTAAAAAGTACACCTGAGAATAAAATATCTTTGGCTTAAAAATAGTATAATATGACACCTGCAATACTGAAACTGAGATAATATATATGACACTTGACTTTGACTTAACGAAATTTAATCAGCTTTATCAGTATTATGTTTTCAAAAATAAAACATATTTTTCGATTGATTTCCCAATTTCAATTGACCTAATCTCAATCAAGGCCAATTTTGAGACGTTCGATAAATTTGCAACATCATATGGAGAACGGGATATTCTTGATTCCTCTTTAAATTCAACGCGGAGAAGATTAAACTCTTCCGCCACGGCGGATTATCAGTATACGGATACACAGGATACTTAATATCACTTGACTAAATGACTGAGCAAGTCACATTATCTTTTTTTCTTTCTATCTTTACCTTTTTAAGCACAATAGTGCATGGTTAAAAGATAAATCCCGTGCAGCTTTATATCAGGCCAATATTATGATGAGTAAATTCGTTTAATTTTTGATCGTTATTGCGTTGTGGAAGGCGGCATAACACATAACGGGTAGTGGTGAGATAATCAATTAACAACTTGTAATCAGTTTTGTAAAAATTTTCGTGTTGAATAAAATCGTGTCGTGAAAAAAATGTCTTTTTTTTATATGACAACATATTAAATAAAACTATTTACAATTATAATTATTCTCAAGATGGTATTAAAAGCTTCGTTAACCATTACAATGCCAAACGCCGAATGTATCCATCAAAATCCCCAAGGGCCCATAATCAATGCCTTTGTAACGTATAATCGACGCAGGGATCACGTTGACAATGCCCGGATGCGGGATACAATCCGAAAGCCGAAAAACCCGACCGTAGACCCACGGATAACCACACATGAGCCCGCAAACTTAACCGAATGAGACCCCGTTAATCCCCGTTCGCAGCTTTCTCGCCGCTCTCACGCATTCATCATTCATAGTCTGGTGGATTTTGTGAGAGATTTGTTTAACTAAATGTTGTTTGATGCAAAGATACCTAATATATCATATAATTCGGACACTGCACCTTTTTTCGTAATTTATACTTTAAATATAAAAATAATACCAATCTGCTGTTGATATAAAGATATAAATATGGTACTTTCCTGTTATTGCGGGTCAAAATATTGTTTTCATTTTGAAATATTTTTTCTTTAATACTTTTGTTGTTTTATATAGGCAATGAAAAGCAAATTAAAATCTTACCTAACCTAACTTAACGTAAGATTTATAAATCAGATTAGCGAGGCCTAAAAATTGGATTTTCGTAAACAACTAAACAGCAAAAATACGTCGTTAATTTAAGATTTCGACTGAAGGTGCTTGGTGGAATTTCAATATTAAATTTGAATCGTTCAAACTATGTACATTCTCACAGATTTTGTCAGACCTGCTTTTTACTGTAAAAACTCTTTAGGCAAATTATTAGTTAATAATAAAGATAAAATACATTACTTAAATAAATCCGGGATTTATAGATTGCAATGCTCTTGTTGTACAAAGTTTTATATCGGCAAAACAGAAAGAACACTGAACATCCGGGTTTTAGAACATATGGCAGCCTTTAGATTGAAAAAAGACACGTCTACTTTTGCTAATCACTTAATATCGGAAGGACACGTGTTCAATCAGGAACAAGGGATAAAAATGTTACACCCAAATACGGACAGTCATAAGCTCTTTTTCCAAGAAATTTTAGAAATCAACAAAGCACAGTTGCAAAATCTTCCGATTTTAAACGAAATATCAAATTTCCCTACATCTCCGCTTCTATACCCTATATAACCATAAAATCATATAATCATAAAACCTTTGCCGACAAACAAATTATATAATTCTTGAAACTGCTCACTAGTCAAATCTGTTGGTATTCCCATGGGCTTATCCTTTTTGCCAGCAGTGGCTTTGGACTCAGTGATACATTTATATCTTATATAAACACGAAACTTTCATTTACTAAGCGTCAGTTCAAGTTCATCCGTGCACTTGAATGCCTGAAGATGCCGAAAGGCGAAACCCGGGTCGTTAGTGACAAAATCTGTGAGAATGTACATAGTTTGAACGATTCAAATTTAATACGTCGTTAAGTTAGGTTAGGTTGAAATATATTATATTTTTATGATCTCCATCATATCCTTAATAATAAATATATCTCAAAGAGGCAAAACACGCGTCGCAATTCGTTACACAACCTGTTGAATTAATAATCAATATTAACTTTATAGGTATCAACTAGGGCAGGGATGGCGAACAAGGGACCCGCTTGAACTTTTAGAAATGTTCATCCCTGAACTAGGTTATCCAATCCTGGGATTGGGATTAACTCACCGGGGAATTTGAAATCCTCAATTCGCTATACTTTTCCTCGGATTATCTCCAAACCTCGTTTTTTTTTAGCTCACCGAGGAATTTGAAATCTTCAATTTGCCAATTTCGTGTCAATTTTCAGGATTTGCTCAACATTTCTCAATCCCGAAATCCCGGGATCGCGGCCGTGTCAATCACGGGATTTCAGGATCAGAACAGGAATTGAACGCGATCCTGAGATTGGATGCCCTAGTATCAACGTCAGATTAACAGTTAGAATTTTGGTAATACTTTTGAATAGATTTTCATTTTCGTATTATCGTTGTGAAAGTTGTCAGTAATTGTGAGTTGTAATATATATTGTGATATTAACAATAACAATATTTAATTATAATTAAGTATATATTTATTTACACGTCAAATTATACGGTCACATTACCTGTATAATATTTTTTCACTGTCAACAATTTTACACGGTTTCTTTTGTTAATTTTGTTGTTTTTTATACAGTGTCCAAAAGAAAGTTCGAAGTTTAAATTCGTGCTTCGAAATTTAATGAGTATACAAGTTGAAGTATACTTGATCGTTTATAAAGGCTTGTTTACAGTCGATATTTTAAACGTGAGGTTGCTTAAACTTCTCGAAAATATCAAATAATAAAAAATATACACAATTAGAAAAACTTTTTTGTGACAATCTCCAAAACAGTAAATTTAATTGTTTAATGAAAATTAACGAAACAATAATTGAAATATTTCTCTAATGTCATATTACAAGACGATTTATATTTAAACTAATATGGAAAACACAGAAATATGAAAAAAAAGTATTCCCAAAATCCGTTTTACCTTTATTTCAAACAAAAATGTAAAAACGGCATTTCATTGTTTTCTAAACAAGATTCAGCAGTTAAAAAAATGCTGAGAAAATGGTTTTTAGGTACTGAATAATACATTTATTAACCATTCTTCTTCTTATCTAACAGCTATTATATTTTTTCGACACATACGTGTTAACGGTGTTGTACCCGCCACCAACCGCTACAGATTTACGTTCCTTACTTAGCGTATCTTATAATATAGCGCAATGAAATGGTTGTCAGAGTGTTTAAGGAATGGTAGAAATGTGTACTGAAATCGAGATAGTTTTTACTTAGAAAGATTATATTATTTGAGGTCAAATCGATTTCTGTACGACACTTTGAAATATAAAAATACATGTGAAGGCCTTATTATGCATTTAAAAAATTGAATTATTAACAGCAATAAAATCCAATTGATTCTAGAAACCACATGTTTATTATAAAAGCTTACAGATTTTGTTATATTTTCACAAAAAAATCACATTAACAAATTAGTATTATCAATTTTTTCAGATATAAATAAATAACCCTAACCCTAACCCTAAGGTCAGTGGTAATGTATATCATGTAAATGTTTTTATTGTCAATACTATGTATAGTGGAAAAGCATTATGTAAAAAAATAAAACACTTTTTTGTAATTATTTCACATATATTTAATATAATTAGGACTGGTCTCACCCACCACGAGTATTTTCAGCTGATAATAAGATCAGTTAAAAATGCTTAAAATGAGTGAAACAGGACATGATCAAATAAAATAATTGATGTAAAATTTGATCAAAAGTGTGTTTATTTAGAGCTAGATCGTTAGTGACTATACTAATGGATTTGAATCGTTCAAATTTTGTAAATTGACACAATTTTTATAACTATCGAGTCGGGTTTCGTCTTTTGGTATCTTCAGAAGTTCAAGTGCACGAATGTAATTGATCTGACGCTTGTGAAAAAACTTTTGTGAATGTACAAAGTTTGAAAGATTCAACTTTAATGTTGAAATTCTACTAATCACATTCAGTCGAAATATTAATAGAAGTGTAGACAATTTAAACATTTAAAATATAGTATAATGTAACTCAGTTTTATAAATGTAGATTATCGACAAAATATGCTATATAATATTATACTCAACAAAGGAATTGAATCTTAGATAAAATTCGCAATGTTATGTTCACATATTAGATTTTAAGCTAGCCGGTGACTACTGTTCGTGCGTTATCGAATCCCTTTTCTTTTAATTATTACCATTAGCCCGAATGCATCTATCTCTACGCCACATTTACTAAATTGGATCAGGAAAGTTTTTGCTCCTGGACGCAAACACACATTATAAGTAAGTTGAAAGTAATTTGTAACATGACGGGAATGTAGTTTAAAGCTTTTATCGTTATTTGAAATTGACATTGTTGGAGTTAAATAATGATTATCAAGCTTCGATAATACCTCATACCCGGTGATATACAGTTATAAATTTGATTTTATCTTTTTGCAATAGTCATTTTTAAATTATTAAAAAATATGGATGCAGACATTTTTATTTGTTTTATGAGAAAACGTGGTCTCTTTAAAAGTGACGTCTTAGGTCAATAAAAATAAATAAAAACGGAGCAAAGTTAAGTATTTATTTCAACAATATTCAAAAAATCACAAATGAAACCATTTCAATAATTCAAAAATAATGATATATCTAGGCGGCACTATTCTGAGTATTGGTAATGTTAACTTAATGGTTCAAAACATTTTATTAAATATGAGTGTGCGTTAAAGTAAGCAATAAATATTCCTACAGCTTTAAGTTTCCGTCTAAAAACTTTGTAGGAATGAGGAATTATTTGAATCAATGTATAAAGACCTTAATATAATATTCCAGTTATTTTAGGTTTTAAAAGTTATTGATTTTTGACTTAATTAAGCTTAAGAACTTATTATAACCTCTAAGTATTTAATATCTAATTTAAAAAATCCTTTTGAAAATAATTAATCTTATAAACTTCAAATATTTAAACATCTCTGTGGACATTAAACTCTTTCGTGTCTTATGGATCGACAGACGATTGTTAATATTACCCTATTAATAAAACTTAATTTAAGTCCTCCGATAAGGATTATATTATATTTGATTGTTACAAGCCCACAAAATTATTTAATAGTCAAATCGTTAGTTGAGTAATGTTGGCGCTTAGAATTAATTGTTTTCAAATAAGCAAATATTGATTGGTTGAAGTTTAATGTTCATGGTAAAGTTTTTAAAAAATGCTATTTTTTAACAAATACGCAGAATAAAAGTGCTCGAACTGTAAATGATGATTATTTTTTAGTATTGCTAAATGATATTTGATATCTTTGCTATTTTCCTGGTTGTATAACTAATGTGCGACACGTGTTTTGTCATTTTGAGAAGCATTTTTTTACCAAATTTATTATCGCATCTTCTTAAACAACCAGTTGAATTAAAAATTACTTTATTTTATTGTATAAAAAAAATACTTTCAACAAGGTAACTTAATTAATAAAAATAATCAAATTTAAATAACTTATTTATTGAAATAATAGTGACACAAAAATTGATTCACATACAAAACGGAATTATTAAAAAACAGTTGTATGTACACTATAAATATTTAAACGAGAAATTAACAATTTTTATGCAAATTATAAAGATGAACAAAATTATCTTAAACAGATCTTTTTTTATTTTTAAGCCTCTTATATTTTTTGTAGAATATACAAAAAATAAGACAAATATTAATCATTTATATCAATTATTTAATTGCGAAATAAGCTATTTTTTAGTATTATCTTGATGTGAAACTCAAATCCATTTAACTCTTACAAATAAATATCTGCCTTCGATTATACCCAACAGATCTAACTTATACGAATGTTTATTATGTTGATCTACAAATTCAAGTCTTAAATTACACATTATCCACGTTTCCATCTATAGGCTGAACTTTTAAGGGTTGGCAATGCTTAAAAGCTGACTGTTGGTAATACCAAAAAGACAGGTTTATAATTTCGTTTCTATAAGCCAATTAATTATAAGCTTAACCAACTTTTAAACATCGTTTCCTAAGTTTGCCATTAAGAAAAACGCTGGGCAGATTAAATTTATTTGTCATGACAAAACCTAAGCACATTATGCTTCTTATCATCTTGCGTTAAGTGACTAAAAAACTATTTAACTAATTTACCGTGAACAATCATAACGAATAGTTAACAGATCACTAAGGCACGTTATTTTAGTTACGAAACTTAGCCGTGAAATCAATGACTGCATATAAATAATGTTCAATATTTTTTAGTGTACATTTTTTTTCCGATACGATTAAATTCTATAAAGTATTGAAAAATTTGATTCTACAACATAGATGATGTATTTATTTTTAAAAACACTTTGCAAATTAACATCTTGTTGCAAATAGCAGAACGTGCGAGAGAAAGGATTGAAGACTTAGAAAATTTACGTACCAATGCGTATGGATAAGAACTCATTCTTTGATTTATAAAATCAATAAACGCATATCCTAAAAATATCGGTTGAAAAAAGTAAATATATATGTATTATTAAAGCTAACATTTTTTTTGCTACCATGTTCGCTTGCTTTGTAATGCATATGAATTTTTTATTGAGTTTATCTTAACAGACTGTTTTTTGTATTAGAGCTGCTAGTTACTCAGCAGTGCAACTTTTATTTTTAGGAAAGAGTCAGAGTACGGTTTAATTGCAGTCGCTACGTAATTTTTTTAGAATATTGATTTAAAAATCACAGACATCTGTCTTGAAACAAAAAAAAACATAAATCAATTGAAAAAAATACTTTATGAAACTGTGCATACTGGGACTTCAGCAGTTGAAAAATGCAACAAAAAACAACAACGTTTAAGACTTGTCAATAGATTCGACATTAAGCCAATTTATTCATGAATATTTTTTATATACAACTCAATGATATTGAAAGATTTTCACTGCCCTGCTCGTCGAGATTTATTACCCGAGCGACTCGCTCGTGGTATTTTCAGCTCTCAAACCCAATCCCAGTCAAGTGTGTTTTTCTATGTCATTATTACATAAAACACAATGGAGTCGGAGAAGAGATAAAGATAATAATATAATAATGCAATCAATGTTTGATCAAAAGATTGTGGCCGAAAAGGCTCTGTATTATTGCCAGGAAAACTCATAACGGAGCCTTCAAACTCCTACTAGATGTGTCAATTCTCTTTTCATTTCCTGTTGAAGGATCATCGGGTTCACTGGTCCAGAAATTTGTGTCACATTTTTTGACGACAAAAAAATGTGAAGCCTTTTTCGCCGATTATTTTCAATATTGGTATTAGATGCTTTTGTGTGATTTTATTTCTTATTTATGCCACCGATCGTATTGTAATATCAAGATTTATTTCAACTTGGTTTTAATTGCCGTAAATTAAATTATTTTTAATATTGGCCGAGTGGTCAGCGTCAAATTATTTTTCAATGAACAGAGACCTTAGCGTTGCCGAAATTCCCTTCCATCTTATTGACCTGTAAGCATACGCACTGAGAGCGATAAGTATACTTCTAGTATTTAACTCATTCTGAAAAACATTTTAGGGTCGAACGAACAAAAGTTTCTTGGAAAATTCTCTGAAAAAGAATTTCATGTTTAATTGATGAAAAATACGAAGTAGTATTTATGGGTGTATTCAAACCATTAATTTAAGGAGACAATGTAAAATAAATATTCTTAAAGTGCAGTTGTTTTTTTACTTTTAAAACAGACCGTTGTAATTTTAGTATAAGTAAAAGAAAGGTTTCCTAAAACTTTTCTCAATATTTCTAATACCACTAAACATTATAATATAATGTTAAGAATAAGATAAATTTATCTTGATGAAATAATTTCCATTGCATAATTTAATTCTTAAGGGTTTTCTTATAAGGATTTCAGTGTAATATAAAATGATACATAATAATCAATCTATTAAATTTAAGAAAAAATGTTGAATAATTTTGGTATAAGAGCTACTTTGGAAAATCTTTTTTTTTACAAAAAACAAGTATTTGATAAAAAAAAAAGTAAATAAAATCGTAGAGTGAATACATTAGGGTAGGTTTACTTTGCCTATAGCGTGTCTCGTATCTTATTATACAGTTGTAAAAAGACTTAAATCTCAACAAATGTTCTAACAAATTAAGATGCCTGAAAGTTGGATTTCACAAAAGCCTAGCATATATTTGCAGTCTCGACTATTTCCGCCGAAAGTTTGTTCGGAATCGTCAAACGCCTTAGAAATAAGTTGCCTCTTTTGCTACAAAATAAACTCTACATACAAAAGAAAACCATTTAAATGGGCTCCTGCTTTATCTCAAGATCACTTGTTTCAAGCCTTTGTTAGATATTTTATACTGAGATATTTGTAGAATTTCTTAGAATATGTTTGAATAATTTATTCGAAGATAAAAATTCATGTCGGAAGATTATTATTTTAATTTTTAGTGTATATTTTTAGGTGAACACATTCCTTTAATCGAAATTGTATTTCTGAAACTGAATAATATTAATGGTACTTTTTGTTTTAATTTGAATAGAAAAGGCAAACTTATATGTATTTAAACTAGCCTGAACTTAATTTAATAAAAACACAATAATCCTTTGTACTTCATTCCACTTTATTTAATATGTCAGGACCGGTTTCGCTCATTGCGAGCATTGTCAACTGATAAGAAATATAATTTAACAATGCTATTTATACAAAATTGAAAAGTTATACACAACAATTGGCATTGAAAAGAAATTGCCAATTACATTAAAGTGATTCTAAAATAACACAAAATTAATGCAAAATTAATAAATGCTAAACTAAAAAATAAAACGCTTCCAAGTAGTTAGTTGACTCAACTTACTACTTGGAAGCGGGGAAAACATAAAACTATCATTAAGCGTATTCATATCATTAAGCATATTCACTTTATTAATGTAGCATTTTATCACTTTTTCAAAAATTTCCCAAATTTTAATTATGTTTGTAATTACTTTCAATCGCCATTCTGAATTTATTAATCTGGGATGACTTTTTAATTATATGTTAGATGTGTTGTACATTTTAATTTTGTGTTATTTTAGAATCGCTTTAATGTAATTGGCAATTTCTTTTCAATGCCAATTGTTGTGTATAACTTTTCAATTTTGTATAAATAGCATTGTTAAATTATATTTCTTATCAGTTGACAATGCTCGCAATGAGCGAAACCGGTCCTGACATATTAAATAAAGTGAAATGAAGTACAAAAGATTATTGTGTTTTTATTAATATAATGCCTTTCCACCAAGTATTGACAGTGAACACCCTAAAAGTGATCAACTTAATTTGTCACCAGTTATGTGCAAGCAGTCGCTGATTTAACGGTAATTTTCCATTATGATAAATATAAAACAATGAATTTACACACCGATAAAACCTGCACATGACTGATATTTGCCTACGTGCAACTGCAGTCTGCAAAAGATAACACGAAAGAAAAATAGTATGCATGTATTAAACGTCAATAGAAGAGTTGTCCCAGGCTTAAATAATCGATTGTTTTAAGTATATTTAAAGACATATATGTCTGTAATGTTTTCATTAATACTACTCGAAGAAAATGAGCCAATCCAAGAATGACTAACCAAAAGTTAAACATAATCATACCCTTTTTTCACTACTCTATTCGAATTATTAGGTTTAACGTATGACCAAAAACCAGACATATTTTAAATTTATTCGAGTATCTTTGTTCTCAAGTGATGTTGAATATATAATAAATCTTTGTTGAGTTGGTTATGGCTGAGAATTCAGCGTATTGCATCATAAACGTAAAAAGAAATATTAAGATATACGTTAAACAATAGCGGTAAACAATGAGCTCCACGACTTGTACAAAAAACTTTGTAAAAAAAAAGTTTGAATTTGTAAGGTTATGTGATCATGAATGGTAGAATTATAATTTAGAGCTAAATACATTTTATACAACGTCATTAAAATAATATACCACAAAAAGGCTATAGCTGGAAAAAAATCTATTTTGTAATAAATTATTACGTGCAATTTTAAAATGAGGTTTATAAGTTTTCACATAATTGCAACACTAATTAATGGTGTAATATATTGAACCCGATCCGAATTAATTATTCCAGAATCTATTCCCAGTTTCAGAGAACGCTTGGGTAGTTAGTTCTCAAGACGACGGTGGAGCGCGTAAGCCACCCTGATTTATCGGAATACGGAGTGCTATAACGTTCCTGGGAGTCTCTAGACATCTTATGAACTCAACTACTAAGTAAGTTGGATCGGTTATACCGCACGCAAAGCCGTTGGTCGTTATTGCCTCATTATTTAAACCCCTATTGGCATACAAAGGGCTTGCAGTCTAATGTTATAGAAATAGGCGTTGAAGTGATTTTCTTACAGGGAAACTATTATACTAAAAGTATAAGCCAGTACTAATCTTTAAAATGTCTAGTGGAAACCGGCTATGACAACATTCAATATACTACAATAAATTGCAGTGTATATCTGATAAAATAAAGACTCTGAAAACAATGAAGGCTGTCTCCATATTTTATCAAAAATAAGTTAGGTGTATCATCACGTAGTGCTGACAATTGTGCAAATGATAATTTAGTTGGAAATGAATAAGGTTTTAACAAATTTTAAGCTATACTTTTGTAGAATTAGAATCGAGCTTGTAACAAAAGG
This sequence comes from Himalopsyche tibetana, assembly GCA_030503985.1. NCBI lineage: Eukaryota > Metazoa > Arthropoda > Insecta > Trichoptera > Rhyacophilidae > Himalopsyche > Himalopsyche tibetana. The sequence continues at coordinate 10,716,794 of JAPJYX010000024.1, forward strand.
GTAGCTTTTAAGTTGGCCAATAAGCGTACTCCGTTTGTAGAAACAATATTATTAAACAATTTGTTACCTTCAAATATGAATTCGGAGAAGAATAATTATGTATATTTTTAAGGCGGCGTATTGCAATACAAACTTCAAACTGACAACGTGTTTAACAACTTTGAGTGAAGTTTTCTAGTACTATCAATGTTCAAGCGATTGAAATCAAAATCTACGACAAATATAATTGCTACTTGATGCATACATTTGACATAAAACAAGTTTTCGAAGGAAGCTTTACACCAGTGGTTCCCAAACTTATTATGCTCGTGAACCCCTTTCAATGCAAAAGCCGGACCATGGACCCCCATGTGAAATATTAAATTTAGTTTTAATGCCTTGGAGGGTGATTTTTTTATTCATGTCCGTTTCCAATGTGGAGCATATGGTCCGTAATTGGGGTAAGTCAACAGAAGTTTTTCCTCGAGAACTGTTTCTCACTCAGTTGCTCAACTCCTTTTTGTCAAAGAGAGTTAGGATAGAAGAATAATGCTAGGACACGACTATTAACAAATATTAACTCTTATGGCAACCTATTGACCTCACGCTTATTTAATCACTTTTTTGCAAATATATATTTTTATTTTTGCCGTGGTTTGATATTATCTAAAACGGATTGATTCGCTTTATATTGAATATCTGGTGAAAAGAATAAGTATAGACATGGCTTCCCAAGCTATGGTATGTGGAAAATCGGTACTACCAGGCAAGACGGAAAAATACTTGTGGGAACGGCCGGTTCGTAGCGTGTGCGAAGTGTGCGGCGCACACAAGTGCACGGGCAACGCTTTTAGCACTATCGACTCATTTGATTCTAGTCTTAAAAGGCGCCTAATGCATTTATAAAAAATCAGACGACAATATGCTCCATATTGTGAGCGAACATTCACAAAAAGTTTATAAAACTTATTTTTCAATATTTATAGGAAACAAACAGATTAAATTCAGTAAATCTATGCTTTGTTAACCACTATTCCTATTCTCACTCTTTCCTTATATAACTACTCTCTTCAAAAATAAGAGGTTAAGCAACTGGACTTTAAATAGTTCTCGGAGAAAAAATATACGATAACACCAGTCCATAGCGGAGCGTCTTGCGACTTTCAGTATCTTTCCCTCTTTAGTAAGGCCCTTAGAGGGAAACATTTACTACGAGTCTTCGTTGCTCCGTCTAAATCTGTTAACAATGTCTAACAAGTGACAATTTATAGATACCACATATTTTTTTCTTGCATATTGTTAAAAAGCTGACAATGTTTTTACATTTTACATTCAACTATTATAAACAATTCTAGTTTACAACTCCTTGAAGAGTACAACCTAAGTAAAGCCTTCACAAGGATAGGCTATCAACGAGTCCTCGTTGCTCCGTCAAAATCTATTTATGAGGGTGAACAAGTGATAAGATATTACATTAAACAAATAAGTCTATCCTGCATACTCTTAAAAAGCCAACCATGTGATAGATTAACAACATGTCCTCTCTGTTTTGTGAAAACCTTTTTTGTGTAGAGCAAGTGTTACGATATCTTGCATATTCATAAAAACCAACCATGTGATTGACTGACAGGTAGTCTTCATAAAACCGTTTTTTTATTTAACAATTTTAAAAAAGTAAATAACTTTTTATTAAAACAAATAAACAACTGTACCAATGCATACTTTTATCTCATAAAAGCCTAGACGGCATAGACTAACAACAAGTTCTCGTTACTCTGTCAAATAGGTTATACGATATAGAAAGCAAACAGTTACTTAAAAAGCCAACCACGTGATAGACTAATAGCAAGTCTATCTCTATCTCTATTTCTGTTAAAACCTTTTTGATGTTTCGGACCAGTAGTACGATATCTTGCCTTAATGCCTCTTGTCTTAAATTTTTTTTCATTACCAAGGAAAATCACCAGAAAAAAACACCATCCTACCTGTTAGCAGTGTGGATGAACAATAATTGAATTTCGTTGGCGAGGGGGGTTTATACTAAAATTTATAACACACTGCGCATGCGCTAAAAAAGAAATTGTTGATCTCCTTGGTTACGTTCAGGATTTGAAAATTGCTGAGTTTCGAGACTTTGAGAATTAAAGAAGAATTCGATTTAAATTCCTAGGTTTTTCGATTTAAATTCGGGATTGACCTCAATTTAAATGATATATTTTTAAAAAGGAACATTTATTGATTTTTATTATTATTTATTATTACATTATTGATATTTATGCACTTTAACACTATAATTGCATTTTACTCAGGACGTAAAAATTGTTACCATTTTATTTATTATAAATTTCGTTATAATAAACAAGGTGTAAGGAATATTTGTTATATGTATTCTTCCGCGGACCCCCTGACGTTGTCCACGCACCCCCAAATGACTTTTAATTTGTCACGGACCCCTGGGGGTATGAACCACTTTGGGAACCACTGCTTTACACAATTGTGAAATAACAAAGCAATCAAGTTAAATCCAGAGCTGTGGAGTCGCGTGAAAAAAAGACGATTCCGGCTCCAGCTTTAAAATAATTAACGACTTTTTAATACTTTCATTTTAACTTATATATATGTATACCATCAGATAATCTTTAGTCAGCCAAGTATGAAATGTTAACACTTTTGACTATTTTGTTTAAATACACATTAAATATATTTTTCAAAAAAAAGTCGAGCCGCTCATTTTACTCGACTCCGACTCCGCGACTCCGACTCCGACTCCACAGCCCTGGTTAAATCGTCTATCGAAAATCAATTAGGTAGCACAAAGTAAACATGCATATTTAAATTCAATGAAAAAATATTTTTGAATCTGTATCTCTATATGTTTTATTTTATTGTATACAAACTAAAAATAACTGAAAATTTTCTTAATTTATTAGAAGTAAACTTCTAAGTAGAAAACCATTAATAATTTTATGCCAATTCATAAAATTTAATCACTCGTTAAATGGTAAAACCTTCACTAAACCTTGAAAAAAGGAACCTGATACCGTGAAAACTGCTGAAAATTACAATGAATTAATGGTTTTAAAATTCTTTTTTGAGAACAGTAGTATTAAAAGATGGAGCATTTTAAAGCCAACTTTGTTTTATAAATTCAAACGCATTGATAATTGCTTTAATCATTGTCTAAGTCACAGTCTTAAAAAACTGGCTCTACTTTTAACTAAGATTATGCTAGCTTAGTAAAGAAATTAATATTAAAAGACAATTATCAGAAAAGCGAGGCGATATTATTTTTTCTCAGAAATGTAATTTAGTCGTTTCCGTAGCGATCGTTCAACTGTGTCAACTCGGCACGATAATAAGCTTTCATGATACGCAAAACGAGTTATAAAGCTTTGAATATTTAATAAAATAGATACTATTCATGATCTAACTAAAGGGTATACTCTTAAAACAATATTATTCTTAAGTCGAGTGAAAAAAAACAACTCCAGCTTTAAATAAGAAAACCAACACCGACTCTAAATTGATTTCTTGAATAAAATTACAAGTGTTCATTTAATTGCAATAATGGATACTATGCAACGTTTAGTGACTATCCATAAATACTATATATATACATTTGGCAATTTTTGTTATAGCCTCCCATCTAGATTGAAATAAAAAAAATGATTGTTTCCTGCAATAAAAATACAAGAAGATGTGTGTTTATTTCTATACTAAAGTTATATTCGTTATTTATTTAACAGAGTGACGAAAATATCTCGAAACATATAGTCTTGAATTTTAAATCTTTTCGTGTAATAATTCATATTTTTTTTATGTAATACTTTGATAATACTATTATAAACAACAGACGCTGACAAGAAACAAATATTCAGCCATTTAAAATGACCTTTGTAAAATTTAGGAAGTCATATCTGTCACTTTACTGCTTGCACTGTGATGCGTGAGGTCACCTCTTATAATTTGCAATACAATCAATGGACTAATGGCAGCTCAGCTCAGGAAGAGTTTACGGAATAAAATGAATTTATCGACTTGAAACCTATCTTCAGATATATCGACTAACACATCAATTATCTTCATTAGAACATCCACGTTTATTTTACTCGTACATCATCGTATACGTTTACACAGAATCTATTTCCATTGGGACTACCAAGCTAACGTGCTTTTGATTAAACACGAGATTTATATGTTACGTACACGTTTTAACTTTACAAAATCATCACACATAAAATTAGGTAATGTTTAAGTTGTTTGTATCTGTAACAGTTAGTTTTAGGAACAATTTATACCACTGAAGTCGTATCAATGTCGTTCGCTTCCATGCCGGAATTCAGGGGTTCGAATCTCAATATGAGCAGCATTTTTTATGGGAAGGCATAGATATTTGTGATGTCTAAAAAATCACTCCCACTCGCATAGCGATAGCGATTAGCTTGCCACCTGACCTTCTTCTTTATATTCCTACTATCTTTAAAAAAAATAAAGGTTGATCAGCTGGGCAACATGCAGTTCTCGTCAAGTGAATATGGACAGCAAAAAAAATGATGGTATTTTGGTCGCTCTTTTAAAATGTTGGTGAAAAGAAATAATACAAACATGTAACAACAGTTATAGGATGCACTTATTATTCATTTTCCATTTTAGCAAGTTACAATATACACAACAGAATAAAATACCACTTTATCTAGTCAATGTATACTACATAAACATAGTTTTCGTTTTATTTTTCAATAATTTGTACGTCTTGTTGTTATTCTTACCCTCTTTCTTTTCAGCATATCTAACCTAACCTAAATCATAATGTCATTTATATTTTGTCATACTAACATAACTCAACCTAGTGTTTTTTCTACGCTGTCATAAATTGTCTAATTATTCATGCATTGATACATCAAATTGAATTTAAATTGTAAATTGTCTTCAACTAAAACTGATTTTTTAACTTTGATTATGACTCTTTTATAAAGAGGAATTACTTAAAATACCAACAGAATATGAACTTACAATTCCATTGATTTTGAAATCTTTCTATATTAAACTGTATATACGAACTTCATTCTACACAGTTTTCCTTTAAGTAAATTAAATGTATCAAAATGAGCTGTTACTTTTTTCAAAACAATTTCATTTGATAAAAGCGTTTTATGATAGTAAACCGTTGTTTAGAGAAATATTGTGCATAGAAAACTATCAAAGACTACAAATATAATTTTATTCAAATAATATTGTCAGGTATTATACTATATCTGATATTTCTTATGTATATGAGTATATTAAAGCAAGAAACGCTATGAATAGAATTCGTTTTTTGTCTATGACGTTTCGCAAAAAGTTTACATTGTTATGTGGATATTAAAATATTCTTAAGTTGGTAAAACTGCAGTGGGTACCCATTTCCAAAACTTTCACCGCAGCCGCGTACCGTAACCATTTTCCCCTGAATAATAAATAGGTAGTGTTGAAATTCAAAAGCTCGCCGGAACCTTTTATGCACTATAAAATAATTCATTGGAATATGTTACGGAGAAAATATTTTTGGCATCTCTCAACATACATACATGTAATTGCTGCTACGATAGAAAATTTTAAGTTGTAAGTGACCCATATTTATAGCTTTCTATTTTTGTTTTTTTTTTATTACAACGTACTAATGATACACAAGTATACAACTTGCGATATCTTTACTAGTAAATATATTTATACAAACGCTCAGTTATTGTTTTAATTTATGGAGACACAATTTCATATTTATTCATTTTATTATAGATATGTCATTTTACGCCGTTTAGACCATATGACTGTATAAATTCAAAAATGATACTTTCACAGAAAGCCATTGTTTTTTTTGAAAAAAAGAATCTCATTTATTTAAAAAAACAATTGTAACGTCATAATCTTTATCGGTAACCGGATAAAACAGAACATCACAAAACGTACAATATATCTTTAGAAAACACTAGTATTGATATTTTTTACAATCAATTAGTAATCTATATGTCGTATTAGATACAATAAATAAAACAGCAATCTTGCATATCAATAACACTTTCAAACTGAAACTGTCGTAAATACACTAATATTCGACGATTATAATAGTCGCCATTGACTGATAAAGTAAAGCGCACGTTATTACACACTGTTATGAAACTATTACCTGTTAATCTATAATATTTTTCCAGCAAATAGTTAACAAGAAACGGGTATCATTCAACTAAAAATTGATTGTGTTCTGAATTGTCTATGTTCTATGATCTCATGTTCTGTTTTATCATGATCTGTTTATTCGTGGAACCTCTTGATCATAGGAGTTCGTAAGTGAAGGTTGACAATCATAGATATCTTAACTTTGTCTACAGTCGTTCAGAAAAAAGTCTTATACTAGCTTCCTCGAATTCAATTTGATTATTCGAGAGTTTATTGAAAGCGCGAATAAAATGTGTAAATACATACATTTTAAATTATCATTATTATATATTAAAGCAACCCTTTCTTTTAGTCACAAAAAACCTTTTGGTCAACATCGTCACAATATTGGTAACCCTTAACGTAAAGCATCGTTTCGCAAATAAAAAATACAAATGTTGTAATAAGCGATGTCAAGACGTTGCGGGTACTTAGCGTGATTAATGATTTTGTTTTATGTATATAAATTATTAACTACCTTATATTCAAAAGCAGGGATGTAAAAAATACATGTGAATAGTTTGAAAGTACTTTTGTATCGCAAGTTTTAGGATATCAATCATCTTGGTATGACAAATTTGCAACAAAAAGAAACTTTGCGGCAAAATACTGCGGAAACGACAAAATAACCCCTAACGTCCTTTCCTTATAAGGATATATTGATAGACAAAGAAGAAAGCGTTGGAGTTAAATCTTCAGTCACCCTAAAGCTCGTACAGGACGTTCTGAAACCACCCTGCAACTGGAAACGATTTTCCCACGTGGAAATCTACAATATTTTCTTGAAAACTTTTAAAATTAAATACTTTTCTTCTTTTTTTAAATTTAAGATTTCGACTGAAGGTGCTTGGTGGAATTTAAATATCAAATTTGAATCGTTTAAACTATGTACATTCTCACAGAAACCCGGGTCGTTAGTGACAAAATCTGTGAGAATGTACATCGTTTGAACGATTCAAATTTGACTTTTCTTCTTCGTTATTCAAAGAATATTTGATTTATATTTTTGCTGTTTATTTATAATTAGTTATTTTATGCCACATTTAGGGTGTTCACTGTCAATACTTGGTGAAAAGTCATTATATTAAGAAAAACACAATATTCCTTTGTACTGATTTCCACTCTTATTTACCAAGATCAAGACCGGTTTCGCCCACTTGATGCTCGCCACTAGCGAAACCAGTCCTGATACTGATAAATAAAAAGGGGAAATAAGTACAGATGAATATTGTGTTTTTATGAATATTCTATGCTGGCAACTTGTAGAGTGCTCAATATAGTTGGCTTAGAAGACGTAGATTACGTCTTCGAATTCCAGTAGGAACAAACTTATAAATTGATTTTTCAATCGATTTATGGATTTTTTTTCAAAAACATGGATGTATGTATTGTTATGTTCCCCCTCATACTCATCCTATCCTGAAAAATGGAGCGTAACGAGAGCGATTAGTTAACCACTAGTCATATCCTGGCCCTATCCTTCTATTCATACTATCCTTGTAAACAAAAGAGTTATTCTAAGCTGAATTCTTCAATAAAATAGAGATAATGATAGTAGTGCTGTGATTTTTAATTAACGATTGTAAACTATAAATTGTCTGTAGTAATAGCAGTGCGAGACCAATGATTACTACTAATCTAATCAATGATAATAACTACGCTTTCATTTAATTTGATCAGGACATGTGTGGTCGAGTATTCAACGTCGTTGGCTACCGCTACGGAGGTCACGGGTTCAAATCCCAGTACGGGCAGTTTTATAAATTGATTTTTTAATCGATTTATGAATTTCTGTTTAAAGGCATGGATGTATGTGATGTCTTGAATTCCCCCCTCCCACCCATCCTATCCTATGAACGGGGCATATCGAGAGCGATTAGCTAACCACTAGTCCTGTCCTAGCCCTTTCCTTCTATTCCCTACTCTCTTTGGAAAAAGAGAGGTTGAGCAACTGAGTAACAAGCAGTTCTCGTAGAAACACTTCTGTTGAGATAAACTCCATGTGTCTATATGCTCCACATTGGGAGCGGACATGGTAAAAAGAAAGATAATATAATGTTACAGTGTCATTTATATAAAACGAAATTAATAAATAACGTGTCACAAACAATTTGCATTGAAAAGAAATCACAAATAAAGATACGAAATATGAATAAGTGAACTTAAGGTAACTAAAGAGAAAATGTTTATTACCTCTTTTATTAATTATTTCAAAATTTAAAAAAGAATAATAATTATAATTATTAAGCTAAGGTGGAGAGTTTTTTGTTAATCTCTGTCGAGCAAAACCGGTCCTGATAATATTGCATAATAGTGGAGTTAGCACAAATAATTATTTAATGTTTTGAAAATAACTTAGTGTATTTGTATTTTTCCCAATTATACACGTATTGTAGATTTACGTAACTAATTGAAAGTGTAACACGACTATGGAATATAAAACGCAATATTATACGTATTATTACGGGGTAAAAATAATGTTCAAAAAAGCATGATCGTTTAAATAAGGTTACAGTAATTTAATGCCGGTACATCGAGTCGTTATCTGATTATATAGCGAGCAAAAACTATGAATGTATTTATTATAACCACTTTAGAAATTTCTAAGCGGAGAGTGAAACTTTGAAAATGGTGCCAGATATTTTATTTGGTATAACGAAAAGATACTACTAGACGCGCAAAAAAGTAAAAGGTTGCTATAAAAACACCCCTTTTTTCAAATAACTATAGGTTGTTACCAAAAAGAGACCTTTCATAGATTTATAAAAAAATGTGTTAAAAGAATGAAGATTAACCAAAAGACACGTCCTATTTTTATTTTTGTTTTTTTTTTGCTAAAAGTAAGTCGCTCGCTTCGTTATTATTTTTAAAACTTTATAATATATGATGATTTGCTTAAAGTTTTTAAAAACAGCTACATCCTGATTTGTTTTTTTTATTGAACGATATTGCTAAAATCGAAAAAAGATCATCTAACCCATTTCATTTCATACATCGATTTGTAGTTGGATTTCTGAATCAAACATTGTGTGCATTGATATTTTTGTTAAGCTGCACTATCAACTTAAAGTTTAAAGATCTATTAAATGTTGCGACAGTTAACAGTTTTATATTTTATATAAGGGAATGAAGGAGACCCCTTTCAGATTCAAAACGTCAGTTGTCATGGAGAGATATTTTAATTGGCTAATATCCCTGCAGATGGCCACGGTAAGTCTATTCTTTCGTCGAGTAGATTTTAGCGTAGTAGAAAGAAGTCGGAAATTTGATATACGCAAATTTCTGAGCTCTGGTCTAATGTATGATAAAGAAAATCGATTGTTGAGATACAAGAAAATTTATGTTTTGTTTTCAATACTAAATGCGAAAAAATCTAATACAAAATAAAACAATCTTTTGTACCAATTCCAATTTTTTTACTGGTTAAAATGTGGATACAATGCAAAAAAATGTTTGATTTTGTTCACCTAGAATTAATTAATAGTAAACTTAAAGGCGATTGAAAAAAAACAAGATAAATAAATACTCCAATTTTCCACGAAGTAAAATAAAGCTTATTATATTATAATGAATTTGTATCAAACGGTAATAGGTGGCCGCGATGACTGATGTTAATTTTGATTAGTTAACATAATTGTATTGTTTGATCTCTCAACTGTGTGCTCGATGACATTACAATATGAAATTTTAACTGTTCAAATTTTGTTAACTTCCATTAGTTTTCGTCACTAATGATTCGGGTATTGTTTTTAAGATATTCATACATTTAAGTGCTCAGAATACGACGATCTGGCAAAAGAGAATGTCTATTACAAAATAAAATGAACTTTATTTTCATTCAATACAACACGGCAGTTAATAATAAAGTACTATATAATCTCGACATTTTCGACAAATCCTTTTTAAGCTGTTCACTGTAAACTTTTTATTTGATTAAAATCTAACATATTTTTTTCCGTGATGATCAAAACTGGTATTGATCTTACCTCCTAATGAAGGTATCTCAACAGAAGTTTTTATAGAATAACTGTTTGTTAATCACTTTTAAAGTGTTCACTGTCAATACTTGGTGGGAAGGCATTATATTAATAAAAACACAATATTCCTTTGTACTTTATTCCACTTCCGGTCCTGACTTATTAAATAAAGTGGAATAAAGTACAAAGGAATATTGTGTTTTTATAAACTGTTTGTTACTCAGTCTTTTAACCTCTCTTTTTAAAGAGAGTAGTAGGGATAAAAAGATAAATCTAGGACAAGTCTAGTGATAAACTTATCGCTCTCGCTACACCCAGTTGCCTTCAAACAGAAATCGATCGAAAAAAATCTGTTCGTACTGGGACTCGAACTAGTGAGGTCTGGCGCGGAAGCCCACAACACTAACCACTACGCCATTGGCTTCGATTTTTAATTGTTTTAAAAATAAACTCACCGTTTTTGATTATTACTATCGATTATGAATGGCTTAATTCCTTCGCCTAGTTAATTTTACGTGATCGTTTCATCAAATCAACCATCGTATCTTTTTTAAATGGTGTGCGCCGGTAATTGGATATATGGTCACTTGAGGAACGTATGTAATCAAGCGCTTACGTAAGTGATACGCACGTGCGACCCACTTATTTGACTGGGCACAAAATATAAAGGGAACATTGGATTACCGACTAACAACTTGTATATACGTGACAGACAATTAGACACACCCCTATTGTAATTATAATGGCATCATTTATGTATAAACCTATCATCGTTTTCATTTAATTCAAGTCAGTATAGTCAGTCAATGTACGCTACACAGGTAATTTTTTTTTCTATTTTAGAATCTGCGCTATGGTACTAAAGCTGCCAATCTCGTGTTCTAGAATTTTATTTAATTTATCGATTCCTTAATCCCGGAATTGTCTTATACCGATCCCGGGATTCTGGAATTCACTATAAAATTTAAAGGTTAGAGCAGTGGAGGGAAACCTGCGGTCGTATGAGGTCTCTTGGCTACTCTGATGTGGCCTTTTGACTTGATTAAAAAATTCAATTTGATCAAAAAAATATACGCAAGCGTTTGGAAAAAGAGCGTAATCAACCCATTAAATGTTCGACAGTCGAAAAAAAAGTGGGGGGTTGTCAACATTTTCTTTACTGCGACCTTATGTTGAATCAGATAAATGAATGTGGCCTTTAGGAATCAAGAAGTTCCCCACCCCTGGGTTAGAGTGTCGGTCTACAGAGACACGTATAATTAAGACAAATTATTAAATTGCTTGTATACAAAATTTTGTTTAATTGATAGAATCTAGCTTAATAGGATTTTCAAATCATCCCAGTTAAGTTAAACATTCCTTATTTTCATATTTTAAGAATTTTTATTTGTAAAAAATGAACAGGGAGCCATTGGCGTGCTTAAGAAAGGACCTTCTATTTTTTCAATAAAAAATCTCATCTCTACAAAAAATCAGATACATCAATAATTACATTAAGTTTTAATTTATTTTTCAACTTTCATTCATACCTGATTAGGTTTTGAAATACTATCTGTCAAATGGATAATTTTAATGCAATTATCGATATATTTGATTGTATTAAAACTGGCTCGATCTACAAACGAGTAATTTGTACAAATTTATAACAAATTTTTAATATTGATAACCTTAATAAACTATTTATAATATGTTTATAAACGTTTTTTACCGTTAAATTTTTTCAAAACGTTTTGTATGGAGCCAAATCGCTGGAGATTAAAAATATTTATACACGTTACAGATAAATTGAAAAAGTTCCATCATCATCAAAACTAAAATATTCAATAGGGGTGATATGAAGTAACTTTATTTGAAAGCTTCTACCCATGAAAAGATAATAATTATTCTAAAGTTGTCATATGTATATCGTTTACGATAACTTTTGAGGGTCATTTTTTGCATCATAAAATATTCTGCGCGACATTGAAGATGATAAATCACCTCTGACCGGCAACACAAGTTCTTTATCTTTAACCATGGGTATACTTTTCCTATTGAAATGCCTAGGTGTAGCCTTATGATAAATTACTTTCGTCCGACCACATCAAAATTTTATCTTCCGTAAGGCAAAGAACAAGCTTTTTGTATTGAAAACCAAATAGTGGAAAATCATGGCTTAAAAAGGTTGGATTTTAGACATTCAAAGCGCCTGAAAGAAGCGTAATGAAAATAAATTGGGTAATTAAGCTACATTTTGTGTATGTTTTTCGTGATGATTTTTGTGTAAAACTACGTGTCCCTTCTATGGGTCTGGCAGGATTTATGTGTATGTTTTCCAGCTGTTAATTTTGCTTAGGAGTGTAACCGACCAAAACTTTAGAATTTAATCGTAACATGTTATATGTTGACCAAAAAAGTTTGCAACGGTTTCATATACCATTCAAATGGGACCCATTTGCTTTATAATTAACGTTATATAATATATTATACTAACAATAACTTTATTTAGAAATATATGTTTTACATATATTTCGTGATATTTAAATTAACTCAGCTAGATAAATATCGGTGGTACAATGATCACAGCGTTGGCTTTGTTTGATTCCCAGTACAAACATCATTTTTTTAAAACCAGTTTATCGATTTTTGTTGTTTATGGAATTTCAAAACTCTGTCCCAGCATTTTTATTCTAAAATAACGGCGTAGCAAGAACGATGAGCGATAGAGCCTAATCCTTTCATCCCTACTTTCTTAAACAAAGAAAAGTTGAGAAATTTAGTTACAAGCAAGCTGTTCTCGTATAAATACTTGTTGAAATACCTCTACATGGAAGCCATATGTCCAACAATGGGAGCGGGAATACAATAATAAATAAAAGTCAAAGTTTTATTTTATTTTTGTAAACAGAATTATAACTGAACAACGACACCTTCGAATGGATTTTTAAAATTGAAAAAAAATCAAATGCGATACTGATATTTTTATAAAACTGTTTTTTTGTTGATTTTATCGTTTGTTTTGCATTTTAGGTTGTATGCAAAATGTGTTACTCAATTTCATTTTTCGATTTGCCAGATCCTGGCTGTCCTGTATTATTAGTAAACCTTGAAATATTTATACCGAAGCCAGGTTTTTAAAATCATATTGTAGGTATTCTTTGTGTGCCCAAAATGCTAATAAAAAATACGCTTTATTTGTTCACCTATTCCGTTTGACAAATCCCACTGTCGCTATACCGTTTTACAAATGCCTCGGTATTTTCGCTTTGCTTATATGTATCTATATTTTTCGCTGAATGCTATTTTACAATATCATAAAAGCTTAATATTTTACTCGTAACATGTAAAGTGATATATGATGACCGAGGAACAACTGACCGGGCAACGCTAGGGGATGGGGATGTTTTTTTTTACATTTGGCTTTGTTCTGAATGAATGATATGACTTCAACCCTCTGTTTATTTATTTATTCTAATGGTTGAACATTTTAGCAACCGCACATAACGGTCGACATCATCTCCCGCAATTGTTTTGGTATTTCGACTAACGCAAAAAGTTGCATGGATGATTTATATAATTTCTAAGATAATATTTCAATGCGATGTTAATAACAGACTAAAACAAAATAAGAAGTGTAGATTTTTTAAACTTTTAAAGAATATTTACTCGTAATTGATTCATAATATTGCATTTAAACGAAAATTTTATTTACTAGAAAAGATTATAAGTCGTTACAATTTTTGTAGGTATATTTGATATGAAAATATAAGGTTAGGAAACTAATAATTTACGTTTTCAAGATTGGATAAAATGGGCACAAAGCGACAAAAACAAGACATACATATATTTGGCGATGGTCTACCGGTAAACAAGGTGATCGCTTGATTTTAGAGCTATTCGCGAAGTTCTGGGAAAGAGGCGATTTTTTTATCACTCGTATATAATTATACGCAATACTTATTAAAACAATCAAATAGTATGTAAAAAAATGATATTATTATATGTTACAATACACAGAATAATTTGAATTAATAGCTACAAATTTTACTTAACTACCTCAGATTACAAGAGTGAAAGTTCCAAGATATGCGCAGAAATTCTATTTGTGTTAATTGTTTCTTTCAAACGTTATACTAGAACCGTCGTAGATAATACATATGTCATAAGTTGCTATGAGATACTGATTAGATATGAAAATATAGTTTCATTTTCTTACGTTTCAAATGGTTTTGAAGGGCCTAAGTAAATTTAACTAGGAGCTCACGTGAACCCATTTAACACATTATTATACTAGTGCTTAAAATATATTACACATTTAGAAATTTAGACAAACGTTTATGAAGAGTTGAAAGTCATTTAGTTATTTAAAAACAATTAGTGAAAGAGTAGATATAAATATCTAAACGTGTAAACAGTTCCGTTACAGCATCGGATTTTTAAAAAAACCTAACCGTTTGTTTTCTGCATTCATTTGGTGCAGAAAAACAAGTAAAAAAGGCTATTAGTTTTATTTAACGATGTATCAATTCGAGCTGTAAGGACAACGCTTAAGTGAATTTGTTCACCTTTTTCTATTATTTGTGATGCAGCCGTACAAACAACAAACAGATAAATTCTTCACTGCAAAATAGCGGTTAATACATCAACTTGACAGAGTGGATGACTATCAGGTGAAGTGTGTCTCCAAAGGGGATGGACGGTATTGTTTTTTGAATAAATCATTATTTAGAATGTCTTCACTGTTTGTCATTTATGAAAGCTACATTTAAACAGCGTCTGGTAAGTTAATCGTTTTGTCAACATTTTGACATATTAAAGAAACGTGACTTTTAATAAAATTTAAAAAAAGTCATCTTTCGATATACGTGGCTTTAAAAAATAATAAATTTCATTACAAATACGTCGTACCCAATTTATCCAAGTGCAACGAATTATCCTTATTATTATTATTATACTTTTAGCCCTTCCGATAAATTAATTAAAATAATGTTTTTTAACACGTCCGTTCCTAGTGTAGAGCATATGGTCTCGTAATGAAGTTTATCTATACAAACGTATTTAGAAATTTTCGGAAAATTTTAGAAATAAATATGGCACAGTTAAATAGTTTACCAAATATAAATGAGCGGGTAAATTTGCTAGATTCCCCACTATTGTATCTCATATGTATGTAAATAAAATTATAAATTTTCCAGCAAACAAAATAAATGTAATTCTTGAAATTACTCACCATTCAAATCTGAAGGAATTTTCGCCAGCAATGGCTTTAAACTTAATGATACATTTATTTCTTATAAAAAGCACGATGCATTCATTTAATAAACGTCGGTTCAAGTTCATCTGTGCACTTGAACTTCTGAAGATGCCAAAAAGCAAAACCCGGGTCGTTAGTGACAAAACTTGTGTAAATGTACATTATTTGAACGATTTACGTAGTACAATTTATTTGAAAAAATGTATATTTCTAAAATTTTGTTATATGTAGAGCACACCAATTAATGTATTTAACCATTTGGTTTAAATAAAATAAATATTATTTCTGGTTGTTATTTCATTTTTTCTCAATGAATAATATCGTATGGTTTCAATTGATCACTTAATAAATGAAACCGCGCTTGAGTAGAACTTAAACATGAGAAATTAGTTCTAAAGGTGAGTTTTATTTTTTTAAATGAAAAGTTTTTCTTAGAATTTTCTTAGACGATCAGAAAACTGTTCTTACTGCAGAAAAGTTTTTCAAATTATAATTGAGTAATCCGATAATTTCACAGTTGAATAAAGCTTGTGAACTTATGTTATACAAAAAGGGAAAAAAATATTAAAAAGAAGATTATTTATTTAGTAAGAATATTATTTTTATAACCACATCTACTTCTAAAATATAACAATTTTGAAGTACTATTACTTCACTTGTTTGGCTAACAATTGTAAGATATTATTTCTTATATAAGGTTGAAAATAATTAAATAAGTTTATAAATTTGTAAATAAGCTTTTTGAAAGTAAATTTATTTGTCTCATAGAATATGGAAAATTGCTTTTGTGTTTGCCATTACTTAGTCCAAAACATTTTATTGATATACAATATATCACAGATTCAAAAAATAGAACGACTCGCAATATCTTGTTTCGTACCATTTTTCCCACTTTTTTTTTTATTGCATCTCCATTTAAAATGGCTTTTAGAGCGTCTCTTCCCACCGGAGATTGTCTTCATAGGGAAATAATTTATTTACTGAGACGTCGTAGAAACTCCAGAGGGGAGCGCATACGTATTTACGCAATTGGTTCATTTTAACAACACTACTAAGGCTTAAATTATCACGGCAGCACATAATTGACTTTTGTGACGGATAAAGTCCCAGTACGAACAACATTTTTTCAATCTCAATCAATCATGAGACATGAATGTTTGTGGTGTCAAAAATTTCCTCCCGCCCTTCTAATCCTAAAATAACGGAGCTCAGTGAAATCAGTTATTTTACCACTGGTCCTGTTCTAGAAAGATAGATCAACTGATAAACCAGAAATTATTGTAAAAACATTCTTTTGAGATAATTCCACTTGGACAGTGGTTGGCAAACTCATTAGTCAACTAAGATAAAATATCAACTATACAACGATTGAAATTTATTTTGAGAGCCAATTTTTTTATACTTTAGCCTCATAGGTAGGTACATTGTTATTTACTTGATTAGTGTACTCTTTAGTTGGTTTTTTCTTAAAAGGTCCTCAATCTGTTTAAGATACGTTCGCTGGGATCGACAATTGCAAACTAACTTCTGCGCGTGGGATACAAAGTTTCAATTGCACTGTATATGGTATTTTATGGAAGAGCCACACTCAAAAGGATAAAGAGCCGCAGCTTGCTAGCAACTGTATTAGAAGATCATATGCTATATTAATAAAGATTTTTAAAAATATTACTTCTTAAAAAATACCAATACAATGTAGCAAAACGTATTTAATGTTTGTACCTCCTTCCGATTATTGAATATATGAATTGAACGCTTTTACTTTTTTTATTGGTTCTTTGGTTACATACTGGACCTGTCAACTTGAATATAGAAACTGTAAGAGATTTTTCTTCGATTTAAAAGCATTTAAGAATGAGAAAAAGTTTTCAAATGCCGACAGTATCTGTAAACATTCGATGAACCAGCAAGATAAGTGAATTTACGCGGGATTTTTTTTCGGTAAAACCATCACGTTTTTGGTCACTATCGGAAAAATGTCTCGAAAACACGCAGCCGTGTCAGTAAAGGATAAGGGTAAGTAAGATGTGAATAACGACAAAGCTTGCAGTGGCGTAACTTCTTTTTAAATGAATGGCAAAAACAGCAGTCACGGAATAATCTTATTAGAATATAAGTACTAGCCCTTCAATAATAAAATCAACAAAGCACACATTTAGTTTCATATGAATTATTATAAGTAAAAGTTATTTCGTCATTCCACCGTCGTCAGAATTACTTAATACTAAAACAAATACAATTTTAAGATTTTGACTGAAGGTGCTCGGTGGAATTTTGAAATTAAATTTGAATCGTTCAAAATTGTGTACATTCACACAAATTTTGTCTAACGTCCCGAATAATTCACTTATTCAATAAATTACGCCAATACCTAGTATGGTCTATGTCCTTTAACAAGTTACCCTTAAACATTATCTTTTCTGCAAGTTTAATTTGTTTTTTTTTTTATAAACGATTGTCTATCAGAAACATATCTTACTCATTGTTCATAGCAATTTGTTTGATAATATTTAATACGATTTTTAAGTTCACTTTACTTAAAAAAAACGACTGTAAACTTGTGAATTTCTGAACGAATAACAATAATCACATTTATTTTAAAAAACTTACAAAGACTATTCGTTTAAGAAAACATTTTCTCAACTAATTCAACGCTATTAAAATAAAATCATTAGTAAAGTTAATCTAGGTCGCCATCAATAGCTTTTTACAAAGAGATACATTTATTTATTGTATACATATGATACACTTATTTTATATTTTATAAAATATTTAATTAAGAAGTAAAGAAAAAAAAAACAAATATGTTGGATGGATTAATAAAAGAACTCGATTAAAATTTGGTAGAATTAGATGAAACTTAGTACATTTTCGTAATCGGTTTTTTAATATTTTTGATACTCAGCAGTTTTTCGTTTGATGGAGTGATGCCGGTAAAATTATACACATACTTGTGAGAGAAAGAGTACGTAGCTATTTTTGTATTAAAGACAAATTCTCATTATGTTTTATACCTGAAATTTATACCATTATTACTTTATACCATTTATACCATCATTATACCTGAAATATTAAAAAACTCTTTTCAATTAACGTTTTGTTATAATCACATTGAAAAATATATTTTCTATTAAATTTACGATGTTAAAGCAAACAATACAATAAAAAGTGTGTTTTTTTAAAAAAAAATGGTAATACATATATGGATAGCCAAAAAATCATTGATTACATGAAGACAAAATTGCTGTTTTTAAATATAAATAAATAAAATATGCACGCCACTGATGTCTGGTGAATGCGGTAAGCGATAGGTAAGGTAAAAAAACGGTAAAACCACTTCGCTCCCAAGCCAATAAGCAATGTTAAAAAACACCAATGTTTCAAAGTGACAGGATTCTTTCAGGATGTTTTGTGATAAACAGCCGAGTCGTTTCTACTCCGTTCTGTATTATTTCCGCCACTACTTCGTCCCT
Source organism: Himalopsyche tibetana (assembly GCA_030503985.1). Taxonomy (NCBI): domain Eukaryota; kingdom Metazoa; phylum Arthropoda; class Insecta; order Trichoptera; family Rhyacophilidae; genus Himalopsyche; species Himalopsyche tibetana. The sequence continues at coordinate 10,735,648 of JAPJYX010000024.1, forward strand.
GAAACTATTTCTGATTTTTAAACAAAAAAACACTTTTTTAGCTACGTTAATAGAAAAAAATTAAAACTTATACAAAGTAGGCAGTCTTGGCCTTATTTTTTTTTCGTATGCTTTTTATGAAAAATTATTCATCGATTAGACAAATATTACGTAAGCATTTGGCAAACAATATTTTGTTTTGTCAATTCGTTTATTCCTTACTCGTTAATTATGTAAAACTTTCAAAAGAGAAGTTTTCGCACAAGAAATTTTATGTTATATGATTTTGAATAAATAGTATTTTCATAGAATTGTAAAGAATATAATAATTATTAAATGGGAAAACTGATTACAAAGAAAGCGCAACAGTAATGTAACTACAATGTTACTTTATAAACTTTAGTCATAAAATATTAGTTCATATTTTCATTACGTGTTAAATTAATTTAACACGTGATTCTTGAAATCATGCCTCCTGATTATTCTTGCTATTCGTATCAGCTGGCAGCACCTGCGTTACAGCGGAAAAATGGCCACCCCTACACCATTATCTGCATCCGTTTACTCTACATGGTTTGTTTGTATTATGAAATATTGTTAATATCTAATTAATACCATGTATTGTATATTCGGAAGTATGTTTAGCTGTAGGAAATTGTAGGAAAGCCTATCTAAAACACACAGCTTAGTGAAATTTAAAGCACACAACACAACGAATAACTAAAATGATAGCAAATAAACATAGTTATTATCGTTCACTGATTGTAGTTGACGTTTTTTTACCAGTATATAATATAGTATGTTTGTCTTGTTGTATCAATCTGCCTGTTTGTGATGCAGTTATGTTTTGAATATAAAACCATTTATGTATATGAACATCTTTTTAGTTTATATGTGGTTTTAATTTTTTTGAATTGTGAGACTTTTATTATTATAATATGGCAGTAATATAAATATAATGTAAAATTTATATTTTCTAAAGTGTGAATCGGTGAAATGTTATGGTTTTTAATGAAATATTGTTGGCTTACTAATTTGATTCTATATTCTTTTGTGTAAAATTGTTATTCAATAAGAACTCCTATATATACATACAAGGTGGCACTAAAAGTGTATTCTTATCCATTTTTAGCGTAGTTTTTAATGTTAAAATGATTTTTAATGTCAACATATTATTTTATTAGAATTAATATATATTGCAGATCTAAGCAACATCTTTGTATTTCATTCTTCAATAAAAATGTGACAGTTTGGCACAAGTGGTACCGGTAAGATCTTCTAGAAAACAAAATAATATTGGATGATACAAATTGTCACCTAATGATCAAACAAAAGAATTGATAACATTTTCAGAAAAACAAAATCGACTTGCCTTTTTGAATAAAGAAAGATAAATGTTTTGATGAAATTAATTTGTAGTTAGAATAATAAAGCTGTCATAGATTTCGTTGGATCGGTGAAATAAAACCCATAGCAGAGTAATTATAACTAACAAAGAAACAGGAAAAAATCGAGGACCCTCCATCCATCATTGGGTCAAGGGCGACGGTTCCTTTAATTTTTATCTGTCTGGTGAGGCGAAAACTCAGTTTGGAATCAGTAAAAAGAATAATAAAAGTTTACATTAAGTTTGCATTTTTTAACGTTTTATAATTTTAAGTAATATGATTAGTCAAGCTTGACTTATCAGTTATATGCATTGAAATAATGGTTACATGATGAAATAAAACGGGCAGAATTAAACAAGTTGTACAATTTTTACAAGTGTAACTTTTGTCATTTCAATACAATTTGGCTTCGTTGTTTTCTCTTATTCTTCTGTTATCTGATGCAATCTTTCATATTCCCTTCATTCAATGACGTGAAGGCAAAACAACTATATTATTTAATTCTTGACTTACAAAGCATTTTTTTATTTTTCCTTATTTAAGTAGAGTTCAACCAATTCAATCAACCTAAATTACCCATAGAGATGCTTCTAATCAACAAACATTTTTTTTTCAACAAAAAAATTAATGTATTTTTATATCAATCATAGCTTCGGCTATTGACACAGACAAAATTGGCGTAAAAAATTGAATTGCTTGGCTTGCCTGTAAATGGAATAATTTAACGTCGAATATTTAAGATATGCGATTCAAATTTGGTCACGTACTCTGTTAGAAGAACATTATTTTACCTACAACATTTTTAATAATAAATTATTTCGTAACAAAAATAAACATACAAATATGATGTTTTAAGAAAAATACGGTTTTTGAAACAGTAATAATAACGCATAACGTCAATTTTAGGTTATGTGCCAATAAGTAAACTTTGTCGGGTCTTATGACGCAGCAGTTAGCGTTGTGAGCTTCTGTGCCGGACTTCAAGGGTTCGAGTCACAGTATGAACAGCATTTTTTTTCGATCGATTTGTCAATTTCTGTTCGAAGGCATGGGTGTTTGTGATGTCTAAAAATTCCATCTCACCCTTTTTGATCCTGTAATGACTGGGTGTAGCGAGAATGATTAGTTAACCACTAGTCCTGTTCTAGCCTTATCCTTTTATACTTAGCACTCTCTTTGAATAAGAGATGTTTTGCGACTGAGTGACAAGCAGTTTTCGTAAAAATCCATTAGAAATTCATATGGTGCACATTGAGAGTGGACATGGATTAAAAAAAGTATACTCTATAGGAGTTTATAAGTCAAATGATCGAATCTCCAAACTGACACTTATATCTATTGTATACTATAAATTTAATAATAGTGTGTTAAATATTTAAAGTATTTTTATTCCTACCTTTGCAATTCGTATCCAAACCTGAATAACGAGATAAAGAGTAACGACCTTATCTGTCCCATCCTTTCTAGTTAAATAAAGTCGAGAGACTGTGTGGCAAACGTTATCGTTACAAGCTTCTGTTTGAGATACTCAAATATCAGCCCACATGTGAAACAAACCCAAATAGAAGATGTGATTTCTCGACTATTTGCAAATGTCAAGATTATCGAATTCTATTTTCTTTAAACAATTGATTTTTAATGCTTGTAAATATCTGAACAATTAAGCGGATATTTTTTTATAAATCTGTATTATTATATCAACAGAATTTATTTAACGAAAACTGCTTGTTACTCAGAAACACATTTTTTTTCGTTAGTTAGTTTTTTGTTAGGTTACGTAAGGTTTGTCGGGTATGTGGCACAGTGTTTAACGGGCTCATGCCCCCTCTCTTTAACAATACTTTCTCAATCATTTTAGATTTCGATTGAAGGTGCTTGGTGGATTTTCAATGTCGCCTTTCAGCATCATCAGGGGTGAACACTCAGTTCATATTCATCAGTGAAGATGGCGAAAGGCAAAACCCGGGTCGTTAGTGATAAACTTGTGTGAATGTACATAATTTGAACGATTCAAATTTACTTTTCAATCGGTTTATATTAGAAGGAATGAGTGTTTGAGGTGTCTAAAATTTTTCTTCTACTCTCCCAATGCTTAAATCCAGGGCTTACTGAGAGCAATTAGTCAAACTTCTAGGTATGTCTTTATACTCCTTCTTTCTTTCAAAAAGAAATGTTGAGCAACTGAGTAACATGATTTTCTCGAAGAAAATCTGCTTCTGCCGACATCCCTGCATCATGTAGCCATATGGTTTACATTGGGAGTGGATATGGATAAAAAAGATAGAAAGATGTGTTTTTGGTATCAGATAAGTAAGAAAGTTTTCTTTTCTGTGTTTATTGGTTAAAAATCACGGACTGCATCATATTGGAAGTCTGTTCAACTTTTTAAATTTATTTTTCGCCATTTAATTGTGTAAACTCCACGTAATAAATGATGTTTATTTTTATGAATAAATTCTTCAAGTTTGTTACTTTTAACATCCTAAGTAAATATCGAAACATCGGTATTGGTCCCTTATTATGTTTGGGTCAAGTACATTTGATTTTTTTATCCGTTGGTTTCTACTTTAATATGCATCAAACAGCGAGCGAGATGTCAACGTTAAAGAACTCTGTCACGTTTTGGGGTACAATTTATTGGCCCCACTTGGGAAAAGATTTGGAATGTCAAGATTGTTACCCTCTTACAACTTCTTTGCACACTCAATACTTACGTGAAAAATTTACCATCTGAGAAAGAAGATATATGGAAAATAAGAATTACTCGGTTTGAATTTGAAGTAAAGGAATGCAACAGTCAAATAGATTCAATATTAGTTACAGCAGTTAAATATAAAACAATATCATATACTTTGTATGAACGCTTCCAATCCTGAGATCTTGATCAATTCAATCAATATAAACACGTAGAAAAAAAATCTTGCTTCTTCAAGATTTACTATCATAAAATAATTCCCGACTTATTTCAGTGGGTTAATTTAAATATATTTGTAAAATACCTAGGTACATATTAAATAAATGAATTGAATACAAGACATAAAAAAAGCTTTTTTATTTCCTGTATTCAATTAAAATGTACTAGAATTATTAGTCGATTATATTCACTAATAGGTTTAGTATCGCCCCTAAACACAAATATTTAATTAATAAACAAGCCACGGGATAATTTTAATTGACACTTAGTAATTAGTCAAGATCATTAGAAGTCATAGAAATGACTTTTCACTGGAGAGAAAGCACTGATTTTTTTTTAAAAAAAATATAGATTTATTATTTACATATATTACATTTTTTCAAATACATTTAATAGATTTAAGTTAAAGTTTGAGTTTGTTGTTCAGCGATTATTCAAAAAAGGGAGGTTAACTAAATTAGTAACAAGCAGTTCTCGTAGAAAGAAAAAATACTTCTGTTGAGGTAAAACCCATAAAGAATTATTATGCTCTATATTGGCCATATCGTCGGTTGGATGCAACAGAAGATAAAATGTATTTTTGTGAGAATTACATCAGATTGATGTTTCTTTTATTTTGGTATAATTGGTATGCATAAAAATGAAACATTTTTGACCAAATTGTCAATTAATGACATCTTGCAGATAACCAAAAACATGCTTCATATACGAAGGGTACATTTTCAAAGTTTTAAAAAAAAGCTACATGAAGTGAGTTAAATTTTGATTTAATTTATATTTGGTATTTTTAAATCACAGAACAATCATAAAAATAATAATTGTTTTGCTTTTTGATCTTCCTAATTCTAAGTTTTTTTTTGTCTAGCTTTATATTAAAACTTTTTTTTTTGTATTTTTTGTAATCTTAAAACTGTATGCGATTGTTATATACTATTATTTTTATGTTATTGTTGTTTTCACAAATGAATTACAGCCAGATTGTATATATCTATATCCGGTATTATATTTATGAGATGTAACGTTTTTATTAAAAAAAAAGAAACTATTCATACGCAACGAGTCACAAGAGACAAATAAACCTTATCATAAATTTGTGAAACTACTGAAATAACAGCCCAAGTGAAGGAATAACACCTTCTGCCCTGGCTTTACTAGAAATCAATATTTTATTGATCAACATAATAAACACCCAACAAAAGACGGCTGGGTAAATTGAGAAATTGCACTCTTAAAAGATTTCTGTGAGACTTTTTCAAAAAACAATATTTTACTAATGGAGTAGGGTTTTTTCTACCTTTTTGCTGGAGTGGCGATTGTATCTGGCTGGATGCAGGAGGCAGACATACCGATCGATGGCCATGCAGACGAGGATCACTGCACTTTGCTGACTTAAAGCACCTCTTAAAAGTGCCTGAAACAAGAAAAAATAGACAGTTACTAATAGCGTTTTCATTACTTTCTTAATTTCAAGTTGGGCGAACTAAATCTTCTCGGCGGATTACTAATGACTCAATGTCAAAAAATATCACTTTACAAAAAGTGATTTGTTCAAGGGCTGAAGTAATAAATATTGATTTTGAATTAAACTGTTTTATGTTGAAGTGTTATAGACGAATCTTTTTTTTTAAATTTAAGCTGACATTCTTGGCGGTATTGTAGTAAGGGTTTTAATAAACTGCATATTTTCATTTATTAAAGTATTATGCGTGATAAAACTTCAACGTATAATACATTTATGATTAAGCGTATAGCTAATATATCAACTAAGGATACTAGGACCTATCTGTATATATGTAAGCTTAGTTTTATATACATTAAGTCTTTTCGATAATTGGTAAATAATGGATAGATTGATATATAATATAATTTTAGACTAAAACATATTTGGAATAGTTTCATGTAATTTTGACATAGTACAAAGAAAATTGTGTTTTTTTAAACCATTTCCACTCCCAATTTGGAGCATATGGACTCCAAATGGAGTTTATCTCAACAGAAGTGTTTATACGACAACTGCTTGTTACTCAGTTGCTCAACCTCTCTTTTTCCAAAGAGAGTAGGGATAGAAGGATAGAGCTAGGACAGGATTAGTGGTAAGCTAATCGCTCTCGATACGTCCCGTTCATAGGGTAGGATGAGTGAGATGGGGGAATTCAAGATATCACATACATCCATGCCTTTGAACAGAAATTCATAAATCGATTGAAAAATCAATTTATAAAACTATCCGTACCGGGATTTGAACTCAGGCCCTCTGTAGCCGAAGCCGACAACGTTAACCCCTCGACCACACAAGCGGCCGTACACATACAGATAGCACATACAAAATGGTTAAAAAAATTCCATGGAAAGGGAAAATAACGTAAAAAACAGTTTTTTTTCGATAATCACAATATATTCAACTTGATACACGTTTCAATGTAAGCTAGTTGAAAAATGACGAATTAATATCTAAATTTAGTTTTTAAGTTTGAAAAATGAATGGGCTGTGGAAATTGCGATCAAGAAAAAAGATACAGTTGATAAAAACAAAATAATAATAAAAAAAAATTGTGTCTCCTATAAAATTTGTTTTGTGTGGGTTTTGTCCTTTTTCTTTTCCACAGTCAATATGAACAGAACAAATCGTCAGTGCAATGTGAAAAATGACTAATCAATATAAGTATATGAGATTTAAAGCCAATAAAGATTTTCTATATAAATGATTAAATAAAACAGAATTATGTATACATTGTGTTGACAGTGTTTACATATAATGTACTAGAAATTTGTCCACTATCTTCTGATATATCGAACGTACTGATTTAAGTAACTCAGATTAATATTTTTGTTGTAATTTTTTATAAAATCAAAACTTCTGTAAAAAAGTTTTTTACAGAAGATCACTTTGAAAAAAATGTTAATTAGTCACTCTTTGCTTTACAAGGATGATATTTTATATATTTTTTTCAGATTTCAATTGTATAAAAAAATCTGCTAAAAAAGTCTGTTCATTATTTATCTTCCAAATCAAATTATTTTTCTACATAACTAATTTAAAACGGTCATTTCTGTGAGCTAGAATGTATCATTTTAGAATATAATTATTTTTTGTGCTTTTTTATCAAATTTTAGTAGTTATTAAATATTTCGCAATTTAATTAAAATATCATAAATGGTTACATATACAGCGATCACTTTTAACTAAAATCAGTAGATAATTAAAAATAAAAAAATAAGATAAGTGAATTTTATTTTTGAATATATTGTCTTACAATTACTAACATCCTTTGAATCTCTCAAACCAATAGTAATGTAATTAATGGCTGTTGAAATACGTAAGAACCATTTTCTCGGTTTTTTATTTTTTTATCAGAGTAATAATCATCTTCTTCATATGGGTCACTGCGGAACTTTTCTAGTCTTCCTTAAATATTCTTTTAAGTTAAATATCTTGTATGAAGATCAAAATAAAATTAATTGTGTGATGCAGTGTATATATATGCTTAGAAAAAAAATGCTGAATACATATTAAAGGAAGGCTCTTGAACTATACCCAATTTTGTTGATTCAAGCCTCCTTCACTATATAAAAGGAAAGAAGCTGTATTTTTAAATGAAGGTATTTTGATTTCGTCGGGTTAAAAAAACTATTATTAAAATAAATATATATATTTTCACTTTTAGGGTGGTCGCTGTCAATACTCGGTAGATAGGCTTTATATTAAGAATAACACAATATTCTTTTGTACTTATTTCCACTTTTATTTACCAAGATCAAGACTGGTTTTGCTCATGGCGAGCATTATCAACTGATAAGAAATAGAATTTAGCAGTTTTAATTATTCAATTTTAACGGCTGCGTATTTGGTTGATCTAAAAGAGGCCTTGGTCACACGTTTGTCATATGAAGTATACAACTTAAACTTGCTCGTTGGCTTAAAATTAAGTTTGTAAAAAAACAGTTTCTCAGTGTCAGTAATTCTAAATGATAGCGTTTTTTTTATAGCGCTACTCAAGTCCGAGAGCGTAGTTGTATCTTGAATATTGTGTTGAAAGAATCTTTGATAATCCTTATGAAACGATTTGGATTTTTTTTGCGTTATGCAGTTTGAAAATCCGACTATTTCTGCATTTGAATCACTTAATTGAACATTAATCTTTATTTAAAAAAAAACGAAATATACAAAAAAGTGTAATTTTGAAATTTTGCTCTTATTTGTGTAAAGGAATTGAATAGTTGAAGCGTCTATTAACAAAAAAACGATATCTACACATTGAAACATTTGCAGCAAACAATGTTTATATATTTTAAAGGTGTTTTTAAGTTAGATTTTTTTTGTTGTATTTTATCATTTAATTAGGCAAAATGATGCCAATATACATTGGAATAAAAATAAAATTAGCAAAATAAAATTATTATCACCAGATTACCAGAATCATGAGAAATATTCCGATCCATGATTAAGATTTTTTTTTCTTGACTTATATTGAGTTTTGAAACATAAATTTTCTCACTTACATTGCACGTAAAATGTAAACATATTTTTTTTCGATTTGTCAAAATGTGGTTATGTCTCAATTATAATTTGACGAATTGTTCTTAAAATTTTTCAAAGTTTAAATAGTTGAAATCTACTTGCTCTCCATTTGACACCGCGTATCTTTTGTGAAATGTATTTTTTAAAGATTTGCGCGACTGTAAACAAAACAAAAAGCACATTGATTCGATCAATCTATTATTATTTTGACCTTTTAACATATTTCATTGACATAAGACACAAAAAATGATTGACAATAATATTAAATAACTATTTCGATGTTTTCTAAATTTTGGAAAACCTTGAATTTATTACCAGTGCACGCATTAATTGTCGTAAAATTATTTCGCATTGTTTTAAATAAGCATGATTTTATTATGTTTTGATGTATTAAAACGAAAAATAAGTTTATTCAACTGATTAAAAATGATTCAACAATAATACTAATGAACTTATAATAAATGACAAACAGGGAATAATTGATTAAGAAAATACATAAAAGCGTTAAAAAATATTTGTTTTATTTTATGTTTATCAAGGATTGATACACTACTGCAAAATGAACTTCCGACGTGCTTAAAAAAAATGTTTAGATTGCGAGTATCACTTTTTTTTTAGCTGAAAACTCACTTTCCTCGACGTTATTTATTCATACAAAAATTAGTGAAAATGCGAAACGATTTTCAGGAAAGAGCCTAATCAAGACAAGAGACTGTGAATATATTTAAATGTAAAAATATTTTTTTGACATTTTTTATTTATTCTGTGTTAAAATAATATGGCTATACTGCAGGAAAAAACAAAACACTCACACCACCACCGCCAAAACAAATTATGTTATATACTCAAACAATTTCTCATATAAATATGTGCGTATACATACAAGTGTGCATTTATCTATGTGTGCAAGCACATACACATATATAAATGCGTACTATTGAGGATTAACACTTTACGACACGTAGAAGATTAAGAATTTCTAAAGACAAATTATGTTCATTTTTAATGTGCTCACTCTCAATACTTGCATTACAATAGATGCATTTTTTTAAAAATAATGAAACACTTATTGTACTTATTTCACTGAATTTTATTATAAGGAGAACCAGTTTTGCTCGCTCATCACAAGCATTTTCAATATGTCAAAACGACGTAATCCTAAAATCAAAATTTAAATAAACACGTCCTTCTGCCTCCTAAATTTTGATCTATTGATACTAAACTATCTATACATGACAAGATAGACTAAAAAAGATTCTTATTATAATACAATTTAGAGGCACTTATACATGTTTTCATAATTCAATCGATTTATGTATTTTTATCCGTGATGTCTTGAATTCTCCCCGCTCATCCTATAAAACAAGCGTATTGAGAGCGTTTTGTCCTAGTCCTATCTCTGTATCCCTACGCTATTTGAAAAAGATAAGTTGAGCAGCTGAATAAAAAACTGTTCTCTTAGAAAAAATCTTTTGAGATACCTCCATTAGAAGGCCATATGCACCACATTAGGAGCGGACTTAGGAAAAAAAATATAATACATAATATACATTTTTTTATACATTGACGTTGTACTAACCTCTTCTTTGTCAATTTTGTAAATAACCAACTTCTGGCGGTACAGTAATGATATGTTTCATATATATAAAAGAGAGTAAATATATGGTGAAAAAATCTCTTCTACGATGTTATTTTCGCGGGCATACACTTATTTTGGACAGTCTGAAAAACTCTATGCTGGATTACGTTAAGTGGACTGTTAAGACTGTCCAGATTAAGAGTACGCGCGTGGAAATAGCACCGTTGATTTCTTAATTTGTAACTTTTCATTAATCAGATAAGTTTTTATAATTGTAATTTAAAATCTATATTGATTGCCTAAAAAAAGCTAACGAATACCGTACCCAAATGTGTTAGAATAATAGTTGTAGGTTCCCAAAATTTTCAGCCTTGAACAATTGGCAGTGCGCCATTTTGGCTGTCATACAACTCGAGAATATTATAATCCTAAGCGGAGCGTATTTGTGGACATTAAACAAAATACTCCTAAAAAATCCTACAACCCCATGATATTTGAGAATATATTATTATTGTTTGCTCTCTAGTTACTCGAAAGCTTAAGAGATGAAATTTAAAAAGCGTTGCTTGTGGAAGCCACGAGGCGTATAAGCATTTGGATACGAAGAATTTTCTCTTAGTAAAAACACATATTTGTGAATATTTTATTATGTTCGGTCTGTTAAGTAATCTCTTTTTTATTTACGATGAATAAAACAGCCTAGATGAAATTATTTTTTATGGCAGAATCAAGGATATCAATAAAACTTATTAAAGAACTCATGAGTAATAAAATAATATAATAAATTGCGCATTGTTGATAAGGAACAGTTTTTTCGTAACGTGGGTAATGAAAACTAAAATATTTTTGTTACTAAATAATATTATTTTTTTGAACTAACTCCATATTGATTATTTGGATTAGAACCATTTTGTTCATCGTGAACATGATCAACTGATGAAATGTTTAACGATACAGGGCTATTTATTAAGATGATGTGACAAATAATTTGTGAAAAAATATGAAAAGAATTTTAAAAAGAAACTAGAATAGTTTTGTTTCAATGTTTATTATAAATGAGTACATTTTTCTTAATGTAAAACATGACAATGGTTCTTTGGGAGCCTGAAAAGCTTTAGTTCTGCTATCAAAAGTTTTTCAGCCCAAATACACATGTGTGCTATTTATTTGTACAATCAATCAACATCTTATGATAAATCTCGCCAATAATTCTATACAGTTTTACTTGTATTACACAATGATGAGAACTAAGAATAGAGAGAAGTATTAACAGCTCTTATTCTAATATAAATAAGATTTAATTACTTTATTATTCCACAAGTTATGTACTAAATTATGACACGAGTATTTCGTCAATGAATAAATTTTAAAAACATCTTAACTAATAAATTAAAACATGGATTTTTTCCTAAATATTAGAAACAGGAAGAAGCACAAACTTTTATTGAAACAACTCATAGTACCAAAAAAAAATTAATTACTTGTAAGAGGAATATTGAATCCCAAATGAAATAAAGTTAAATGCTTATCAAATCTTTTGTTTTTCTGGAAGACATTGAGCGTCTTATTTATAGGAACACACTTGGTTTATGTTGAAGGCGGACATGATAAAACATAAACATTCTGAGAGAATAAAATCATTAGCATATAATTTTATTCTAGCATATTGCATAATATTTTACCAAGACAGCAACTTTCCACGATAAAACTTATGTTCTTTAATACAAAAAGTCTCTTATTAGGAATATAATTTTAAAATATAGGCAATGCGTAGGCAGGGACGTCCCGTGGGCATAGGCGACTAGGCAGTTGCCTAGGGGCGGCATGTCATAAGGAGCGGCAAATGATGATTTTAATTTAATATTATTTTTTCTGATGCATAGGGATTTTTTTTTTTGAATCATATTTATTCGTGATGATCTTTGTCAATAAGGTATATAAGATATATAATGAATCACCTAAAACCAAAACGGAATTAGTGAAAAAAAATGTGTTTGAGTACTTAGATGTGAAGAGGATTCGAACTTTTATATGTGTATGTGTAGTCCTAAAATAATGGGGAATAATGAAAAAAATGGGCGCCATTTTAGGGCTCTGCCTAGGGGCGGCACATAGCCTAGGAACGTCACTGTGCGTAGGACTAAGTGTGTCTGTGCTTAAATATAGTGAACTAAGATGTGAAAAGAAATCAATCGTGAGGCATTTTTGAGTAATTCATCCAGGCTACCCCTAAAAGTGCCAGTCTAGACCAGTAATGGAAAATACGTGACACGCATGTTCAACTGAGCAAAAAAAATCTTTTTTTAATATGTTAACGTTGATATCGAAAAAAATATTCAATCATTGTGAAATTGTGTCAATTTATGTATTATGAAAACACTAGTCAGTTGATGATTCGATGAGCTATCAGTGTGCCACACTCGATTTCAAGAGAAGTCCTAGATCAGTGTTTCTTAACTATTTGAAACAATCGCCCCCTTTAGCAAAAATAAATTATCTACCGTCCCCCAAAATGCCATTTATTGCCATGTTAGTCATATTAACAATTTAATAATAGCGCCCCCAAATTTTGAAAAATTAAAAACGCTCCCTCAGACTTTTAAACGCCCACCAGGGGGGCGGTACCACCCCCGTTAAGAATCACTGTTCTAGATCAATATTTCTCGTGTGTATTACAATTTCTCATGCTACGGTATGTAAACAAAATATTAATTATAACCTATTTATTATGTTAATTAATTCTAACACAACAATTTTGAATGAGAAAACTGAATCACTTCTTATATACCTAAGAAAATACCTTATATATCACTTCTTCTTATATACCTAAGAAAAGACAAAATATGTCATGCTTTTTTTTACCGCCCTTGATCATCATACATTATGGTTTTAATATGCATGTTTTCTTGCTTTTATTTTGTGTATTTTTATACATTTGATATTTATTTAAATAGATTCTAATGTACTTTTAAACGTTTTTATATAATATGTGAAAATATTATAATTAAAGAATTGCTTCCTTTTGGCATAGTCGATCAAATACTATTTGCCATCCGTGGCTTAGACTTAAGCTAAGGAATGACAACAACGATTAAAATGATTTTTACAAAATGATTTGGCCTCTAAAATAGTTTTGAACACTTTACTATATAATTAAATCATTCACATGAATACGTAACTTTAAGTGATAATCATAATAAATTTGAATCGTTTAAAATTCGTACAAATGTATACGCCTAGCCACTGACGACTGACGTTTTGCCTCTCGGGATTTTCAAGCATTCAAGTGTATAGATGGATTTCAAATGACGGTTAGTTTTATTATCATCAAGTTAAAAGCATTTTGGATTAATTTAAATAACAGTTTGATTCCATTGAAATCAAATCAGTGATAATAAATTTTCTTAGTATATATACACGATACAACTATTTACCAAGCGTCAGCTCATTTTTATCCGTACACTTGAATGCCCAAAGATGTTGATAGGTAGTCCCTGGTAGTAAGAGGTGAATCGTGTAGAAATTAACAATATTGTTTTAAATAAAAAATACGTTTTTAATATTAAGCATTACTACTAATGTGAATGCGCCAAATATTTTGGAGATGATCATACGAGACAAGCTTAGTTGGAATTTTTGTAAGTCACTCGAAGTCAACTAGATCAGAATTGACATCACAAACATCGGAAATTAATAGAGCACAATTGCATAGCCTTCCGATTTTAAATGAAATACTCAACCTACCTGGGTCTCCACTTTTGTACCCTATATAAATATAATCATAAAACATTTGCCGACAAACAAATAAAATATAGTTCTTGAAACTACTTACTTCTCAAATCTGTGGGCATTCCCATGAGCTTATTATCCGTTTCGCCAGCAATGGCTTTGAACTCAATGATACATTTATTTCTTATATAAACACGAATCATTCATTTACTAAACGTCAGTTCAAGTTCATCCGTGCACTTGAACGCCTGAAGATGCCGAAAGGCAAAACCCGGGTCGTTAGTGACAAAATCTGTGAGAATGTACATAGTTTGAACAATTCAAATCCACGTATTAGGTCTCAAATTAAAATTGAAAAAATCTAAATTTGACATTTACCTTACCAGAAATCCAACACAGACCAGCTTGATCTGTAAACCAAGCTCTCACCAACTAGACCACGGTGGGTAAAAAAAATCTACCAAGTTTTCTTCAATTATCATGATAAAAAAAAATCACTCAGAGTTAGTACTGTAGAAACAGTAAAAAACGCATGATTTTTACATCGAAAACATTAATTAATTAATAGTGAAAAGTAGTATTTATCGGGTCAAATTTATAGAGAAGATAGGAACAAAAAAATATTTTCCGGCTACCGAGAAGTAAGTAATCTGTAGCAAATATGTAGGCACATGGATGAATTATGAGAGCTATGACCCAATAGGTTCAACAAAGAGACCTAATAAATTATCAAACTGGACTCTGATTTATGGATCTCTCGAATATTATGACCGAAATGTGTTTTCAGCTAAAAATACTTTACCCACATCGTCTACCTATGAAAATTGTTTTAAGTTTTCCCTTACAGTATTTTCAATACGGGCCGTTTAGTTTTTTTCTAGTTTAACGTTATATGTATGTATACAGAATGAAAACTATGCATTGAAACACCGTAATATTTTTTAACTGATGCTTTTAAACTAGTTTGAGTTTTGTTTTTTTCGGTCGGCAGTCGGTACCAACTTGACAACTATAACGGCGAATTACGTAATATTTTACAATGACTTTAGTATATGGGTTAGTCTCTTATTTAACAAATTATCAGTATAAATACAATATTTGGTTAGCTGTGATTGCAAAAATGTGTTTGTATTAGGTTAGGTATACAATAAATTATTATTAATAGCAGTTATAAATGCCACTATTTTATTATGACTTTTATAAATGTCACTTATACGCTGTTCAGTGTCAGAACTTGGTAAAAAGGTATTATATATAAAAAATACTCATTTGTACTAATTTCACTTTTGTTTATTAAGATCAGAACCGATTTCGCTCATGACCAGCATTATCAACTAATGTTCTTAAAAATAAAATTTTACAGTGTTATTTATACAAAATAAAATAAAATCAATATGGTTTAACAAACAGTTGGTATTGAAATGAATTTACAAATAAAGATACACAATATGAATAATTGACACTAAATTGACTTAAATAGTAATAAAGCTTAATTTGGAGACATACGGTAAATTTCTTTTAATACCAATTGTTTGTTATAACCTAATTATTTTGTCTTGTATCAATCAGTGCTTTCCAACCTTTTTCATGCCAAGGACCCCTAAATCTGAAAACAATAATCTGCGGACCCCCGAAAATTGTTTTCATACTTTATTACAAAGAATGTTGAAAGAATGAAAAACCTGCGGACCTCAGCTTGGAAAGGACTGGTATAAATAGCACTGCAATACTGTATTCTCTTATTAGTTGATAATGCTGGGCGTGAGCGAAACCGGCTCTGCACTTATTATATGAAAGTGGAATTAGTACAAATGAGTATTTTATTTTTTGATTATAATGCCTTTTCACCAAGTATTGACAGTGAAAAACCTAAAAGTAACAATTACAAAAGTCATAATATCTCTCGCGGCTCGGAGACTAGAAAAATACTTCTCTGCCGATGGGGGTATTTTGTGACCATAGTGGTTTCCTTATTATTGGCCTTATTCTTATGGATTTCAAAAAAAATAGTCTTAGGGCTTTGAAATATCTCTCTGCATCATTCCTCATACATTTTTATTTATAAAAATCCGTGGTTTTTTAATAAATAATCATATTTTAAGTTGCGCGTAAAAAAGACGTCATCCAAGCACATATATGAATTTAAAACTGACGAGTGTAGCGCAGCTATCTTACGAATGATCGTTATCGCGGGCGCTTATCGCCTAATAGCGTTATCGCATATTTATATAAACTACAAAAGGTCCAAAAAACTATGATATAAGAATACCTTAATTATAAACATTGTATCACCAATATAAAAATATATGTTTAAGAAAATGTTGGTTTTGGGGTCGCATTTCTTGAGCTTAGAACCGGAAAAGTTTATCTAGTTTCATTAATACTAATTTATTGTATCCAAGTCATAGGTGCTGGAACCAAACTTTGCTTTATACCATTTTGCACATATTGTTTTGTCAGTACCAATATTATATTCCGTATTGTTTGTTTGTTGAGTAACGGTTTGAAAATGTTAATTAGAGAACAATCCCACCTCCTGATCGATTCGCATTTTTTAGAAACCATCTCGAAATAATCACAGCATCAAATAAAATCCTTAACAATTTTCCCGCAATCTCTAACATTATATCTATATAAATTCCACCGTTTCGTTTTGAAAGACCTCCGCCTAATCAAACAAGCTTCACCTGTACTGATTGCTTTAGAAAGTGAGATGAATGGAGAAATCCGATAACTCAATAAGGCACAAAGAAACCAGGTGAAAAGTTTCTTACTGACGGGGCAGAGATTCATGAGCTCAAAAGAGTTTTTTTTGCTAACTTTGAAACAGACGGTGTCTTATTTGATTTTTTTTACTAGATGTTCATTAATTAAAGTTGTATTTGTAACACGAAAAGAAACTATTAAAAACAATTTAGAGACTTTATATTATAACAAGTGCCATTAAACTAACCAGCGTAAGAATATTTATAAATACAGTAAAAAATAATTCTAAATCTAAAATTCTAAATTGGAATGTGAAGTTTGGTGGTTTTTCTACCGGATACAGAGAGAAAACTAGATACGAACTGTAATAGTAATGATAAAACATTGTATTGTATTTTACTCTTTATTGACTTTATTAAAAGAATAAAAATATAACAGATATAAGTAAATTAAATCTTCCACAAATAAAGCTGTTAGAAATATATAATCTTTTGCCGAGATACAAGACTAGCCACCAAAAAGGTTATGACTTTTGATTAATTGGTTTCATGCCTACCATAATTATTATCTGAAATGTATGCAGAACGAAACACAAAGTATCAAGACAAAATAATAAGCAACATACCGTTTCCAGCGCAAGTTTTTAACGGATGCTGCGTAGGCAAAGGATACAAAAGGAAATGTGTTTGAATCGCCTTCCGGGCGGATGTTTTTTTTCTTCTTCAATTTATTTCACGACAATATTGTTTTATGACTACGTCTGAAAATCGATAAGTTAGTGAGTAACTTGAGACACGTGCTATCACTTTAAATATACGTATTATATATTCTTCCTGTACACTTTATATTCGTTACTCATCGTGATAATTTATATTCGTTAGTGGAGTAGATTTTTCTCGGCTTATTCTAACACTATACCAAATTTTGTTTTAAATAAGAAAGAAGTGTACAAAGAACTTGAGAGGAGCGAAAATAAATTAAATTGGTTCTTTTTTTATCACGTTCTTTAATATAGAATATAAATTATACACTAAAGTATCTTCTAACATATTTTTTTAAAAAATGCACTTTTTATTATTATGAATTATTTTACATTATAAAAGATTAAACTATGACTTAGAAAACAAATAAAAATATCCAGTAACAAGATGAAAAAATTACAAAGGATTTTAGTTCTACAAATACTATTTTATTGGTAGTTGATAGCTATTTCGGCGTATGTCTTCATCAGAATTATGATGAAAGTTTCGTTGACAGACTGGGTGGTAACTTTGTGGAAGATTATTTTTAATTTAATTCGATAACTTTGTTGTTCCACCTGTTGTGTTTCAAAATGTGACACGCGTTTTGCTTCTTTTAAAAGAATCATCAGAGTATTTCATGGTAATAGTTAGTAATATCAAATAGAAGTTAATAAAGTTAAATTTTAAGCACCTATCATCTCTTGTCCGCTCCCAATGTGGAGTTTATCTCAACAGAAGTATTTTTACGAGAACTGCTTGTTACTCAGTTGCTCAACCTCTCTTTTTTCAAAGAGAGTAAGGATAGTAGGATAGGGCTAGAACAGGACTATTGTTTAACTTATCGCTCTCGATACGCCCCGTTCATAGGAAAAGATGGGTGGGAAGGGGAAATTCAAAACACCACATACATCCATGCCTTCGGACAGAAATTCATAAATCGATTGAAAAATCAATTTATAAAACTATCCGTAATGGGAATCGAACCCGTAACCTCCGTAGCCGAAGCCAACAACGCTGACCACTCGACCACACAGGCGGCAAAACTCTACATAATAAGCCCAAATTTCATCTATTAAGTAGTCTTTAAGCTTCTTTATGAATCACTCTTTCAATAACGCATTTTTATTTATGGTTGTCGCCTTTGGCAACGCGTTGATTTGGGAGTATTTTGTTATTTTTTTCTAGAATTTTCAATACTAACAACAAAAACGACAAGTGTTTAATATCAGTTGAATAATAAAATGTGTTCCACAAGCATTATATTAGTTTATTCAATATTTAAAATAAAATGCTTATCTGTGTTCTTAAATAAAGATACTGGTTTTTTTATGAAGCATTAATACTTTTCTTCAAAAAAACTCATAAAAACATTTACAACAACTTTTGCAAAATATCAAAATTACGTCGGTATCGCTTTGGGTAAAATTTTACGTTCCCCCCATTAATGTGCTTCTTTTATCGTTACCGTTTTTACCGAGTCGACGTGTTATTTCTTATCTCTGTCGTGTTAAAACATTATTACGGTTTTGCGTAGAGGCTGCGTTTTCAGATGCCTTTTTGAAAAACGACGGACGTGTTCAACTGCTGTAAAATTTTAATTTCTTGCGCCACTTTCTGCTGCCCGCTAGAAATGCAAGCAGATGATTATTGCTTAACTGCTGAAAATATTTGCTGTTTTTTTGCCCGCATTTTTATGGATTTAGGGTAAAAAAAAGCAAACACACTTTAACTGAAAAAAAAACACAATCCTACATCAAGTTTACTTGTCTTAAAAATGATTACGTTTGAAGAAGAATTCATTGTTTAAAAAACATGCATAGACTATTCGTTTCCAACATAAATTCATTTTACATAATTACTCGATATTTATTTTTATAATGTAAAGACAAACATATGTTTTTTTTAGATTTTTCAGCAACTAAATTCGTTAGTAAAGAACTTAGCCTAACAATGAAATAGTTCCAGGTTGAAATATCGGTCTATTCAAAATGAAGCATAAGCTTTTTGTATCACGAAAGATTTATCAGGGAATATTTCTTGAGGAATCCCGTAAAAGTTTAACGGTATACAGTATAATTGTTATATAAATTAGAATGTTATAAACTATAGTAAGTATCAAGATGTATTATGTATCTCTTATAAGCCAGTAAATATAACTGAGTAAATTAAGGCTTAAACATAGCTCTGATGATGGCGTACGCTAAAATAGCTATAGATTAACTTTAAAAAAATGTAGAACTGAATATTTTTACCGTATTGCAATGGAGTTCTACCAAGTAAATGCCAATCCAATCATTACATTTTTTGAGGTATTTTGAATCTTTGGTTACAATTTTTTTATTGCAAGAGGCTTTACAAATTTTAACTATAGATAATTAATTTGAATTATTTTACAATTTCGCATGATTTTTATTGAATTATTTTCATAATTCTTGTACCAATTTTTTAAGACACCTTATTAAGTCGTACGTAATTTCATACGAAAAAACCTTTCTAGATTTTATTTCTTATTTTATGATAATGCGTTTGATTAGTGAATTCAGTTAATATTATTATTATAAATAAATAAGCAATGAAAAATATTTTTTAAATTAAACACAATGTTTTTACTGACAATTAGTAATATTTTTTTTTTGTAAACACAATTAAATACCTTATGAAAATTTAGATAAGTGAGCGTTGAAGTGCTATATTTCTATCTGATGTTACATGTATAAACCCGTATCCTATTTTCAAGCGTGCCACGGAAACAAAAGTCCATAAAAATAAAACAAAGAAATATCATAAATCCGTTAAAATAAACCCTTTTCACCGAAACCAAGTAATAAATTATATTAACATAAACATATTCGGTATACCATCGTAGTACAACTTTATGCCACACGCGCTATTATTTGTTGTGGGAAAACATTTTTCACTGCGTAAACTTTGTCGTCAGTTTGTTAATTTTAAATTTCAGGATAACGCTATTCTGTTTAGCTTGAGATTCACCGCTTGACTGTTCAGAACACTTACACACAAAATAAAATTACGATAATAACAGAACACGATTTAGTCATCACCACTACCAACTCAAACTTACATGAATCAACATCATAAATAGTTAAATAATTTATAAAATTTAAATACCTATAATGAATGAATTATTAAAGAATTTTTTTGATATTCTTATAATAAAATCTTTAATTCATCAAATTGTACAGCACTTAAAGCAATTGCTTGGTGGAGTCTTTTATTAAAAATATATTTTTGTAATCTTAATTATTAAACTATGCTTATTTATCTCAAGGTAGAATATATGAAATTCCAAAAAAGAATCCAAATCAATACGCTTTTTATTAAGTAGATATATTTTTAGACTAGATACAAATAAGAGCCCGAGAGGTGAAGTGAGCCAACAAGTAAAATAGTAAAACTTTTTTCTTGCACTATTATGTACAATCAAGTCTTTATTTGGTGTTTTTGGTAGATTGTATATTTTTATTTTATGGAGATTACACTCACTATTGCAATGTATGTTTCACTTTCACGATACTTTAAGGCGTGTAGAATATAACAACGAATCCAGTTTTTTTTAAATACCACTTGGCTCACTTAACCTCTAATTGGGCTCAAATATTCACATGGGGAAGTGAGTGACTGTAAATTTTCTTAAACTCTCGTTTTTAAGAGCGGATGAAAGTTTGGTAAAAGCGAAATGGGAAAATCACAAAAATAATGCCTCTAGATACGAATGAATAAAATGCTTTAAACAATTAATGCATGGTCCAAGAATTTGAGCAATAAAGTAAGCTATAAAAATAGAACATGACGCATTAGCAGAAAAAATATCATTTTGGGGTAAAGAAGTCTCAAAAGTCTCAAGATACAAAAATGAAAATATGTTAAACTTTATTGCATTTTCCATGCAATATTTTTAATGTGCAAGTATTAAATATGTATCTAAGATGATTTTAAATTATTCCACGGAGCGCGGGTCACAATTTCTTTTTAGGAAATGTTTATATTCCGTAATTTGGTGATAAAAAGAATAAATTGTGTTCGATGATTCGGTTAAGGCAGCCTCTTATTCACCCAAAAAAAAATATCTATAAAACAATAATCTGAAAATGCAAATCACAAATAATTATGTATGGACACAAAATAATAAGACTCTATTGAATGAATATATCTAAATTTGTATCAATTCAAATATTTAGGTATCGTGCAATTGTCCGGGTCATATTAAATGAATGTGAAATTAATACAAAATAATGTTATACTATTGAATATTTCATCTTTTTTAGGTTTGTTTAAAAAAATTGAAAATAAAATAAAACTCTAACAACTATATAAACGACATTATCATGTTTGTAAAATATTCAAAAAAGACTATTTTCTGTTGAAGAAAATATTTTACTGAATTTTCTCTACGATAAAAATAATGCTAATTTTATTTTTTAAATATCTGCTAACAATGGTAAAACAAAAGATTGAATTAGTATTCAAGTCAGCGTAGCCTTCTTTGGCCATTATGCTTATTGAACAATACTACTTTATTATACGGCGTAGAAGTGAGTCTACGCTTTAAGAAAAAAATCAGCGAAAATAATCGTAGAGAGATTCCACTCTACGAGTGGCTCTATTATCTTTGTAAAATCGCATTAAAATCCCCGCAAAGAATTTTTTGATAAAAGAAGAGAAATCTACGATTTTTCGTAAAAAGCTGAAGAGATTTAAACGATTTTTCCTGATAAAAAGATCGTTATGCCTTCCACATATTGTAAGCTTTGATATTGAGTCGTAAACGTTAGAATTTTTTGCCAGTTGCTGTTTTGAACTCTCAGTCTATTTTAACGGCAACCTCTTCATATTTTATGTTGTTCGAAAACTACTGCAAAATGGGAAAGCCAATAGCAGAAAAATAGAAATAATGGTTTTATTAGATGATAATGTATATTTTTGGCGACTTGGTAAAAGTTCACTTTTAATGTAGAATTTGATTCGATGTCTTAGCTACTTGTTGTGTAACAAATAGTGAGACGTGTTATGGTTGATAAACTGGTTCTGCTCATAATAATTATTTGTAGAATAGGTAAAAAAGTGTGTGTTTATTATTTTAAAATATAATGCATTTCATTCAAAAAAATAAATACTCATTTCAACTAATTACACTTTTATTTATTAAGATAAAAACCGGTTTCGCTCACGGTTTATCTTTTTTCTTTACTAACACTCTGAACTTTGAGTAGAGACACAGGATACACTAACTTATTTATAGCTTCAACGACTTGGGTACCGACGATGACGTTATTCATTTTTGGTATTGGTTTTGTGACTGTCATGTTATAATATTTCTCGACAAGTATTATATTCACAATGAAATTTTCAAAAGAATAATTCTCAGAGCAAAACAAGAACCTCGGTTATCTTTAACTGTATGACACGATATAACAACAGGTCATTAGAGTTGGTAACTGAAGTTGAAAAACCGGAAAACACCAGCAAGCTGTTATAAAGCGAGTGACGAAAGCCAAAGGGTGATAACAATCATACTGACGTAAAAACGAGTGACTTTTTATCCTTGGATATTATGTTTTTTTTTTGAGATTATTTGTTTTTTTGAATATTCCAGCTGTTTATTATATTTACTTAATGAATCATTTTTTTGGCTAGAATGCTAAATTTGAATAAAGTAAAAGTTCACAGTCCAACTATTTTTATAAATAATGTGTGCATTATATCGATGAAATGAAAAAAAACAACAATGACTGCTCAATAGATAATAATCGATAACCTTGTAACTGTACTTAACCCTCCAAGGACGATCGTCACCATATGTTCACAGTAAACACCGTTGTCTGATCCCACTATTCATCATTTTTCTATCTGAATATCGTTGCTTTCGCTCAAATTTGGTTAAGAAGGGTACAGACTAAGTATAAGTCATCAGCCGTGGGGACAGAAACGGCATCCAAAAGCACATGTGATTTTTTGAATTTTCGTTTTTTTAAATTTATTTTTTGAAACTGTTATTTTTTTATAAAAACATCAAATTATTTACAGTTATTTTGCTTATATATTTGTATTGAAATTATGTTGATCTAAAGAGGTCAAATTGTAAATATTTAAAAAAATATCACGTTTAGCTATATTTCAACCCCGAATGTTTGCAAGCCTATACGATCACTTTTGTCCTTAATACTGTCCGTACTCAATATTACACGGTAATAAAAGGATGAGCATGACCATCTAGTCATGCGGGGTTTCTATACAACGACTTTGCGTTTTTTTTTTTAATTTTGGATAGGAATAAAATTCATCCGTGACTTCAATATAGCTTAGAAAATATTTTTTCTATCGGAAAAAAGCTCTCGTCCCTGGAGAGTTAGTACGAATTTAATGTAGTAAATCGTGCCACATAATTTGCCTCTTTAAGAATCATCTCCAGACAAACTATCGTACGTTTATTTAATAATAAATGAAAAATAGTTGTCATCTTTTTATGTATGTTAAAATTTATTTACCGATTTTTCATTAAAACAATCATTGTTTAATCAATAAAATCATTAATAAAAATGAAATATCACTTAGCCAAGCCAATAAAACAAGCCGCTCATCATTATTCAATTTATTTCCATTGTAATTACACTATTTATCACAAAGTAATTGATTTCTGATTAGTAGTATTTGTATTTTTATTTTACAATCTCCATGCAGCCGGAAGAAAGAAAAACCCCTTACCTCCATTTATTAAAATGTAAGTTATGAATTGAAATCAGTTTTTAATTTATTCGTAAAATAATTACGATGCTAAGTCTAAAAATACTTCGAAAATATGTGGAACACGTTACAATTTGTTACACAATATGTGGAGTAATAAAGATATCATATTAAGTTTATATCTAAAAAAACTTCTACACAGTTACCGCCGAAGCCGTCGAAAATAAATGAGTATGTTATTTAATTTTTGTTTCACTATTGAATACAAAAAGCTCATTATAAGGTTTATAAAGAAATATAAAATATACTCGATATCATTCCAGCGTCCGAATAATTTCAATGGTACGTTTGCAATATAAACTTTATTTAATAATCCTTTTTCAACATTATAGTTTGGTATTTTTATTTAATAGTGATAGAGTAAAGTAAAATTGGCGCCATGTCAATCAAAAAATTAGCCAACGTCTTACAGTATTGATAAAACAATATAGGATTTGAATACAGTATTTACTTATAATATTATTATAATAGCATGGACCACTTATTCTTTTTATTTTACTACATTTATTGTGAGATAAACTTTTAATATGAATTAAAAAAAAAAAACAATTCATATATATTTTTTGAAGAAAGTGCCGTTTCACGCAGACAGTAAGCATTTTCACCTACGTGTACTTTCCATTAAAGTCTTGCTTCCGTATTTTAATGTTCATGCGATGTTTTTTGAACGATTGATTTCTTGCGTCGAAGATGTTAATTTTTTTTTTAATTCAACACATCGTTTGCTAAAATTTTATTTTTAATGTGTATTTAATGTAGGATATTTTCAAAAGAATTCAGCAATCATTTGCCAGTTCGATGAATGCACATTAAATAATGTAATTTTAAAAATATAATGTAAAAACATCTGCCGTAAAATATCGCACTGACCTTCTTGCCAAATATGATTTCACTCGGTCCAGAGGTTGAGAATAAGATTTAGCGCGACAGAATTGAAAAACGTATTAAATATTATGACCGTTGGAATCGTTTTAAAAATTCGATTTGCCTGAAAAAATCGCTTATTGCGAAAAGCGTCTGCTATCTGACGATTTATAAGACAGTATTTTACGAAAACAGATACTTTTAACTCCATGACAATCTTTTTACGACCCTTTTTATCTACCTTTTCTCGCAAAAGATGTTTCTAACCTTCGGAAAATGAAAAATTGGCCGTAGAGGAAAATTTTTACTTTGGAACGGGCAACACTAGATGCGTCAATATAATAGATACTCAACTTAAAAAATATGGTATATTTTCCCACCTTAAAGTAATATTTTGAAAAATAAATGGATTTTTTGGCAGCATTCCATGCGCATTTTTGATAAAAAAATTTGGATTTAATTTTCAACGCTCAAATCAGTTTTTCAAGTACGTTATATGAAGAAGTTGCTTCTGTGATTCCTGGCGTCAGTCAACACAACGTTTTGTTATTCCACATGATCTGTAACAAATTGTTACACGTCTTTCGCCTCTTTGAGAAGCATCTTCAGATGAATTATTATAAAGCTATTTAAGCTTTCCTTGATCTCACAGGTAAGCGTCACAACGCATTGCAGAAAAGTCTGCTGGCTTAAGAATTATTTTACAAACCTCCATAAGAAATAATTTTGGATTTTCTTAGCTTCTTCCAAGTATTATATTAACCATGTTGGTTCTATACTTTGAAACAAGAAAAAATCTTTGTCTACGACGTGTTAACAGGAAAACAGTGTTTTATGTATTATTAGTTAAAAAGTTTGATATACATAAACTATTTGGTCAGGTACATTTATTTGCTTACAATCAAAATGAAAAATAATAAATGTGAGAATGTCTAAGAAAAGGTTCAATAAAGGAAAGCATATTGCAGGTTCTATCCAATTACCGTAAAAGAGAGAAGTCTCAAAAACCTCGTTTCCACCAAACAGCTTTACTCCAAACCTTTTGGTTCCCGAAAAGTCGATCCACTCTCAAGCCTACTTCAAACTAATGAAATCGGGAATATTAAAAAAAAACTCTGTATTTTAAATACTTAACGTCTTAGAAATAATGTGATATAGAAAAAATCAGTCAAAAATCTACTTCAGCAGAATCTTAGTAACGGTATAACAGAATACGATAAATTTTTCGAAGGCTATTGCTTGAAATCAATTCTTTTTTATTATAATTCATCGGATGTTAAGTATCTCAAAATACAAGTTCCTCGATTTTCAGTTACCTGAATATGACTATTTGGACGATATTAATCCAGTGTTGTGTAAAACTATTACATCAGTTATAAGGAGTTCTTTACTTAAGTTTAACAGTATTAATTAGTTGTACAAAGGCTGTTAAAGTAAGTTAATAATTATGGACGGATTTTTTATGAATTTAAGGCTTATTTAGTCTAATTATTTTTTTTAAATAGTATGAATACTTAATTATAAAATTTATTACCAGCAATTTCTATTGGATTTATTAATTTTTCGAAGAACTTGTTATTTTCTTCAGATAAATTTGTTTCAAGCAATACTTGTACGAAAAAATGATTACTATCAATTTGCCTAGAATTTCAAATAATAATGTTTGATTACATTTTAATTCAAATTAAAAAGTTGTATTGTTTCTCGTGCTGAAGAACTTTATTGCAACTTTCTCAGCCCTGAAAGGTTAATTAACATTGTAAACGCGAAAGAAAGAATCATTTTTAAAGAAAGCTGGAAGCAAAATAACAGTTAGCTTTTATATTTATTAAGCGAAATAAAGAACAACCCAGGGAGGAAATTTTATCCATTGAAAAATGTCATAATTTGATTACTTTTTAATACAATTTAATTCAATGTAAAGTTGAAAAGAAAAGGTAGCCGATAATGAAAGTAATAATTTCATTAGCAAAGATCTTTTTCAATTTTACGACTTTTTTAAATTTGAATATTCAATATTGACAACAAAAAAGAACAAAAGTGAAATTGTGCATCATGTAAATTTAATAGTTATAATGTTTTGAGTATGTAGTAAATCTGTTGAATTTTTATCGAAACATCGAAACACCTTTCCACTCATACCAATATTACCAATATATACAGCCACATTGGATACTGCAATCCAAACTTATTTTTTTAAAATAAAGAAGAGCTGAATAGTTCTTTTCAAATCAATATTTAAAAAACCTTCAATTCAAACATTGAATCACAAATATAAGATGAGTTCAAAGTGCTTTCTTTTCAATGTTAGATTTATAATCATCTTCTGCCTGAAAGAGATGATAAATAAAAATAAATTCAAACGAAACTGAATTGGTTGGCGAGCTTAGTAAAAGAAATAAAAAAAATACTA
Organism: Himalopsyche tibetana; assembly: GCA_030503985.1. NCBI lineage: Eukaryota > Metazoa > Arthropoda > Insecta > Trichoptera > Rhyacophilidae > Himalopsyche > Himalopsyche tibetana. The sequence continues at coordinate 10,763,244 of JAPJYX010000024.1, forward strand.
GTAGGGGTAAGTCTTGGACTTGTTAACACGAAAGAGGAATCAGGATAAATAAAATCACAAAGTTGGCAAGTTTTAAGCAACGAAGAAAATTTATTGGGTTTGATTCAGAAAGATACAGAAGCGAAGAAACATATAAAACTATTTCTTCGTTGGAAAAGTTTGTAGGATTATTCAAAGATGAAATTCAAAGAAACGATAAAAGTTATATTTTCATTGAGCTATTTGAAGTGGTTTATTACTATTGTAAATGTTTTTTTAGAATATTAGTTCTTCTACCCGTCTTCTCTTGGTATAAGTAAAATGTATAAACAAGTTCAAATATTTTTATCTTTTAAATGTGAAGTGTACCCAAAGTTATGAATGCATATTTTTTTTTTTTGATATCAAATTTATGGTACTTTAAGTACCAGGACGCATTAATACAACATAAATACATGTTGGCTTGTATTGTAAATATAATTGACAGCCCATGAAAAAAAGATGGCAGTTTTCATAATTCTAAAATGTTGGCAAATCAATTCAAACGATTCCTTTATATATAAAAAGACTGCAAAAAATAAAGTTTAATATTCTCATAAAAAATACTTAGCTATTTTAATAAAATTGTATTTTTTTTTGAAATCTGATTAAAAACTGCCGCTTTGCCGCAACAAACTTGACTTTAATTCTTCAAAAAATTACATGCAACACTCTAAAGTAGTGTCTGCCAAACTATGTTTCACAAGAAGTCTCACACAAAAATGTTAATTTAAATTTTCTTTAATTTTAAATAATTTCTACATTTACGTTTTCAAATAAATATTTGTCACGTTTGCATATAGTAGTTGACTCTACACATTTTCCACATTTCTCTTTTAAATGTACATTTCCTTTTTTTAAAGCATTTTTATTTGTTGTGCCGCGGAAAAAATCTTATTCATTAGTGTGCCGTGAAATAAAAAAGTTTGGCAGACACTGCTCTAGAGCCTTATTTTTTTAAATTAACTTTTTAATAAATTCGGAATTTTCAACCTTGTCTCATATTATGTGTACTTTAATTACTATTAGATAAATTATTTTAGTACTTGACTGTTCACAATATTCTAAATATAGCTTTGTCTTTATTTACACATTTGTCAATAGATATATTCGAATTATTTTGAATCTAAAAAAGTATTTGACGACAGCTAATAAGAAACAGTATGTACACACACACAAGTTTTTGTTTTATATATGAGCCCATGAAAGCCCAAAAAATAAAAATATGCAATACAAAAAAACACCAAGTAAAGACGTGACTGTAGATAAAGTCCTAAGTGCAAAGGTAAGCTGTAAGGAGCTCAAAAGGGCTCGCACGAGCCCCTTTTTAATTTAAGAGAAAACAATATTATTAGATTAAATTAGTACATAACTGCAGTTTCTGACTTGTATATTTATTATCTACGACAGCTTCAGTGTACACAGTAGTACATTTGAAGCCATTTAAATTGATAAATTTACGGTAAATTGTGTTTTGTTATTTATATAAGTGTATTAAGTATCAACCGATTGCCTATTTAGTATTGCATATAATTGCATAAAAGTGATAAAAAATCACTTCTTCCCCGGAACACCGAGAATGGCTTTTAAATTAAGTGAGCCCCGTGTTAACGTATTGGCAACCCACCTCTGCGTAACTGAAACTAATGAAATAATAATTGTTAAGGAGCGATTTTGTCGTCATTTTACCGTCCTATCTTTCTCTTTTGACTTAATAAGTATAAAAAGTTCATATATATTAAAAAGAGAGACTAAGTAAATGATTAACAAACAGTTTTCATTAAAAACAAGTGCTACGATTAGATTCTGTATGCTTCTCATAAGGAAGCTGCTACTGTAGTTACAAAAAAACACCGGTAGTACGTTTGGTTGAATAAACACAAAAATCTTTATGTTATTCAAATAATCACAAATGAAAAGTTAACAAGTTTTTAAGCACAAAAAAATGTTTCTATGCCGTTTTTTAGCCCAGGATATTTTTTTATTAATATGAAACAAACATTTGGTTTATGCTAATGACCATGTTTTTCTTTTCATATCCTCGCTTCAATTGTTTCTTAGGGACAATGTGAAATTAAAAACAAATAAAGCGCTCAGCAAGAACATTTGTATTGTTGTAAAATATCGTATTTTGTGTTTTTCTAATGACAAAGTGTAATACTTAAAAAATGTATTCTAAAGAAAAACAAAAACATATTCAGGAATCTCTCCGGAGTGTTTCATGAATTTTTTTACTAACAATTTTCTTTCGATTAACATTACAAATTATCATTTTTCTTCTGAATGAAGACTTATAAAACGACTTTTCATTCGTTTGAATATAAATTGAAATTCCACGTAGGAAAATATTATGTATTCACCTTTTATTCAGATATACTCTGAATGAGATAAAAGTCTTTCAATTTTTTTAAAGATTTCAGCACAAGATACATGATAAAGTATTTCATAATTTTTATTAATATTCGCTCCCATGTTGAGCATACGTCTTCCTTATATATGTATCTCAATAGAAGTTCTTCAACGAAAACTGCGTGTTACTCAATTGATCAATCTCACGTTTTAACCGTCACATAGTTAAATAAACAAAACAACTATTAAACAAAGTTATTTAAACCTATAAGCGTGAATTCGATGACTAAATGCGCGTAGAAAAATATGGTGCGTTCTTTAAACGTTTTGGAAAATAAAAAAATAATTAAATTTATATCTTAGTTCATTTTCAATTCTAAAACACCAGTGTTTTGCAAATTACACCCTGTATTTGGCGTTGAAGAAATTGCAGTAATACAAGGATACTTAGCAAATCCTGCTGTGAAAATTGAACTGGTCAGCTTTTTAATTTCAATTAAATTTGAACTAACTGCATTAAAAACATAACCACCTTTTTTGCAAAGCACATCGTTGAATAATATGTACACCTCTATAATAAATCCAAACAATTATCATACAGCAGTTGTAACTGAATAAGGTGTCCAATTTCGGATCCCGATTTCGGGATTGGCAATTTTTCTAATCCCGTGATGAAATGATAAATGAAAAAAAAAAAAAAAAAATTTTAGCCCTTGCGCAACATTCTCAATTTTTCTCCATCCCGAATTCATGAGAATAATACTATCATAATCTTTAATAATTTTGGAATGACAAAATTTGACGATATACCGGGGATATGACTGACATCTTATTGATAAGCTCGAAAATAAGTATGGCATAGTGTCCACAGCATGATAGTTTATATTCCTTAAAACATTAGCATAGTAAACATGAATATATAGAAGAAGAAAAAAGTTCATGAAAAATTAGATTTTATTTGGTTTGTATTTTGTTTTCGGATTTTTTTTCGTATTATGTTAATTAACCGTCTATTAGATTAAAATTCTGTCTAAATTATTGAAGGAAAAAAATACCAGCTTGTGTACAAACATTCTTTGATATTTATTTATTATTCTTAGTTTCTTGTTATTTTTTTTTCTAACAATATCTATAGTGTACGTATTTTTTTAATTGTCGAAAAGGCAATCAAACACAGAAATTGAGTTCAAAGTGTTAATAATTTATTCCATTTAGTAAATACCCTCTCTTCAAACTATTTATAGAACCAATTTCGTTTTATGACAATATCTATTAAGAGTAAAAACCACTTTAAAATCTCTCAAGAGACGTCGGTTTCATAAAAAAACAATTACTTTTTATTAATAGTAAAATTCTCTTGCATTTAGTTAACGAGAATCGGTGATAGCATCCATGAACTGACAGAAATTTAATGGTTTTCGCAAACAGGTGCGTCCACAATTTTGTGATAGTAATATATAATAATATTACCGTGAAATGGTTTGCTTGATTGAATTCCTTCGAGAGTTATTACGATTTTATCATTTCGGTGTTAATTAGTTATTCCGGAAAATGGAAAACTTTGTGAATGAAAATTACGCTTGTTACCAAATTGCCAGAGAGAATCAGGTCAAGGACGATTATGTGTGGGAGTATTAATAGGCTGTGTTACACTTGCCAGAAATGTGAAATGTCATGAACGTGAAATATAATGCACAATACGAGTCATGAGTTTTGAAAGTATATAATTTAAAAGGGATTGCCACAACTGCGTCATAATTTCTTGAGTGCAGTGAGTCAACAGAGTTTAATAAAAATAATGTTACTTATAATCCTCAGAGCTACGCAAAAAAAAACAATTTACACATTCAAAGCTTAAAATATTCCACTATGAGTGAGGATGAAGATATCTGGTGAATGAAAGGGTAATTTTTCTGATAAAGCTTTATTTTAATATAGTAAAAATGTGGACATTAAACGGAACAAACTGTTTTTTTTTCTTCTTTGTATTTCGACATTGTTTTATGAATTTTTTGACACTATTATTAACTTCGCGATAAGCAAAACCGATAGATTCTGCAAACAAGTAAATAGTGATTTATATTTATGAATAATTTGAAAGTCTACGACGTGATAGTCGAATCAACTAATTGCAATTATTGTCAATCTCTTCAACCATCTTCTATCATTCTCTTAATTCTTTCAGGCCCGGCTCAAATCAGGTGAAACTACACCGTGTGCTCAGTTTATTTTGAAGAATTGCACTTTTTAAAAGTGCTATAACTGTGAAACCACAGTGTCAAATTAAATGAAACATTTTTTGATCGTTTAAAAGACTATTAATATTTTTTTTTTTATGATATTATTGTCAGTTTTTCTGCTATGGAAAGCCATATTACAATGTTTGCACATCTATCGAATCTTACTCCTTTTTTGGTTGGCGCACAACTTGCAGGTTTTTCTGTGCTTAATTATTTTTTGCTTTTGCCAATAGTAACGAAATATTAAAGGAAATGCTTTTTGATAACCTTTTTAATGGAATATCCAAAATTAAAATTATTTGTGAAGAAAATAATAATTAATAGACAAGAACTTTTTTCAAGAAATTTTGTATTTACACATATGTATCATGCAAAAATACTATTTATTGTATATAAATATGCATATTATTTTCTAAAAATGATTTTTTAAAAGAATAAATGGTAAAAAAATATGTTTAAATTTTACCCACTAACCAAATATATTTTTCAATTTTTTTTTTCTCACCGACTATTGAATTAAACGATTGATTTAGAATAATTTGAGTATTTATAATGATTTTATTGAGACGTTATAAAAAAATATTTTTAAATACCGCAATTATGGCTCTGTTTGTAAGTATAGGGTATCACATGAAAACACGGCTCTGAGATCCAATATGTTAAATAGAGATTTTACGTGTTCGGAAACTAATTTTTATGTGACAATATGGATACATAAATAATTGTTTTTATCTACTGTTATACTTGTATCGATTTCACAAAAGCAATAATACACAAAGCTTTGTATTGTAGACTTGTTAATTGTTGCTGAATCCCTATCAAAGTGAATACCCCAGTCAACCTCAATCGACATTTACGGAGCAGTTATGGGATTACGGTCGAATAGGTAGTGCTTAATAGGGATCGCGATACTGGATGAACATATCAATACAGGTTTAATAAAAAATAGATAAGAATAAAACAAATAAATAATACTTGCGTCAATTGGAATTTGTAATACCGAATCAGTATTATCTACGGTATTAAAAACATATTATGTACATGAAAGGTAATGGTTTCATTGGATTTAAATAAAGAATTGAAATTAATATAACGTAAACTTTGTAATTAATTTACATTGATCATCTATTCGTAAACATTAATCGGGCCGCAGAAAAAAATAAAAAGAGATTTACCGTTTGTGGGACGAAGTCATTAAATAAATGCAAATATATACAACCAAAGTTTTGTATCCCAATTCATAACTGACAATGGTCACTTCGTTGCCAAGATCTTACAGCTTGGCCGGTTAGTAAATAGTCCAAAATGTAAATGCAGTAATATGACTCAGGAAGCTGATCACTTCCGTTGGAAATTTTCAGACGTGAACAATGAACGGGAAAATCGCTCAAGGCGATACGATTATCAGTCGGGTCAGTCGGCCCCGTCGATTTTGCTGATTTGGTTGCATATAAGACTGTCAAGGAGCAAAGAAAATGGAGCCCAATTCATGAAAACGTCATTTTTTTATTTATCATTCTGTACACTGCAGTTTATGCAATTAAGCTTTTAAGAATTTTTTATCGGGACATCTCTAGCAAAAATGTGTACACGACTAACGTTGTTACGCTACGGAATGCACCTGTAAGAAGAGTGGTAAGTCGTAGACGCTGGTGGTGGGTACTACGCTTAGCACCCTAGGTAATAAAAAAAATGCAAACTTTTTTCACATATGTTTTCAGATTCAGGTATGTAAATCGCGTTAAGTGCATTTATTTTTCGATAAGAATTGCTTTGAAATATCGATTTGAAAAAGTGACATTCATAATGATCAGGACCCGTTCCGCTCACCGCGAGTATTATCAAAGTATAATCAATAAATTTAAATATGAATATTTTTGTAATTCTGTACCTTGTTTGAATGTGTCGTCAGTTGATAGCGCTCGCGATGAGCAAAGCTGGTGCTGATAATATGGTATCAGTAAAAAAATAGTGTACTTTATTTTTTTAATTTTAAATACATTTATCATGAACTGACTATTAAAATCGTGTAGACAAAGTGCTTATGTATATAAATACCAGTATACTGTATTTCCGAAGCGGGTATAACGGTATGAAAGTTTTTTTAAATACTGGGATATCGGATTCATTAATACCAGTAATGTAATCCCTAGTAGCTTGCAACTGTTAAACTCAACTCTATTTCCATGTATCGATATTGGTTTGAGTGCGCCACTTTATTGACTAACGACAGGACACTTCAATCAAGATTGATCCGTTTGTGAAATTTTAAGGCAAATTCAGTCTACGCTTTGCCCCAAATACGTTTAACACGTTGGATCGCGGAGACGTGTTTTCATGTGAGGTTTTAGCTTTTCAACTATAGTGGTAGTTTCAAGCATCACTTTAAAAAATAGCTATTATAGCAGATACTAGTTAAAATAGTCATTGAATTTGACTGATTTTATCAACCAAAAAACTTATTTGACGCTACTTACCCTTCTGATAAGAACATGAGTGTCTTCACCTTCGAATTGTAAATTAAGATAATCCAAAAAAAAACCGGTTTCATGATTTCTCAACGGAAATTTTTCTACAAGAACTGCTTGTTAATCAGTTGCTAAACCTCTCTTTTTGAAAGAGAGTAGGGATATACAGGATAAGGCAAGGGCAGAACTAGTGGTTGACTAATCACTCTTGCTACACTGCCTTATTTAAGGATTGGAACATTGGAACAGCGGGGGGGGGGGAATTTTTAGATATTACAAACATCCATGCCTTCAAACAGAAAATCTGAGATTTGAACCCGTGTGGTCCAGAATGGAAGCCAATGACGTTGACCGCTATCCGTGAACCTGACAAAAGCAACAGCAAAAAATAAATCAGCCCTGTAGAACCTGTGAGATGTGGCCAAGTGAAAAGAAAAAAAATGAGTAAAACTCAATAAACGTGTAAAAATTATAAAATATGGCTTTTAATGTATAAAAAAACTGTTATAATATTTTAAAAATCGAATGGATATAGTCTTGTCAACAATCACAGAAGGTTTCAGTTGATTTGACAAGGTGGCTTCAAAGTTATAATATTTTTAGAAAACCATAAAGAAAAAACATATTTAATAATAAAAAAAAACCGGCATATTACAGTTTCACTTTATTTAACTATCCGAAAAAGACTATTATCATAAACGATAATAAAATTATAGATTTGTGTTTAAATTTATAAACTTCTCCCATAATCGTCAAGAACTTCTTGCTTTCTAATTACGATCCTAAGCGGAGCGCAGCAAAAACTTCTAATCCTACGCTATTCATGTATCCTAATCTCTTTGAAAAAAGAGAGTTGGTGTGACTGAATAACAAACAGTCTAAAAATAACAACTTCATCGACTAAAATATCATTTACCCAACAAAAGAATCGGATTAATCATACAACTTTTAACCCTTTAAATGCTGAGAGGTATAAGTATGGCAGTACCCAGCAGGCCACGAATTTCTTTAATAAATAAAACATAGTCAATAATCCTTTTTTTGGATATCCTAAAAAATAACACACAGTGTCTTTTTTTCTTCTTCTTCTTTGGCCATGTTCGCTCCCTATGTGGAGCATATGGCCGCCACGTGGCACCTCCATGTTTCCCTGTCTCCCGCCAATAGATTTGCTTCCTCCCATGACATGCCAGCATCCCTCAGTTCCGCCGAGTATATCCTATGGATAGTAGCCGACGGACGTCCAGGACGCCGGAGTCCCACCGGTCGAAAGAAGAGGCAGGCAGGATTGAGGCTTTCCGGAGGCATCCGTAGCACGTGACCCAGCCAGTTCCAACGTCTCTCCATAACCACTGACGTGACGGGACGCTTTCTTGTACGCTCCCTTATCTCTGAATTCCTCACAAAATCAAACCACCTCACCCCCATTATCCGACGCAAGCATCTGTTCTCGAAGCTCAGTATACGGTATTTCTGAGTCTTTGTCAGGTGCCATAATTCGCAACCGTAAAGCATTATCGGCAGAATGCAAGCGTTGAACAAGTGGCATTTGGTTTTAATCGAGTACAGCAAGTCTTTTTTTACCATTTATTAAAGATAAAAGCCTTACATTTCACAATACGTCAGGGTTGCCACATAGCTGATCTTAAATTGTTTGCGAACTTAAATATGTATGAAAAATAATTGATTGTGTATTTTTTATTTAAACCTCAACAAAATTGAACAAATCATGATTTATTTAAATGTGGATTCCACATTTAAATCCCTTAATATAATTAAACGTACAAACATTGATGCATTGCGCAACCCTGAATAGCGGTGCGCTTAAGTTGCTCGACGAAGCTCTTTTTGAAATCAATGTAATATTATTATTATTAATATTTTTTTATTCTTAGTATTTCACTATCATTCTAAAATACGTCACTGTGTGTGCACTCTTTTTAATACTTCATCTTAGTGTAAAGTCGAGCCCGTTTATTTTCTATGGCCGGTACTGCGGGTATGAAACATAGATTGCGTTAACGCGCTTATGGCAGCCATCCAGTTAAGGGGTAAACTATCAATTCTCGGTGAAACAGCATTTTATTGTAAAAACTTATTCCATTCCTTTTATAAAGATCACGAGTATTATCAATTGATAATCCTAAAGTCTTAAATTGGTATACATTGTATACGTGTTTATTTGTTTTCAAACTTTAAGCATTTTAATTTAGACAAAAACAAACAAGTATAATTTAATTAAATGTTTTTTTAGTTAATCAAACCCAATAATTTGTTCACTTAAAATTGAAGAGCCCTCTACGAGGTCGCTTAATAAGTCCACAGACCCGACAGATTAAATTACCGCCGGATATAATGAAATGGTTAACGATTTCACTGAGAATTGCTTATTGCGGTTCAGATGTAACGTTATGCTAAACCAAGTATAAATAGTGCATCTCTTTGAACGAATGTAAACAGTATAATCAAAGATCAATTTGATATTTATAAAGTACGTTGAGTGTCCGTTAAAAATAATGTTATGACAGACATTAATTATTACTCGTTTTCAAATATTTAGGTAAAAGACAATAAAGGTATTAATTTATACATTACGTAATTGAAAGCTCTTACGACAGCCCGCCATTTTAAGAATTAAAATTTTGATCTTTAAATAACTATCAACTGTATATTAAATGTTGCCTGGTCCGTGGTGCAGTGGTCAATGTTGTTGACTTCCCGGATGGACCTCACGAATTTAAATCACGATTACATTTATCGTAATTTAGGTTCCGTTATTATTCCGAATATTAGTGAGGTTTTGAAAAAACCCACGCTTTCAATCTTAAAATAACGAGGTGAAGCGTGAGTGATAAGCTATCCAGTAATTCTATATTAGCCCGATCTTTTTTATTCGTACTCTTTTTAAAAAAGAGAGGTTGAGTAACTGAGTAACAAGCAGTTCTCCTCCAGAAATACCTCTATCCAGAAACCATATGCTTTACATTGGGAGCAGACATGCATTAAAATACTAAATGCTTTGATGTTTTACCTTATTAAACTGAAAGTCTACTTATTGCATATCAATTAAATAATGGTTGATGAAATAAAGTCGGATATAAATAAAGTATTGATTTACTTATTTAATCAAGAGCAACTACTGTTTTATTTAATCCTACTACATTTATTGTAAAAATAAATACCTTTTTATTATGAACTTATATAATCAAGTATATTCATGCCAATTTATGTAATTGAGAACTATTAAGAGTCTATTAATTAAATGGAATCATTACAAGGTTAGGTGGTATATGAATTTCAAATTACCTTTTCCGTAGCCCTGAACAAAGATACATTACTTAAATAGGGCTGAACAATCGACCGATTGCGTTTGTTTCGGTTCGTTCCCTAAATTGTCAAACAATCGGTGAATTAAGATAAAATCGTATAATGAAATAAAACATTCACACGAACCCTTTTCCTTTGCGCCAAAACGTTATTCAACAACGTAATTTGGTAAGATAAACGCTAAGAAGTTAGGGGATAGTGGTGTCTGCTGAATACTTATGTGGTGTGTCGGGATTTGGTATTGTAAAGACTAATAGAACAGTGGCGTTGAATAGTAAATTTCAGCACTCTGGATATTGTTTGAAATCTTTTGCATTGCACTGTTTGAATGTGACGCGTTAGCAAAACTTTGCTAGAATGGTATTTAAAACAAAATAATCATTTTTATAAATAATTGCGATCAATTTGTACATAATAAACATTAATACAATTGTATAAAAATCAAACTATGAAAACATTAATAATTAAATCAAAGGGCCTACAATCCCGAGATTATGATAGTATTAACTTTAATCTTAAACTAAGAAATTAAGGATTAAGCCAGTCAGCCAAAATATTTGAAATCCACCAGCGAGCTAAATAAAAAGGGTCCCACATTTTTTCATTTTGAAAAATCCATATATTCCTTGGTTTTGATATTGGTCAGCCAATTTTTTTTTCAAACTACTCAGAAAGCTACTTGTAGCTTTGAACATGAGCTTTTGTACATTATTTTTAAACCTATCAATTTCTAACTTTTTCCCCAGTGATCAATTTTGAATCTCTCCAAGAATTTGTGCAAAGAATCCGAAAAAATATGAATCCTTTATCCCTATAACAAAAACGGTCTGAGATTGGGTGCCCTAGTGTCTACTGTTCAGTAAAAAGCTTATTTATGAAAACAATTTTTTAATACCTTTCTGTCACTGAATACACAGCTTTTACAAAAAAATAACAGAACTTTCCGTGAAATTTATTTTTTAGTGACGATTCTATTTTTATAAAGAATGATTTGATAATATGTGAATGTTTCTATAAAGAGGTTCAACGTTTTGAACTGCTTCAAAACAGTTCTAGTGTATTACAGTTGAGTCAGACTTTTCACAAAAGTACTATATTCATAATCAAATACAAACTTGATAAGAAATGTATATCTTTTGATCTCTCACTTGTTTTAGGGCACGCATCTGAGAAAATCCAAATCTAGGACATCGACAACGCATTTCAGTGTTTTCCATCCTGATTTACTGGCCAAGATAAACCCAGCAAAGCAGAGGGAGGAACACCCCGCTTAAAACGATTTCCCATTTTACTGTCTTTGTCATTGGCACTGGTCGTTGTCTATGAGGGTTGTCGGAAAAACCTGACTTCCGCTTATGAAAACTGTGCACGACCATGCAGTATATATGTTTATGGAACAAAATTAGCAGTTTTCGGTGCAGTACAAAGTTTACTACTATATATTTTTCTTGTTAGGTGAAATTCGAGAAGTCCAACAATTGTGAACTTCGGAAAAGCTGACATTTTTCGAAATTACTTTTTAACTGATTTTGAATTCAAAATGATAATAAACTTGGATTGTAATACGAAATAAATAACTGAGTAATACATTGAAAATACATTCTTTTGTTTTAAAATAAATATAAATATTTATTTTAGAGTTAACTATTATACATTCCGTACTGTAAAATAAAATATGTTGAAGTTCATCGAAAAAAAACATCTGAAAATAAATATATGCTTGTGCTTCTTTATTTCTTATTATTTTGAATTAAAACGGATTGTGATAAAGTAGACACAATTTGATTACTTCTCTAATTTTTTATCCATGTCCGCTCCCAATGTGGAGCGTGTGGCATCCTAATGGAGGTATCTAAACAAAAGTTTTTATATGAGAACTTTTTGTTACTCAGTCCCTCAACCTCTCTTTTCCAAATATAGTAGTAGGGATAGAATTTCATCTGGTTAACTAATCGCTCTCGCTACGCCCGATTATTGAACGATCGGAATCGTGAGAGGGAATTTTAAGACATCATAAATACCCATGCCATCGAACAGAAATCGAAAAAATGCTGTTCGTACTGGGACTCGAGCACGTGAGATCCGTCACGGAGCCCAACACCACCAACCGCTGCGCCATAGGACCCGACACAATATGTTATTCAAAATATGCAAAACTTTTTTCTTAAATAATGTAATCAACCAAACCATTGCTTGTAAGGAATTGTTTTTCGCAATGGATGGGTTAATATTGTTACTCCTCACAAATACATAAAAGTGAAGTTTCATTTTTAAAATATAGTAGTATACAACAGTGAGTATTGTTTAAAAATATTTACCTTTTTACTTCGTTTGCACTTATACAAGCAGTGAAAATGTTTATATTAACATTAAACATAAAACCACAGTGTTTTCGTCATATTTGATTTGAAGTAAGCCTGGTTGGAGTTGTTCATATGCAGTAAAAGGCGACATTATTTGCAGAGTGCATTGTAAAATGTAATACATTTCGCGAATTCAGTTTTCTTTTAAAGATTGTATTGACGGATGACACAAAACGAAAGCAAGCCAAAATTGAAACACTGGCTTTTATTTCACCATTTTATCGCATATCCTCAGTGAAACGTAGTGCACCAGTAAACTTTAAGTCTGAAAGTTTTAAAGTTTCAGCCAATACCAAACTGGTATGTAGATTTGAATTTTCATCCGCAAGCAAATAAATACAAACTGGTAAATTATACTTTGAAAGTAATGTATTTGTGTCCGAGTGTGGGAAAGAATTTTTTGGCATTTGACTTAGTTTATTTTGTCGCATTGGATTTGTTTAATACAGTAGATGAAATGAAAACGAAATTGTTTTCAATGTCTAGTAATTGTAAGTACCTTTTTAAATTTACGTATTGATTACATTAATTGGTTTGATTATACAGATTTAACTAGAAATATGGTGGCAAACTTTTTTACCCACACGTATCCAAAACCTTTTATTTACTAAATTTCAATTATATATTTGTAATACCATATAATATTTCTGGATTGTTTTCATCTAGTTATTTATTTATTGAGTAGTAACCATTATTTAATTTAAAAATATACCTTTTGTGTAGAGCATTAAATTTAAGAATCGCGCCCGTGTCATAAGTTTCCCATTCCTGATTTAGAATCGAGCAAAAAGTAACGCAGTGAATTTAACAGAATGAACTATGGTTATAATTAATCAAATATATTTTCAAGAGATAAAAATAAATCTCTAATTTTTTGTCTCACACATTCAAAGATATATTATTTTAGTTAAATGCAACACAAATATAACAAAGTATATTGATTACTTCTGAATATTGCTCAAACCGTCATTAAGTTAATTATTCTAAGTTGTTTAAACAGCTAAAGAGTTAAAAACAATGAAATACTACACAGCGTTATTTAAAAAAATATGTCACAATTATTTCACTGTTTTGTTTCAAAGTGACAAGAACATGCAAATTTAATAAACGAATCAAAATTTCAAGCAAACTTAGTTGTGATAATTCGCAGGCTTCAATAATATTCCGAACAAATGTGCAAAAATGCAAATTTTGTATTTGTTTTGGACTGTATATAGATAAATATTCAAATTATAAAGATATATTTATTTTATGGAAATATTTTAACTTTGTTGAAAAGTTTCTACAAATAAAGTGAGTCTAAGCATCCATAGCGGTAAAACAAAATAGTTCAGCGAAAATATATACAATTTTTATGTTTATTTTAGTTGAAAAACAAAATATTAATTTATATTTTATCTTTGAACATAGCCCGTTGAAAGTTTTTTCATTTAAGTTTTAAACTTTGATATATGTAAATACATTAGAAATGAGAAATTCTTAATCATATTTGAAGGAATATCGACAAACGCGGGTTTTTTCAAATTTATAAATAAATTTCTCTTGACATTCTAAAATAATTGATAGATTTACGATGCTTTTCAATTAGTCTAATGCAAAAAACTGAATTTCGTATAATTCGGTTTTCGTATCCACGGGTTCGAGTCACCGAACGAACACTTTCATGTATTGATTTTGATATCAAAGTATATGTTACACTTTTAAGGTGTTCACTGTCAAAACTTGGTGGAAAGGCATTATAATAAAAATAATAAAAGATTTTTAGTACTTTTTCCACATAAAATTTATTAAATCAGGACCGGTTTCACTCATCGCGAGCATTATCAACTGATCTTAATGCTCGCGATGAGGAAACCGGTCATGATCTAATAAATTTTATGTGGAAAAAGTACTAAAAATCTTTTATTATTTTTAGTATATGTTACAGTTAAAAGTTGATATATGCACTTAGTCAGTGTATATATCAATTTTCTGTTTTTACCAGTTACAGTATAAATGAAATAATAGAATTAATACTTTATCAATGAAATTCCTGACCACCACCCGTCCCATCTGTATATACATATATGTCCAACAGTTGTGGTATAAGGAATGCTATGCTTTTTTCATTCGTGTGCTAGGGTTGTATTGGGAGTAATTTCAAAAAAATCAACTGTGAAATCAAGTCAATGTGTATGTACTGAAATACACTCACGTACTGAAATTGTTCACAAACATAAGAATAATCACCCGTGCAGTCATAGTGCTGCCAGCCACTCTTCACTGTGGCGCGCGCGCAATCACGCAGTTATTGTATTTTTCTATCATCTGATATTTCACACAAGCTCAAAAATTTCAATGTCTAGTTATCAATCTTGCCTTATTTCTATTCAACATATCTAACCTAACCTAAGCCGTAATACCATTTACATACTGTCTAGCACTCAAACACAATATGTTTATACACTTACTAGTCAGTTCATACATCGATTATTCAAAATAAATGTCAATTGTAATGTTGTTAGTTTCATTTAAAACAGCTAGTTTATGTATACATAGAGTAGTGAAATGTATTTACTGACGAGATTTCACACTTAAACTGTAAAATATAAATTTATGTTCAACGTTACATTTCTGCTCGTCTATTCAGTCTTTAGGATGGGCAATAGCAAAAGCTTTTAAAAAAATACTGATCTATTTATAGTTCAATCTTTCTATATTTATCTATTCTAAAGAATAATTTTTAGCGGCTGAATAACAAACAGTTCTCTATTATATGTTTATATACTCTACATTGAGACGGAGTGATTAACAACTATGATTGTTACAGTTTAAAAAATTATCAGTTTTTTTTTATAACAGCAGTTTGTTTGTTTCACTATTGTACCTTTTAATTTTGATTTGATTTGAATATTTGTGTTACTTGAATCCGCTTAATTGACCAATGTAAATGTAGATTGCAAAGCTCAACATTCAAATGTAATTATGAAAGTTTGCAAATCTGAGGCGCGAAAAATTTGATTTGGGCATATTCATGCAAAATTGATTTGATTTAAACTTTAAGCTGGAATACATTATAATTCCTGATTAAATTTTACCATGTTGATTGATTGAGATATTATTTTTCGTAGTTTAAAATTGTTTAATATTGATTTTATTATTACTTTATCTTAGGACAGACATAATAAAACATGAAAAACTACGTAAATACCTAGTTGTCCAACCAAGAGTCCAAAAGTTCCTTGCAATAAGCAGTTAATCTCGGTCAGAACGAAATCAGACTACGTATTCTTTTAACTCATTTTAAAATCATGTTGGTTGCAAGTAGTGGCACCTAACGAAATCTCAGTGTAATCCGCATATTCTCATCTTTCACCTAACAGTCCTTGATATTTCCATTAACTCACAACTTTTCGGACTTTGCTTAGATCATACGCATTGGAATTATTATGACATATAAACAGGTTAATGACATATAAACTTAAATATGTTTTTTGATCGACTGGCGAGAACACGTGAGATTGTTGACTGCCTTTCTCTTCGGGTTGATCTTAAGCGATTTGAATATTTAAAATATTAACGAAACGATAATATTTTTAACTTTAATATTACTAAAACTTATCAATAATGTTGTACCATGTACAATTTTCTTTCTTAGATTCTCTATATTTTACTAAAACAGTAAACCATTTTTTTTAAATTAAATTAACCGAATTAATTTCACGTTATAAATAATTCATTTTCAAATGTCTCGAAGAAGTTCTTTGGTATATTTATCTATGACTTATATTTAATCACAGACTTTGTATGCAACGAAATGTCCGTGTAGGTTATTTATATGCCCATTTACGGCAAAATTTTACGCAACTTACAAGATGCTAACTTCTTTGAGCTTATTAGGTTAAGTGAAATAAGGTATTTAAATGTTATTCCACCCATTATTGATAGAATTTATACCCCTGATAGCACAACTGAGTTGGAATGATAAATAGCTGAGCGTAACTGTTTAACCACTTTAAACAAAAAATATAAAAAAAATAATTTTAAACGGTCTTTTTCGAAACAGATTTTTGTTATATCTAATTAGTATGTGTTGAAGTTTTATCGATAAATATTTTATGTACGAAATTAATATGTAAGTACTTTTAATTCAAAGTTGGCTTCAGCAAGATCTTGACCTTATAGCTATATATGTACATACATAATATATGGGTTGAATATCCTGCAAGGTTAAATAGAAATACTTTAATTCATAACTAACCATTCTCAAATTGGGGCTTGTGCGCTTATGATGTAATTCTTTATCTAATTTACATAGAATAACTTGAACAATTCATCGCGTTTATATCATATTGTGATTTTAAATACATATGTGTATGACCATAGCAATCTTAAGTTCCAAGCAGTGTTGTAGAAAAAACAGCAAAAAAGACCAGGCCGTTGAATCCCAGCCTCTCCTAAAAAAATTTATGGCGGTTATACGTAGATCAACTCTAAATTCCAATTTATGAGCTTATTTTTCGTTGAGTATGTTTGAAATATTTCTTGTATAGATATTCTATGATTCTTTGTGTTATTAATTTACAATTTGCGATACATCGGAAGGGTCATACATGCAAATTACGTAATGATTGTAAGAAATATAGCGAATGGCAAGAAATGCGATGTGGGGTAAAACAAATACAATTTAACTTCCCATTGAATATCACAGTTATATAAAACATTAATTAAACATAACATAAAACAACAGTAACAAAGAGAATCCATATTATATTATATACGATTTTGACGCCTATTGTGATATTATGAAATAAATGCTGCGTCTTATCATATAATAATGGCAATATACCAAGTAAATGATGATTTAATCAATAATAATATTTAAAAAATAATGAAGTGAAGTGTGCTACCCTAGTTTAACTGACTGATATTTGATTACTGATATGACTTGAGAAATCCTATGGAAAGATTGAGTAACGAACCAGTGTGCACAAATAAATTTTGAGATTAATTATTAATTGATTCAAATCCCAATAATGACGTTGATTTTTTTAATGAACTATCCAACTTCATATTCTTTATTGAAATATTGTATTTTTTTTTTTTAATAAAATGATTTGCCTTCTTTGTTTGCTTTTGTTCTCCGAGATTTTTATTTAAAAACCTTAGAAAATGTGATTTTTTATTATTTTGAAAAAGATTTAATTAAAAAGATGTATAATTACAATATAAATATGTATTTCCTACAATAAAACAGAAACAAATGGTTTCATAGTGATGTGATATTACTTTGAACATTATGAATCCGGACCGCTCATCTGAAAAAATT
This sequence comes from Himalopsyche tibetana, assembly GCA_030503985.1. NCBI lineage: Eukaryota > Metazoa > Arthropoda > Insecta > Trichoptera > Rhyacophilidae > Himalopsyche > Himalopsyche tibetana. The sequence continues at coordinate 10,781,317 of JAPJYX010000024.1, forward strand.
ACCTGTTTTCAACTCCATAGCATGGCTTTCACTATAGGGGACTTTGGTATGACGCATTTGGTTTAGTGATTCTATTGCCATATATTTGTTATCATTATCAAAAAATGGTTGGAGAAATTTAATTTATTGTTGGTTTTGGTGTATGGTATTTGAGCAACGCTTAGAAAATAAACATTTTATATTGAACATATGCAATTTTTTTAATAATATCGCCAAAGTTTATCGAACGAAATAATAAAGTAATAACCGTTCTATCAATGTTAAGAATAAAACAAGTCGTGACACATTAATGCTGTTAAAATTTTATTAACGAAAGCACAATTAAATAATAAATAAGAATCATGCTACTAAAACTACACAATTTATCCATGGACTTCACGAAATCGAAGGCATTAATTTATTTTATGTTTGAAGAAATTCTAAAAATATTCTTCTTAGTGAATATTATTTAAGCCTTTGTTCTATTGAATTGGTAAAAACATGCTTCCCCACACTGCTGCGAATAATTAACAATAGATCCGATAATGAAATAATACACCGGAGAAAATTTGTAAGAATGGCCCGAGCTTAATATTTGATTACTTAAGCATTCTGAAGAAGATCGCGGACAATGTCAAATATTCTTTTTCATATCAAATCATTTCTTTTACTGCAAATTACTTTTAAATATCTCCAAAATAATTATGATATAATAGATTGCTTTTATTTTTAATAATACGAACTTAGTCGTTAAAATGAAATATTTTAAATTAACTGCTTATTAAATTGTTTAGTAGTACATTATTTTGTTTAAATTGATATGTAGGTGTAATATACGAGTATCATATTTTATTAATAAATACCGCCAAATGTACTTTCATTAGGCCATCGATGGAAAAGGTATTTCAACTAAGCGTAACATTTTTTTTCTATATATGAAACACTGAATTGTTGATCTTTTAAATATAATTTAAAAGCAATCTAATTAGCTGTAAATAATAATAAAAAAAATATTTATCAATTTTATTTAAAGTTACAAGTATTCATCGATATCACATAATTCATATTAAAACTTTCAGAGTGGGCGAGCTTAATGAGATTCTGTGAATGAAAAGAGAGCTTATATTCTAACGACCATATAAAAACCGGTCTCCTGCTTAGTAGCATGAATGTGTAGAGTTGAAATAATCACGAACGATAAAAGTAAAATTATTATCATTGCATATTAAATGGAACGAAAATTTAAAAGCTTTATTTTGGTGCAAAAATCGCATTATTTGATGTATGTGACCAGCGAGCAGTTACTTTAAAAGTTGTTCTATCGAGAATCGTTCGCCATACAACAGAAGAAATTGGATTATGATACTACATAAAACCATAAAAAAATATCTGTACAATGTTTCCGAAATACCAGTGGCGTTATAAAAGTATTGTAAAATTCGGCTAATGATATAAAAAAAAACATATTTCATTTGCACATCTATGTAGGTTTATAATATTGATATCAGAATACTTTACTCTTATTTCGTGTGCCGTATTTATTTCTCTAAAAATATTAATCCATTGAAAGGTTCTGGGAATTTTTTATGCCTATAATTGTACTATAATATGATCAGAATAGAAAATATTTAATACCGTGGCGTGTACAGAGTTAGTCCTCATTCCTTATATCCTCTTCTTGCATTTATTCTAGCAAAGTATTGGCTTACTAAGGATTTTTTCAGTTGAAAGCTTTGAATATAGAAAATAATTTTAAGAACTTTCAACGAAAACTGATTATTATGGATATACAGTAAGAAAAATAGTGAAATGTTACTATAAGCTGTAATTGTACTCTTAAAATTTACTTATTTAGAATGTATCTTGAATGCATTTTGATAAATCTTTTGTATTAAGGTCGCGTGTACAATTTATTTATTGTCTAAAGATCTTAGTTAATCCAACTTAAGTATATGAAGTCTATTTAAAGTATCATGATTTGATACATTTCTTCTAGTAAATTAATAAAAATATTCGTGACTGTATATCTGCAATTGTATAATCTCTGATATTATCGAAAATTTTTGTGGGTTTTTTATCTCCGCGAAAAAGCTGACCTCTTCCGTTACACATAAAAACTTTTCTATGGCTTTTCGACTAAATATTTATAGGTTTCAATGGCCACTTAACTTTATCCTTTCAGCTTGTAGTCTTTATACTCAGAGTGCTTAATATTTTTACGATTTTATTGTATTATACACAACATAAAAATAAGTACACGATTCGTTGTTTTTTGAGCAATAAAAATAAAATTATATTGAATATTATTACGTATTTAATTTCATTCAAAGTATAAAAACCTTTTAAGCTGTGTTAGCAATCATTATCATTATTATTCATGACCTGTTCTGAATAGTTTTAATTCTTATCTGAAAACGCTTTTCTTCATAGCACTTACTCATAGCAGTTACTTCTTTTATGATAAATTTATCCGTTTTTTCTGTTCAATACATGTGTAAAATAATAAAATTTGCATGTTTAATAAATTATTTATACGGAACGCGATATTTAATGCAATGTATTGTTTTTTTATTTGGCAAATATTAATAATAAATTATTTGACAAATTTTCCTTATTAGCAAGGCAATAAGTATTTTTTATTCCAAGAAAAAATCATATATTGTCAATTTTTTACGAAACATTAATGAAAATATTCAAAACTCTTGGTTCTTAAGTCTAAAATATGAATAAATTGTTAAAAAATGTATATCTTTCTAATTATACATAAACATACTAGCTGTTTATTACTAGGCTTTCAAAAATCATCTTTAGCGACAAGGCCCATTTTTGGATGAATGGATATGTGAACAAGCAAAATACTAATCCATACGAGATATACCAAATGCACCCCGAGAAATAAATACACTGTTTGGTGCGGATTTTGTTCTGGCAGAATCATCGGTCCGTACTTCTTCTATTGTCATAACTTTCAACGGCGAGCGCTACAAATCGATGATAAGAAACTTCTTGTGGTTTCTACTATGATATGAATACCGATAACGTGTGGTTCCAACAGGATGCTGCTACGTGTCACACAGCACATGCCACGGTGGACATTCTGCACGATCGAGCGTTTCTATTGAAGACCCGTTATAAATTCAACATCTTATTAAATTTATTCAGTGGAAAAAATATGCGAAGTGATTCTCTTGAATTTATTTAGAATCAATTTGTATAATCTGCAGTTAAGTACGCAGTTGTTTCCAATTAACTATACTTCAGAGATTACTCATGTTTAAAAATAAGATTTTTTTGTGTAACTTTATGAAGAAAGAATAAAAAATAAATTCAATTCATGGAAAGGTAAACATTTATAAAGCATTTTTGGAAGTAAGAAATTACACAATATAACAAGATATTCACATATTGACTGTTTTCACAGAAATAAATATATAATTATACTGTTTCGTTAAAAAAATAAAAGATAATATAAATTCACAGAATTTTACGCCATCAACAAACATATTTTTATTTTCGGGACTAAGGTCGAGTGGTAAAAATTGTTTTTTTCAATTGTGGAAATTTTACTACCTACCTTTTTTTCGACCGATTAATAGATCTGTGCTCGTAATAATGTATAAATTCTCTTTAGCTTTTGCGTTTTCAAAAAAATAGAGGCTAAATAGCAATCTGGCTTCCATTACTATTATCATAGCATTTTTCTATCTTTAATTTCTGTAAAAACGAGAAATTAAGTGTTTGAATAACAGAAAGTTATAGGAGAACATATTTGGCAGCCATAATCTTCAAAAAAGGTCTTCTAGATTGTAAGCGGAAATGAAATTTTAAGTATTGTCTACTGAGATTATTGGGTGGTATATAATCATTTAGCAGATTTTTTTCCAGTCATTCTTTTTTTTATTTTAGTGGTCTTACGGTTTCTTATCATAAAAAAATATTAAGTCTGTCCAGAATTTATCAGTATTTTAATGTAGCATTATTCATTATTTTAAATATTATCGTGATGTATAATAATAAAAATAGTATTTTATTTAATTTTGATTTATCTTAAATGCTGCACTCTTGTTTGTAAAGTTGGCAAACGTTCCATTTTAGGTATTGTCTAATCCTCAAAAGCTTTTGGAAAGATCTAATCCTGTGCAGGGTTTGATCGCAGATGTTGGCCCATGGCCGCTGAGGCTTTTGCAAAAGCTCTGCACTTGATAACATAATATAAGGTTAAAGGCATTGAAGTAATATGCGCACACTACTTACAGTGCAAAGTTTTTTTTTTGGCTTGCATTTATAGTATTAGTAAAACTCTTCATTTAAAAAGGAAAAAAAGTTGTTTGTCATTACAAATAAATAGTTTTAATAAATTCATTCATATTATATTATACTCTCGGGGCAGTGGTATATATTATAATTATCGATTATACAATACGGCAATTTTTAGCATTTAATTTAAGCCATGAACAGTTTTTTTTATTTACTGATAATACATTGTTTTCTTATATATCTATAATTCAATTATTTGAAAAGCGTGAGTTCACGTTCATCCGTTCACTCAAACGCTTGATGATATCGGAAGGCGGCACCCCGGTTGTTAGTCGCAAAACGTATGGAAGTGTAGAAAATTTAAACGATTCAGATTTAAATACTTATTACTATCCTTTGTAACATTTTGAAAAAATTCCACTTAAAAAATGTAGAATCTTTTTTTTATAAAATCAACTAATAGATACTTTTTTATTTTTAGTTGTGTCGACTAACATTAATATAAAAAATATAGGACTCATTCAATGCTTCTTTTTGTTTGAAAGCATTGGAACAATAAATTATAATTATAAGTCAATATGTCAAATGCTGTAAAGTGTTTTTGAAGCTTTTGCCATTGCGTCACTGAAAAAAGATTCAATTTCAAAAGTTAATTTTGTTTTCCTAGAAATTTCAACATGAATTTCAACAAACCATACATCGCCAAGCTCACTCACTACAGATTCAAATTATATTACACAGTAAAAAAAACTTATTCTTCTGTTCTTTTTTAAGCAAGTGTGTCAATTTGCATATAAATTTGAAACTCGAAAAAACTATGCCAGCTTTTTGATGAAATTGAATAATAAATATTTACATTTTATATCTCTTTGGTCGCCTTGGAGGAAATAAGTTTTGAAGTGGTGGTCTTAGTATGGCTGACGAAATTTAAATATTTGGGCTCAATATCACTTTTAAAAATATTCCTTCTTGATCTTTGACGTCATAGAATAAACTTTACTAAGACCCTACTGTTAATAAGAAACTAATCTACTCTCTTAACGTAAGATGTGATTAATGAGTCATTTAAAATAATATCAAGAAATTTATGATTTAATTTTTAAACTTATTTTTATATATGAACAGGTTTCGCCTTTCGGCATCTTCAGGCATCCAAGTGCACGGATGAACTTGAACTGACGCTTAGCAAATAAAAGTTTCGTGTTTATATAAGGTATAAATGCATCACTGAGTCCAAAGCCATTGCTGGCGAAAAGGATGAGCCCATGGGAATGCCAACAGATTTGTGTAGTGAGAAGTTTCAAGAATTATATAATTTGTTTGTCGGCAAAGGTTTTATGATTATATGATTTTATGGTTATATAGGGTATAGAAGAGGAGATGTGGGAAAGTTTGATATTTCGTTTAAAATCGGAAGACTTTGCAACTGTGCTTTGTTGATTTCTAAAATTTCTTGGAAAAAGAGCTTATGACTGTCCGTATTTGGGTGTAACATTTTTATCCCTTGTTCCTGATTGAACACGTGTCCTTCCGAAATTAAGTGATTAGCAAAAGTAGACGTGTCTTTTTTCAATCTAAAAGCTGCCATATGTTCTAAAACTCGGATGTTCACTGTTCTTTCTGTTTTGCCGAAGTTGCTCTTGTTGTACAAAGTTTTATATAAGTACTTTTGATTATTGTTTGGTAACAAAAAATAAGAATTAGATACCTTTTTCTACTATTTTCCCCACAAATAGCTTTCAGGTTAAATATTATTTTACTAATTTGAATTAATGCGGCAAAATGATAAAAAAATGGTTCTTTCCTGTTATCTCGGATCATTTTTATTTTCGTCTTAACATTTTCATTTAAAGCAAATAATGATGGAAAATTGCATTGCATCCAAAACTGAATCAAAAATATTGTTAGAATAAGTTAGGTTAGATTATATGAAAGTGTTTAATTTATAATTTATAAACTTATTGTTAAATAAATATATAATTTATCTTTATAACCAATGAAAAAAAGTGTTTTGACTTGCCATGCCGGAAAGAATCATATTTAATCTATTCCCTTGCAATAAAATGAGAGTCCGCTTAGCAGGCTCTACATAGTGCCAGTATGAAAGCAATTATATAAGAAAAGTTTCAGCTAGCTAAATGTTTCAAATCATAAATATTCATTATATTATACTTAATTATCAATTAACTAAGCATAGAATTTTTAAATTTATTTTAGTAACTGAACAAATTATTCCTCTCCACTTTATTGACTTAAATCCATTATTTTTTAACATGAGCTTACCGCCAAAAAGAATTTAAAACTTTACAGAAGAGTATTTGTAGTTATTTTTTTGAAAATATTTTCCCTAAGATTATAACAAATAAACACAATTCAAGTGTTCCTTAGCCGCGCAATGTTAGTATTTTGAGGTATAACATAATACTTGGGATAACAAAAAGTTTTTAGTAACAAAAGCTTTCTTCATAACTAAAAACTTGAAAATACCAATTACAAGCATATTAAAATAACGAATTCCATATTGGCTTTCTTCAATATTGAATGCCTGTTTTTCATCTTGGCATTATATCGGGCATCGATTTTATTTTGTTTACGAATTGGTGAAAAATTACATATAATTTTAACTTATCAAGTAAAACAAATAAATATTATTACTTCCATTAATAAGATGATGAATGCATCTTTTTTCATAATCAAAATTTATGTTTGGGGACTGAAGCTGTAGCTGTAGAAGAATGCATTTTAAAAGAAAACTGCCATTCTAGTCCGAAGCGCAGTGGGTATCTTCGTTTGTTTCCGTGACGAATCTCACGAATTCTAGCCCTAGCATGTTTTCAATAAATTTACCGATTTCTAAATTTGTTTAAAAATTCCCTCCCAAACTTCCAATCATAAAATAACGGGTCGTAGCGAGAGTGATTAGTTTAACCCATCCATTATAGCCTTACTCTCTTTCTTTTAAAAGGTTGAGAAAATGAGTATCAAGCAGTTCTCGTATAAAAGGGTATGATGAGATACCTCTATGAGTAGGCCATATGATTTATATTATAAGCGGGTAGAGCTTTACAGATTTTTTTTCTGAAAAAATTCCAATACATATTGACAAATTATTATGATGAAATATCCTTGGTAAGAAGACAGTTTTCTACGACAAAAAATTCTTTATTTCTATAGACATTATTTCTGCAGTGAAGTATTATTGAAATGTTAATGATAAATATTTTTTTTATATATATTTAAGATAAATAACTATAATTGAATGAATACACAGATAGATTTGCAGATTTAAAACATAAATATATGTGATGTTTCTTATACTTTTATGTTAAAATTAATTAGTACAGTGGAACCCCCAATTACACTACCCCGAATTACGCGCCGGCTTGAAATATTCGCATTCCATTGCCGTTACTAAGAGACGGTCGTCTGTGCTTCGCATACAGTTTTTTTTGTAAAACTAAGGGAAATCTTAGTTTTGCGTTTTCCGCGGAAAAAAATCAAATCCCTTATTTTGTATGACATTCACACCCCCAATTACACGGTCCCGAATGTAGTGTAAATGGGGGTTTTACTGTAATAGTTTTATATTATATTAGTATAATATAAACATTATACTAGAAATATTGAGGAAATCCGATATAAACTCGAAGATTAAACAACGGACCAGGCAGAACCCTGTTACATGAGCGGACTTAGACAGAAATTAAAATGACATATCTGCATATCTTTTACTTCAACCTGTGACACTCCAAAGTCCTGTAAGATTTCAGGTACTATTTATAGAATGTCATCGGAAATCCACAGAAGAAATCAAAGCGATTATGCTTTGGCAGAGAATCTTTGAGGTACTGTATGGTGACAATACGCTCCAAGAAGAAGTATAATATCACCAAGAATTGAAAATTAGCATCATTTATGTTCTACGAGCAGTGTTAAAAGAAAAAAAATGTATTTAAATGATAATACTGCTGTGTTGGTTTGAAACATATTTAAAGATAAATATAGACGCGTATACAAAATTAGAATATCTTTCAAATGAGATTTCAAGATACTTAAGTAATACTCTTTATCTTAATAAGATTTTATTTTCTACACAAAGTTGCTGAGTCACAAGTATAGAATCTAATTATATTATAGAAGCGTGGAAATTTATAGCGTGTAAGTATTGTGAAAATTGTCATCATCCTCGTTTTTATCAGTATATTTAAAGATATACTTTCTTTGGTTTGCTAGCTACTATTTAGATTATCGAACAACTCAGCCAAACACGTGTATTATATTCACAAACATCTGAATGAAAAAACAACATGTAAATTGACAGATTTTTTTCAGCGAAAACTGCCAATTACTCGGCCAATCAATACCTTTTTTTTAGATCAAGTTGGGGTAGAGCTGCAACATGGCCAATGGTTAGTTAATCGCTCTTGTTAGACACATTTTAAGCATCGGACGGCAACAAGCTTATGAATCGATTGAAATGTATGAATTATTAACGTATTGAAAATTGAGAGACTGAATGAATACTTTGACCAAAACTGATAGTCACATGCCATTGATGGTTGCGATTACCTTAAAACACAAAAAGTGTTTAAAGGGTATTTTAAAAGCTCTTTCTTGTTTTACAGAACAAATACTACGAAAACACTGATTCACTGATTAAACTGTCGGATACATGAGTATTACTAATCCGATACCGATTATAAAGCTACTGTGAAATTTCTAATTTTGATTAAAAAACAATGAATTTGTTACAGTAGAAGCTTTTGAAATGTTATACAATACAATAACTTAAACTAATGTACAAAAGCGCTCAGAATTTTTTTTTACAAAAATAAGTTTTCAATACTTTGTAGTTATGATCTACAAAAATATGTTTTAAAGCTAACCATTGATCATTATCATTATTTTTTTGTATGATAAAAAATAAAGTTGAATATAGTATCTGATTAAGCCATATAATTCAAGGCATATTCAATGCAAATTTGAATTTGATCTGTGTTATAAACATCAATAGAAGATATACCTTCATGGAATATGAAAGGAAAGTTTTAAGTACATAATCAAAAAAACAAATCAAGCCCTCTTAAAATTCCTAAAAGGTGTGACCAGAAATTCTGGGTCGTTGAGCTCTAGATTTAGCAAGAATAAAAGAAAGATTAAGGCGTTTTTGTTCAATAGGTCGTTCGTTATCGCTTACGTACGAATTTTGTTGAGTCTTCATTCATGTTCTGCTGTTGGTATTCCAAATAGAAGTATTTAATATTAGTTTGGGAGTATTGCTTTTCATCATTTTTAAGCAAAATTTGTAAAAAATAGTTAACTTTGTTAAAGGTTTTATAATTAGGCAGTCACGCGTAGTTGATTTTTGTAAAAGAAACTTTTTGTTGTCAACATAAACTAATTATTCAAAGGTAAACTTTTACAATAAATTGTATTAAAGTAAATTTCCAACGAAACGACAATTAATTTTATAGGTTAAAACGTTGATAAGAAATTTATACAAGTAATAAATTATCATAATTCAATTTATTATAATATGTACAATTGAACATGCATATAACAAATTTACTGTGATGAAATTACTTGTATTAATTTGTGTTTATCCAAAGGATATTTTTTATCAGAGCATATTTGAATATAGTAAATAAAATTGGCACTAAGTATCATTTATTTTTAAAAAGTGAGTATGAAGAAATGTGTTATGTCACACATGAAACATTTCTGCATACTCACTTTTTCATATTTTGGTACTTAGCGCCTATTTTATTTCATGATTTACATATCAAAACATTTCATGGAAAAACTGACAAATATACTATTAAGTAACATGAATTAACTTACTCCATAAGTTTTCAACTATTTTTTACGTGGTTTAACAGTTTTTTCAAACGTATACCAAGTACATTTGAGGTCTGCGTGTATATTTATTTTATAGAATAAGGAAAAATGGAACAGTTAATAATCAAATAAAAATTATAATAATAGTATATTGTTAATAGCTTTTTCAGCACCAGGCCACCACCAGAACTCATAAATGGTGCGTATGAGTAAATTCCAGAATGATATATGTTCTAGACTTTCCGTTAAAAGTATTACTTAATTATTTTTTATTATATTATCGTATTTTTAGGCCAGAAGATGCGTAACAGTAAAATTCGTTACGTAAATTTCTGAACCTATGAAAGGGTATAAAGTTTAAGCGGCTTAAATGTAATAACCAAGTAATGAGTCTCCGATACACATAATGTATTGTTGTATTCGGTTTTTACGATTAGTATAGCTTAGATGTTATATTTTGGGAAATAGTCACTGTTGTTTTAGTCGATTTGTCAAACACCAACGATTACAAGATTTTTGTTTTATTCTGTTAAAATAATAAAATAGTCTCTTTCTAGCGCACTCTCTTGACCGGTTAAATAAATCATAAAATACCGACTATAGCAATGAAAATATTAAGAAATATAACATTTAAGTTATACCAATTGAAAAAATCAAATACGAAAATTACGTTGATCATTAGAAAACCCCTATATTAGTAGCAAAATGCTTATAAATTTGAGAATAGTCCCACTGTTATTAAAGTTTGGCTGAACAAGTAGAAAAACCAAGTCGTCAGTTGTACAATGACGTATTATATAATTATTGTAAATTTAATTTTTATATTGCAAATTTCTTACAAAAAAGTATTCGTTGACATTATAATAATATATGTTTTTGAAATATTCAAATTTATGTCGGAAAAAACATTTGTATTACGTAACTATGTAGGCCTACAATAATATACGTTATGTGTTCTCTCTCACGTATTTTTCGCGTTATTTTCTACAATATTTTATGATAGTGAAATATTAAAAGCAATAAAGACAGGGCGAAGATCAAAAAATACTACCGAGAAATAATTTACGAGCAGAGATTACACCAAGCTATGTGAGTATGTGATGACATTCTATATACTAACGGAGTATTAAAAGACATTGTTTCTTAGATTTGTATAGTACAGTTGAAAATAAATATGTATATTAAACTAATGATTACTTTGTAGGTTTCGTTTGTTCTGTTTCCGTCGGTAGTGTGGGATATGTCAGTCAAGTGGAATCTATTAAAACGAGCTCCATAACATTTGTATCTACAAAATATATTTATAACTTATTTAAAATACTACCAGAAATTTCAAGCCAACATAAGCTCTCGATAAAGCATATATTGTGTTAGTAAGTATGTTGTAACGTTAACATTAGTTGTATCAAAATATACATTGTCCTTTCCCAAAGTTTGTTTTTTGTTATTCAGTTATACGATCTCACTTTTTATAAGACCGTAAAGAAAGCAGGATAGGTTAGCAATCAGTTTTCTTACAACTCGTCAGTTGTACTAATTCCAATATTATTTGTATTTGTAAAAATATAAAAACTGAATTAGTACAAACGAGTGCTTTAGTTTTTTAATGTTATTGCGATCTTTGGCTGTATCGTTTTTTCGTTTTCATTTATTAAAAAGCGTTATTGATTTATTCATCCGGGATAACAATTCTTATCTTATACCTATAGATCAATTATTAATTTAACTGTGAATTTTATTTATTATCGATGCTTTCAGGGCTTATTTTTGGTTCTAGCGATTCGGAGTGGTTCTATTTTTATAGAAATATGATAAAAAATCTCCATTTATGATTCAGTATATCATTCATACCACGTAAATTATATTGTCGTAGGAATGAATTATGAGCTCTTGATATTTATAGTTGACAAATAAAACGGTGCGATTCTCTCTCTTTTTTGACGCAGGCCAAAAAATATCTGTGGCTTAAAGCATCGAATAAAATTTTATCGCGAGTATTCAAAAAAGAAAATAATGTACCGTAACGACAAGTAACACAAAAAAAATGGTGTCAAAATGTTTTGTAAGTCAGTTGCTGTGTGATAAATACAACAAGTACATTTATTTGTCTCTGACTTTTCTGTTTTGAACTATTGTAATTTTTGAAACGTACAATCTTTAAGGAATAAAATTTATACTTCAAGATATGTTTAAATATTTTTTGATGTTTACTAATAATCATATATACAAAATACGGAAGATTATTATACATATAGTAGAATTAACATCATATCATTTCAGCTTGAATACATTCTCGAAGCATGTTTCATTTACTTTGCCTTTAATTATCTATCAGTATTATATAGTGGTGTAGTGAAGGAATCAAACTTAATGTCAGCAAAACATTTCTATCATTCGCTTATTAGCAAAATGAAATAGATAATAATTTATCATTTCATCAACTGTTTAAAATTAGAAATTCGTTGTAGTCAAAATGTCATATTTAGGATTGTACAATATTTCTAATCGTTTTCGAAATCAATGGTTGAAATCGGTGAATTAAACGTTAATTCATAAAAATGTAAATTAGCGAAAATTGAATATATACAAGTTTCAATGAATTAATGCTATCATTAAATATTAATTCAAAGGCTTAAAATCAATCAACTCATTAATAATGGGTCGGATAAAACTCTAGATTTATTTTAAATATTCCTATGTTATTATCTGGTCATTAATATTTTCAAAAAATCCCCATAGTTATAACAAACCCTCTTAATTCATTGAAACTTGTATACATTTAATTTTCGCTAATTTACATTTTAATAGCCTTTTAACTTAGTGATCTACTTATATTTTGGTATATAAACGATACAAACTAAGATGCCGAAAGGCCCGGGTCGTTAGCGACAAAACTCATGGAAAAGTACAAAATTCAAACAATTCAAATTTGAGTGTGTCAATCATATTTTTAATATTTATAATGACTATGGCCAGATGTGTTGGAAGTAAGCAACTAATAAAAGAATTATTAAATAAAAAAATGACTCATTCCGTAAATAGTTTTCATTCACACACATAACACATTCATAAAATTGTAGGTATTTGAATTAACAGATTGAATCATTTTTACTGATAAGTAAAAAATTGAGAATAAAATATGGTAATAAAAAACCATTTATTAAGTGAAGATTCGATCAGAAATGATGACACAAAGCTTTGTATATTAACGTATGGCCTCCGTTCTCTCATTGAAATATTTCATCACAAAAGGTTTTTACAATATCACGTTGTAAGCGATCTTTCTTTGACAATTTTCAATAATAAAACCAACGAAATGATCGTCAAACGAATATATTTTGTTCAACTTACCACTTGTATTAACTTATCATATCAACTGTATTAAGATTTAACTGCCAACTTAACTGCTTGGTCAGTATTAATGATAATGTAAGACTATCAATTTTTAGCTAAAAGTAAACTGCTATAATTAAAATATGGCTATGTTTGTTGAAAATATTCATTTTCATAGTGTGTAAGGTTGTGTTTTTAGATTGTATATTTTTTTTAAAGAAAAATCAAATCTATGGAGAGTCGTCGAACAGAACTGTTCTTGGGCTTTATCGATTCTTAGGTATTGTCTCGTCACAATTATAAAGGTGAGAGATGGTCAAGTCAAACAATATAACATAACTAGATACCTTTTAGCGTCTCTATGAATCTTTTGTCTGAAAAACACAATGATTTATGGTTGTCACTCTTAGCAACGCGTTGCTAAGCACCTAACAGATTTCTTCTACATTTTTCGACACACATTCCGATTAAAGGTTCTTTACCGCATTCTTATAATACATAAATTAATACATTATATAACAGTAAATATTTTATAAGTAACTCACATGTATTATTTCCTTTTGAAAAGATGTAATGCTATGGTTGCAAAATAAGCGGACAATATGCATTTCCGCTAAAGCAAACACTCCATACATAGCACAATGCCGACTCACCCCCTCGATCACTTAAAATTCATCTTGCTGTTATGCATATAAGGCATCAATGCCAATCTGCATTATGAAAGACGTCAGCAGCGACACGCCTCTCGCTCATCACTCTAAAACAGTCTACATTCTGTGATATTAACCAGCCAAGTTTTAAAATCATACAAGCTTCAACAAAGTCATTTAAAATTAAATGAAAGTAAAAAAAGTATCGTTGAAATTATTCGACACTTTGATACATTCGATAAACTTGCACCATCATTAACGAGACGATTTATTATTGAATTTAACAGGTAGTAGTACTTTAATCCTTAAATGCATGATTTTTTTATTTAGAATAAAAGAAATATTTTTATATATAATGGGTGGGTGTGATTGCATTTTCAGCAGTTTTTTATGTATTATATTTTTATCTAAAAACACTCCTGAAAAACACATGCAATAGAGGCATAACGTATGATTTTCATGCAGTATATAAGGAAAAAATTATCATAGTGAAATTTATGATGGAATACACAATTAAACAACGATGAGATGAAAATTGTATTTGAAAACTGTCGAAAATCAATGCCCGCCAAAACTCCAGCTTGCTCACTTCGAACGAAGGCTTTAATATGGCTTGGCATGTGTATTTATTGAAAAGATATGATGAGTAAATATGTATTCACCATTAAGTATAACTAGCTGTAAGCCCGTTGCCCGGCAACGTGAGATTTTTGTTGCATAGTATTAATTTTAATTTTATTTTATGTTATTTTATTTTATGGTATTTTATTTTATTTTATTTTATTTTATTTCATTTAATTTTTATTTATTTTATTTTATTTTTATAGTTAGCAGAAATTTCGTAAATTATTTAATTTTTGGAATAATGTTTATGTTTGCTAACAACCATTTTTCGTAGTAGCAGAAATTTCGTAAAATATTTAATTTTTGGAGTAATGTTTAAGTTTGCTAACAACCATTTTTCGTAGAAGCATAAATTTCGTAAAATATTCAATTTTTGGAATAATGTTTAAGTGTGCTAACAACCATTTTTCGTAGGAGCAGAAATTTAGTAAATTATTTAATATTTGGAATAATGTTCAAGTTTGCTAACAACCATTTTTCGTAGTAGCAGAAATTTCGTAAATTATTGAATTTTTGGAATAATGTTCAAGTTTGCTAACAACCATTTTTCGTAGAAGCAGAAATTTCGTAAATTATTTAATATTTGGAATAATGTTCAAGTTTGCTAACAACCATTTTTCGTAGGAGTAGAAATTTTGTAAAATATTTAATATTTGAAATAATGTTTAAGTATGCTTACAACCATTTTTCGTAGTAGCCGAAATTTCGTAAATTATTTAATATTTAGAATAATGTTCATGTTTGCTAACAACCATTTTTCGTAGGAGTAGAAATTTCGTAAAATATTTAATATTTGAAATAATGTTTAAGTTTGCTAACAACCATTTTTCGTAGTAGCCGAAATATCGTAAATTATTTAATTTTTGGAATAATGTTTATGTTTGCTAACAACCATTTTTCGTAGTAGCAGAAATTTCGTAAAATATTTAATTTTTGGAGTAATGTTTAAGTTTGCTAACAACCATTTTTCGTAGAAGCATAAATTTCGTAAAATATTCAATTTTTGGAATAATGTTTAAGTTTGCTAACAACCATTTTTCGTAATAGCCGAAATATCGTAAATTATTGAATTTTCGGAATAAAGTTCAAGTTTGCTAACAACCATTTTTCGTAGGAGCAGAAATTTAGTAAATTATTTAATATTTGGAATAATGTTCAAGTTTGCTAACAACCATTTTTCGTAGTAGCAGAAATTTCGTAAATTATTGAATTTTTGGAATAATGTTCAAGTTTGCTAACAACCATTTTTCGTAGGAGCCGAAAGTTCGTAAATTATTTAATATTTGGAATAATGTTCAAGTTTGCTATCAATCATTTTTCGTAGTAGCAGAAATTTCGTAAATTATTTAAGTTTTGGAATTATGTTTAAGTTTGCTTACAACCATTTTTCGTAGAAGCAGAAATTTCGTAAAATATTCAATTTTTGGAATAATGTTTAAGTTTCCTAACAACCATTTTTCGTAATAGCCGAAATATCGTAAATTATTGAATTTTCGGAATAAAGTTCAAGTTTGCTAACAACCATTTTTCGTAGGAGCAGAAATTTAGTAAATTATTTAATATTTGGAATAATGTTCAAGTTTGCTAACAACCATTTTTCGTAGTAGCAGAAATTTCGTAAATTATTGAATTTTTGGAATAATGTTCAAGTTTGCTAACAACCATTTTTCGTAGGAGCCGAAATTTCGTAAATTATTTAATATTTGGAATAATGTTCAAGTTTGCTATCAATCATGTTTCGTAGTAGCAGAAATTTCGTAAATTATTTAAGTTTTGGAATTATGTTTAAGTTTGCTTACAACCATTTTTCGTAGAAGCAGAAATTTCGTAAATTATTTAATATTTGGAATAATGTTCAAGTTTGCTAACAACCATTTTTCGTAGTAGCCGAAATTTCGTAAATTATGTAATTTTTGGAATAATGTTCAAGTTTGCTAACAACCATTTTTCGTAGTAGCCGAAATTTCGTAAATTATTTAATATTTGAAATAATGTTTGAGTTTGCTAACAACCATTTTTCGTAGGAGCAGAAATTTCGTAAATTATTTAATATTTGAAATAATGTTTGAGTTTGCTAACAACCATTTTTCGTAGTAGCAGAAATTTCGTAAATTATTTAATATTTGGAATAAAGTTCAAGTTTGCTAACAACCATTTTTCGTAGGAGCAGAAATTTAGTAAATTATTTAATATTTGGAATAATGTTCAAGTTTGCTAACAACCATTTTTCGTAGTAGCAGAAATTTCGTAAATTATTGAATTTTTGGAATAATGTTCAAGTTTGTTAACAACCATTTTTCGTAGGAGCCGAAATTTCGTAAATTATTTAATATTTGGAATAATGTTCAAGTTTGCTATCAATCATTTTTCGTAGTAGCAGAAATTTCGTAAATTATTTAAGTTTTGGAATTATGTTTAAGTTTGCTTACAACCATTTTTCGTAGAAGCAGAAATTTCGTAAATTATTTAATATTTGGAATAATGTTCAAGTTTGCTAACAACCATTTTTCGTAGTAGCCGAAATTTCGTAAATTATGTAATTTTTGGAATAATGTTCAAGTTTGCTAACAACCATTTTTCGTAGGAGCAGAAATTTCGTAAATTATTTAATATTTAGAATAATGTTCAAGTTTGCTAACAACCATTTTTCGTAGTAGCCGAAATTTCGTAAATTATTTAATATTTGAAATAATGTTTGAGTTTGCTAACAACCATTTTTCGTAGGAGCAGAAATTTCGTAAATTATTTAATATTTGAAATAATGTTTGAGTTTGCTAACAACCATTTTTCGTAGTAGCAGAAATTTCGTAAATTATTTAATATTTGGAATAATGTTTAAGTTTGCTAACAACCATTTTTCGTAATAGCAGAAATTTCGTAAATTATTATATTTTGGAATAACTTTTAAGTTTGCTAACAACCATTTTTCGTAGTAGCAGAAATTTCGTAAATTATTGAATTTTTGGAATAATGTTTAAGTTTGCTAACAACCATTTTTCGTAGTAGCAGAAATAGACGTTGTAAATTTTTAATTGTGATTATTTTATCGAATATTAATATATAGGTATTTATTTTTTGAAAAACTTATCACGCTTATCAATCGGATTTTATTATTTTCATACGATCAAGATGTACTGTGTTTAAAAAAAAAATGTTATAAACCAAAAAAAAAACGCTCGGGGTCAGACTCGAACCACTGACCATCAGCTTACCAATCTAGCGCTTTACCTTTCGGGTACGTTGGAATTAATGAATGTGCAAAAATTAGGATATATATGCTGTGTTTCAAATAAAAAACAAAAGTTTCAAAATTCGAACGTAATACAATATATATAATGTAATTTTATCGTATCTGGCAGTTGTTTGTTTACCCGAGTGGTAAAGCTCTCAACTCATAATTCAAGGACCGTGTTTCGAATCCAGACCAAGGTAAGGTGCTTTTTTGTATGAGAATTCAATTTTTCAGCGATTTGATATGTTCCATCAAATAATAGTATATAATGACGTCATCGAAAAGGTAGGAATAAAAAATGGCGACATCGAGGCTGGTGATGGGGGAGGGGGAGGAGGAGAGGAAATCGAGGAAAATCATAAGTAACAGTGTATATTGGAAAAATATGTCTTAAGTATGAATAAAAAGTGACAGCGCGCAGCTTGGCAGGAGGAGGAGGGGGAGGGGCAGGGGGAGGGGAAATCGAGGACATCTTACACTCAGACGGACATTATCGGCTATTAATATATAGATAATAAAATTTGAAATCGATTTATGTTTTGCAAAAAAGCCAAAAAATCTATGCATTTAAGGATTACAATTTCGACTGATTTAAAATATAATATTATTAAGATTTCAATATTAAATTTTGAGCATTTCCAAACGTTTTGTCACTAACGATTCGGGTTTTGTGTTTTGTAATGTTCAGGCATTCATCAAATTCATCCATGCATTAAAGAAAAGAACTAGTCGAGTCCAAAAAGCCTAAACTATCAAGTAGATGGATTCGAACGTCGTAGGAGGCCACTGATGATCATTCATAGAATGATCTGGGATGACTTGGGTGGAAGAAATGAGAAGTTTTGAGGAACCGTATGGCGGCCATATTCTTAAAAAAGGATATATATGTATAAAATAATTCGTATTAAATATAACCATGTATTAATTATTAGAGCTTTTAAAAATAATAAATAAATCGTCAGAAGTAAATCTGCTTATGGTGTGATTTTGATTTGTAAAAGGATTAGCTTGACTATACTGCAATAATGCAATCGAAAGTACACAGCTCCCCATCGCTGTTCAAACAATACTTCAGCTCGTATTTATTTAGAGCAATTTTCCCCGATCCCAGTTTATTGCTTTGTTGACAGTGAATCCATTTCATTTCGTTAAAAATAAATATTTTTATTAAAAAATATAAAGCTCGGATATTTCTGGCGCTATACGTTGTTTGCAGAATAAACCAGTGAAAAAAATATGAAAATGAATGAAAAAGTGATTTGGTTATTGTGATATTTAACATTAAATTTATAATTTGTTTTTGATTTAAAAAATAACCTAGACTAATTTGAAATCGCTTTCGATATTTGCCGTGGAGTAAATTTTATTTTACAGACAAAAAATAATCATTGTGAATTAAATTTAAGTTTTTTCAATGATTTGCTTAAAATTACTGTATTAACTTCAATATCGAATAGCAGAAGTCGGGCGATATTTGTTTGTGTTTATCAAGCCAGTTTGAGATTGATTTGTAAAAATTATTTAAAAATATATTTTTGTTTACAAAATTACATTCATGGTCCATCTTAAACCAATTTCGACGGGTTTGCAAATAATAGGTTTAATCGATATATAAAAAAACAAGTAAAATTAGTAACTATCAACATAAAACACACTGAATGTTATCTTTGACTATTATAACAACCAATGAAGCAATTGCCAGATCAACTATAAAAACACTGAACATAACAGCAATTATTTTATTTAACGCGTACCAACCATATAAAGCAAATAAAAAAATCATGTTGAGTATTAGATACCCCTCTTAATTAGACTATAGATCTTAACATTAATAGCCGATAAGGTCCGTCTGTAAGGACGTCCGCAGTAAGGTACAGACCAATGATTTCGATTTATTCTGAACAGCACATTTTTGAAATGTTGTTCTATCCAATGGGAGCGGCTTATTTTAAACCGGGCGTGAATGTTCTGATATCGCCACGTTTGAAAATTTGATATTTCTTGGTGTAGAGCTAAAGTATTGTATCACCATACATCATAATATTCGAATAATCAAAGACTTTAATTCGACTATTGCAAACTATGATTATAGGGCTATCGAAATGAATCGTTTGATCGTGTGAGTCGATGTGAGACTAATATTTTTTGGAGCGGATTTGATCAATTGAATCATAATGATGAATCTTTTCACGTCTGACCTTGAAAATCTGTTAGAATTCTTTAATACATTAAGAATATTCAAATTATGATATGGATATATCATAGAATAATATTTTGCTTTTTTCATACACTTGGACAAAATGTGCAACTGATTTTTTATTGAAAAATTGGATTTGATCTTTTGATTTTTATTGGAAATAATTGTTAAATAATTTAAAATCCGAAAAATGGTTGTTAGCAAACTTGAACATTATTCCAATAATTCAATAATTTACGAAATTTCTGCTACTACGAAAAATGGTTGTTAGCAAACTTCAACATTATTCCAAAAATTAAATAATTTACGAAATTTCTGCTACTACGAAAAATGGTTGTTAGCAAACTTGGACATTATTCCAAAAATTCAATAATTTACGAAATTTCTGCTCCTACGAAAAATGGTTGTTAGCAAACTTGGACATTATTCCAAAAATTCAATAATTTACGAAATTTCTGCTCCTACGAAAAATGGTTGTTAGCAAACTTGAACATTATTCCAAAAATTCAATAATTTACGAAATTTCTGCTACTACGAAAAATGGTTGTTAGCAAACTTAAACTTTATTCCAAAAATTCAATAATTTACGAAATTTCTGCTACTACGAAAAATGGTTGTTAGCAAACTTGGACATTATTCCAAAAATTCAATAATTTACGAAATTTCTGCTCCTACTAAAAATGGTTGTTAGCAAACTTGGACATTATTCCAAAAATTCAATAATTTACGAAATTTCTGCTCCTACTAAAAATGGTTGTTAGCAAACTTGGACATTATTCCAAAAATTCAATAATTTACGAAATTTCTGCTCCTACGAAAAATGGTTGTTAGCAAACTTGAACATTATTCCAAAAATTCAATAATTTACGAAATTTCTGCTCCTACGAAAAATGGTTGTTAGCAAACTTAAACTTTATTCCAAAAATTCAATAATTTACGAAATTTCGGCTACTACGAAAAATGGTTGTTAGCAAACTTGAACATTATTCCAAAAATTCAATAATTTACGAAATTTCTGCTACTACGAAAAATGGTTGTTAGCAAACTTAAACTTTATTCCAAAAATTCAATAATTTACGAAATTTCGGCTACTACGAAAAATGGTTGTTAGCAAACTTAAACTTTATTCCAAAAATTGAATATTTTACGAAATTTCTGCTACTACGAAAAATGGTTGTTAGCAAACTTGAACATTATTCCAAATATTAAATAATTTACGAAATTTCTGCTACTACGAAAAATGGTTGTTAGCAAACTTAAACTTTATTCCAAAAATTCAATAATTTACGAAATTTCGGCTACTACGAAAAATGGTTGTTAGCAAACTTAAACTTTATTCCAAAAATTGAATATTTTACGAAATTTATGCTACTACGAAAAATGGTTGTTAGCAAACTTGAACATTATTCCAAATATTAAATAATTTACGAAATTTCTGCTCCTACGAAAAATGGTTGTTAGCAAACTTGAACATTATTCCAAAAAATCAATAATTTACGAAATTTCTGCTACTACGAAAAATGGTTGTAATCAAACTTAAACTTTATTCCAAAAAATCAATAATTTACGAAATTTCGGCTACTACGAAAAATGGTTGTTAGCAAACTTTTTTTTTATTCCAAAAATTCAATAATTCACGAAATTTCTGCTCCTACGAAATATGGTTGTTAGCAAACTTGAACATTATTCGAAAAATTAAATATTTTACGAAATTTATGCTACTACGAAAAATGGTTGTTAGCAAACTTGAACATTATTCCAAATATTACATAATTTACGAAATTTCTGCTCCTACGAAAAATGGTTGTTAGCAAACTTGAACATTATTCCAAAAATTCAATAATTTACGAAATTTCTGCTACTACGAAAAATGGTTGTTAGCAAACTTAAACTTTATTCCAAAAAATCAATAATTTACGAAATTTCTGCTACTACGAAAAATAGTTGTCAGCAAACTTGAACATTATTCTAAAAATTAAGTAATTTCCGAAGTTTCTGCTACTACGAAAAATTGTTGTTAGCAAACTTAAACATTATTCCAAATATTAAATAATTTACGAAATTTCTGCTAACTATAAAAATAAAATAAATTAAAATAAAATAAAATAAAATAAAATAAAATAAAATAAAATAAAATAAAATAAAATAAAATAAAATAAAATAAAATAAAATAAAATAAAATAAAATAAAATAAAATAAAATAAAATAAAATAAAATAAAATAAAATAAAATAAAATAAAATAAAATAACATAGAATAAAATTAAATTAAATTAAATAAAATTAAATTAAATTAAATACCATAAAATAAAATAACATTAAATTAAATACTATGCAACAAAAATCTCACGTTGCTGGGCAACGGGCTTACAGCTAGTCCTTATAAAATTGAGAATAGCCCTGGTGGGATTTAGTTTGAGGTGCGATTTAAAAAAATCATTATTTTGTTCGCTTGGTAACGCGTTATAGATGCAGTGTATTGTGAAGGAGTTTTACCTGTATCTGGCAGAATATTTCTCCATACGGCCAGCATTTGTAGAGTGCTGGCAGAAAGGCGACAGGTGCTACGAGAACTCCGATGAACAGATCGTTAAGAGCCAGAGAAGTCAACAGGTAGCGAGGCTGAAAGCAAAAATCTCAATCAAATATTCAAATATGTATATTTCGGAAAACGTAAGCTGTCACGCGATGCACTGATGCAAATTTTTAAACTCGTCACACAAATAGACAACATATTTTTTGTCAGTTTATTAAAACACAAAACTATTTGACGTCATATAAATCAATTGGTATTTTTTTTTATAACATCATCGACATACTGGCAAAATTTGAAAAGTAACAAATTTCACAAAAATAAGTTAGGTATCCAAAGCAATTTTTCTATATCAATTCTTTATCTAGAATAACCCACCCAATTGGTGCAATTCGACAAAAATTATAGACTAAATATTAAATAAAATAAGTGTTTGTTTATTGTGCCGTTGACTTAGAATTATATTGATTTTTCAATCCATATATGGATGGATTTGAAGTCTTGATACTCTTCATGTATTTTACGTGATTGTAAAAAATAAAGTATTTTATAATATTTACACAATTTTAAAGAATTAAAAATATAATGCTAACTTCTTATCTGGAATTGACAGTTAAAACCATAACAATAATAGAATCCTTGTACATTATTCAAATCCTTAAAAACCTGTTTGTCTTAATTCATAAATAGGTATATCATTAAAAAAAATGGAAATAAAATATTTATTTTTATTAACAAAGTACAGAATTCCTTATGCCATTGCTAATCCTATAATAAAAGTCTAATTTTCCACTTGAATAAATTCCCTTTTGCTAAAATGATTCAAATAAAATCAGACAAGATCCAATTCCAATGTTTTTTTTATATAAAAACCACAATGTACCAATAAAAATATAATCATAATATAACTGACAGTGACATGGCGAGTCTCAAAACGGCTTGCATCTTAAATAAGTATGAAAATTTTACGAATATCAAATATTGTTATTTAAATCCCATCATTGTGATGTCTCTTTTTGGCAGTGTTTTTTTATGCATTCACATATTTTTTCGTAATGCTTTTTTTATAACTATTAATATACAAATAAAATGTCAGTTGTCTCTCACCTGACTGCTGATGTATCTTGAATATCTTCTGCTGTTGAGCACGCAGATGACCAGTAAATTCGCACCAACTATCCCAACTGACATGACCATGATCACGAACGCTCTCACGACGTCTCCCACAGTCAAGTTGGCAAGGAATTCGGATTGGGCCTGACGCGGATGAGAACAGGAGCTGTTCCACAAAGGTGGAGCAGTCAGCCATGTAGCCTTTGCGTCGAACATATTAATTGACACGGATTTAGGCATGGAGATGTTTTTAAAATCATCTGATTATATTACTTAATTCATCATTTTTTTTTCTTTTTATTTTATAAAGAAGTTTAAAAATTACACGATTGGTGCACAACTGTTGCAAGTTTCATTTTCAATATCAAGTTTATAATCTATTTTTGATTATTTTTGTAATTTTTATGATATTTTCGACACTTAAATTCGATTTTTTTAAAAAGAACTTTAAAATAGTTTTACGATACACATAGTTTGAAAACGAATTTTATCTGACTGGTAGGTAAATATTTATCAATTATATTTTAGTAGTCACCAAGAGTTGTTAAATATTATTATTTTCTGCGACTTGACTTATTAGTTAAATTTTTCAGTTAAATTTCTTAATCCAAAATAATGAGGTTATAATTAAAATAAGGTTTGTCATTTTTTTAGTCGTGAATTTCGAATAAAAACTAAAAAACTAGATGTAAAATTCACACAACAAATAATATTCAACAAAGGCAGAACTTGAAGTGAATTTAAAAAGTTAACAAATTAATCACGATGTCATTTAAAAAGTATCACTATTTTCACAATCCTGCAGTTTACAGCAAATTAAATTTTATGAAATTTAGATCAACAACCGATAACCAGTCATCCTTTAATATTATATCAAATAACGAAGGAGTATGTTTTTTATTGACTTGCTGTACCTGAAAAATAAAAAATAAATCATTTTAAAATAGAATTGTGACATTGATATTAAGAAAAAATTGCATATTTCAACTAACGAATTAAGCAACAATACATATAAATGATTTGGTGGAGATAATTATCATTCTTCTCTTTTGCTTATTATTAAATCATTTTAAATTTTATTAACAATAATTTATGAAAACACAACATGAAAAATATTACATCCTAATAAGTAATATTTGATCAACCTTATATGAATGTTACTATAAAGTCATGAAGTAAAGTAAAACGAAAATATTAGGTATTTTTGGGTTACTAAAACAATATTTATTGGTATCTTTTCATATGTTATGGGGCGCTTGTGAAGCAAGCTCCAATCTCCCTTTCATCGTTGTTTAAAGAAACAATAGAAAGTTTTGATTCCATTTATCAGCCTTCTTTTTTTAGTCAAATACGATGAGCTTTTGAATAGTAAATTTGAGTTGTCTTAGTATGAAAAAACCCGTGGAATATCAATTTGTCGTGGAATAATTGTATTTAAATTCAATTAGAAAGTAATGCTACCAAAGATATAGCCTAATCTATTAAAACAAGAAAAGTCACATTGGATAAAAAAGGTATTTTATTTTTCTTTATTTTACAGAAAACTATATTTGTATCCGTTGGATTTGTGAAACGTACTATTCTCATTTATTTAATCATAAATTGAAAGATTTTTTTAGAATTAAGAAATCGAATTGTATTAACATTTAAAGGGTGATTCATTAAGAGGTACTTTTTTCAAAAGACAAAAAAACGTTTATAAAAAAAAATATTGCATTGTCTTTAATATAATAAATAGACCCATTTTATACATTTATTTTTTAAATATTATTTCTTTTAAATGTTGGCCGTAACTACGCCTAACATGGTCCATTCGAAAGTTCCAATTTTGGATGACGCGTTCGAGCATTTCGACTGGTATTTGGGTAATGATGCGAGTAATGTTGGCCTTCAATTCCTCAATCGTATTCGGTTTAATTATATAGACTTTCGACTTTACGTAGCCCCAAAGAAAAAAGTCTAGAGGTGTTATATTGCAAGATCTAGACGGCCAAAACTCTGGTCCGAAGCGTGAAATTATTTGCTCACCGAAATGTTCTCTTAATAAAGCCATGCTTTCACGGGCTGTGTGGCAAGTAGCGCCATCTTGTTGAAATCAAATGTCGTGGAGATTATGGGCTTGAATTTTAGGCACCAAATAGTCCGTTATCATGGAACGATAACGTGCGCCATTTACGGTTACGTTCTGGCCAGCCTCATTTTTTAAAAAATATGAACCGATTATTCCACCAGCCCATAAACCACACCAAACTGTTGTTTTTTGTGGATGTAGTGGCAGCTCTTGAACCTCTTCAGGTTGATCTTCAAACCAAATACGGCAATTTTGTTTATTGACATCTATTAAGCCAGAAATGGGCCTCATCGCTAAGCAAAATGTTGTTCTAAGCGCACGAAAAACATTCCTCGCAGAACGCTGATTTGCGTAATACAGCTGAATAATTTGTAGGCGCTGTGCTGGCGTAAGTCTTTCCATTATGAATTGTAAAACAATATTGAACAAAAATAAAATAACACTTGGGCACAACTCACGTGTTATCTATTATCAAATCCCAATAAGAAAAAGTACCTCTAAATGAATCACCCTTTATAATCATGGATACAATAATCATGGAAGGATTGCTCACAAAAATATTTGGTATTTAACAATTACATAAATTATGGCCGTAGAAAATTCATGGAAAACACGTACCCCACCATTCGAGAAGTACAATGAATTCTTTTTTTACATGACCTAAAAATAACACGGTCTTTTCAAAATAGTAGATACCTTATTTTTACATATGTATGTATATTATTAATTATAACACGATTCCCAGAAACGTTAAAAACACATAAGCGGATATTAAAATAACAAGAAATTCAACATCACTAGACAGTAATAACAAACAAAAAGTTTTCTTTTAGGGTCTGTCAATACTTGGTGGAAAGGCAAAAATAATTAAAATTTGGGAAATTTTTGACAATTTTGTAATTACTTTCAATCGCCATTCTGAACTTATTAATCTGGGATGACTTTTTAATCATATGTTAGATGTGTTCAACATTTTAATTTTGTGTTATTTTAGAATCACTTTAATGTAATTGGCAATTTCTTTTCAATGCCAATTGTTGTGTATAACTTTTCAATTTTGTATAAATAGCATTGTTAAATTATATTTCTTATCAGTTGACAATGCTCGCAATGAGCGAAACCGGTCCTGACATATTAAATAAAGTGGAATGAAGTACAAAGGATTATTGTGTTTTTATTAAAACAAAAAGTTTCATTAGATCTTAAAATTAGGCATATCAGAAATGTATAGTGACTCATAAAAGTCTCCGTATATAAACAAGTAGCGATGAATAGAATCATTTTTTCTTAACTAAAATACATATTACTATTTTGTGTATTTACTCATTGGGTCTTCTTTATTAATTTTTTACACAATTATATACGGTTTACACCGTATTACACGGTTTTTTGTGGAACGTATTTACTGTTTATAAAAAAGACTTAAGTGTATTTACTGCCAAACAAATTGATCATTGGAATGGAATGATAAAAATACAGCATTTAATAAAACTGTTTCATTGAAGGCGATGCTCGAAATCGCATGTATTTGAATAAGTATAATAGCAATTACATTTGCTTACGTTACGTAAGACGTACACTCGCTAGTTGAGTTTTATGTGGGAGAAAATCTTTCTTGAACGATTCATTTCAAATGCCAATGAATTTATAATAGCGGCTGTGTGGGCGATCAAATCATGAGAAGATACTTAAGCAAAATGATACAAAATTTTAGATTAACTAATTTAAATTGCGCATCGATCAGGAAGATGATATTATTATTATTTCGTCAGGGACGGCTAAAATTCTATATAAAATATTATTTGATATCATAAGTACAAAGTTGTTTCACATTATCGATAAAAAATATTTTGGAAAACATAATATTTTCGACTGGACTCGAAGGTGACTTTGTCGAAACTGTTTTTGCTTCATTTTTTGTATTACAAAATGTGACACGTGTTTTGCTTCTTTAACAAGGGTCATCAGACTTAACATCACGAGGTTTACGAATAAACTAAAAAAATATTCTAATTCTTAAATTATAAATGACAAATGGGCTCTCGAGAGGTTAAATCAGCCAACTAATAAAATGATAAAACTCTTTTTACATTTTTAAGTACAATAAGCCTTTTACTTTAAGTACAGCCGCCTGTGTGGTCGAGTGTTCAACGTCGTTGGCTACCGCTACGGAAGTCACGGGTTCGAATCCCAGTACGAGCAGTTTTATAAATTGATTGTTTCAATCGATTTTTCGAGAGCGATTAGCTAACCACTAGTCCTGTCCTAGCCTTTTCCTTCTATTCCTACTCTCTTTGTAAAAAGAGAGGTTGAGCAACTGAGTAACAAGCAGTTCTCGTAGAAATACTTATGTTGAGACTAACTACATTAGGAGTATGCTCCATATGCTCCACATTGGGAGCGGACATGGTAGTAAAACAAAGTACAATAACGTGTTTATTTTGTATTTTGGTGCATTGCATATGTTTATAATACGGAGATAAAACTATTTCAATGTGTATTAACTGAAGTTACTTCACTTTTGCGATACTCTAAAACGTGTAGAATATTACAGCGCATCTAACTTATTTTTTTCTAAAAAATCACTTGGCTCTCACTCTAACTTTAATGGGCCTAAATGATAGTCAGTGTTTATTTTTTTCTATTGGCCACTGGTAGGTTGTAAGGTATACAATTTGATAGTAAAAATTACAAACTAAATATGTTTATAACAGTAACACAACAAGTGGAATAAAAAGTAATCAAATTTAATCGCATATTAATGATATTTATGTTCTCGAAAATGTTAAAAGTCAAAAATAGTTAATAACATTTTTTTAATAAGTGTCACTGTCACGTTAATCTTATATGAAAAAAAATCACATTGATGTTGTAGGCTTTCATTTGCAACGGAAAGCTTTGATGTATGGATATCATGCAAACATTTTATGTAAAACTTTTTCCATATTCATTGAGAGAATTTTTCCGAGAAAAATGCGTTCATTTGTTCCTGCAGGTGTGAAAATAGGATCGAATTCATTAGTATACAGCATGCAGCGTGGTAATGTGAGTTTCACATTAGTTTCCGTATTCCCAAAAGGGGATGAAGCGCGACGTTGTTTGTTGCTGTTGGGGTTCCTGCGGGATGCGATAAATTTAAGACCTCTAAAGGTGTCGCCCGTAACGAACGACGGATTGTTAAAGGTCTCCCATTACAGGCTGATTGCTAATTTGGGAATAAAGTAAATGGGAAGAGTATTTTTTACACTTTGCTTCAATTCAATCAATTTTTATTTTACTTTTTTTAATCAAATTCATTTTTACTTATAAATGCTGTTATTACTGAAGCAAACATTATTAATTTTGCTCTGTTGAACTACATTATGTAAATGTCCGATGAATTTGAAAAAAAAGGTTTGCTTTATTATCTAAAAAAAGAAGTTTTAACAATCCTACCGATGGGTTGCATTCCCATTGCAATGTTCTTCTTATTTCAACCATTCACTAGATATCAATAATATTCAGTTGATATTTATTGTAGTCTACAATGATATCGCAATTAATGCTATGCAAATATTACACAAATTTGTCTGAGGTCACTTTTTATTTCATCGGTCCTCGATCATATTTTTGACGTTTTTGTACTCGAGTGTTAAGACAGCGCTGCTTTACGGTAGTAAATCGTCTACTGATAATCGACAATAAGTATTTGCGTCGTATATTGGGGTTGTGGTGGTTTTGTTTTTGTATTATTTGAAGTTTAGGGTAGAGGATATTCAGCCTTCTTGTTACTTCAGTGATATTGGAGAGACGTTGGTACAAGCCGAGCCACGTGATCAAACAGCAGAAGCCTCAAACCTGCTAGTATTTTTTTCTGGAATATAAGATTTCAGCGTTAAAATGACCGTCAAATATATGCGATATACTCGATGAGACTGAAAGATGTTGGAATATCGAGGGAGGAAGCAAAGCGATTTAAGGGTTGCGGGGCATCCTGGAGGTAACGCAAAATTCTCCGGATGAGGCGGATATGCTATTTTTAGTAGTCATCTAATAAAAATATATTATTTATGTTACTAGAATTAAAGATGTCAAATTTATGATGAATAAATGTTTTTGTGTTTTAAAATAAACAGACTAAAAAAGTACACTAATAGTACATAAGCATCTTTCACATTGCTTATCAGTTATCTTTTCTTAACCACTTTTAATTAAAAGACTGTAGCGTTTTGTTTTTATTTTTCGGCTGAACTTTTCAATATAATATCGCCCGAAGCTTTGAAACCAATAGCTTCTCTGGTTTTACTAGTTTCAGTGTGTAAATAAATATTGGTAAGAAAAGAAGAACTTACGGTGTTTTTTTTCCGGTAGCATTTTATTATTTGATAGACTTTTGTTTAATCGCAAAAATTGGTACCGCTTCGTTATTATTCATTTGTTAGTGCTTTTTGGTAAAAATAAATCTGAATAAACGAAGCCATCGCGAAAGTCAAATTCAATAAATAAAGATATTCCGAGCGCGCGTTGTCACTTTGACATAGCGTACGAAAGAAATAAGAAAAGCACAGCGACATTGTAAGCTTCTGTCAAAAGAATGTAACTTGAGATATTGTTTTATCTATTATTACTATTTTGTCATCAATAAAGAAAAAATACGACACGAGACAAATAAATATTTTCTTTTGTTTAACTAACATAAATACATAGCAGTATTTTTTCTATAAACAGAATATACTTAGTATAACGTGTTACAGAGTATTTAAATACATACGTCAATGAATTTTCTTAAGCTTTTTTTAAATATATTTTCCCTTAAAATGTTTAACATATGAATTTAAAATAAGGTCTGCCTATATAGTATAATGGTAAGAGTTTTACCATTGTCATAAAACAGTTTTAGATTGAAGTACCTGGAAAGTCAATTTAAAATATATATTTTTCAATATTTTATTTCAGTACCCGGTGTATATTCAAAAATGAAACACTTTTTCTTATTATTTCAACTTTATTTCCAGTTTCACTTATCGCAACTATTATTAACTGAAAAACACCTATATTGGTCTTGCGGCGCTATTTTCGTGTGCATGTAATTATTTTTAAATATTTAAATTCTCAAATCACTTGTTGAGTATTTTAGACCGTAAAAAATAAGTGTGTGCTGTCGGGAATAGCACCGCTGATCTATAATAAACAATGTGCAATTTTCTTAAAAATTGCGATATTTTTTAATATAATGCCTTTCCAACAAGTATTGAAAGCGAACTCCCTTAAAGTAGTCAATAAAAATACACACACAAATGATTATAAGCATGATTGTGTTAATTGTTGGAAATTTATTGATATGTTATTTTTTTTACTTGAGTATTATCAGTTGATAATGCTCGTCATGAATTAAATCAGTTCTGATATTAATAAATACAGGTGAAAATTACTACAAATGTATTTTTATTTCTTAAAAAAATCCCAACTATACCTTACTTTTTATAAATATTACTCTTTTCACCTTAATTCGCTCCCAATGCCGATAATATAAACTATGGATAGTGCATTCAAACATACACTCTTATATACAAATACTGACTGTTATTAGGAAACCAAAACGTTACTTAAATTTGTAAATGAAAATAATTTCATGAGTGCTCTATCGATTGCCGTGTGTTGTAAACAAGCTTCTATGACGTTATTGCAGTACTGGTGTTAACGGTACTGGGATCTGGGTAATCATGGGTTTATTCAATACAAAAATACCCAGATTAAAAATGTAAAAACACTTATTTTTATATTCATATAACTAAAACCAATATTGAATGTATAAAAACCATCACATATTTTAATTAAACTGTTCATGGTAAGTGAGCAATTATGTTGGCACTGGTGGCAGTATTGTTTCTTTTTCAATCAATTACTGGATTTCTATTATAAAATTTCAACCACCTATTGGCTTTCAATAATGAGGCATATTGACAGCGAATAAATAACCAATAGTCATAGTCTTATTTATCTTTCCCTACTCTAGTTGAAAAAAGAGAGATTGAGTGATTGAGTAAGAAACATTTATAATAGAAAAACATCTATTGATATTGACAACATTAGATGCACCATATAAAAATTGATACTGAAGTTCGTCTAAAAAATAAACATCAATTTTTTTCCATCATATATATGAACCCATTAAAGGTGTAGTGGGTTAAATGGTATTTTAGAAAAAAAAAATTGAATGCGTTATGATATTCTACATGTCTTAAAGTACAGTATTACAGTAAATATAGACTGTAATAGTGTTATCTTCTTAAAATAAAATATGTTATCCACCAAAACACCAAGTAAAGTTGTGGTTATATTTAAGCGTCCAATCGAAAAGTTTTATCATTCACCTCTTGAGGGTTCATATTACAATTTACGTTAATTATTGAGAATTCAGAGAAAACGGAATATTTACCGAAAATTATAATATTCAGATCTTCAAATATATTCAGACCTTCAAATACACTCAAAGCAATATAATATAATATGACATAAGACGTTCATGGTACTTTAATACAATTTGCCTAGAAACGTGATGTGATGCGTATCATATCCATAAATTAGATCTCATTTGTAAACATCCTATCATAATAGTTCTCATATTTGTACAGCATTGTCGTAAATGGTTGAATGATTCCTTAGGGGTATTTCGGATTTTAATAATTTAGTCGCAGGACTCCCTATCAGGACTATGAAACAAAAATCCTTTGTTTTTGTTGTAAATATTTGATTTAAAAATATATTTTAAGAAAAGCTTACTTATACGTTATTATTAAAAAAGGGACTACGGCCACGGAAGATTTCTGTATTAACTTATGTACAAGTCAACAGTTGTATTTGATTGTTTATTGTTTTATAAACGGTTTCGGTTTTAACTTCTCCAGAATACTAATTAAAAAAAGTGTGAAGTGATTCTTGCTTACTTTTTTTAAATCCATGTCCGCTCTCAACAGAGTAGTAGGAATAAAAGGATAAGGCTAGGACAAGACTCGTGGCTAACTAATCGCTTTCGCTACGCCCAGTAATTGAAGAATCGAAAGGGTGGGAGAGAATTTTAAGACATTACAAACGCCCATGCCTTCGAACAGAAATCTATAAGTTGACCGAAATAATGCTACTAGTCTTAGGACTCGAAACCGTGACAAATACTACAGGACAGTAAAAAAACAGCGACCTGGAATTGTAATCTCTATCACCGTGTCAACAGAAGTTGTGGAACATCCTTCTTGGCGATATTAACAGCTAAACAAAAGAACAAATTGAAACATAAGAAAAACGCTCCAGCAAAAAGATTGAATTCACAACCTACAATGAATAAATCTATGTATTAGAAAATGTTCTCAAGGAAAGCGCATTGAAATATTATACCGAATTCTAACCACGATAGGGCTTTAAAGAGTGAATAAAACTGATAACACTGTTAATTTGTAGAATACTTGGTACTGTCTAATTACATCGTTTGTTTTTTCTTTCCCCTTGCATTCTTTTACCAGTACGGCTAATAACTTACGATTCAAGATTTTAAGAATTAGCCTTCCATAGCAAGGAGGGTCGAATGGCTGTGAAATTTTATTCATTTTCTACAACGCTAGTGAGATATACGTATTTTTGATTAATTTTTCATTTTATTTAATCAAATATGCCGCAGGGAGTTCTTTTATTTTTAATTCTCGCAGTATATTTATACTCATTAGCCTCTCAGGTACAATATCGTCATGATTAACGACATATAACTAATTATAACACAGCGATTTAAAAAAAAGTGTGCTACATTTATTTGTATTATCAACAAGGCAAACTAAGATGAACCCTCCCGGTACGTATGCTAACTACAGACAGGTGTTTTTAAAGATGAATTAAGCAATAGTGGTTGAATATTATATATTGTCAAAAAAAAGATTGATTTTAATAATACTTTCATTTGTAATTAAAAAATGTGCTTTGATTTTGTTGCTGATATTTAATAAGAGGCATAAAGTTTCTAAAAATAATGATTTTATGTGTTTGGTGTTGTTTAAAAGTTTTTTGTTTGAATATTTAATTATACATTGTATATTTCAACTGAATTAATAACACGATTTTTGGATACTCCAGTAAGCACCTGAAGTAGATTGAACAAATACACAGAAGGTTTTCATGCAGGTTTATTTGATAAGATTGGGTCGTTACATTATATGGACTTGCAAAAGGCTCTGTTTCTATTTGCATTTAGAGGCTGTTTGTTGGGAACGGATGTAAGGTCAGAGATAGTGGAATCTTTGAGTGGTGAAACGTGACTCGATATTCAATACAGATATCAAAGGTAAAAGGTTTTCATGCATTGTTTTCTTGTGAAGGATTCGCAGTTGAAAAAGTCATATATTAGTTTTCTATTCCTTACTTGCTCAAGTCGCTTAAAAGAATTGATAAAATCTTAAGCCTATAGCCACTTACTTTTATGGTATTATTTTTTTGGTATTTGTGTATGTGGTAGTAAGTTTTACTGTTTATTTTATGAAAAACGCGTGGCAAAAGAAAATAAAAAATACATTTCGTAAAACCAAATATGTTACAAAAATTTTCTTTTTTTAAAAATATTAAAGAAATACAATATGGTCCTATTTTAACGATCATAAAAACTCTAACAAAGTAGTTTTCTTCGTCAAACATTTAATTTAAGAAGCAGCTTGTTTATGCTAGTTGTGTAAAATAATTCAAAACGTTTGTCAACTTAACTCTTTTCATCGTTCAAATTATGTACATTCAGACAGATTTTGTCACTAACGACCCGGGATTCGCTTTTCGGCATCTTCAGGCGTTCAAGTGCACGGATGAACTTGAACTGATGCTTAGTAAATGAATGTTTCGTGTTTATATAATAAATAAATTGATCAACGAGTTTAAAGCCAAAAAAGATAAGCCCATAGGAATGCCTACAGATTTGAGTAGTGAGTGGTTTCAAGAATTATATTTATCTGTTTGTCGGAAAAGGTTTTATGATTATATTTATACAGGGTATAGAAGTGGAAAGCCCGGTATGTTAAGTATTTCATCTGTGTGAATGTACATAATTTGAACGATTCAAATTTAATATTGAAATTCCACCTAAAAAGCACCTTCAGTAGAAATCTTAAATTATAAACTCTTTTCACCTTCAAAGAGTGAGTGAAATCCATAAATAAATAAATATTTACTTGACAATTATCTTTTACAGATGTATATCCATTCAATAGCCGACGAACACGAAGATCAACATAAATTTTCTAAGTGAACTATATCAAATTTTCTGACGTTAACAACGTAAATTCTCCATGTTAAATCGTATATGTTTATAGTCTTATTTAAATCATTAAATTAGAAAGCAGTTTGATTAATGCGATACCTTGGATAGTGTTTATTTATTGTTTTAAAGACCAGACTTTTTCAATTGAAAATTATAATTTTATGTATAATCCTCTTAATCAATTTGATTAAAAACCGTTTTATTTATAAAATTCAGCAACTCTATCAATCGATTAATCGCATTAGATAATTAAGTATTAAAAATATTTTTTGCTAAAAGCATTAAAATTAGCAAATATTTGTATGTATATGTATTTAGCTGTTTTTCAGTATGTCGTACATGACCCATCTTAGAAAAAAAAGGAATAGAGAATTCTATCTTTATGTACTGCTTCGGAAATAAATACATACGTGTAGAAAATTCCGCGGTAAAATGAAACATGGAAATAAGCAGATATTTTGTTTTGAACAATACTTCAACATTTGATGGATTTTAAATCACATGTCAGCCTTAGGCGAGTCTATTTCGATGTATATTGGAAAGACAGTGATGTTTTTTCCCCATTTGGAGCATTGCGGATTTTCTTTTAAAATATTACTTGATGCCCGGTTTCTGATCGAATATAACGTATTTGCATGTCACAATCTATGCTCATTTTATTTGTGATTTAATAGATTTCTCAACAATATACATTTATTTTTATTAACAATTATAATGGAAATTTAGGCGCATTTATTTCGCACTTCTTTTCGTCAAAAATATTATATATGGTGTATTAAAATTTAACTTGGATCTTTTTTAATTTCAAACTAGACTGCTTTATTACTAATACTTTTGTTTTGTTGTGAATAAGAGAAAATGGAAGTTTTATTACATATTTTTTTTGTATCATCGGTACACAAAACCTTTTCAATAATAAATTTCAAATGAATTAACTAAAGTTTGATGTATATTTTGTTTTATACCACTATAGTAATGGCAACTGTAAATGATTAATTCTTGGTACTTTTTCATTAACACTTTCACTGCATATTAATGAGTCTTATCGTTTGCGTGGTGCGGAATAATTCATTCAAACAACAACAATGAAGTCTCGTCGCCAGCCATAAAGCAATTAATATTAGCTACAATGAAGCAATTTTGAAACGAAACAAACGAAATAAATGTATAACGCAAGGTGTTCATTGTACACATTGCTACAATGGACAAACCAACGCAGATATTGAACTGTACGCGCTAAATCATTGGTCACTCGCTAATTAAGCTTGTAATTAAGGGCATATTAAGGTGAGACTTTATGTTCTTCCAACTTCACGGAGCAAATTGGATATTTTAGAAACATATGACTCACTTTTATACCGGTTGTTACCTATATGCAGTGACGCCAGTGAATCTACCAATCAACTGTAAAAAAGAAAACAAGATATAGCCTACAGACAACTACAATGTATACAAGTTGGTTTCCCACAACCACCCGTTGTGTATATGCAGCCAACGTTTAATGGCCGCCTTCCACAACGCTATCGACAGAAAAAAGGAGTCCACCCTTTACATTAATGGCTCGAGCAGAACTGCACGGGATTGATTTTTAACCATGCACTAATGTGCTTAAAATAATAATAATAATAAAAGTGTGACTAGCTCAGCCACTTAAATCAAGTTGGTATTAAGTATCTTGTGTATAGTCCTTATACTGAGAGCTCGTCGATGTAGACGAGTTTAATGACTCTAGAGAGGAGTCAAGGTTGTGACGATCCCCATATAAATTGGCAAACTTTTCAAATTCCGTGAAGTTAGCTTTGGTTGCAATCAAGTCAGCGTGGCCTATTGGGCCCGTGTGAAGACGAACCACAGCAAACAATTCTGCTCGTTCGGACTCCATCTCAGGGCAGTCCCACAGAACGTGATTAACGTCCTGTTTGGCATATCCACAAGAGCAGTCCGACCTTAAAACTAACTCACCCAGCGCGAATAGTTTTGCATTGAACTTGCCATGGCCGGTTAGAAACTGATAAGTTCAATGAGATTGTGTTAGTGATTTTATTGCAAGTCTTTAGGACACGTCCGGGAAGACCTGATACGTTTGACGTCCCTTAGAAGATGCAGCCCATCTGGTCTGCCATATTACGACGACAGTTGTCAGCACAAGCTTCCCAACAAACGAGCGATAGGTATGACCCTCAGGCGTCTCTTGGCGAGAAGGGACCGCTATCTGAACGCTCTCTATAGATGTATCGATTCTCTTCATTAAAAGAGTAATTGCTCCGCGTAACTGAATGTGCAAATCCAGTGGTAGCACCTCAGCCAGGACTGGAAGCGCATCCGTAGACGTTGTCCTGTACGCTTTTATTAGTGATACTAGTGCAAGCCGTTGTCCACTCACAATGTCTTCTTAACGAAACTGATGTTAGTTCTATGGTGCCATACACTAGACGCGTATCCAGCAATTCCAATGAAAATCGCCCCATAGGCTATTTTAAAAGCCCTTGGTTTTAGCCCCCAGTTTTTGCCAGCCAGTCTTGATATTCGGAGATAAGCTAAGTTGGCTTTGTTAACAACTGTCTTGGCATGTTGCTGGAACGAGAGCTTGTCATCAAGGACGACGCCTAAGTAGTTTACCTGCTTTGATACTCGTATAGAGGTTAAACCCATGCAGATATGTGGTGACCGTTTTAAAATGTCTATATACAACTTAAAACACATTATTTCGAAAAATGCAAGCTGAAAATGTCGAATTAGTATCTAAATTTAATTTTTAAGTTTGAAAAAAGAAGGGCCTGTAAAAATTGCGAGCAGAAAAAAAGACTTACAAAATGTTAAACCTTTTCTTTCAATTTTTTTTTTAAATAAACATTAGATTAAGTCAAGAAAACACCAGTTCATTAATATTCTTGTAGTTCGAAGTGCGTGTATTTCATATTTTGACTTTGGCCTAAAATCATCACAACACCTTTTTTGTCCCTTCTGTAAAATTTTCTATGTGTGGGTTACATTATTTTTCCTTAACCCAGTCGATATAATAAAATCACGCAAAAAGATTGTTGTAAACGACATTAATATGTGTATATATGTAAACAAACCTCCCTTCAAATAAGGTTCAACGATAAAATTTCATCTAGAAGCTCCATTTGTAAACTTATCTTACATTATTCCGTGCGATAAAGGTTGATAAAACAAAACTTTATGATAAATTTAATAGCTTTAGTCATAAAAAAATTAGAATATAAGTGAAACGCAAGACTTTATTGTTGCATCTACACTTTTAATAGCTTTATCAAAACCTGCCTTCGCGTTTGATACCTTCTCACGACATTGCTTTAACGGAAAAACTTTTTTTATAAAAAAAACTTTCAATATAAATTATATTATAAGTATATCTTTTCGCATTACACTTTTTCATGGATTCTCATTTATTTTTATAGTCACTGTTTGAAAATGTAATTTAGAAAAATATATGAATCATCTTTGTAACATTGATGTAATACTCCTTCTCCGCAGTTACGCAAACAATCTGTATTGTTTGTCCAAAAATGACAGTGCGAAATATGGTGAATTTCGTTTTGATATTATTTATTTGTCAAGTGAGCAATCTCACAAAAGATGATTTATCGGTGTGACATATTTAGCTGAAAATGCGGCCGGCAGAATATTTCGACTTAAATTTTCATTCTAAAATTTCGTATGTTAATTTATTTTTATCTATGTCCGCTCGCAATGTAGAGTATATGGCTTCCTACTGGAGGTATCTCATCAGAACTTTCAGAAATTAGAAGGATCGGATGGGTAGGAGGAAATTTAAGACATCACAAAAACTCATGCCAAACGAAATCCATTAAAAGAGTTAGTTCGCCCGTGAGCGCCCAGACCATCGACTAAGAAAGACTATTTAATCACTGATTCATTTTTTTCTGACAAACTTATAAACCTTAAAAATCTTTTGAAAGTACAATATAAACCCTAAAGTCGTGTAAAAAATATGTAATTGTCGACGTTACTGCATTAGGGTTTCGAGTCATTAAAATCACAAAAGTTTATCAAACGCATTTATTTGAAGATCGAAAACAATTGCTTTGGAAAATATCACGGGTAAGGTTGTCGTTTTTTCAGACAATAAATAATACAAGAGTGCTCTTTGCAACATTTTAAAACGTTAACCAATATAACTGGCTTATCCATGGTGCCTAAAGGGTGTCTCCTCTTCCCATCGAGATGATTTCATCGTCCTAAGAGACTGTCCATAATCATCTAAATGATATCTTTTGTGACACTAGTTGACTGAAAAAATAATTTGAATAAAGCAATCAAATCGGCAGAAAATAGATTTTACTGTATACGTTCATGGTCAGTCTAAAAACGAAAGATAATGTTATTTTAACAAGATTCAAAAATATGTTTTAAAAAATGTGCGTTGTACAATTGTTGTACAAACAGTTGTACAATTGTTTTTTTAAATGGGGGGTCAGCAATAAATAGTTCTTATAGTTTTCAAAACCCCTTCTCATTTGAAATTCATTTACATAAATTCAAATTACAAAGCGAAATTTTTAGCTAACCTAAATATTATTATAGTACGCTTTCAGACCTTTGAATAACTAATGGATATAAAAGATACACAAGTATGAATATTCATGCAGAATATTTTTAGTAGGTACATATATCGTGATAATATTTTGATTTAGACAGTAAAAATATCATATCATACCATGTAACATATTTTCACCTGTTTAGTTGGTCACTTTTAAGGTGTTAACTGTCAATACTTGGAGAAGAGGCTCATATATAAAAAAAGCATTTGTTTTACTAACTCCACATTTATTGAATATGACCAGAACCGGTGTCTCTCATAACGATCATTTTCATTTGAAGAATATCAGAAACTGGTCTTGATATTAAATAAATTTCGTTGGAGTCGGAGTCACAGTCGTCTTTTTTTACCCGACTCCACAGTCCTGGGTACAAGACATGCGTTATCGCCATCAAAATGATTCTTAAATATAATTTCAAATTATGATATTTTGTCGCAATGTTAATACATGTCAAAAATTACAATACAACGGTAATAGATTTTGAAAGGTTTATATACATGAGTGATTTAAGCTATTACCAACAAGAAACTGTACTAGCCTGAATAATAGTAGAGACGATATTTGGTTTCCTACACATAAAGATTCCATAGCACTATGGTGTTATTAGTGAGCACTTTGCTGTTAATAAGTGATGGGTCGGGTTAAATTACCGCTATGTAAATTTAAATTTGAGCCTGCGTTAAATTTAATTTGTCAGTGGATCAATTCGAAGCACACATCGCTTGTGTAAATATCAAAACGACACAGTTATGCTATTGCATTACCAACTTACGGTTTGTTTATTTTGTATAATATTTCATTAATTGAATTTGTTAAGGCTTAATGATACTTTAAGATACTATACATATTTATATATTATATTACATTGCGTCATTTAAACGAACGGAAGGTAAGTGTAAAAATATAATTGAGTCACCCATTTCCATGCCTTGTCCATTTTAATTTTTTAGACATACATACAAAAGAGCGAGTGGGGAATCGTTATATTGAAATAAATAAATATATTATCTTTTTCAATTTGATTTACTAACGTATGGCTATTTTTAAAATGAAGAGGGTAAGTGTTTACAAAATTATAAAAATAGACAAGGTTAGTTTTGGAAATGGGCGACTCAATTGACTGCTCATGCAACAGTCGCGCAGAAGGTAAAACTTCAAGTTTAATATAATTTAACAAACAGTTCCTGACAATAATGGAAGACTTTTGTTTACTGAACACCCACAAGAAGTACAAAAGAGACATTTCTTATTTTTCATTTAAAATCTTCAACGTATAGATTATAACGAGCCCATTAGAGGTGAAGTGAGCCAAGTGGTATTTAAAAAAAGTTAGATGCGTTGTAATATTTCACACGTCTTAAAGCGTCATAAAAGTGAAGTAATCTCAGTTGACACATATTGAAAAAGTGTTATCTTCAAAAAAATAAAGATATGCAATTCACCAAGTAAAGACTTGATTGTACTAAAAGTCCAAGAAAGAAGTTAAACCATTTTACTAGTTGACTCACTTCACCTCTTGAGGGCTAATTTAATAAACGGAAATTAGCTTTAAGCCTATGGCAATGAGACATAAACACTCCACCAACTCTGGAAATAAAAATGTTCAGAACACTGACAGCCTGTTTCGTTGGCTTCACAGTTTCACTTGTTAAATAAAAGTTGGGTAAAAAATACCACTCAACAAAACGGAGACCAAACTTTGAAATTTCCAACGAAGTGTGTCAGTTAAAATAGGAAAAATATTTTCACTGGTATTATTGTACGACCAGGTAATGAAAACGTCTAGAAAACGGCTGCTGTATTCTTCAAAAACTTACTGACAGGCGTTGAATTGAAATGGAGTTGGTAAAATATGATTTTGATGATTCACGAACCTAAAGAAAAGAAGAAGAAAATTGTATTTAAAAAAACAGATAACACTTAGGTGTTCTACTTAAAAATGACCATATGCATCTTAGCCTCATTCAATATTTCTACGACGTATTGGCGTTACAAAACTCAAAATTACCTTCATATAAATTGTTTATTCAAAATCATTGCTATACAAAATAGAGTGATGGAATTAAGTAATCCCCGGTGAAGTCAGATCACAAGAAAACCACTGGCATATTTCAGTCAATTCGATAAAGATAATGCTGTGAAAATAAGGGTTTCTTTTTTTTTTTAATCTATCGTCGCGTCTCGAGAATTGTTGGTATCACGTTTCACTGTAATTTTACAAGAAATATTATATTGTTTCTTTACTTTACAAAAACGTTTCTGAGTGACATTAAATATTTTCACATTCAATTCCTGACAATGAAAAACGTCATATTATACAATAAGTATTTTTACTTACAACTCTTTTTCATTGAGTTGATTCCACGCGGTATATATTTTCTCTCTTGAGTATTTTTGGATTGATTTAAATTTGAAGAATATCTGTCGCATGACCAGTTGGGTATTGCAAAGCTTAATATATTTTTGTTCAATATTATGTTTAAAAAAGACGTTATAATATCTGATGAAGTGTCTATCTTCAGAGAAATGTTAATGATATACAACACAATGTCGGTTCCCGAAAACAAATTTTGGCAGTCTATTTTTATTTCCACACTCAAGTGAGAATTTTTTTTGAGATGCCATTAGCTGCTTTTTTACACAGGGAAAATGGGAATAAAACGAGGTGAAGGTTATCTCGCAGGAATTGATGGTTTATACATAATGCCTTCTTTATCCTTGTTATTCACTACTTTATTTAAGCTTATCAACTACTTTTAAAGCAAACAAAAAATCTAATATTTCAGGTATTGTGTTTGTATATGTACACAGATGTATAAGAATACATTCATAAATACGTAAAATGAAATGGTTTATAAATAAAACCTTTATAAGGTGGTAAAAACACAGTTTTTCGTTTTTTCTTTTGTTTCTGTGCACTTAATTACATGTGAAAGATAATTTTTGATATAAAAATAAATTGAAAAGCTTTGTTATCCTACATAGTTTGTTTATAATTTAAAAATAAGAATCAATTTTTAATTTTTATCTGATGATGCTTCTTGCAGTGTGTCACGTGTCAAAATGTGTAATACAACACGTGGACTAATAAAGTTAAATAACATCACATTTAATTTAATATTGATGTATGC
Organism: Himalopsyche tibetana; assembly: GCA_030503985.1. NCBI lineage: Eukaryota > Metazoa > Arthropoda > Insecta > Trichoptera > Rhyacophilidae > Himalopsyche > Himalopsyche tibetana. Next base: position 10,824,124 of record JAPJYX010000024.1, read on the forward strand.
TATATATATTTAACATTCACATTTAATGCGTTAACTTTTAATTTTTTTGGTACAAAAGCAATATTTTTATAGAAATAAAACACATTTTATGATAATTTTAATTACAATATTACGTACAACAAGGATTGGTTTCATTTGCCGCAAGCATTTGCAAAATATCAGTTTAAGATGCTCACCATAAACGTAACCAGTTTTGATCATTTGATACAATTCTATACAAAAAAAGAGGCCTTAAATTTATTTACAAAAAACTCAGGAAATAAAAATCTTTTATGAATTACCACTGTACGCATTAAAATAAAAAAGATATATAAAATAAAAAAATGTTCTTCCATAACAAATTCGTGTTAAGTATTAATTTGTTATATTTAGAAAATTGGTAGTAAGGTCAAAAAATATCCGTGTAGTTTAGTTCTACGATTATTGTTTTTTTATAGTTGATAGTTTTTCAGCGTACCCCTTCGTCAAAGCTATGTTTAAACTTGCATTAAATTAGCTATATATACTGGCTTAGACGACCTACACAATACATCTTCTCATCTATTCTAATATCCTTTATATCAGGCCAAAAATTAGTTAATTAAACAGTTAATTTGTTATTTTTATTTATTTTATTTCAAAGCATTTTGAATGGAAAAACAGTATACATTATTGATTTCTTTAATATAATATTTTTTTGGATACTTTGCTATAAAACTTTAAATCAAAAAGGATTTTTGTTTATAGTTTTGGTGAAATTACTCCCAGTCTTTATCAAATAAGAACATTATAACACGAAACATTGTCAGAAAATCACATTTTTACTTAAATTAAACTGTTTTTTATCAAAAATTACTTTTTTACTTGAGTTGTTCTGTTTTTAAAACAACGAATGGTTTAATTGTAGTGTTTTTCTTTATATACGAAATAAATTATTTAAAGAATTTATCATCCATTTCTGAAATTAAAGAGGTTTGCAAGATAAAAATCACAAAAAAGCTATGTCTTGATTTATTCATGAATTTATTATTATTCTAATATCCTCATCCATATGCCGGCTATTAAATTACTGTTAAAAAAATATCCCTCAGTATACGGAGAAGCAGTCAAAATGAAATATAAATCAACTACTCAATAAATTGATGTTATGATTTCCAGAAATAAATGGCAAATGAATTTTGACCACACGCGTATTGACGCATACCTTGTATGCCAGAGGTAGTGAACCTATTGTGTTGTCAGTTTTACGATTAGAATGAGTAATTAATTTATTCAAATATATTAAATCACTTTTTCAGCACAGCGTTGTCGTGAGCTTTTTTATGTCTATGGGATAATTTACACTAATGACATGATATGTCAGGTTGTCTGGACGAAAACGTTGTTTTTCTACACGGTTAATATTGATCATCAGAATATATATTCATTGCCCGGTGGAAGTGAATAAGGGTACCAACGAATATTTTTCATTCAATTTTATTTAATACGATATTACATATAGTCTAAAAAGCTGAAAGAAGAATATATAAAATCGATCATCGGACAATCTATTATTGTATTTATTTTTATTCCCATGCCCACTTTCAATGTAAAGCATATATCCTTATAATGATGTTTATCTTAAAATAAGTGTATCTATAACTATTTGTTATTCCGTTGCTCAACTTCCTTTTTGTCTAAAGATAGTAGAAATATAACGATATGGCTATGACGGAACAATTGGATAGCTAATTACTCTCGCTACACCCCGTTTTTATGATAAAATGGGTGGAAGAGAGGAATTCAACATATCTAATCCATGCATACTAAAATGAATTTATAAATCGATTGAAAAAGTCAATTTACAAAACTGTCTGTACTGGAATATGAACCCGTAACCGAAGTCAACAACGTGACCATTCAACTTCGCAACCGGGAAATTTGTATGTCCTGTACGTGGTTTTGATTAACGTGTGAAATATATTATTTATTTTTCATTCTATCTTTAGTCATAACACGTTTTTTACAAAATTATCATCGCATGAAAAGAATGTTTGAAAATAATTTATTAAAAAAAAAGATAATAAATCTAGATGATTTATTTAGAGCTGATAAATTCGTGGAACATTAAGTTACGTAACAAGCTGTGTTATCCATTATTACATTGTATTGAAAATGAATATTCGCAAAGTTATATACCATATAATTATTTTATTTGCCTCTTTTTGTTATTTGAAAATTTAATATAATATTGATTAGTATTAATTGACAGCTGATAGTGATTTCAAATTTGTTGTTCAGTATTTTTTTTCTACTCAGTTGTTTTCAATTAATCAATAGTTTGGTGTAAAAGGACAAAGATGTAGTTTAAATGATTTTTTAACCTTGTTCGGTCTTAAAAATGAGGCTTATATAAATCGTTGATCCAAAAACTATTTTTTTCGGACACCGATCTTTAAACGCCACGCCATTTTTAAAGAGTGAGTAAGAAACTAAAATACAGTATTAAAATGTTTCAAATGACGTCTTCGTGCGTAACGTTACGAGTAGAAATTATTGAAAAGACATTTCGCGGAAAGCTTATTTGGCACACGATAATTGTCCATCACTGATCCATATAAACATGGTGATGGATAATCCACGAAGATCGTGATTGATGAGCTGTAGGGAAGTGTGATGATGATAGAAAGATAGGAGGGTCAGACCCCGAGAGTGTTTGGTTACATTCTACATCACTAACATCGTAAATAAAAAAATAAAACATTTTTTTGTAATATCGTTTCCCTTGTTGAATTTTTTGTTACATAGATTTCAAATTACTGGTGTTTTCGTGGGTAATATTTTTTTGTGTTGCTGTTAGTTCAATTAATTCCGGAATAATTTATATCATATATACATTTCTCAACCATGTCTGCTTATGTATACAATGTGTTGCATATTGATTTGTAATGGAGCATTAAAAAAATGGTTTAAAAGAATCCCGTGTTATTTGATTGCTAATCACTCTTTCTTGTAGAATAAAATGTGGCATATTAGAGCTTGGCAAGAAATAGCATATAACTACTCTCGCTATGGAATGTATTTAGGATCAGATTGATTATAAGGAGTGGCGGACGGTCAATGTGACATTGGATTAATGCACACCTTTTATATGCAGGGGTGGTTATATTTCATGAAATAATATTAAAATATAACATTTGTACCATTCACTCATTTTAAATTCTTCATGTATTTATTGTAGAGCTCCTAATTTAGAGCGAGCATATGGCTTATTTATAGAAATATCTGAATATAATTATTTCTACGATAATTGCTTGTTTTCTAATACACAACAGACTCGATAATTAATAAATAAGTTATTCTCATATTATTATCAATAAATCCTCATTTATTAACAAGTTAAATCATACAATGAAGCAATCGTATTGTTTTAATAATATTCGTTAAAATATTAAAACTTTGTACCTATGACGTTGCAAAAAAATAAATAACATTTCATGTAATATTTAAAATTGTAGACACAAAATGACTTGTTAAATCCCTACCAGAGCGCCAGACAGGGAAGAACGGAAGCACTTACTATTAAATTTCCACTATAAATTTCATTCGCCGCAGGAAACTGTTTTTTTAACACTATATAAAGCGACAAAACATTGGTGCGTGTATGGTTAATTACTTCGGTTGTTTGAAATGTGCCTATGAGAATGCTCTATTTTTTTAGTATCATTCCACAAGCGACCTCTGTCAAAATTTTACTCAGCATTTTCAGAATAACACTGTCAATAAATGTTAAAAAATGAAAATCGGCATTGTTTGATCTCACTGATATTACTTAGTGTTAAAATATTTTTTTTTAGAAGGTTAAACTAAGCTAAGCCAAATTTATGTATCTCTCAAAAGTTATCAATAATAATATACGATCGATCATTTTAAGGGTGTTCACTATCAATAGGTGGAATGGCGTTTTATTAAGAAAAGCACAATATTCCTTTGTACTTATTTCCACTTTTATTGACCAAGATCAGAACCGGTTTCGCACAAAGATCATCAACATCATTTACATGTTCGAGGTGGTAAATATTTTAATTTGTGTTAGTTCAGAATCACTTATTCATAATTTGTATTTTTTTTCAATGCCAATTTTTTTTACAGATTTTTATTTAAATCTGTTTAGTATGAATAACAATGTAAAATTCTATTTATTATCAGTTGATAAGGCTCGCCATGAGCAAAACCGGTCCTGGTCTTGGTAAATAAAAGTGGAAATAAGTAAGTTACAAAAACCTTGCCCACTGTAATGGGTTAAAAATTATCAATAATCGGCAATCCTTAAAAAAATGTTATTTTTTTAATTCATGTCCGCTCCCAATGTGAAGCATATGTATTCTTAGTAAAGATATCTCAACAGAAGTTTTTTTACAATAATTGATTTTTACAAAGAGGCTCAACCTTTTTTTACTATGAGAATAGGTATAAAAACGATAGGACTATTAGAAATTGGAAAGGCAGGACGGAATTTAGACAACACAAACATGCATACCTTCGAGCAGAAATCGAAAAATTGATTTTAAAAAATCTGTTTGTAATGGGACTCGAACTCGTGAGACCCGTCAAGAAAGTCAACCACGCTGACCACTGCACCGCGACTTTAATTATTGCGATTTAAAACCCATTTTATTTGGTGTAGGAACTGGTTTATTTGCATTTGTATCATATTGTTTTTACAAAAAGTATGATGACACATCATTTATACGAAAAATGCATACGTTTTGAAAGTATTTTAAATTTAAGTTACGCCACTGGTTATACCTGGGATACTAATGGATGAATTAGATATCGTATATCTTACGATAGTATGATATGCCTGTATATATTTGAGATAATTTAATATGATTAGTAATTCCATCTCGTAATGTTAATTTTATTAGTGACAGAACAACTTGAATAATGTATAATTTACACAATTAAACATTTACGTATTTCGATGTCATTCGAAATAGGCTACGAAACTGTCACGAAACAATGCTGCGAAACTGGCAAACACTCATTTCGAGTGTTAAGTATGTATTATTTACAATTCTAAGTATTATTGTTAATATATGTATAGTAAAAATAATAAAAAAATATATTTCTGATGAAGAAATATAATATAGCAATGCTGTTTTTATATAAACAAATTGAAATAGAGCGGTGTAAAAACAAATGGCATTGAAAAGAATTTACAAACGACAGTATAAATTATGAATTAGTGATTCTAAACAAAGACAAATTAAATTATATTTCTTATCAGTTGACAATGTTTGCTAGGAACGAAACCAGTCCTGATCTTGACAAATAAAATTGGAATATTGTATTTTTCTTAATATAATGCCTTTTCACTAAGTATTGATAGTGAACACCCTAAAAGTAACTGCTACATGCTAGAAAAATATAAAAAATATATAATTGAAATTGATGACTCTTTTAAGGTGTTTACTGTCAATACTTGGTGGAAAGGCATTATAATAAAAATAATAAAAGATTTTTAGTACTTTTTCCACATAAAATTTATTAGATCAGGACCGGTTTTGCTCATCGCGAGCATTATCAACTGATAAGAAAAATATATAAACAGTGATATTTATACAAATTTAAATTGACCTTTTTACCTTACACCTTTTTATTTCAATTTAAATTTGTATAAATATCACTGTTTATATATTTTTATTATCAGTCGATAATGCTCGCGATGAGCGAAACCGGTCCTGATCTAATAAATTTTATGTGGAAAAAGTACTAAAAATCTTTTATTATTTTTATTGATGACTGTTATTTGGTCGCGCAATAGCTAGGTGCAACAGGAAGCGAAACACATTTAATACCTTGTTATAATAAATAAGTATTATAAATATTTTATCCAAATTAAACTATTAATTTCTGACTTTATTTGTATCGGATCAGCATAAATTCCAAAATATTTCGATGTTACAAATTATCTATGGAACATTAAAGATTACGGCTTTATCAAAAACTTAATTTTCTGATTACTCAAAACCATCAATTTGCGACACACAAACTTCTGCCAGAACGGTGGCGATATATTTGTTATAGACTTATAAAAAAAAATTAAAGCACTTTCGCTATCATGTCTGTGAGCAAGTAGGTAATCACTGAGCATCAACATTGTGGTTCGGAATACTTCTAAAGCAATCTTGCTTCGCTTTGCGGCAATCCTCTTACAGTCAACAAAGAAAAATAGATTCCCCAAGGAGGTGTGTTAACTCCAACGGTCGTACATTTCTGTGACTCACTGTCGCCTTAAGTAAAAGGATTTTAGATATGGGATCAAACTGTTTGAGATGTGTTATCTCGTTGCTAAACATTGTATCTTAGTACTCATACACTTAGGGCATTTGATTACCCACCCAAATGCATTACCCGGTTCTCGGAATTTATTTTATAAATTAACCGGGTGCCCTGTTTGGTTTTGGGTTATTTTCGTCAACTTTTATACAATGATCAGAGTTAAAGTTTTAATATACGAATATAATATGTATAATAAATACTAAAATATTTTTTTGCAGAATGTATTATGCTTTAATTACTGATAAATACAAAAATGTTTGAATAAAACTGTAAAACATATTCATAGTTACTAATGTTGTATTTATTCGAAATAATATTCATATACACTCATATCGTTCTAACAAACAAAATATATTGATATTCATAGCTATATGAAACAGAAACTTGTACTATATTTTACAAAATTTTATTGTACATGACCATAACAATTTTTTAACACTCGAGTACGAAAACGTCTAAAATAGAGTCGAAGAGCGATGGAGTAAAATGTATTATTTGAATTGAATTTTAACGTATCATTGAAGATTACAGTAAATATCATCTTGACATTATGGGTAGATAGAAAATGGTTGAAATAATAAGAATTCTACAACATGAAGAACTCGAAGGTTAAAGCTTTGAATTTATCTGACTTTTTGAAAGCATCGTGTATCGCAGTGGGGAGCATTTCACTTAAATTATATTTGTGTTTTTCGAAGTCGAATTGTAATCGCAGGTATTTTGAAAAGATATGTTTTTAAAAAGAAAAAAAAATGTTATATTAAAATTAAAATAACCTAATTTTCGGTTATTTTAAAAACGTCCGGATACCCGGTTCCGATTCTGTCCAGGTCTGCAGCCCTACATACGTCTCTCAAGCAAAATATTTTGTGAGATCATTCATATTTATCAGAATAACAGTGCTTACTCATAATACAAAGGTACGTTTGATTTTATACTGTACTGTCTGCAGTCTAGACTGTTTTGAGAAGTAATCTTAATTAATTTGATTATAATTTATTTTTGTCTGAAAGTTTTGGCCCGCTTGGCAACATTAAGTAGACATTAATTATTCAAAAATAGCTTAAGAATACAAAAATTATGTACATTACATTGATTGTTGTCATCTTTTGTATAGAGGTTTTTTGATGTGTATAAAAAGACGACACTAAAACAAAGATATAATTACTGCAAATTGAGTGCTTATTGTATAAATGACGTTGTTTAAAACTTATTGTATAACAAAGCACATTCTTTTAACCTATTAAAGCGGGGTACTGTGACATACTAATTGGGGAGCTTGGGCTCAAATATGACCATATCCACTATTTTCTCGAACTAAATAACACTAATACTAACACTTACACTCGAAATAACATTTTTTTAAATTTAGAAACTAAGAAAGTTTTGACTATAAGATTATAATTTGAACCTTAATTTCATGTAAAGAATGAGTTTGAATCGTTCAAATTATATACATTCACACAGATTTTGTAACTAACGACCCGGGTTTCGCCTTTCGGCATCTGCAGGCGTTCAAGTGCACGGATGAACTTGAACTGTCAGAACTGAAGATGCCGAAAGGCGAAACCCAGGTCGTTAGTGACAAAATCTGTGTGAATGTACATAATTTGAACGGTTCAAATTTAATATTGAAATTCCACCAAGCACCTTCGGTCTTAATCTTAAATGAAAGAACGAGGTTTTAAGAGACGTTAAAATTAATTTCTGTTATTTTGAATCAGTATTTATACTTTTGTAGATATATTTCAAAATTAGATTTGGATGTGCTTAATCTTGGGCTCCTTACTTTCTTTAAAACTCCATGCTTTTTTTTTTAAATTTGGTATCAGAACACACAGTCGTTTTTATTTTAAGTATTTCAAAAGAAAAGAAAATTTAGATTATAAATTCAAAAAAACGGATGATTCAGTTGTTTTGAAATAAAACAAACAACGATTTATATAATCGGCGCAAAAAGACATATTCAAAGAAAAAAAATGTTGGTTATGGATTCGTTTACGTCATAGGTTCCCAACCTTTTCGGGCGGCGACCCCTTTTTATAAAAGCCATATGACTAGGCGACCCCCCCGAGGAATTTTAAATCCTCGATTTACTATATTTTTACTCGGATTGTCTCCGAAACTCCTTTTTTTTTTTAGCTCACCGAGGAATTTGAAATCCTCGATTTCAAAATCGAAAAAAGTTGGCGACCCCCCAGAAAACCCTTGGCGACCCACTTGGGGGTCGTGACCCCCAAGTTGGGAATCTGTGGTCTTCTTTGATAAAAATGAATCATTGAACATAAAAGCAATATCTCACGCCAATCAAAAAATACCAACTGAAATGGACCAATTTTAAAGTCTTTATTCGTAATGGTTTACTATTTCTAGGTAAGTATTTCCTTAAAGTAAGTACACGGCTCGTACAAAGAGATGTAAAGTAGTGCCATCTCCGGACAGAACATAAAAGAAGCTATCGCATACAAGAACTCGTCCGCCTATTTTGCTTTGAGACAAGCATTTACTTCCAACGGCCTCAATTGACTCATTAAATATGCAATGTGCATCAAATTTTTCGAATTGAAACGCCATCAACTACGACGTTAAATAAAAATATGCCATTTGTTAACAATTTTAAGATAGTCACTAAATTTTTTAGAAAGCTTTTAAAGAAGCTATTTTTCAAACAGCGTCTGCTCGTTGAAGTGTCTCTCGAATGTAATTTACTGATGCGATGTATTGATTAGTTTTCTCAGTTCGTCTGCGATATCAATTTTCAAGGTGATTCAGTTAAACAAAATTGTAGAAGCTTAGAAACAAATACAATACATTAAAATAATATTTTTCGATGTAATAAATATGTATTGATTTAAAAATGAATTAAATTTACATTTCTATACTGGATATCAAATTGAATGTAAAATTAGTGCCTTTTTTCCATGTAACAAAGTTTACAGGCGTTCTGGCACTCTTTTCTTCGAAATTTTCAATGTTTCAAACCAATTTTAGGCAACAAAAAAATAATATGTTCCTTTGAAAACATGATTTTGTATGCCGATATTTTTTTAATCATGATCTCCCTAAAAATTTATAACAGTAAAAAGAATTTGGTTGAAGAACACTATTGGTCTGTGACCACTTGTTTAGAGCCTTTTAAAAATGTTTTTTGTACATATGTATTATATATAATTCTTCTGATCCAGAAAATCAGTATTTGGTCTTATTCGTTAGTAATTTGTTCACATATTTTGGGAGGATTAATTAGTTATCTGAGAACTGAATACGATAACGCGCTAAATTATAATTACTCAAAGCAGCATATTCAACTTTAATTTCACTATTTTGTAAATTTACCATAAATCATATATTTGATATTTCGCAAGTTGTTGCTGATAATAATATCTCGTACTCTTGGTTCTTTGAAACATGAGCAATTTCAGCTATATATTGGCTTTCATTTTGGAGCTCATTCGTGTAATTAAAATCCACAAGCAAACATCCTAAAACGTAATTGCAAAACATAAGATATCATACATTATTTGAGTTATTTTCAAACAACGATTATATTTCCTTCACAGCTTTTGGTTACGAAGACTAAGGGGTAAATTATAATATATAAAAAGCAGTTGGCTTTAGAATAGCAAAAAAAACATAATTTAAAACGACATCCGGTCACACAATACACACTTGAGTACTAGTATGGTGAATAGTAAATCCTAGAGACCCTAAAAAGATTTTCAACTCTATGGCGTACTGGACATAAATAATGACATGTGTAAGCATTTTTTCCAGATTTAGATTCTACTTATTTGTATGAGTATTTAAGAGTCTGTGCGAAGGATAACCCACTCCATCGTCCTTGCTGCCATATCGAAAACAAACTAATAAATTCACAAACCTTCGATCGAACGATCTGTCTTATTATTTCAGAAGAAACTTTTACAAGTATGCTTTTTATTCAAGTCGCTTTTTTAGAATAGGGTTATCAGTTTTGTTATGTACATCGCTGATAGTGAACATAATTCATTGCAAGAAAGATGAACAGTATTTTATAAATAAAAAAAAACTTGTTGTACTACTGAAATATGTAAGAAATAGTTTTTTTGTTCATTCTTCGATAAGAGATAATTTGGTTTGTAACTAAATTTAATAATTATCTTAAATTAATTGTATATCTGATACGATATTGTAGACCCGGACAAGTATATCGACTGTGGAAAGAATAAATAACGTAATCCACACATAACAAATTTAACAGGATACAAAAAAACGTTTTTTTATGATTTTTGACTAAAGGAAAATTATGGAATATACATAACCTTAAAGTACTTGCAGACTGATAGACTGGTTTTTAATTGACATTTTTTAAAATACCTTCTTTATGTACTTTTACCTAATTGCAATTTCCACTGGCTCTTCTTATATCAAACTTAATAGCTAAGTTTAGATACTAATTCAACATGTTCAGTTGACATACTTTTGATGGTACGTGTATCAATTATACATTGTGATTATCGAAAAAAGCTATGGGGTATGTCCTTTTTCTTTTTCACGGTCGATACCAATACCATTTTTTCAGTGTTTCATAATTGAGCCACCGTGAGTTAAGGTAAGCCAAGTAGTAAAATGGTACAACTTTTCTTTTGGGCTTTTAAATACAATCTCGTCATTAATTGGTGTATTGGTGTATTGTATAATTATATTTTATGGGGATAAAACTATTGAAGTGTGAGGCTTCTTCACTCTTATGATACTTTAAGATATATAGAATATTAAAACGCATCCAAATTATTTTCCCCAAAATACCTCTTATGTCACTTCACCTCTCAGAGTCTCATATTGAATACCAATATTTTTTAAAAAAAGTTTAAATTTAGCAAAATTGAGATTGAAATCAATTGAGATTTAAATACCGGGTTGAGTAAATCGACATTGGAATTTCCATATTTCATATAAAAATATATCGTAATCTTAAACAAGTGATTTTCTTAATAATTTAGTGATTTTCTTAATATCTTACAGTCTCATAAAATAGTCCTCACAATTAAAAGAGGTTATCAATTCTGAAACCTGTTAAAATTTGTACAACTTATATACGATTTTAAATATTTGAATTCGTCGCGAACAGTTTTATTAAAATATGTGGTGATTTTTATACAATCAAAATTCTATTTTTTTATTTTTGATACGAAATACCAGTATTTTTGCATCGAAAAACCGGTATTTCGGTCTGGAAAAAATACCATTAATACCAGGATTCCGGTTTTTGTGTTACCAATTTGGTATTGCAATCCTCACCTATGCCATAGTTTCAAAATGTAAATTAAGTGTCACGTTGTTTTAAAGATCATGGGTGTCCTGAGTTGGAAGAAAAATATATTTGAATGGTGGCATATGTAGATGAAAACTAATATTGGATTGCAACGCCAAGAAAAAATAAAATGCAGTGCTTGAATTTCATAACGATTTATAATATAAAACGTAAACTATTTTGAAGTGTTATTATAATCAAAATGATCTATGCACCATACATGTTAAATTTCTTTCAAATTTTAAATTATATTAAGATATTTATAGTTGACATAATTGCAGATGAAACATTGTCTTTTCAAATGCTTTTAAATAACTCAAGGCAACAAAGTTCTAAAGAGATAAATACTTGTTACAATAACTATAATGGCATAGTTAAATACAGAATAAGCAATACAAAAAGTTAAAAAAAATCTTATTTTTACTATGTTCACTCCCAATGTGGAGCATATTTATTTCTAATGGAGTTTATCTCAACAGAAGTGTTTCTATGATAACTGCTTGTTACATATTGCTCAACCTCGCTATTTCTCCAAATAGAGTAGGAATATAAGGATATGGCTAAGACAGAACTAGTAGTTAGCTAATCGCTCTCGCTACGCCCCGTTTTAAGGATAAGATGCGTGGGAGATGGGAATATTAGACATAAATCTATGCCTTCGAAGAGAAATTCACACAGTTTCCTACGCGAGGCATTTCCATTTATAAGGTAACATGGAATAATGCTTCAATAACTAACAGTTTTGATGTTTTTAAATGAATTAATATGTATAACCGGACTATGAATCAAAAAGTGACTCCACGAAGAAAAAGATTTTTTTTAACCAACGATAGCACAATTTTTACACCCAACGTGAAAATATTAAAACAATTTCGGCTTTTGATACTGCATAAAAATGTGATAACAAATGTAAAAAAAATTCAAACACTACTACTATTCAGTTAGATGGTATGAAGCTAGGCTTACGTAAACTGTCCGTTACCCATTTGCCCTTTGACTTGGGTTCCCAGGGACAAAAGGGTAAGAAGGTTAGGGAATTTTAATATAATATATCGCATCTGATGAGTAGGGATACAAATTGGGTACCCGGTATTTTTTTTATGGTGACGTCAGACATCATGTTAATATTCTACCAGCGACATGGTGCTGACGAAAGTTTACCCATTACGTAGTATATATACCACCAATTGCCTTAGCCGAGTGGTGACTCTCTAATGCCCCCTTTTCAACATTTTCTCGCAATTTATGCGCAGTTATTTTTTACATGCTTTTCGTTCGATTCAGCATCGCTTCAACAGTCGTCGTAAAATGAAAAAAAACGACGATAGAGAAACATCATGGTGAAAAAATCAATCAGTGAATTATGTACTAAGCACTTGATTGTTTAGACACGCCGAAAATGTGAGCGAAGGTGTGCTACAGGTGGTGGAGATATTCACTCGACCAAGGAAACATAAACGATTTTTATTCACTCGCTCGTGCGAATCACTCGTCGGATCACTCGGCCAAGTCATGTGATTGTTTTGTAGATTAATTGTTAGTCTAAATGAGACATAAAACTTAAAAGAAACCATGTTGGATTGCAAAATTTTCTATCAAACACTTATTATTGGACAACCCTGCTACTGTAAACAGTTTATGTTTTTTCCATAACAAATTTTACCAAACTTTATATGATATGTACCGTTATTTTCACGATATAATTCTTACGCAGTTTTTTGCAGTGCTAATAAATTTATGAATAGTATGAAAAGTGTTTTTTCGATGCATACATTACGAGTAAAACTGATATATTGTTGTTTTTTAAATAAAAGTCTATCGCGATATGAAGTAGATCATTTTTAAGGAATTCACATACAATTTGCTTTTCTTCAAATTAAACTTTCTTCAATAAGAAATCATCATCGCTCGGCACACGAAAAGCTTTCAATTATTTTACTTGCAACTTTAAACGATTTTTAACGTATCTAACTGCATTTTCAAACTTTTAAAGCTCGAAAGCACATGATTTAAACTTTAGATTTTCAAAATTTTCTTCTTTTTTGAAACACTAAAAATAAAAACAACTATGTATTCTGATACCAAATTAAAAAACACAAGTAGTTTTAGAAAAAATTAAGCACATACAAATCTAATTTTGAGATATATCTACAATAGTTATAGTACTGATTCAATTAATTTTAACGTCTCTAAAAACCTCATTCTTCACTTTAAGATTTCGACTGAAGGTGCTTGGTGGAATTTCAATATTTAATTTGAATCGTTCAAACTATGTACATGTACCCGGGTTTCGCCTTTCAGCATCTTCAGGTGTTTAAGGATGAACTTGAACTGACTTGAACGCCTGAAGATGCCGAAAGGCGAAACCCGGGTCGTTAGTGACAAAATCTGTGAGAATGTACATAGGTTGAACGATTCAAATTCAGAATTTTTGTAAAAAGATTAATTGATATCATTTCTCAAAATAATAGGCGAACGTTGACTTGATTTTGCCAAAAATTTAGAGATGAATAAAGTTCATATAGCTGAAACCTTCCTATCTCATATTCCAACTGAGTGGATTTTTTTTATCATAGAAAATTTCTGACGAAAACGTAAATCAGCAATATTTATTGTTAAAAATTAAAATTACATTACATGACATAACAGCTGACGCCAATTCGCCGTGCACTTCAAAAATATAATAAGACAAAATATTAAATAAAAATACACAGTTCATCAAATTCAACATAAAAAATCAAGAAATATAATAGAAAAATTTATCAAACAGTTCACAAATACCATATAATATATAGTATAATATATCATCGTCAAAAGTAGAGTAATAAGCTAGAAGGAAGGAGAACATTTTGGAGTACACTTTTGTGGTCGTATCCGTGGCCAAAGAAAAACAATGTCAAGCAACGCCTTGAACCAATATGAATATTCAAGCAATTTATTTGAATAGTTTTAACGGCAGATTCTACCTGTAAATTGTTATTTTCGGAAAAAATTGTCTTAGTCACTTTAAACCTTAAATGTATAGTTTTCTACATTAAATAAAAAAAAATATTTTCATATGGTAGATGTTATTGCAGAAACAATATTTTTCAGAGTTTTTGTTAGTTTTTTTTTTTAAATATTTTTATCCAAAAATACTTAGTACTCTTAAAAAACATCTGGGCATTAGAGGCATAAAACATGATTTTCATATAGTTGATAAAAGGCAACACTTAGAATACACAATCAACTATAAAATACACGATTAAACGGCTGAATACTATTATGATAAAACATGTTTTTTTATTGTGAAAATTCTTTTAAAAACGATCGAAAATCGATGGCCGCCAAAACTCCAGCTTGCTCTGTTTGAATGAAGATTATAATAGTTTATCATGTATAAGAAAGACATCTATTGAAACAATATGACGAGTAAATATGTATTTTACCATTGGGTATAAGAATAAACGGTAAAATCAATTTCTGTTTTGTGAAAAAGCCAAAACAAAATATTGTATTTTAGTAGCCATCTATGATGCATTTAAGGTTTTAAACGATTTAAAGAAATATGAAAGATTTTTTTACCATTTTTTTAGTTACGCCATGTTACTAGGTTAACTCAATTTTATTTAAAAAATCCGCGTATTTTTTATATTTTTAAATGTTATTTGATAAAGCTCGTGTTGATTAAAAAGCAATCCTGATCTTTGTTTCAATTTGTTTAATTATTAAAAAAAGTGTGTTATTTTTGAACAATTCCTTTGTAAGACTGAGACGTGACACGTTTTATTAACTAAAGTATCATTCATGTCATGTAATTTTTTATATTACTTTTGTATAAATTATATATTGTCAAAACATAATGGTTTTGACTTTATCACATTATGTATCTGTATACGAATTATAACATTACAAATAACTTACTAAAAATAATTTAGAAATATGTAAATTTTTACACGCGTAAGACTTTTTTTACATTGACATGTCTCTGTGCTATGTTTATGAATATATAAAAAATACATAACGTCACATTCACAATGACAGCTTTTCAAAAATCAAAATTTTCCCGAAAACATTCACGTGTGGAAATATAAAAAAAGGCATTTTCTGTTTTTATTTTATTATTAGGGCGGGCATTTTACCTCCGTCGCTGTCGACACGAGTGCTTGATATACGACGTGAATACCAGTGGCGTACCGTCACACGAACAGTGTGTGAGGAATCGTTTCCTTTAAAGTTAAAAGTCATGGACAGTTAAAAAAATAATACTCGTGAATTTATTTGATACTTTCTCTTTTCAAAATGATTTTTTTATTAATAAAACAAAACTGGTTGTTTATTGTATACACGACAAAATCATGGGTACGTTTAGTTGGTTAATGGTAAGATTTAATTTACTGTAAGATTGATGTCAAATTAAATTTATTTGTATTCAATTTAAATTTGAGACATAAGACGTGAGTGTTTGTGATGATCTCGAATGACTTAAAAAAATCATCCATTTAATCTTGTATAATTATTTAACTCTAAAATACTTGGCGCATTTGGCACACAAAATGTTTTTAATATAAAAAAGACGGTATCAGTTGAACGTTATTATTATTTTTAGTTATTGTTATTATGTTTGAAAGTTGTTGATCTAAGAGCAATTAAAAGTTGATGAAATCTAACAATATTATATGTATATAATTTTCATTATTTCAGATTAATAAATTGTCTATATCATTAAAAAGTATCAGTCTTCTGTTCTTAAAACTATTTTAACTGTTCTGGAAAATTCTTCAATATGAAAAATAAATTGCTACCAAAATATTGCAACTAAGTAACTCCGATTTTTACATTAGCAAGCTTTACATTGAAGCACAGTCATCCACAATTAGATAACGTGTGTTCCTTATGCACAGTAGGCATATGGATCATACGTCACCTAACTGTGGATGACTGCGCCCCAGTGTAAAGCTTGCTATTGTTATGAAAATTATATTCAATTTTTTTTTTATTAACATATATCAAAGCAACTATCGCTCTTAGTCGGATTACTTATCGGGATCAGAAGGGTCATATGTAGGGCTTCCAAAACCGGTTTAAACCGAAACCGGTTAACCGGTTTATCGCATGTTTTTTAAAAAACCGAAAACCGGTTTATTTCACTCGGTTAACCGCGTTTTATCAAAAATACTCGTTTTCTTATTTTTCATTTTCTTTTACAAAAGAAAAATGTTTTAAAATGAAATTACTGCGTAGAAACGGAAACAATTTGAAACAACAACAACAACTGAGTAACAAGCAGTTCTCGTCAGCAAATAATTGTTTGAGTGGGAGTGGAGACATAACATAAGTTAATATTATTTTATTCTACTATATTTTTCTTTAAACATTGGATGTCCTGTCTAGTCGATATGCTTAAAAAATAAATGCATTTATTTAAAGATCTTTCTCTTGATGAGTTTTATTATCAAGTTATATTTTTTTAATTGACATATTTTATCAGAAAATATTTTTCCACATTTGATATATATAAATGTATAATTCCTTCTGTGTTCCATCTATAAGATTAATATCGATATTTCAATAAAACTGGAGCATTTAGGACAAATATTTTAAATTTTCCACAAAAATTTTTTTTTTGCATACCTACCTAATCAAAATACATTATATTTCGGTTTAAACCGGTTAACCGGTTTTATTGCCAGAAAAAAACCGAAAACCGGTTAGTTGGAAAGTCCGGTTAATTGGAAGCCCTAGTCATATGGCGTAGTGGTTAGCGTTGTGGGCTTCCGTGCTGGATCCCACGGGGTCAAGTTCCAGTACGAACAGTATTTCTAGAAATTTACTCCCACTTTTTCCGATACTTTAATAACTGGGTGTAGTGAGTGTGATTAGTTAAACACTAGTTCTGTCCTAGCTTTATCCTTTTTTCCTACTACACTCTTTGAAAAAGAGAGGTAGAGCGACTTAGTAACAAACAGTTCTCGTAGATACTTCCATTTTGAAGCCATACGCTGTACGTTTTGAGCGGACATGGATTAAAAAAGCAAATGTCATAGTGTAAGTCTATTCAACAATTAAATAATGCTATATTGAATTTTGTAGAAAGAAATACGCGATCTTTTGAATAACCATTCCAAAAAAACAAAAAAAAGTTTTGTATTTTAAGTTGCAGTCTTAAATGGCGATACTCACATAGATAATAATTAAAATTGTAAACTAAATGTCGATATTAAATATAAGTCGTTGCAATTTTCTATTGGAAAATTGACGAACAACCTTTAACTGTTCATATTTGAAATTTAATAACTTTAAAATATTGTTTAGTATTATTCTTTAATAAATAATATGTAATTAAAATGTATGGGGTTCATAAATTATTAAAATGCGATTAAATGTATTTTGTTCACGCCACTAATCTGAACTAGCAATAGCTCGAGGGCATAAATAATACAAAAACTAACAGATAAACAAACAAATAAACAGACCGTGACACCCTATCTTGACATTTCGCAAGAGTATAAAGCTGTCAGGACTTTCAACCGAACCGAACGACAGAGAACCTAAAGCGCGGATTTCACTTTATATTCATCGATACTCGAAATCGGAAAGCCTTTTTTACCTTTTTTATGTAAAAAGAATATTCCAATCGTCAACAGAGTGCGATAATCTTTAGCTTGTTCTGTGGTCGAGTGATCTTGTCGTTGTTTTTAGTTATGGATCTAATGTGTTCTAGTCCCAGTTTTTACAGATTTTTCAATCGATTTAAAGATTTCTGTTTTAGGCATGGGTGTTTGGTATGTCTGAAAATTCTTTCCCGCTCTTCCAATTCTAAAAAAACGGGCGCAGCGAGTGTAAGTAGTTAACCAATAGTCTCTGTGCTACTATCCCTATTCTCTTCGATAAAGAGTTTTAAGCAATTAAGTAACAATTAGAACTTGTAGAAAAACTTCTGAGTTAGCTGATACAATCTTTTTATTTATACGTTATAGGCTTGAGTTGCGGAAGCTAAACTGATAAAATAAACGAATTATTTATTATTATTCAAGGAAAAGTAGTGAGACTGATTCAGTGACCATTAGTCTTATCCAAGTCTTCCTATTACGTCTTACTTTTTTCGAAAAAAAGGTTGAGCGATTGGGTAACAAGCAGTTCTCATAGACCAGGGATGGCGAACCTTTTTGGGGCCGCGTGCCAAAAATCCTCAAATATTATTTCTTGAATGTGTGGCGTGCCCAAGCAGTAAAAAAGGTAACAAAATAGAAAAAATGATTTTTTTTTATAAATTTTATTTACAATCTTAAAAAATACAATTACAACAACAACAACAGTTGAAAATTAATAAAACGGAATAGATTAATAATTCAAAGATTATTTAATCAAAATTTTAACTTTTTAAACATGGAAATCGTTCGCGTGTCATCCAAATTTTCAAACGTGCCACCTCGGTCGCGCGTGCCATAAGTTCGCCATCCCCTGTCATAGACTAATAAAATGTGTTTAATAAAAACTATTAGATACCACACACGCTTCACATAATAACAAAAAAAAATCAGAAAGCAAACGAAATTGACCACGGACTCGGCGGAATAGATACAAATAAATTTTATGAAAATTATTCAATTATTACAGGGAGATAGGCAACAAGTATAGCGTATATGCGGTACATACACATAGGAAACGAGATATTCTTGATTTCTCTGTAAATTCAACGCCCATTAGATTTAACTCTTCTGCCACGGTGGATTCTCAGTATACGGATTCACAGGATACTTAATATCACCTAAACTAAATGACTGAGCAAGTCACATTATCTTATTTTCTTCAATCATATTTTTTTAAGCACAACAGTGAATGGTTAAAAGATAACTCCCGTGTAGCTCTGTATTGTGTCAAAAATATTATGAATTAATTAGTTTATTTTGTTGATCATATTGTGTTATGAAAGGCAGCCGTGAAACAGCGGCTGCATACACATATGGTGGTAGGATAATCAACAACCAACATGTACATTTCCAATTGTTTTCTTTGTATATATTTTAAATATATTTCTACCAACTAAAGACAATATTGAATTAACAAGAATTGGTGTGTTCTTTCATTGAATATATTACTATTTCTTTTACTAACAAGATATCTTGTAAAGGTACTGTATTCCCAGTTTTGAGATGACAATTGTAAATGACTGGACATCATTATTTTAACACTTACCACTAAGCTTAAGAGGGTTAAGTATCTCGAACATGTAGTTAAGTATGTAGGCAAACATAAACTCGCTGTAAAGGAAAAGTCTCAAGTCATATACATCTATTTTGTTGTATGAACACCCATCTCCCGATTTAAACGAATTCATTTTAGGGAGGTTAAGAAAAATGTGATTTGTAATTATTGTGGTAAAAAAAATATCAAAATATGTAACGTGGTCTCTAATTCCAAACACTCCACGAAATCCTTGTATACATGAAGAAAACAAAAAAATACTACTCAAGATTATACGTATATTTCTGTTTATTGTAATATTGTACGGACAAGGGATTCTGAAGTGTTTTTAAAAGTTTTTAAAAGTCCCGGTACTCAAGACGTGATAAAGTCAAAGTCCCGGGACATCCCGGTACTTGAGACTTTTTTTTCCCCTTCAATAAAATTATAATTTTATTCAAATTAAATATTTGCTTGTATGTATTACATACATACATACATGCCTTAACGCCTTTTGGTAGAACGCACTAGTAAAAATCGTGTTTTTTAATACAATGTTTAATAATTATTATTTTTCTTATGAAATGATGTAAGAAGGGATGATAACGGTATATGTAATGAAAAAATATCAAAGAATTCGGTCGCCGTCAGGAGTAAATTTATGACCGTAATAGTGAAATAACATTTGTAAATAAAACAACCTGTGGTATGAACATGTAATTTTAATATTTTGTAATTTTCATTTGCTACAGTTATATTAAAATATATAAACACATGGTATTTAAAACTTCTACGAAATTATAAATTTAATAATATATTTTTCAGATCTCATTTATATATGCACAATAAGTTTTGTTTAAAACCCCGGGCTTCAAAATATAATGCATTTTTTTTCAAAACTGATAAATAGAATAGACACCAAAGTCCCGAGACATTTTCCAAAAAAGTCCCGGGACTTAAAACAGCAAAAAACCTGACAAGTCCCGGGACGTCTCGACACAGAATCCCTAGTACGTACTCATTATTCTAGTTTTTAAGCCACTTATAAAGAAAATGTTTACAATGTTCGAAAATAGCAGTGAAAATGAGTATAAATATTTTTTTCCAAGTTTTTTTGTTTTATAAAAAATGCTATATTTAAAATATTCATTTTTAAGTATTTTTTTTAATCTAAGTCCTGTTCACAATCAATGTCAAATATCGTCGTGTATTGTCTACAAACACAAATGTCAATTTTTGACCGTCTTTTAAGTAATGAATTCAGATTTTCAATACACACATATTCATTAACTCGTTTTCAAAAATATCTATTATTTTATGTTTCATTTAATCTAATAAAACAAAAAAACAGTTATATCTTCGAACAGAATTCGATAAGCCAAGTGAAAAGATGCTGTGTGTGATAGGATTTGATTCAATGAAATCCGTCAAGAAAGCTAACGATGTTGGCTATCGAGTTAATTATGAGTAATAAGAATACATATCTTCTAAAATAGTTATTAAAGCAAATTTATTAATGCTTCTGTAATATATTCCTAAAACTAAAATAAAGTATTTTTACATAATCAGAAACAGTTTTGCTCGTCGCAAGTATTTTATTTGATATTACTCAAATGTTATTAAAAACCATTATTAAATAAATAAAAAACACTATTACCGTGTTTATTACATTAGTAGGAAAATGATTTTCTATCCAAAGCGACTACTTAAAATATTTTTGAAATAATAATATTTTTTTAGCATTTCTAAATTAAAATAAAGACGAATCTAGACGGTCGTTTCAAATGCATTAGCTTTGAACGAAATAAATTCCAATTAGTTTCTTATTATAGAAAATAACCGTAGAAACATTTTAAAGAGTAGCCAAAGCACATACAATAAATGTATTGGTGCGGACAATTGCTTTTATTTTGAAAGGAAATTTTAAGGCCCGTATTCTAAATCACGCCCCTTGAGTGTACTTGATTGCTCCAGGACAAATGCTGTATTAGCTTTTCCAAAAAGGTTTTCCCCCGTTTTCTTTGGGCTTTATCCTTGGCAGTGAAATGCGATTTAAATATCTGCGCTTAGCTGTAAACGTTCTTTATTTCTTAATCGAAGCTTTTCTTGGTGAGCCGCCTAAAATAAAAGATATGGGTTAGGGAAATCTGTTGTACACACAGATTTCTGTGAGGTCTATTTATTTTGGAATTCAAAAAATACGACTCAAACAAACATTACCCTAAAAACTCTCATAGAAAAGATTATACTTTTATGAAACCTTAACCATACTTAATGCAAGGCATATATATGGATTGTAAATGGAGATTTTCTCAAAAACAATTGCTTACCAAGCTGTAGTATGTACTTCAGTTGCCTATCCTCTTTTTTCTGCAAGTTTGAGGATCAGGGTATGTAGATTAAAATGAACTGTACATTTTAGTAAGCAAATCAATCTCACTACGACTATTTTTTTTAGTTATACGGATGGAAAGGGCATATAATCCGCATTCATACAGTGAAATACAAATCCATTTTTGAATTATTTTGATTCTGTAAATAATTCAAATTTGACATTCCATCAAGCAACTTCAGTCGAAGTTCTAAACAAACCCCTGTGCTAAAATCAAAGAGGATGACGCGACAAAAAGATCATACTTTATTATCATATTTTTATATCCATGTCCACTCTCAATGTGGAGCATATAGCTTTGTAATGGAGGTATCTCAACAGAACGTTTTCTACGAAAACTGTTTGTTTCTCAATCGCTCAAACTCTCTTTTTTCAAAGAGAGTAGTTGGGTTAGAAGGATAAAACAAGGACAGGACTAATGGTTTACCAATAAGTTAATTATTGAAGTATCTGAAAAAAAATTCGGATATCACAAACACCCATGCATTCGAACAGAAATCGATAAATCGATCGAAAAAGTCCTGTTCGTACTGGGACCTGAACCCATGAGATCCGGCACGGAAGCCCACAACGCCAACCGCTGCGTCATAGGACTCTACAATGCTCAATATTAGCATAATAAATCCTTTTTATAATCTATCACCATCTGTGATCTGTTTGGAACTCCACTTAGCGTTAAAAAGTTTTGAGTTCGATCTTTAACTAGAATAATTTTAAATTATAATTTCCTGAAAATTTGAATTAAATCTGAATTAAAGATTTAGACTAAAAGTTTGTGACGTTGTCGTGCATTTGATTGAGATGACATCGAGTGACTTTTATTTATTCTTTTTGAGTTATAAAGTACAAAGCATTTTAACTAGAAATTTTAAGCTGATGAAAATTTTGAAATTTATAGATATCTGACTTCTCCGATTGTATAGTAACAATTTGGTCAGATTTATTGGCTAAATAAGTGTAAAGTTACTGATTCAGCTGTAATTGTTATTGTGAATCATTTGTGTAAAATAGTTAGTGCCTGAAACGTTAGATTTTCATATTTAAAAGAACATGCTTTCTCACATTCGACAACTTATGCGTTGTCGGTAGATATAACTGATGTGGCCATGCAGTATCTAAAATCACACTTAAAATTGAAAAACTATGAATCTTTTAAAAAGTATTTGAGTATAATATCGCGTGGCATTGTGTCGAGAAAGAAAAAATACTAAATTATGACAAATTTAGCAAGAAAGTTACTGTAAATCCATCCCATACCCATCATGATATAAAGTAAATTAATGTTTTAATGCTTTAAATGATTTCACTTCAATCGTTGTGCTATCACAAGTCGATGAGATTTAATATAAAAAAATAACAAATTAGTAGCAGTTAGCTTCGTTAGCTTCCGTGATGGATCTGTACGAACAGCATTTTTTCGATCGATTTTCGATTTTTATTTGAAGGCACGGGTGTTTTGTTTCCTCCCACCTTTCTGATCCTTCAATAACTGGGCGTAGCGAAAGCGATTAGTTAACTAGTATTCCTGTCCTAGCCCTATTCTTCTTACACTACTTTCTCTTACTCCCTTTAAAAAAAGAGGTTGGGCGACTGAGTAATAAACAGTTTTTGTAAAAATAAATCTGTTGAGATACTTCCATAAAGAGGCCATATGCTCCACATTGAAAGAGGACATGGATTAAAATAATATATATTTGTATGTATAAAAATTCTTTCAACTCTCCAGTTTACATCACGCACAACGATCATATCATGTACCTGTATCATAATATACATACTAGGGTATCCAATCCCAGGATCCCGTTCAATTTTCTGATCCCGAAATTTCGGGATTGAGATGGCCGCGATCTCGGGATTTCGGGATTAAAAAATCTTGAGGAAAACCCGATAATTTACACGAAATTGGTAAATCGGTGAGCCAAAAAAAAAAAACGAGTTTCGGTGAGATTCTGGGAAATAGTATACCAAATCGGAGATTTCAAATTCCTCGGTGAGCTAAAAAAAAAAAACGAGGTTCTGTGAGAATCTGGGAAAAAGTATAACGAATTGAGGATTTCAAATTTCTCGGTAAGAAAATCACAATCCCGGGATCCCGAAACCCCAATCCCGGGATCCCGAAAAAAAGGGGATCAATCCCGAAATCCCGGGATGGGATACCCTAATACTAACGAAAGTTTAATAAAAAATAGTTTTGACTACGTGCATTTTTTATTTTGATTTTCAGAATTTGTTAGGTTACTATAAAATTTCAATTGAATTTTGAACAAATAAGGTTGGATAACACTGTGGGAAGGTCTCTTGATTGTTAATGATATTTAATTATGTATAGACAGACAATATGTACACATGTTTCAACTGGAAAAAAGCGGATATAACAGTAAATTCGAATTCATTCGAGATTGCCGCAAAAAAGGGTTTTAAAACCCCTTAAGCGAAACAACGGCCACACGACGATCGTAATGGTTACTTCGAACATTTTTTTAAATGTTTATGGTATCAGTTATCAGAAAATTAACAAAAATTAGCTGAAGCTGATGTAGTATTTCAATATTTAAAATCTACTCGTTTTCGGTAGAACATATGTATGATATCATTTTTATACATTCAATAGACCTCGTGACTAGGATCTTCAATCCCGGGGTCCCATCCAATTCTGTGATCCACGAAATCCCAGAATTGTGACAGTACTAATCACGGGATTTCGGTATTAAGAAAATTACTAAAATGCTGAGGTAGGTTTAAAAAATAAATTGAAATCGACATGTTTGAAAAATTTCAGATTTTCAAAATCGCCGAGCAAAAACAATTGATAAACGAGTATATGATTTAAATATGTTTATTTGACTACATTATTGATATGCTGTCAATAATGAAGTTATTTGAGATAAACACATAAACAATAGATTCAGTGCTATGTTTAAGTGTTAGATAATTTTAAATTTAGTTTTACGTAACCATATTATAAAATAATACTTTTAAAACTATAGCAATACGAAGAACTTTTTGATATTTAAAAAATTAATACATTTGTATGTCAAAAATAAATTTGAAAAATATGGATTGATTGATTGATAAAAGCTTTTATTTCATTTGAAAAATTGACTCTTGACCTTATGAAATACAATTTTCCAGTCAAACATATTTATATGCTGTAGAAACTGATTTTTATACAAAAATATTCCACATACGAGAATAATATTTGGAAAAATGCCTGCAGCTTATCTGGCCATTCGAACTTCATCTGTCCTTGTTTGCCCGCCTGAATTTTTGAGGTTAGAAGTCGGAGCCTTTTTTTTTACTCATTAATGTTGAGATTCGAGACTCACTCGTTTGCTTTTATTGATATTTATAGAGCTTTTGTTTAAATAGATAACTTATATTTTGTTTCTCGTTAGCGTTATGATTTCCTATTTTGATTATTTCATGGAAATCAAAACAATATTTGCGAGTGACAATTTCTTGTTTAACAAAGCAGTGCTTGTATTTTGATCGCTTTAAATTACTTGTAATTTAGATTTATTTATTTCAATTTGTTTTTAAAATCCAGTCAACCATAAATATTTCGTTTTTCATCATTTACCGTTTCATCGTATGCGGAATACCGTTGATAATTGTTAGTATAAGGACATCCACAATAAGTATTAAAAAAACATTTATTAGGGTTCAATAATATTATCTATTTTTTAAATTATTGCCGCTCCTAATGTAAAATATACAGACTCATAATAAATGATCTCAACGGAAGTATGTGTATTTAGATAACTGGTTGTTATCCACAGTGCCGTAGAAAAGCGCGATAAACAAGCATAGAAAGTGCCAAAATTATCTCAAGATTTTTAGAAATATATATTGGCGCAAAATTTACCTTCTCAAACGAAGGTTATCACTACGACTCTAGTTATTTGGTAAAAACGGGGTAAGTAAAAGACTAGCTGTATGTTAATCGCTTCGCTACACCCCGTTGGAAAGAACATATATTTATGCCTCTCTTTGTACACAAATTAATAATTGATTGAAAAATCTTCAATATTTATAATCATACTCGTACAAAGTCGTGAATATATCATCCAAATATAAAGAATTTTAGTTAGATTTTTGCTATTTTGTCAGTCAGATGTACGATTGTTTTGTTGTATCAGTTTTTAATACAGCAAGGTTTTCTCCAGTATACAGTTATTTCAATAAGAAATTGGATGTTTTTTTTCATGTATTTAGTTTTATAATAATTTTAGTTTTATAATTATTTTTTATAATAAGCCACCTGTGTGGTCGAGTGGTCAACGGTGTTGGCTTCGGCTACAGAGGACCCGGGTTCAAATCCCGGTACGGACAGTTTTATAAATTGATTTTTCAATCAATTTATGAATTTCTGTTCAAAGGCATGGATGTATGTGATGTCTTGAATTCCCCCCTCTCACCCATCCTATCCTATGAACGGGGCGTATCGAGAGCGATTAGCTTACCACTAATCCTGTCCTAGCCTTATCCTTCTATCCCTACTCTCTCTGTAAAAAGAGAGGTTGAGCAACTTAGTAACAAACAGTTCTCTTAGAAAACACTTCTGTTGAGATAAACTCCATTAGGATTCCATATGCTCCACATTGAGAGCGGACATGGTTTTAAAAAAAAAAAAATTGAAGAGTTTTGGGAAATATTTAATCTCAAACATCAGTTTTTGTAAAAGGCCTAGAAGTTACCCATTTTTTACACCAACAGCTGCATAGATCTGTCAAAATACAATATAACAGCATTCAATTTAAACGGTTGTTTCTGTTATATGATTGGTATGTGGCGAGTGCCACTGGGTTATTGATAAAATGGCATCTTATAAAACTTAACGTGCATGCAATGAAACATGAATTTGAAATATTCAACGCAAATTATATCGCCCGAAGCAATTTTAAATTTAATAATAACATTTAAAACGTAATTATAATTGAACATTCTCCGTAGGTAATTGCCTGCTGAACCAGTTAACGGAAACAAAATGTGCAGTAGATTGCCATCAACCGAAACCCAGTGTGCTTCTAAAATTAGGGATACACTAACAAAATTTTCTTAGGGAATTTGATCGTATTTATATTCCTTTATATTCCGTTAAAAGTTTAATGTTTAAAGCGAAACACTAAACGTTTGGCTGGTTTTAAAATCAAATTATCATACCCTTAATTACTATGATACAATATAATGTATTATTAATAATATATATGATAGCTAATATGAATAAAACTAATTTTGTAGAAAATGTTCGTGATGAGTAACCCCGGTCCTTAGCTCACTCATTTTTTTTTTAACAAAACTTCTTAAAGTTGACAGTTAACAATTTAAATGTGATTATAATCAATGTCGGGTGTCGATACGAAGTATTTTATGTTACCAGACCGACAAAGAGTATTATACTGTCGCCATAAATAAAAAGACTGATAAGATAAAAGATAAATATAGATATGTCGGGTACGTGGTGTAGTCGTCAACGTCGTTGGCTTCATTGACAGATATCACGGGTTCATGTCCCAGTACGAACAGCATATTTCTCTTACCCTTCCAATCCAAGTAACGGAGCGTTGCGAGTCCAATTTGCTTAGCACTCTAGCCATATCTTTTCCATTATGGTACTGTAATACTCGAGTTAACGAATAATATTATTTCGTAATTAATCAAAAATAAAATGATACCGAAAAAAACGTCCAACTTTAATTGATACGTATTAACTTAGTGTATTTACCAAAAACATCTTAAAACATCATTATGTGTAATACTCATCTATTCCACAGTGAACGGTTGAACAGTTAATAATTAATCGAAAAAAATATCCATGAAATAGTATCCGTTTTATTCGTCAGGTGGGGAAATTCCTGCTAATGTATGGCAAGTAATTAAAGTTGTTGCGACGTTAAGCGAGATAATGGCAACGCTAATGACTCGTTTCGGAAACAAAATGTTGTTGAAGCATTATTCATTTAAGCAGTTGCATTTATTTTTCCCTAACTAGCTTTAAAACACTTAACAATTTCAGCTTAATGTGCACATATCTGTCTACGGTTCTGTTTAATCTATGTTGGGAAAATCTAACTGTACTAAGTACTCCCCCGAAGAAACATTTACTATAACTACTTTGTAATTGTGTATGTAATATATTAAAACAAGTTTCTTACTTTAATATAACATATAAAGAACGTTAAAAGATCTTTCGTTTAAATTCGGTAAAAGTTTTCAAATTATTACGGTGTTTAAGATTTCGGAAGAACATAACATTTAACGTAAACCGTGAATTGATTACGTATAAATTACGATTAAAAAGGAAGAACTATTTTATCTTACTTTTTTGGTAGATAGTTGATAATTTATATGTAGCAGTTAGCTCTTATAACTAAATACATAATTACACACAGAGTTATCGATACTTCTAATATAAAAGGTGTAATTTTCAACTATCAGATTTTTCTCGTTTTAAAATATCATATAAGACACACTTTACCATTAGAACTGACTCAGAAACAGTTTAAAGATCATTCATTAAACATGCTAATATTTTTTGCAATTTCTACAATCATGTAACCGTCAAACCAAATTCAATAATATGAAGAAAATGGTTTGAAAATTGTTTTTACGTCAATTTAAAAAAAAAACATTTTACAGTCTCAACAATTGACTTCAGTTTAATTATAAAGGCTTTGTAGATGATTATCAATTTTTATTAAAAAATGTCGATTATATTTACAAATTCTTTGATAGTAAGTAGCTAAATTTATTAATTATATTATGTTAAAACAACTGTATATAGTGTATTAAAATGACAACTAAACAAGTCTTGAGTAGTTAAAAAAAATATTGTATCGCTTATCTTAAAAAAAATTATTTTGATACACGATCGTGTAAACAAATAAATTCAATGATCACGGCTTTATAAATGGATTTGTAGTGAGTTTGTATTGATTTTACTGTGTAATACTGTAAGTAGTAAGTACCTTTTTTTACATTACTTCTTGGAGTAAACTTTTATTTAAAATATTGTCTTATGCAGTGAACCCTTATTTAACAATACCCGAGTTTAGATCTTTCCACTATTTCATAACAATTTCTGCAGTCCCGATTTATTTCAACATATTTGAAACCAACTTACACGTTAATTTTAAATATTCAAAATTTTATAGAAAATTATGGGCGCTTAAAACAATATACAACAATCAATGTATATTACAAGCCTTGACAATCTTAATAAATCTTAAAATAAATGTATTTAAGTGAAAAAGTTTTATATAGATATTATAACAAAAATACCAATTTTCATTTATTTTTTATTTTTTGGTTGTTTGTTTGAAAACATAAAATCGAGGTCTCACTATATTTTTTAAAATAAAATAACTACCGAGTAATTAAGAATAATCTTTTCTACATGTACCAAAAGGTGTTTTAGTATTTTATAGTATCTAAGCTGTCAAACTTTCAAATCATTAACGCATGACATAAAAGTGTGAATAGAATTGAATTCTTATATCTCAAATCCTATAAAAGTTCCTCCTTTGTCAAAGCGTTTTTTATTCAGGGCTTAAAGATACATACATTAAAGGAAAGAAAAGGTTTTGCTGCTTCCTGCTCAGGGAAAGTAGAACACTCATATTAAAAAAGAAGAATTTAATGTATTCAGCCTGATGTTCCAATAAACTTTTTTATTTTTTGACAAGGAAAGTGTGTATTTACGATTTCGTTTTACTTTACAAAGCACACATTCTCGTAACAAAATTTTATTTCAAGAAAAAAATTACCTACGGCGAAAGACTTTTAAGCAGTGACAACAAAAAGATAGTCGAATCTAATAAAATCACTCAGGTTTTGTTGTGAAGTTTTTATTATTTCGGAATGAATATTCAAATAAGGCATTGTAAATGTTATAAAAGTTAAATATGTTTTTCTACTGTAATCGATATGAATGTGTGAACCCATATCAACAGCGCTAGAAATGTCGTGATTTGTACGCGTTTTATATATTGTATGTTTGTAAACTTTTGTTTGGAAGCAATAAAAAATCTTTTATAAAATGGCGCATTCCCAAATAGGTAAATATATATCGTAATTGTATTGTCTCACAAGTATAAAAACGTTAAACTGCACATCAGGCTTTTTTATTTAATCAGCGGTCAATAAGCAATATGTGTCACAAATCTTGAGTTAATTTTATTAGCAAGCAGGGGTACTGTTTTTTTCTTACATAAACTTTTCCACTTGGCTAATTTGTTGCTAGATTAGGTTTAATCCGTATCCACGTAAAGTACAGCTATATATAGCCTACCACCTCTCGGACCAATTAGCTTACAATTTTGAATTCAATTTTTTTAAAATTATAAACGGTACAAACAAAAATAATGTTCATAAAAATGTTTTTTTTTAAATGATAATAACACTTCTAAAATCACAAAAAATAAAAAGTGTGACATTAATTTGTCGTTGCGTGCTTGAAATAAGTTTTAATTTACTGCACCAACTCCGAAGACCATTTTAGAGGTCTGCGTTGGTGACCGCTGACATAGACGATATAAAAGCGATTTTTTATTTTAAAATTTTTTGTAGTAATTAATTTCATGTTCAAGTAAGTATACTTAAAATTAAATGATCAACTTGTAAATGCATATTTTGGAACGAGTTTAAACCAAAACAACGTTTTCTCATTTTAAATCTCTTACTATCAGCTCGTTTTTACATTGTTTTTATGTTTCCAATTCATTGCAGACTTTGTTAAATTATTATTGGCATTGTATTATAGATATTTTGTATCGAGAATAGGCAAGCTATTAATGAATACAATACTTAATTAGAATTAATAAGATTTCTTACGTTTTAGTTAGTTAACGTCTTGATTTTTAGGCATATACAGTAACGAAATGCGACTCTTTTGTCTGTTTTATTAATTAAACGAGCTCGCCGAAGATGTTAGATTCTTGGATTGTTTCGTAAGCATCTGACCAGACATGGACAAATTTCGTACTGTTCCACCATTTCATAACAGAAATCATTATAAGGTATTTGATTTTGACTATCTGCAATATAAACATCATGTTATTGGGAATGAACAAAAGCCTGATTTTTGCCTTGTTTTTTTCTTACTAAGTAAACTCTTTATCATGAAAAGGTAGCTAGCTAGACACGAGTAGTTGCGTGTTCATTGCATCTGGTTTCGCTATTGTGATTTATCTTCATGAAACTTCTGTAGAGATATTATTCTTCAAGGTATTTGAAAGTTTATCTGAATGTTAAAGGGCACGTAAACGGGTTTTTTTTGATTTAACCTTAATTTGATTGATACATTGCCAATTATGCCAGTATAATTAAAACCTTTTTTCATCTTTAAATGTTATAAAGAAACATGTGAAGAGACAGATAAAATAATTTACCAAGTATCGAAAATGTACTATTTGTTAAATGAAGTATTTCTTTTACATGACAACTGAAAACAATACTGCTTCGAAATAAAATAGTCAAGTTAAAGGTGTATTGGTGATTAGATTGTGACAGATTAATAAGAAAATCATTTTTTTCTACTCATGATGGTTATGCGAATGATTAAGAGAGCTGTCTGTTACTCATTCATATAACCTTTCTTTTTTAAATTGCTTAAATGATATAATGATAGAATAGATATATTGATACTGCAGACAAAACTCAACATTCAATGCGTATCAAAACATCATAAATGTTATAAAAAAACTGAAGTTCTTTAAAATGGTTAATTGACAGTCATTTGTGGAAAGGCATTAATTATATTATCAAGACTGATTTTGCTTATCGCAAAAGTCACTGAAAATTATCGCGATGGGCAAAACAAGCTGTGGTCGTTTTGTAAAATTGTAGAATTAGTCTCTTAAAATTGACGACTGCAGTGAAAATTTGTGTTTCTTTTCACTTTGGTTGTGCAAACTTGAACGTAGCTAATATTATTCAAGTGTTGATTTATTAAGCAATATTAATTCTCGTCGGATGTTCGGTACTAAAGGCGGTCATTGTGTCAGGAGGCAATTTCCCGACTCTGAAATGACCGTTCAAGTCTAACAAAGGACTCGGGTCAAACACTAACTACGTCATTTGGGTCTTCTGTTCCAATTAATAACAACTTATGTTAATTATTTCCTTTTAACGATCTCTGGCCACAATATTATTATTTGTAAAACAGTTTAGCGCCATATTTCACTGTTTTTGTTGTAAATCATCAAATAATTTATGCATTAGGCTTTTAGTATTATCATAAATATACCTACATATAACAATTATCATTACCCATTTTCAATTAACTTGATTAAATAATATTCCCACATTAATCATCTTGTGAATTATTGAAATAAATGTGTAATAATAAAATAATATTACATTTGAACGCAGGGTTATAATGCTGAATTGAGGACTATGTCTTATGCAAATTTATGTAGATGTGCAAGTTTATCTCTGTGCATTTTAAATTGTTATTACTAATAACAAAAAAACCGAGAAATGTCATCTTTGGAACTGGACTGTCAGTCATACACTGATTTAGGAATTACAATACTAGTATTACGGAAACCGGTATCTCGGTATTCATGTATTTTTTTCAATACCGGAATACTGGAGTTAGAAATGCAATAATACCGGTGTTTCTGTAATGAAAATGAACTACTACTGAATTTTGTATGCATAGAAAGCAATTTAAATTTTTAAAAAAGTAGTCGCGAATCGCGATGAATTCAATATTAGCAGGTTCCAGAACTGTGGATCAAGTGGGTATTTTATTTTAGGAATACGTAAGTTATTTATAAAAATCACCCGCTAATAATTATGTTTATTTCATTTACTCATCCAGTATTGAGATCGCAATTGGTTGTATTTTTTTCTTTTTTTAAATACTGGTATTTAATATTTAATTGATATATTCGTCTAGTATTGCAATTTATGTTAGAAAAACTAACTTATAAGTAAGACATCTTCTTTGAACATTGCAGGGATGTTTAACAGCAGCAGTAAAATCACTGGACTCACTTTGGAATTGAGAAAATGTGGTATGTTTCGATTTGACATTCATTTGTAGAGAAAATTGACTGGAGTTATTTCATTAGTGATAAACGATATTTCTTTTGCCCTTACACATTAATTCATATGATGTATTTATTTTTCAGAAAACCAATAGGAAGTGGTGATAAAATTGGCAGGTGATTTAATTACTGTTGAAAATATTAATATTCATCAGTTATTGCTGCTGACAAACGTAAATACTACCACATTTTTTTTAACGAGCTTTACAGTAATGAACGTGGAATAACTTTCTAAAAGAAGCAAATAGCCTTCGTCTTGAAAAACAATATGGTAAAAGCATAAATTTATTATAAGCGTATCATTTTTCTACTGGTGTTATTCAAAAGACATTTTAATTGGCTGAACTATGTGTTGTGGGTGCATTTGAAGAGCTTCGGCCCTGCTTTTCCTTTCGACCGACCGATGAGATTTGAATATTCTGGATAATAGTCGAAACTCAAGAATTCTGGTATCACACAAAAGCATGCAGAGCGATTTGTGATTGGCTCTTTATGAATGAATATTGTAAAGCATTACTGTCAATTTTAGATAGAAAGTAATTATATTAAGAAACAAAACTTTTTTATACTTGTTTTACATTGTTAATTTTAGATCAGAACCGGGTTTTCTCACGGTGAGCATTATGAATGAATGAAATATAATAAACAATGTATCATGTTTAGGGTGTTCAATGTCAATACTTGGTGGAAAGGCATTATATTAAGAAAAACATAATATTCCTTATATATCAACTAATAATGCTAGCCATAATCGAAACCGAACCTGATCTTGGTATATAAAAGTGGAAATAAGTACAAAGTAATGTTGTGTTTTCTTAAAATCACCATTTATCTTTTTATATTTCAACAGTTTATAATGCTCAAAATGGTCCTGATCATGTCTGTGGTATTAATAAAACGATGCTGATTGAATCATATATTCAAATGTAATGGAAACAAATAATGAAACGTGCTATAAAATTGCGCAATTTATTTAAAGAGTACACTAATGTTCGCTTATTTGATATATAAACCTATAGATTTCTATGCATTCATAGTATATATATTTAAAAAAAAACACCACTAATGACCCACACATTTGACCTGATTACGCGAGTACTGTAATGAGATTTTAACGAACTTAGTAATAGAGTTCAGCCTTAAAGGGATTCCTGCGATAAAATGCAAATACAACGAAGAATAAAAAACACGGAAGAAAATAATATCTACATTTTAGTACACTAAGCGATTTGAATTTGAAATTTATGGAATAAGAAAAGAGATTAAACCTTTATAAAGTTCGCAAAAACGTGTTGTTGGGCATTTAGAGAATATTAGGTATATTTGAAAGAAAACAGAATTACAAATAGGTATTCTGGTTCAAATTTTACAAACAGCGTTCGTGAAAAATTATTCATGACACTTTACGATTCGAGCAAAATTTTGGTGGGTATTTAAGGACTTTTAAGATAGCAAAATTGTGAAAAGGACAATTTTAATTAGGGAAATTAAACTGTAAAATACGAATAAATTGCTGACAACATATTTTACTTTATAATCTTTATACTTTTGGTATCTTGATGGATTCGGCGGTTACTTTCTAAAAATTCATTTTTAATATAAGATTAAATTAGATTACTTTGTTATTTCACTTGTTGTGTTACAAAATGTGACACGTGTTACGCCTCTTTGACAAGTATCATCAGGTTTAACAGTGCAAGGTTTACGAATAAACTAAGAATTGGTTATGCTTCTAATGTTATAAATTAAAAAATAAAAGCCGGAGTTTGTCTTTTTCTACTGGCAACAGGGATAAGGTAAGATTGTAAAATTCAAACTTTGATAGTTCTAATTATAAACTAATAATTTATATTAGTTTCGGTTAATCCCAATGGAAATAAATGGTTATCCGTCTATCTTATTTAAAATGTTATTTAATAATGCTTCTTTTCTATAACTGACTTTATTAATTTACAAAAATTCCCAGCTTATTATTCCTAAGCCTTTATATTTAACTCTACGAAGTATTTCAACATTTTTATTTTTACTAAAACTTTGATCATTTTCTATCGAACGATTCGCGAACTCGCAAATTCGTAATAATATTTTATAGCTCGTAATATTAGAAATTTATTTTTTTCATTATTTTAAATTATTCTGCGCAATCCTTATGGAGCGTTCCTACAAAAGTTGTTTTAAGAGAGACTATTGTATTGCTGACTTTGTCAGGAACACAGAGATAAGAAAACGTACAAACCAGCTTCTTATTACGTCCAAAATAATAAAAAAGTGACAATGGACCTGGCTTGGACACGTGATCCGGATACCTGATCCCTGCCTGCCTCTTCTGGCAACTTGACGGATTCCGACGACGTGGAAAGCCACTGATGACTATCCACAGGATGTACTCGGCGGAGCCACGGGACACTGAATTGATCTGAGAGGAAGCAAACTGACTGACGGGGGATGAGAAGCTTGGAGGAACTATGTGTTGATCAAACACTCTGTGTAGGGAGCGGATATGAAAAAAATGTTATTCAGTCACTCAATATATTTTTTTAAGAGAGAATGGATAAAAGACGGAGTTAAAAAAAACTGTTTTTAAGATAGAAAGAATGAGAGATACGTGCAGTGAAAGTAGTGATTAGTAATGACTCTATTTTAAATGTAATAAATTAAACACTAGCACACCTTAATTAAAATTATAAACATTCATTTATGAATATTAAGTGTATGCCTATTCATCGCAAAATGAAACGCACGTCAATAGCGTTGAATTATGACCTATATTCATTACAGAAGAGTAAGTTGTTTTGATATATTTTTGCCAAGTTCACGCCGTTGGCTTCACTTCCTACAGACAGATACTCAAATTTTTAATTAATGACTGTCGACAAACAACCACGTTAGTTATCTTCCGACCCATCTTATGAAGTGGCTACATCGTCACTCTTAACCTGTTTCTTGCGTACGTCTCACGCTGGCTAATATTTTTTTCATAAAGCACTACATAACACCACGCCGCAAGAAATAAAAAAGGGTTTTATCTTGTTCACCATTTGTTAATTTTATTAGAAAGATTTTGTTACCATAACTTCTCTCAATCTGGAAAGTTTGCTCTTAGGATTGTATTTCTTTTATCCGTGTCCGCTCTCAATGCGGATCATATGGCCTTCTAATAGAGGTGTCTAAGCAGAAATTTTTCTACGATAACTGTTTGTCATTTAGTCACTCAACTTTTTTTTTCCAAATCAAGTAGACGAGATAAGGCTAGGACAGCACTAGTGGATAACTAATCGCTTTCATCATGCCTAGTTATTGAAGGATGGGAGGGAAATTAAGATATCACAAACACTCATAACTTCGAACAGAAATCGAGAGATCCGGTACGGAAGCAATCAACGCTAACTGCTAGGCTATTGATCCGGCTTCCTAGACCCGACTGCGTAGAATTGTATAAGAGTATAATAATAATAGTTTTACTAAAACTGAAACTAAAACAGTCAAAACATCCAAAGGGATTTCAGGGCAATGCCATGTTCCCTATGCTGTCTCTGTATTTTTCTGAGGTATTTCTTAATTGTTCTAATGATCGTCTTCAATACCGAAAAGATAGGTTGATGACAGGTTAGGTTAAATAATGAGTTGATTGTACACGCAACCTGCTGGTAGAAGTTCATTTCCAAAGGTAAATTAGCAACTGGTTAACCAAGGTAAAGTAAACTATTTTTGTTGAATATTTTTATCCATCGGTGGTTCTTTTTCATTATTTTCCCCTTTTCCAAGTCTTCAGCAGACGGATTTTTTATTTATATGATTGGTACTTGGCTAGAATGCGTTTTAGTGAAAGAGTAAACCCACCCTTCGTGTAACCAGGAAACTGAGAGCCCGCTTTGGAGTTTTCACATAGTTTCAGTAAATATGTATATAGAAAAAAGATAGCATAACCTCTCTTTTTGAGAAGTTAAATGGATGGAGTAAAAAACATTGTAGTGTTGGTTAGAGATGTGCTGTACAGATTCATTACATACATTTGTATAATTGGATATTAATACATCAAAAAGCAATATACGCAAGTTCCCATTTGTAAATAACTATGTGACTAAGTATCTAATGACAAACTTCGCATCGGCATATGTTTATTCATACATATTATTTTAACATTTTTTAGAACACCTTCACTAAAATATTGGCTGGTAAAATACCCCTTTAAGATTTTTTTACTTTGATGTAACGTTATAATATTTTAAAAAATCGCATAAAAAATCATCGGAGAAAGTTTTTTTTCAAATTTTATAACCTTAAAATATTCTTTAAATGTAAGGTATCAATAATACTTTTGTAGAACTCTTAATTGACGAACCAATTTGTTTTATTGATCTTTTTGTCTTAAAATCATTTTAAACATTTAATTAAATTTATATTTGAATTAATTGGCGTAAGATGAATAGATTATGAAGATGATTTTAATGTTTCTCTCTCATCAAAACAATCGCTTAATTAATGTTTTATTATCTAAATATGATTACCGTCAATTTTTATCAAATACTATTCGCTGAAATATGTGCGATAGATTGTTTTTGCGATAAAAAATACAATTGATAACATTGATAATTCCACTAGTTATAATATTGGAAATATTGGAAGTATAACAAGCTTTGCTCAAAAAAGCATTTTTAGGGTTTTTCTTATAATCAAAACAACGAGATTGGTTTTTGATTTTTATTTTGAAACACATATTGAAAGTTGGAGTTTTTTTTATTGGACTTGGAGAATGGAAAAATACAAACAATAGCAATTAGTATTATAATATGGTTAATTATGTGTATAAAGAATAAATTTCTACCAGATATAGTTGGCATAGCCGGAAGGCATACATCTTGCTTAAAAAAAAGAACAGTTATAATTTATTTATTTTTAGTAAGACTTGACTTTTTCAAAGAGATTTATAAGGATAAAAGAACAAGGCCTGTTAAATAATCGCTACGCCCAGTTATTGAAGGATCAGAAGAGTGACATTACAAACACCCATGCCTTCGAACAGAAATCGGTAAATCGAAAATGCTGTTCGTACTGGGACTCGAACCCGTGAGATACGGCACATCCAACAACGCTAACCGCTGCGCCATAGGCCCAACGTTTATTTCTAACGATTTCATGACAGGCAATTATCCTTAATAATTAATTTTCAACTCTATGCGTGTACGATTTGCATAATGAATCTATCTACATTAAGATACATACAATGATTATATTTGTAAAATATAACATATATCGAGACTAGAAGGTTCATGGTAAAAGCTAAATTAAATTAATTAAAACATTTTATTGTAGGTACCATGCAAAACCAAATTATCAATGTAACTAAAAAAATGATTATGGAACATAATGAAGTATATTTTTTTATTTTTTTCACCGTGCTATAATTTTGTTATTTAAAAAAATATTTGGTTAAAAATTGTCTTGTTTTTTCTTAACTGTTTTCACAAAATAAAAGTCTCATTTCCTTTGCGTCTTATATTTTTAGGTTTTATGCAGTTAATATTTATATCTTTGACAATAATAATCTTGATTTTATGAAAATAGGTTACTGCTCACGGTCAACGTAAGCGATAAAAACAAATACGATAATTTCAAAGCAACTACCACAACAATGTCTAGAATAAAGATGTTGAATGTGATGTTAAGGCATCTTATATTACTTTTATTATCAAATAGAGAAAACTTTCTGACCCTAATAAAGCCGTCTAGTGAAAGCTTTTCTTCGTTTCAGATAAAACGCAAACGTTGCAATAAATAATTTGGTTTCTATCTGCCCTAAATAATTTTGAAAATTATCGAAAAATTATTACGCCGATAAATTTTACTTGACACATTTAAATGGGACAAACAGTATTTTTCAGAACGAATAACACAAGTTTTGTATAAAATTCGTTTTCAATATACCTCTCTGAGATACTAAAAACTTTTAAATAACACATAAATTAACAAAACCCTCCTCATAAAAACATGCATATATGGGCCCTCGAGATGTGGAGTGAGCCAACTAGTAAAATGGTAAAACTTTTTTCTTGGACTTTTGAGGTTGATTGCATATTTTTATTTTACGGAGATAACACTATTGCAATGTGTGTTAACTGAAGTTACTTCACTTTTACGATACTTTTAGACGTGTAGAATATTACAACGCATCTAAATTTTTTTTATAAAATACTACTTAGATCTTTTCACCTCGAATTGGTCTATATAATGTCTCTATTGTGTTTTCGACATGATTAAATTTATTTAAAGAAATTTAAATATAAATACTTTTTCTAATGCTCATAGAAAAAATACTTACAATTTAATGATTGGTTATTGTAAGTTTATTATTTATTATGTTTAAATAGTAATCTATTACAATTTTGCTACATATATATATATATAGTAATACTGTTATTTTATATATAAATTAACTTTCTTTGATGTAAGACGAAGAAGGCATATAACTATAAGACAGTCTATTAGAGTTGAAGTGAGCCAAGTGGTATTTAAGAAAAAAAATGTAAGATGCATTGTAATGTTCTATACATAATAAAGAACTGAAAAGTGAAGTTACTTCAGATAAAACACATTGCAATAGTGTTATCTCCGTAAAATAAAAATATGCAATCCACCAAAACACCAAAAAAATACGTGATTGTACTTGAAAGTCCAATAAAAAGTTTTACTATTTTACTAGTTGGCTCAATCCACCTCTCGAGGGACCAATTATAAACAAAATATTGAAAATAAATTGTTATTTTTTTTAGTCTTTCAATAGTTGAATGTATAATTTCAATTTCGTATTGGGAAATTTAAATAATCGAAAAAAATATATATACGTTATTTATTAAAAGAATTTATATGGCAATATATGTTCTTTAGGAAAACATTAAGATAATATAAGAAAATCTAAAATCTATGACAATAATAAAATCTCTCAGTTGTACTTACCGAAAGTTATGGGAATAATATCGTCGCACAGTTCGTCTGGAGAGTCTTCTGTAGAACTTGTTTTTTAAATACTTATAGAAGAGTTGGCGCCACTTGAGTCACAAAAAAGTGGCACTAAAATATTTACATCCGTACAAACAACATAATAATTCAAACGGCCACAAAACAAATAAATCCTTACAAAATATTATATTCGCGACAAAACTATCAATTGATTCGATTACGATATCAAATCTTGAGTTCTTAATTCAAAACAAAACACTCAAAAATGTCTTGGAAGAATAAAAAAAGTCCGCGTTAAAAACCGGGCAAAATTCGTAAATATTTTCTACCAATGGTAATATCACCATAGGATATAAGTCTTATCGCTTCATTTTTTTTCTGCGGGAATTCCCTGCGTTCTATCTCGACGTTCACTTTACGAATTTTATTACAAACGGAATGCTGGTAACATTCCGCGTGAGTATTACGAGAGGGTATCGTAGCGAAATTCGTAGCTTCGAAGGGAGCGAGTGTCGTAGCGACTGTCTACGCCGAGCCACTGCCGATCACTGAGCTTCCACGAGAACTGTCTGTGATAGATCTGCGTATACGTAAAGTCGTGAAAGGTGTTGGTTGAATTATTCATACGAAAGTATTCCACGAACTATCTAATGATGACATCGTTTTTAAAGTTCAGTACACTCAAGATATTAATGAATTCATGGAAAACCTCATTACAATTAATTTTCATTTTTCTATTTCGTTTTTAAAGTAACTTTTAAACGCAAAAAAAATGTTTTAAAAATAAATTAGTAGTTTTTATCCATGTCCGCTTCCACTGTGGAGCATATAGCCTCTTAATAGAAATATCTCAACATAACTTTTTCTACGAGAACTGTTTTTTTACTCAATCTCCCTACCTCTGTTTTCAAAATAAAGTAATACGGATATAAATATAAGGCTAGGAAAGGACAGTGATAAACTTATCGCTCTCGCTACACGTAGTTATTGAAGGATTGGAAGGGTGGGAGGGATTTTTTTTATAGACGTCACAAACACCCATGCCTTCGAACAGAAATAAAAAAATGCTGTCCGTACTGAGACTCGAACCCGTTAAATCCAGTATGGAAGCCAAAACGCTAACCACTGCGCCACAGGACCTGCAAGTAAATACATATTTGTAAACAATTGGGGAATAGTTTTATATTTTATCCTATAATAGTTTTATCTTATAAGTTTTTTCAAATAACAAAAAAAAATACTAAAGAAGATTTATAAAATAGTCTTTTAACCATTTCTTCCGTCAGTGTTTCCCATTCAAATTTTAAATTAATATTCAAACCAACCATAACAAAACATTTAATTATGAAATTTCATTTAAACGTTTTCTCGATACTTACCTTTTAAAACAATAAAGTATGACATCGTCATTTAGTTTGATCCTATTCAATACTTTTGGCTTTCTCGAAAGAAGTCATTGACGTTTTATGAGAAAGATAATATCGAGGCACCTTATGGATTACGGCTTGACGGTTATTTTGATTATATTTTTCCAGCGCATTTCGATTCGGTAACACTTATTGAGCACAGGATCGATATAATTAGTTCTGTTAAGCGAATCGCATCATTGCAATCCCGTTAAAAAAACAATGTGAAACCAAAATTTGGAAATCACTAAATTTAAACATATTTAGATATACGCCGAATAAAAATAAAATAAAAATTGGAATTCTTTAAATTATTTTAATGCGCTGTATAAGAAACACATTGGAACATCTTTTTACAAATACGATAAAAAAATCTTGCCGTGAAATATGTCTCAAATATTATTTATTTTATAATCAAATACAAATCATCGTTCACTTAGTATATTTTGCGCTGAATGAATTCAGATGGAGTAAGAGAGAACGACCGCGAACCAAAATGATTAGAGATTCTGTGTGTTTTTCACTGTGTGGTGGTGATCATAATATCGTCTTGGTACGCGGCTAGAAGTTGTCTTGTTGTCTTGTTGCCCAATAAAGCTTAAAAGCCACAGTTTCAAGTGATTTTTCCGAGAACGCTATACAGATATCGTGGTATACATCTACGAAATTAGGCAGTGGATCAATGTTGTTACTTTATTACGTGCAGGCTGAAATTGAAAATGAAATGTTCTGCGTGTAAGATAATAGCCGTCACTGATTGACAAATGTATACTTTCAATAGCCAAGTTATAAATATACGTATATAAGATTTCAAAGTTTAAATTTTCGGAAAAAAGTGTTTATTCTTCATGGTATGTGGTATTCTACATTTTAAAAAATTGTGATCACATTTTGGGTGTTCACTGTCAATACTTGGTGGAAAGACATTATATTAAAGAAATACAATATGTATTTGTACTCCTCTCACTTTTACTTTAAAAAGTTAGGACTGGCGATCATTATCAACTGATGATAATGCTCGTCATGAGAGAAACCTGTCCTGATCTTTTTAAATAAAAGTGGAAGTAGTACAAATA
Source organism: Himalopsyche tibetana (assembly GCA_030503985.1). Lineage (NCBI taxonomy): Eukaryota > Metazoa > Arthropoda > Insecta > Trichoptera > Rhyacophilidae > Himalopsyche > Himalopsyche tibetana. The sequence continues at coordinate 10,866,771 of JAPJYX010000024.1, forward strand.
AATATCATATTTTTTAAATATTTTGAGGGGTCAAAAAAAGCAAAGTCAGCAATGTGTCATAAAAGCCATTTTTATGTTAATATATGTTTTTATATCGTTTTACATTTTTCAAATGATTTTTTTTAATTTTACTTTTATTTTTTAGCTAAGATTAGTTAAAAGTTTCTTTTCGCGAGACACTGAAAAACTCTTAATAAATACACATATCTATCACGTGACAGTTAATATTTTAAAAAGAAAAAGAGGTTTTGTTCAACAGGCGACAAAAATAAAATCATAAAAAAACGAATAACAATTTGATCAGAATTCAAAATTTTAGTGGATAACGTAATTGTTGGCCCATGTTTTATTTGTACCACATTATTTCCGTGCGAACTGCAAATCTAACAAAACATCAAGTAAGACTAAAATAACTTCCCTTGTTAAATTTTGTTCACCAGAGTTACAAAGAAGTTATTTACCAAAGTGAAACTGAGGAGTTTTATGCACTGCACGGTTTTACAGCTGATTATCCCGCAGCGTATGTGCATGTCTTTGCTTCGTAAACGAATTGTTTAAAAGCGTGAATTGGTTAAACCAAAGACTTTAGTAAGGTTCTGGAAAGTTGTTTCGTTCAAATGAAACCTGTGATGCATTCATAAATTTTGTTATGTTCATTCAATGAGAGTCGGTTTCTTTATTTTAAAAAATACACAAAATATATTTTTTTAAAACCTGGATTAAATTAAATATCCCGTACACAATTGCTGACCGTCATCGTTTTTCATGTGTCGGCATGATGAGTGGATATGTATTAAATATACATATATATCTATAATATAACATGCATATAAATGAAAATGGTGCCCATGTGGAGTGGCTTTACTGTGGACTTCTCACCTTTACAGCTGTTACGCTTTTCTGTCGGCAACGATGAAAAGGGAATGAAAATAACCAATAACATTGGTGATGACGGCTACTTAAAAAAAAATACCATCAACATGCCATATCTTAAAGCTCTGTCAATTTTATATCGATTTTTATTTTACTCTATTTACAAAAAAAAAGTATTAATTCTACATCGATTTAGTATGTACGTATTTAAGCATGTGTTTAATGTATCGCCATTGTTTTGACATTGATAGTTCTCAGCAAACAGCAAATGATAAATTTCAACATCTAGGATAAAGGCTCTAGCATAAAAATTTAATGATATATATTTAATTATAATTTCAAAATATAAATACATTAATGTCGATCTGACACAAATAAGAATAATAATTAATATACAGGGTCAATTGCCTGTCTTTAAATCACCATTAATAATATTTCCCATTAAAATAATTGCTTTTTTTGGCAAACTGGTATAATTAATGCACAAATTAGTTATTCCGGAAAAGGTATTTCTTGACAGTATTGTTAGTAAACGATTTCTGTCAAAAAGGTGACGGTATCAATTTATTCAGAAGTCATCTATATTTTACGACAATTACAACAAAAAGTATTAATGCTAATATTTACGCGGATGATTGAAATCTTATTTCACATAACTTTGCGCACTAAACAATGGTTGAGCGCTTAAAAAACAGTGAATTTAAATTTATGACATTATCATAAACTTTAAAAGCGTAGCAGTTTAACAAAAAGCCAGGATAGCTTTTGGATTTTGCAAAATATTATTTTCCCAGAACAATGTGGTCAATTAATTATGTTCAGCGGAACATAACAGGATTATGTGTATTATATGACCGTTAAAACTACTATTAATACCGTTTGTATTGACTGCAAATTAATTAAACTATAATAGTTTCAATCGAAAACTTTGCAAATATATTTTAATTAAGTTGCAATTTGCAATCGAGAATCAATTTATGTACTAACTGATTGTTTGTTTTATGCCATTTTTTATTGCATACGCAAATTATTTGTGATGGTTTATCGTATCTAAGGGTTTCATCTAATTTTTTGTGCAAACTACTTATCAATTAAATGCAATATTAATACATTTTGAATAACTATACTGTTTATATCTGGAACGGTGGTCGAGTGGGAAATTATTTTGAACTTGAGTGGCTAAGGATTTGTATTTTTAAATAACAACTTAATTCATTTATTTTTTATCCAAAAGTATGAATGTCTGTAATTTCTACAACTAACCCAGCCATTAAATCATATATCTTTTAGTGTGATATATTAAACAATGAACTACAACTTGCTTACTTTATTTTTAGTCACCTCTGAAATAATTACGCCTGTATGTTAGCAATTGTAAAAAAGGGATGCAATAAAAGAAGCCCTAAAACTTCTTTTATTTATTCGATACCACCTCTCATGAGAGACGCATGAAGTTCTGAGAAATTCTGAGACAAGAAGAGAGAATTTGTTTTGCAATGTTATATAAGATTTCATTGCAAATTGAAAAATTACATGGTATTAAACAAAATTTACAAATTTACAAAAATGACATTAATTTAATAAACTCGATCAGTGCTGTTTTTGAAGTGGGTCACAGGTAGGGCCTCCAATCTTGGGTGAAAGTACTAATCCTGGGATGTCTCAGGTAAAAAATTATAAAAGATTGTTCCAAATTTTGGTTTATTTTGGGATCCCGGGATTGGAAAAATTGACAATCTCGAAATTCTCGGGATCACAAAAAGGGTCCAAGATTAGATGCTTTTGTAACATGTTAAAGCAAAAGTGTTTCATCGGTCATCGAAATTAGTTAAACAGTTACTTGCTAAATGAAATAATTTAACAAATAACCGTTGAAGACCTGCAACTCGCCAGTAAAAATACTTAAACTATACATAAGTTTTGAAGTGAAAGATGTGTAAATGATTTAAGCTTCAAAAATGGTTGAATTATTATTGAAACATGATTTACGACATTACGCAGAAGAATGTCTGCAATAAGAAAGAAGTGAAGCCAAGAAAAGCCACGCCGATTACTCTAGAAAATAAAGACTTGAGTTTCCAATGCAATATGTTAAATAAGTGTTCTGATCTTCAGACAACCGAAAACGTGATTAACAACTGTCGATCATAAATTGCGACCGTGTGCATCATAAATTTATCGGGTATATAATACAATTCTGTCAGTTTTTACCCGTCTAGTCATATTAAGGTCATAATTAATATTATGAAATAGTTATCAGGGACATTCCATCTACCTAACCCCCAACTAGTTAGTATCAAGTCGCCTGGCACTCTGAATATAACCGCTGAATAGCTTTTAAATTCTAATACAATTTGTCGCACGGCGTAGCACAATATGCGATAAGAGAATTATACTCAACTAAAGTTGCTCTGTATTAAAATTACACCCTTTATAGAAACGTGACCGCAAAAATTTCATATGGAAAGCTCTTTCTCGCACTGCCTTTGTGTATTATTGTTATAGTTAGCATTTAAGAATAATGACGGTTGTCGTATTTTTGTTTTATTCAGAATTTCACATTAAAACATTACATATTATGCTTAAATATAATTATTAAACTAACCTTTACAATTATGGTAAACTATAAAATTTCACAATTATAAACAGAGTATTTTTGTTACATAAGTTCGTCGAGAACCATAACCGAGCTTTTTACCATGCCTTAAATACGAAAACATTTTTACTTTTAAAATAGTCCTGTGTTCATAATTTAGCCGAAACATTTTCGTAGATTCGGAATCGTTTCATCCGATTAGTAAAATGAAATGTACGTTATTTTATTTGAAAGTATAAACTACATTCATCCCCCTTTCACAATTTTTCATAATAAAAATCCTCCCCATCCCAATATAATCTAACTCTAGAGGTTTATTCAAAATAATATATAGTGTTAAAACTCTTTTTCAATGTGTAGGTATTTATGTACATGATATTATAAATTTACTGAGATGATTTTTTACGAACTAATTACTGGAATTACTGAAGCATATTTCAACTTCAGTAGAAGTATATGGTACTTTCGATGGTTTCGGCGGTAACTTTGTGGAAGTTCATTTTAATAGAAAATTTAAATTAACTTTGATTATTCCACGTATTGTGTAACTAACTGTGACACGTGTTTCGCCTCTTTCAGAGGCATCTTCAGACTTACTATCGCAAAGTTTGCTTAAGTAATGAAGCAAGATTGATTCTAACATTTTAAAATTATAAAATTACAAAATGGATTGGGTTTTTTTTCCTTTTAAGAGGAGCAAGGAGGGGGGTGTAGAATCGAAATAAAGCAAACAGATAATGATACTAATTTTACTAATGAGTTGTAAACAATCAGAATGGGATTTTTCCTTTTTAATGGAAGCAAAGAGGGGATTATAAAATGCAAACAAATTTAATCATACTACTAATGACGTTAAACATTACAAACTATAGTTTGTAATAGTTTGTAATGTTTAACGTCATTAGTAGTATGATTAAATTTGTTTGCATTTTATAATCCCCTCTTTGCTTCCATTAAAAAGGAAAAATCCCATTCTGATTGTTTACAACTCATTAGTAAAATTAGTATCATTATCTGTTTGCTTTATTTCGATTCTACACCCCCCTCCTTGCTCCTCTTAAAAGGAAAAAAAACCCAATCCATTTTGTAATTTTATAATTTTAAAATGTTAGAATCAATCTTGCTTCATTACTTAAGCAAACTTTGCGATAGTAAGTCTGAAGATGCCTCTGAAAGAGGCGAAACACGTGTCACAGTTAGTTACACAATACGTGGAATAATCAAAGTTAATTTAAATTTTCTATGAAGTATATGGTATTTAAAAATGACGTTTATCTGCATGTAAAGTGATTTTATAATAATGATTGATGAACGTGTTATATTGTTTTTTAAATAATACTTTTAAAGAACTTTACAATATTAAAAAAAAGTTTAGCGATTTAGCGATTCCCCACCGGTTGATAGCACTTGATTTAGCAAGTATCGTTTTAATTTATTAACAAAATAAAAAATCTTGAAAAGGGCTTGATTTATTAAGTTTACACTGATTTTTGAAAACAATATAACTGCAATACAATCATAATTATAGCAAAATTCGAAAATATAATATACACACTTGATACGCAGACGTATGGCGATAGGATACCTAGCAGGTATATCCAAGTCGTGTTTAACTTTTGAAAAAATGTTTTTTTACTTGTTTTTAGCTAGTTTACGCTACAAAATTTAATGAATCATCAGCATATAATTTGTAGCGGATATAATTTTGAAAACGTCTTCAGATTTTATTTAATATATATATAATATATATTGTTTATTAGTTTTCAACAAAATATTGTATAGCTCCACAATCTATAAAACTTGCTTCTTAATGAAGACGTATGTTACATAATATTTGATTACTTGTAAATCTTCTAACATCCATAATTAAATAATGGCATTGCTTATTTCAAGCATAGTAATCGTGTTATAATATTAAATTAAGTTAATCATGGTAGTTAAACACATTGTTGAAGCAAATGACCTCTATTAAATGCACGAATCGTAAATTAATTGATATTTTCGTGTGATTAAATTACCTAACAATACAACAAACATTAATGATGATTTAACCCTTGTTAACTTATTATCTCTCATAAAGAGATTTTATCTCACGCAATAATTATTTTACGTTATTCTGACACGCATAATAAAGCAGTCTCAAATATAATATAACATAATATTTCCGTTATCAAATTAATAGATTAAATATTTGTGAACAATAAAACTTATAAATGTTAATTTATATGTGGTAGAGTGTGGTGAAGTCCATTTAAATAAAATCGATGTTAACGATGGTACGATGCATATAAAATTATTAAAAAAATATATCAGAATACTCTGCAGTTTTGCTTAAAATAATTTATTTACTTTACTTACCAGTATTTATAACGATGATTTCAATTTATTTAAATTGAATATATATAAGTTATATAATTTCTCTTCATAGCAGATCTTGTGTGCCAGTATTTTGTGTATCGTAAATATCTTAAGACATATCAGAATGGTTTTTTATGGCGTCACTTGACAATTTTCGGTTCCTGGAAACCGGTTCTGATCATTTAATAAAATTAGCACAAAAATGAAAATTCTTAAAAAAGCAATCGTCTCAGTAAGCTTGATACTTTTCAAATAGACTTCACTACATTAAATAATTCCAAATATGAGAATTAATGGAGTGTTTTAACCGGTCCTGATCTTATGATAACATTATAGAAATAGCGCAAGAATGATTATAAAGCATTAAAAAAGAGTCCAAATATTGAACTGAACTGGAGTAATAAATTATTCAAAAAATGTTTGTCATCACATTTCAAATATTTTGTATTGACAGACTATTCTATCAATGAAATCATATTTAGTATTTTTCTAAATAGTATAATGTAGTAAATTTTACATAAAAAAAATTATGTATTCAAAACGACCTTTGTTTGGTGTTTTTATATATATTTTTTATAAAACGTTTATAACAAAGAACTTACTTAAAAACTTAGAGCCTAACAGAATGAGTAGACAAAATAAAAAAGTATGATAATGATCATGTCAAATCTTCAGGTAGATATTTTATTCAACCAAATTTACTGACACAGAGAGTATAACAAGCCCGTAAAGCGAGAAAATAAAATATGACACGGAAAAAACAACACTGAAATATTTCGATCAAAAATATTCAAAGTGAAATCGGGTATAAAAAAAGTTTTCATAAAGTGGTCGTGAAATGATACAACTTTGTTCTCTGTCGGACTGAATAATTCATGAAAATTCGACGCGACACTAGACAGAATTAAGATTCCCAGAAAGTATCAAGGCATTATAACACCAATTCTAAATAGAATTGTTTCTTCAAGGCACAGCATGATTAAATGCCTAATAAAAATAAATGCATTTCAAGATTATGCCTCCAATTAGGATTTCAAAAAGAAAACCTTGAAAATGTTTGATTGTACAAGAAAGAGGATGAAAATAATTTCACCATAAATCATAAAAAGAAATGGTCTTATTTTTTTTTCTTACATTTTATAAATTGTTTGCGTCAAGATAAAATACTACGAATGTCATTACAGTGGCCTTATCGGCATTGTTGAGCATCATTACTTCAAAAATACTATTGTATATAAGAATCGTACAAGATAACGTAGAAAAGTTGTGGTTTTTCGAAAATAACTGACATTGAAAAGTGTTGTGTTGTGTTTGTTTTGCGGAAAGTATCGTCATATTATATTACAGAATTATTTTTAAGAGATATATATATTTCGACGGGCTTATGGTACATTGGTCAACGTCGTTGGATTCCGTGCCTGACATCAAGGGTAAGTATCCCAGTACAAAGAGTATTTTTTCAAAAGATTTTTTCGATTTCTGATCGAAAATATGGATGCTCGTGATGTCTAAAAATTCCTTCTCCTTATCATTCCAATCTTGAAATGACGGAGTGTAGCGAGAGTGATTAGCCAACCACTATTTTTGTCCTTTTTTTTCTATCCCTACTACTTTCTTTGAAAAGGGAAGATTGAGCAACTTAGTTATAAACGAAAATTCTTGTTGAGATTACTCCATTAGGAAGCCATATGCTCTACATTGGGAACGGAAATGGATACAAATATATATTATTAAGCAGAGATAATAGATTTTTCTAATTGAAATACATTACAGTGATCCCCCAATTACGCAAACTCGGATTACGCGAATTCCAGAAATATTCGCGGCTATTTTTTCCAATTGCGCTGACGTATTTCATTGTCTTTGCTGTGCTGGTTTAAGTTCAGCACGTGCGCGGCTATACACATACGGCCGGACGGCGATTCGTTAGCAGGCGACTATAAATTTTACCACTTATTAATAACTATCGATAATAGTATCGAAATTTGCGTAATTGGGGATCACTGTATTGTGTATGTCATACATACACAATAAAGTGATTATGGCTATACGCCAAACATTCCACGTCTATTTTCATAAAGGGTAAGAATGCTCCTACGTTTTAAGAAAAAAAACAAAATTAGAAAAGGGAATAAGAAAATATCACAGACAAAAAGTTACCGATTCAAAAACAATCAAGATCTTTTCAAGAAACAATCTTTTAATTGTTGTACATTAAACTTTTTCTGAAATTTGTTTGAACGAATAAATGATGTAACAGTGCTCTTGTATTGAAATGCAAGTTGTTATAATCATTCGCACAGAGAAAATTATTCAGAAAAACACGATGTATTTATTTGTAATTTACATACATATTTTGCTAAATATATACTTTTCAAGAAATATATAATATGTAAATATGTATTGAATATTAATGGTAAATAATACTGTATCGTCTACAACTTCATTTCTAGGAGTATTTGAAGAGCAATCGCTAAAGATTTTGTAGCCTTTATTGTTGTTTATTTGAAAATAAAAAAGTATTTTACCGCTTTTTAAATAAATCCATTAAATTGATACACCATTTTATCCTAAGGCTAATTAAAAAAACACAAATTTGAGAACTCGGGAAACAGATGTGACAGTATTCATAATCCTAAAATGTTGACAAATCAATTACAACGTTTTTGTTTTTATGAATGAAATTTTTATAAAACATGATATTAAATATTCATATAAGTTTTATCTAGTAATAGGCTTAATAACTTCCGTGTTTTGTATACAAGACTTCGTTCACTCTCACTTCTGTAAAAAAACTTTAATTTTAATTTTTCAAAAATATACATGTTTTAGCCTTATTTTTTTTAGTTTAACTTCTGCCTTATACAAAATTACCAGATCTAAACCAGTGTTCTTAAACCTTTTTACATCCTCGGACAGGTAAAAAATGGTAACATATTTCGCGGACCAGCGTCAACCAGGAACACATATTTACACACAGCCAGTTCTCGACTTACTACTATTTGGACTAACAATGGAGTGAAAATATTTTTTTCTCCAGTTTCTTTTAAATATGTTGTAAAATAATAATTGGCCACGAGTGAAGCATATAAATTTCACAATTAGGCCTATTTATGGCTGTATATGTATTTAATTATAATGCCGTCAATCGGGTTTTATTTTTTAAGGTTTTAAATATTTTTTTATTAGTGTGAAACTCTAACTATGACCGTTTCGACTTACGTCCAAGGTGGCGTAATGGAACCTGCTGTAAGTCGAAAATTGACTATACAACTTTACATGTTTTCTTAGGATAATAAATTCAAAAAGTGAAATTGAAACGTCAAGTCAATGTTACATAGAATCTTATTTGTGAAAGCTAATAAAATTAGGTTTTCTTTGGGTGCAACATTTGTTGCTGCTTTTTTGTAATCAAATTTTCTCATTTTTAGTGCGAAAAAGATATTCCAGCCGACCGCCGTACCGTACCGTACGGTACCGGTACGGTGCCGTACCGCAAACCATAGGTTGAAAAACACTGCTGTAAGCGATGACATATCTAATATTTAACTATTTTTTTACTAAACATGGAAACTGTCTTATTTGTTTCCAGAGCTCTGAATTGTAATCATAGAAAGTTATTTTAAATTATAAAAATAGCACATAAATGAAAATTTGTCAAAAGTATTTAGAGGAATCGACTGGTTTCAGAACAACTTGTATTGCATTGGTCTGAGGTCAATGCGAATAAAACCGATGTGTTCTGCAATTGTGCTTATCTGGACCCAGACCATCTACTGACCTACTAAGCTTGGGGCAGAGCACCGAGAGAGTCAACAGCTTCAGGTACTTGAGGGTAGAGATCATGGAAGTTTGTTATCCTTGAAAGCTACCCAATTTCAGCCAATGTGAATGATAGATTTCCTCAACTAAATAAGACTTAAGTTGAAAACATGATTGAACTTTATTATTTTCATACTCAAATTGTCATTTTATAATAAATGATTCAAGTTTTAAATAAAATGACGTGTTTTTGTTTACTCTGATTAAGATAAACAGTGTGCATTCGGCGGAAAATTCGGTACGCGAAAACAGTCGTCAACAAGAAGTTATTTTTCAGATGAATTATTATCTGTTCTACGACAAGGTCATTTCATATAGCTTCTACTTAAAGCAATAAACAACAGTTATGTTACATTTTCCTATAAAATTTGGTTTTCTTGCGAAAAGATAATACATGTTAGATAACAATATAAAGCAATACTTTAGGAACGTTGTGATATAATAAAAAGTACTGACATTTCAATTTCAAGGAAAGCTTTTTACTACAATTAAAAAAAATAAGTTAGTTTTAGAGGAAATCGATCATATTATGTTCGATTATACGCAAAATGAAACATTTGCAACAATTAACAATGTTTTGAGCTTCTTTAATTAGCATTTAAGATAAATAAATATTGATTTCAAAGTAGTATATATGTGCTAAAAAAAGGTTTATGTTAAAAAGGTAAATGTTTAATAAATCAAGTATTACAATTTAATATTATAATTGTGTTTGTCTTGATATATCTGTCTGTACTCAAATTATGACTCGTATATTGTGACAGAGAGAGTGTGATAGTATATAATCGTGGAGTTAAGTGAATTTTGACAGGAGGCACTGCCTAGTTTATAATATTATTAGTCCGTAATATTACTCTTATGGAATGCTTAACGCTTACAATGAATTATTTTAAGATACCATTACATAACTATTGTTAATATTTTTTTAATGTAATTGTCATTTGTATTACCATTATCATCTGTTTTTTTTCTATCATCCTCTCCTTGCCTCCCATTTTTATTATAATATAACAAAATAGTAAAATTAAAATCATTCGTACTTAAGAAAGCATTTATGAAAGTATTCTGTTCGAAGATGCCTCTGAAAGTTTACATTTTTAAGTGTTTTGTGACAAAAAAATAATCTACTAATAAATTTGGAATCTTATATCTGGTTAAAAATTATCCCTAAAATTTAAATACGACATAAGTTTTTCCTATGTCATGTTTGTAATTTTCGTATATTGCTGAAAGTTTTTTATTTCTACATAAAAGTATTGTTTCCTTACAAACCTTAAGAAAATAAAAAGAGGTAGAGTTTGTCTATACAAACAATATATTTACAAGTAACTGTAAAAAGTGTTGACTTGTTTATATGTATCAAATATTCGCTACCAGTAACCCTAAACTTGCAAATCCGTAAAAGCCTTTTTCTATACTCTAAGCAGTTATGTGACTCGATCAAAAGCTTTTGTGATAACATAACTAACGAAAGTTTTCAAAAGTTTTTCATATGATAGGTAATATGATTACTTACATCGACAAACAATCCAATACGTAAACACATAGAAATGGTTTCTTTAGCGACTTACGTTGAAGCTAAGGATGTGAAATACAGTTTAGATATCTAGGTTAAGTCGAGGATTCCGGGAATAAAAATATCGACGTCACGAGGAAACTTAAAAAAGGTTATTCTTTATTTATGTTCAAGACTGTAAATGATATTTTATGTTTATGCATATATTTAATAAAATCTTAAAATATGCTCTTTTACGCTAAAAAATAATTTAGATGGAAAATTTTGTAATTATGTTGTATTACAAAAAGGCTTAGAAATTAACAAGGCTTTGATTTTGTTAAAGCATTTTCATTCACAGCGTCGATATTAGTATATAAACTAAAGGTTTCAAGCATAGTCCTGGTTCTAACAGTCTCTCAATTGTTATATCTTAAGGTACAGTCAGAAGGGTGGGCTTACGAAAGGATAAAAAGTTTTTCAGATAGAATAGAGAGGAGATGGGTAAGAAAAATTTAAAAAATCAAAGACATACATTTATTTAATTTGAATCGTTCAAACTATGTACATTCCCACAGATTTTGTCACTAACGACCCGGGATTCGCCTTTCAGCATCTTCGGGCATTCAAGTTCATCCGTGCACTTGAATGCCCGAAGATGCCAAAAGGCGAAACCCAGGTCGTTAGTGACAAAATCTGTGAGAATGTTCATAGTTTGAACGATTCAAATTTAATATTGAAATTCCACCAAGCACCTTCAGTCGAAATTTTAAATTACATACATTTATACCTGATAAGGTGAGCTTTTTATGTATTAATGAGACATTTTATTAAGTTCGTCGCTTTATAATCGACCCTCAAACACAGTGAATAGCTTTTTTTATATTTTTTACAATAAAACGAGGGAAATGATTTTTTCTCCATAAAGCATATTTAAAAACAAGCGCCGTCTTATAATCAGATTCGCCCTATAGTTTGGGTAATACGGTAAAAAAGCATTATTCGATTGTTAAATCAATTTTTGAATGACTTCGTGCATTTTTTTTGCGAATAAAGTAAGGCGAAAGTCTAAAAACTTTAATCGTCTAAATATATTAACAACTTATTTCAATAAAATTTGAATGTTTGATACACTATAAATTGTATTGATGAAATCAATACTTTAGCCATCTATCAAGACTACTCGAGTATTCGGTATTAGGATAAGCAACTTTTCGGCGAGCTTTTCTGAAATAGGAAAATAAAATCGGAAAGAGCTTTCCAGCTAAGCGCCATGACAGTTTTAACCCAGTTACTGACTTTATCTGACAAGTCAACGAAAAGTTCGACCGGATGTGACTTGGTTAAAAATACATACAGTGGTCTTTCAGACGACAAAGGGGGGACGGTGAATTAATGACAGCACATGAACTTTATAGTAGCGATTGATAAAAGCATCACATGCATAAGAATAAGCATTTTGTATGCATGAATATGCATGTTATGCATATTTTTGATGTGCTTTCCTTGATACATAAAAAGAAGTAGCATTATTTTAGTTCAGTTTGTTGACTTACTTTTATTTGGTTTCAATTTTTTATAACCGCTTTTTCCTTTTGATTAAAACATTACGTATTAATATGTAAAAAAACTTTGTTTATTGAACAAAAGAAAAATATTTTTTTTTGTAACTGATTTAAAAATCGGTCTTAAAAAGATTAAACTGAGTACTACAATCCACTAAGAAATTTACTTTAATATCTAGAGAAAAAAATATTTTAATAAAACATCATATTCCTTTGTACTTTATTCCAGTTTATTTAATAGGTCAGGACCGGTTTCGCTCATTGTGAGCATTGTCAACAATGAGCGAAAGCGGTCCTGACTTATTAAGTAAAGTGGAATAAAGTACAAAGGAATACTGTGTTTTTGTTAATATAATGCCTTTCCACCAAGTATTATTGACAGTGAACAACCTTAAAGCAATTTTTATTTAATTTAAAAATTATCAAAAGTATATGTATTTAGTATAATTTATAATTCAAGATAGTTTTATATATTTTTTTTATTGAACTGAAATTTGTATTGACTACGGTTCGGACTTTTACAAATGGCCTCAATACGACCCCAACACTTGTATAAAAACGTAGTAAATTTTAATATATTTTTGATTCATACTACTAAAATGTATAATTTTTACATATTTTTATTGGTATTTAACATATTACAATTTTGCTATAAACAAGATTGTTTGTTTTATATTATGAAAATACTTTTCATTTAATTATAGTTTCTATAATATTTAATATAAATATTTGTTTACATTATATTTCAAAGATAAATCCAGCTGTTTGTTGATCAAAAATGTATGCCGTTGTTGATTTAATGTTGAGTATATTTCCATATTTTTAAAAATATTGTTTTTAATGAAGCTGTTATTCCTTTTATTTTGTACATGTATACATTTTTTTTTACATAATTTCAATTAACTTCAAATTCAATAAAGAGCATGAAAATTCCTCTCCGGTAATTAAATTACGTTAGACATGTTTTGATGGGGTGTTTTTTCTTTCTTTTTGAAAGTATTAGTACAGCTTGGCAAAATTTACGTTCGTTCAAACAAAACTGGCTGTATCTGAAAAATGTACTGCAATGAACATGTATAATTGAATTGCTTAATTAGTTTAGTTTTTTTAAGAGTAATTATATTGTCGGGTCCTATAGCGCAGCAGTTAACGTTATTGGCTTCTGTGCCAGATTTTACGGGTTTGTTTCCTAGTAAGACCATCATTTTTTCGATCCATTTTCATTCAAATGCATGGGTGTTTGTGATGTCTAAAAATTCCCTCCAAAACTTTCCGATCCTTAAATAAATGGGTGTAGCAAGAGCGAAGAGAAATAAGTCAACCGCTAGTTCTTTCCTGGCCTTATCTTTCTATCCCTACTACTCTCTTTGAATAAGAGAGGTTAAGCCACTGAGTAACAAACAGTTCTCGTATGTTGAAATACTCCATTCGGAGCCTATATGCTATATGCACATTGGGAGAGGACATGCATATTTTTTTATAAAAAAAAACGAATGGTACTTATTATAATTTAATAAATTCAGCAAACATTCGGAAATAAAAATAGCAATGGTGAGCCACCTGACTTATTCAAAATGTTATTTACGAATGATTCATTTTTGAAGTATCACTATTGGTTATTCAAACTGTGGAATGATAAAGTTTCACATTTCTTTGTGGTTGAAAGCTGTATGGTAAATAAGCTTTTTTATAACACGTGTTCCGTATTTTTACGCGTTTTCCTAATGATCGCAATACATAATAAATTAATCAACACTAGTTTGTTCGATATTAATATTAAATACCTACCTTTATATTAAATACCAGATAGAGATTCTGTGATAGGTAAAAACGATTTTGCATTCTTCAAGTGCAACCACGCTTTTCGTTGTTCGTTGAGTATCCCACCACCGTCCGTCGTGTGTATGCAGCCTCTGCTCACGTCTTTAGTTATTTAAACAGAAACATTTTTAGCAACAGTTTGAAAGACTTTCTTGATGTTGTGCTTTGAGAAAACTTTAATTTAAATTAAATAAAGCTGCAGAAGATTCTTTTAGGCGATACACTCACTTAGAATTGAGTATTTTTTATCGATATTGGAATTAATAATTTATTTTAAAATATCATGAATTAAATTCTATACAAATCTTTAGTGTGCAACTTTTTATTAATCCGTTTGAAAGTAGTGGCAGTACAATACAAAAAGGTCTTGTACATTCACTGAGATTTTTTTCCAAAATGGCTGTCGGGGGTCAGAATAATTACATTCGCATCACGTGAGCTGACCTCCGATAATGAACCGCAAAAGATAGAAGCTGAATTAGGTCCAAAGACCTCCAATTCCCAAAGGTCTTACAGTCTGGGAGCCCGTGAAGGCAAACAACCCATGCTTAAATCTACCGTCAGCATAATACGTCGATTGGGTTCCTTTCGGCGTGTATGAAGTTAGCATATAATTCAAACGTAAGGAAACAAAGAATCACGACCTAAATGAATTTCTAAGTTTCTGATATTTGGTAATATATTTTTTATTATTTATTTTAAGTCAAATTATTGAATTTCTCAACTTGACCTTTTTTTATTGTTCGAAATACCAACGGAGCTTTTTGATTGTAAAATGCTCAAAAAATTCTATAAGTGAAATAACTTATATTCGTTTAAAAAAGAAACCTTGTATTTTTAATTCATGTCTGCTTCATATATGCAGTATATTCATTTTGATGAACCATCTTAGCTTGACTAATTCAGAGACAATGACTGTTTAAATTTAATTGCTTAACAACTCTTTACGAAGTAGGTAAAAAACTAGATGTTAGTTAATAAATATTTTTACGCTCAGTTTGTAAGACCAGATACAAGTTTGGTCGGCATGATTGAAAAAAATACGACATCTTTACGTTTTGATAATACAATTCAATAGATATATTGACAAATAAATTTTCAAAATAAAAAACGTTCTGGAATCCACGTTCTTGGCCGCAGAAGAAAGTCTCACAAAGTTATGTCATTTTAGCATAATCTTCTTTAAATATCAAAAATTGATTTGTTTTTAACGTTCAACGAAGTTGAATATCGATATTTGTGTTACGAAGTGATTTAAATTCACGACTATTTATAAACATCGTTTGTTTGATAGTTCTCATCATATAGGTGACCCATTCTTATCTTAAAATAGTAATGAGGGGATCAAACAATAATTTGGTATTGAAATTCCTTCTCAAGGTGGAAAAAAAATCTTAGATGTTATTTTAGCTAGCCCCTTACTTACCACTGAGTTAAAGCCACATTTAAAACAGATAATAGAAGAAAATAGATAGTTCATATTATCACAATTTAATAATTTAAAGCAAAAAATTATGAATAAATAAAAATACATTAATCATTATTGTAAAGATACACTTTTGTAAAACAGCCGCAATGTCAAATGGTTTCGATTTAAGCTAACTTTAATACATACAAATAAACCAGACTTATAAACTATTGTAATAACTCGGGATAGAACCACCCTATGCCGGTTTTGTTGCTTTATTTTATCGGAATAATCTTAACATTAATAGCCGATAAGGTCCGTCTGTAAGGACGTCCGCAGTAAGGTACAGACCAATGATTTCGATTTATTCTGAACAGCACATTTTTGAAATGTTGTTCTATCCAATGGGAGCGGCTTATTTTAAACCGGGCGTGAATGTTCTGATATCGCCACGTTTGAAAATTTGATATTTCTTGGTGTAGAGCTAAAGTATTGTATCACCATACATCATAATATTCGAATAATCAAAGACTTTAATTCGACTATTGCAAACTATGATTATAGGGCTATCGAAATGAATCGTTTGATCGTGTGAGTCGATGTGAGACTAATATTTTTTGGAGCGGATTTGATCAATTGAATCATAATGATGAATCTTTTCACGTCTGACCTTGAAAATCTGTTAGAATTCTTTAATACATTAAGAATATTCAAATTATGATATGGATATATCATAGAATAATATTTTGCTTTTTTCATACACTTGGACAAAATGTGCAACTGATTTTTTATTGAAAAATTGGATTTGATCTTTTGATTTTTATTGGAAATAATTGTTAAATAATTTAAAATCCGAAAAATGGTTGTTAGCAAACTTGAACATTATTCCAATAATTCAATAATTTACGAAATTTCTGCTACTACGAAAAATGGTTGTTAGCAAACTTCAACATTATTCCAAAAATTAAATAATTTACGAAATTTCTGCTACTACGAAAAATGGTTGTTAGCAAACTTAAACTTTATTCCAAAAATTGAATATTTTACGAAATTTATGCTACTACGAAAAATGGTTGTTAGCAAACTTAAACATTATTCCACATATTAAATAATTTACGAAATTTATGCTACTACGAAAAATGGTTGTTAGCAAACTTAAACATTATTCTAAAAATTGAATATTTTACGAAATTTCTGCTACTACGAAAAATGGTTGTTAGCAAACTTGGACATTATTCCAAATATTAAATAATTTACGAAATTTCTGCTCCAACGAAAAATGGTTGTTAGCAAACTTGAACATTATTCCAAAAATTCAATAATTTACGAAATTTCTGCTACTACGAAAAATGGTTGTTAGCAAACTTCAACATTATTCCAAAAATTAAATAATTTACGAAATTTCTGCTACTACGAAAAATGGTTGTTAGCAAACTTGGACATTATTCCAAAAATTCAATAATTTACGAAATTTCTGCTCCTACGAAAAACGGTTGTTAGCAAACTTGGACATTATTCCGAAAATTCAATAATTTACGAAATTTCTGCTCCTACGAAAAATGGTTGTTAGCAAACTTGAACATTATTCCAAAAATTCAATAATTTACGAAATTTCTGCTACTACGAAAAATGGTTGTTAGCAAACTTGAACATTATTCCAAAAATTCAATAATTTACGAAATTTCTGCTCCTACGAAAAATGGTTGTTAGCAAACTTGAACATTATTCCAAAAATTCAATAATTTACGAAATTTCTGCTACTACGAAAAATGATTGTTAGCAAACTTAAACTTTATTCCAAAAATTGAATATTTTACGAAATTTATGCTACTACGAAAAATGGTTGTTAGCAAACTTAAAGATTATTCCACATATTAAATAATTTACGAAATTTATGCTACTACGAAAAATGGTTGTTAGCAAACTTGAAAATTATTCCAAAAATTAAATATTTTACGAAATTTCTGCTCCTACGAAAAATGGTTGTTAGCAAACTTGAACATTATTCCAAAAATTCAATAATTTACGAAATTCCTGCTACTACGAAAAATGGTTGTTAGCAAACTTGGAAATTATTCCAAAAATTCAATAATTCACGAAATTTCTGCTCCTACGAAAAATGGTTGTTAGCAAACTTGAACATTATTCCAAAAATTAAATATTTTACGAAATTTATGCTACTACGAAAAATGGTTGTTAGCAAACTTGAACATTATTCCAAATATTATATTACATAATTTACGAAATTTCTGCTCCTACGAAAAATGGTTGTTAGCAAACTTGAACATTATTCCAAATATTAAATCATTTACGAAATTTCTGCTCCTACGAAAAATGGTTGTTAGCAAACTTGAACATTATTCCAAATATTAAATAATTTACGAAATTTCTGCTCCTACGAAAAATGGTTGTTAGCAAACTTGAACATTATTCCAAATATTAAATCATTTACGAAATTTCTGCTCCTACGAAAAATGGTTGTTAGCAAACTTGAACATTATTCCAAATATTAAATAATTTACGAAATTTCTGCTCCTACGAAAAATGGTTGTTAGCAAACTTGAACATTATTCCAAAAATTAAATATAAACGAAATTTCGCGCACTGACTGTTATCTTGGTAGTTGTACGTGATGAGAATAGCTTTATTCCTATTTCATTATTTCAAGAAGTTTTCAAATAGTCGTAATGCAATGTGCATTGTGACGGTCACACTACAACTTACTGCGTTTAGGATAGAACGTGCTGAAATCTTGTATTCACAGCACGGTAACGGCAATCTTAACGTGGAATAAGTCTGGAAAAAACAATAATATTAAAGTATATTGTTGTATTTGTGTACTGCAATAAGATTATATTGGAGACGGTAAAGTTTTATACCGACGTGTATGATGAATACATATGATTAACACCCGTTTTCCTTTTTGCACGGGGATTCGCTTCAAAGACCAGCGTGAAGTTGCTCATATTATATATAAATGATGTAAATATATGTGCTGTTACTTAAAACCAACTCAAAATACGAAATTATTGAACACAAAGAATTTACTTATTATTTATACATAGAAACATTTTCATAAGAAACGCAAGAAACATTCACAAAAAGAATTATAATAAAATATTTTATCTCTGATTTTCATTGAATCATTCGCATCTCCAAACCCACTATTTCAAAGAGTATATATGTACGTGTTGCAATTTATTGTGAATTCTCTAAGGTTATTTTCATGAGTGAAAATTTTGTATCTCCTTAACAATAAATAAAATAGTTTTATGCTAAGCGAAAGTCCAATGATAAAATATTGTACTAAAGTTTTCTCTTCCACTGCGGTACAAACGAGATTTGCAAACTTTAAAATTCAGTTTTCTTAAAATTATGATTGTTGGTCATCATGAAACATCGATATTCACTTAGTGTTGCTAGGTAAGAATAAACTTGCCCGTTTGCTGTTTGTTTTTCGTGCTGTTTTACGGGCGAAAAATCACTGCCATCGCTGGAAATATCATATTTAAAGGAGAGACATCTTCGAGAATATCTTGAATTGTATCAATGTCATTTATTTTTTATATTTACGTAATTATGAATATATAGGCGACAGAGACACGCATTTTTTTGATAAATATTTACATATGTGCATGTGTATTTTTATCATTTTAACTATTTTTAAACAGTGTTAAAGCAACAAAGAAAATGTGTAACAAAAATTAACGATACTTTTGTTTGAAACGTACTATTTCAAAATCGCACAAAAAACATATAAAAGTAGATCGTATGTTATTTTCGTATAGTACGTAGAAGCGCTATGAGAATAAAACAGAGTGCGTACAAGAAAATGAACAAGTTAATAGAAAAAACAACCCCAGGTATAAATAAATATTTTTTCAGAAAAATCGTTTTGAAAAAATATTACGTTAAAATTAAATGAATATTGTACGATTATTTCTCGTATAACTCGTTATCAAATGCTTTATCTTCAATTTTTTCAAAAAAAAGTTGTTTATGAACAACAACAGTGGAACTCGAATTTAAAAACGATTAATGCGTGAAGGTCAAAGAACAACATAAATAATTTTAAAAACATAAATCGTTTTTTATTTTTTTGAAATATGAGAAATTTTAAACAATAATGAAATTAAAGCAGTACATTTATTTTGTGTTAGCAGTACGTTTATGTTACCATTTTTCAGTTTTATGTTTTATTTTAAAAAATGATGTCTTTGATTCGAACAGCCTTGCCTATTTCATAAAAATAGAAACATGATTTTACTTTTCGAATGCTATTAATGCTTCTACAAATGTTATAACAGGCTCATCACTACACTCTTTAACATCTTCTTCACTGCTGTTTTAAGAAGCATCATATGGAGATTTTTGACGAGACGTTATTCAGAGTTGGATGGCAAATTTTCGAGAAAAACGATCAATCGGGGCGATATTTATCACGGGACCATAATATTTCACCGATACATTGAAGAAAACAATATATCGGGGAACGATGAATGAAGAATTATTAAACACTGTTCTAACAAGTATTTGGTAGAGATTATAAAAAAATAAAGGATACATCTGGGAAAACGATGAATGCGAGAACGATAGATCGATGCTTCACATACACAAGTTAACACATTGACATTAAAGATGATTTCAATATTTAGAAAAAAATATTTAATTAAAATTTTTAAGCGATAAGCAAGAAAGTGTTGTATAAAAAGACGTGTTATGAATGTTATGTGGACATTTATATTTCTTCAAACAAAATAAAAACGTTCTTACATAAAATATGTATCTATCACTCATAAACGCTTAGAATTTTTTTCACGATAAATCACATCAAATACAAATTGATTGACTAAAACTGAGCAGATCTGTGCGGTTTGCTGAGTGATTTTATTTATTTATTTGCTTGGTCAAGGGTAAGGTAGTATTTAGTTATAAAATACAGTATCCGAACATATTTAATAAAAAAACCTTTATTATTTTAAATCCCTTTACCTAACGCTAATAATTGAATAAATTGGACCCATATGTTCGACAATGAATTGCAGTTGCACCGTTAGTCGTAAACATTAATTGTTAAGGTCCATTTTTTCAATATAATACATTTGTAAAAAAGTGAGTTTCGTTTTATTAAACTATAAATTAGGCTTACGCGAGTAATAGAAGCGCTATTTTTATAGATTATTTTGAAATGATTTTTTTCATGAACATAGTAAAACAAGTGTTTTTTATAATATGCATAAAACAGTAAGAGATGAGAATGGAAATTAATACGCGTTATTGTTTTTTTACACATTTTTATGTGTTACCAAATTTTATGTTTCAGCAAATCATTTCAATTGTATATTATGTACAGATAACGTTGATTGTGGATAATACGTTTTGGATTTTGTCACGATTAGCAAAAATTCTCAATTAATTACAAAATAACGTCATGAATAATATACAACTAAGATAGATAGACGACGTTTTTTTGCTTGTTTCAAAAAAAATCTACTTTTTTTGCAGTATGTCTCCGTTTACGTATTGTAATTTACAAATCTGAATAGTGTGCTCCAAGCACCATTTGTATACAACTGGGTGACATCATTCTTTACTTTTTTGGTGTTTATATTCAAAATGTTAAAAAACAACATCAAAAAAACGAACTATGACGAATACGCGATGGAGGGAGGATACCTGCACACTTAATTCTACAAAACACTTTTTCGTTATATTCACGTTTAATTTAATCTACTTTTGGACCGTTAGCAACAATCATAAAACTCCAAATCAAAATCACCTAAGTATTACAATTATAATTGGATGTATCATATCGAAAAAACGGGCCACGATTATTTGTATTATTGATTAAACAATGGGGTAAACTTTGCAATGCATTTGCGAACAAGCCTATTTTGACAAATGTGCTTGTTGAATATGATTTAAAGCTCTCCAGTGGAATATGTAAATGGAAACTGTCTTTTATTAATATGAATACGAACTTATATTCAATAAAACACTGGGTATTTGAATTTTCTTGCAATCGACAGACTTTCATAGCTTTATTTTAAGACTTTAAGTTTATTTAAAATAACATAATGGTGGTGTAGTCAATGTATCACATTTTTAACACATATTTCTTATCCTATAATAATTGACAGTTAGCACAATATTTTGTAGCGTTATGATGCTTAATTCAATTGTCGATAACATACATTGGCAAATTAAGTTGTTTTGTTTTAATTTTTCTGCTTGATTATGGATGAACTGGAGAAATCATTTGTACCACAAAATCTTAACACTACCACAAGTGCAATTTAATGTTTGATAGAATAAAAAAAAATTGTGATGCCGCAAAATTTTCTTCCACCCTTTTGATTCTAAAATAACGAAATGTATTGAGAGCGATTAGCCAACCACAAGTCTTGTTTTAGCTGTATTCTGCCTACCCCTTATATCTTCGAAAAAAAAATTGAGAGTTGAGTTACAAACAGTTCTTGCAGAAAAACTTATGTTTAGATACCTCAACTAAGAGGCCATATCTTCACATTGGGAGCGGACATGCATTAAAAAATATTTATTAATTTGCTTCATGAAGTAGCAATAAACCATTGAAGAAATCTTACGCTGTAATATAACTTCCAACGTATTATTTTTTTCTGGAGACCTGTCAAAAGTTTGAAAATACATTATTTAATTTGCACCGACAGAGTATAGTCAAAGTGTCTCAGGATCTCTTTTGCGTGGAAAGTAACTTGATATTGTGAGTGCCAATCTCTAGGCTTTCCGTAGATTGGCAGTTAGAAACAGGTATGCTGTACATTGAACCGACAGTCCTCCCTCACTTTGACGACCCTCTCCGTCGTAGTCCGTGACCCTACCACCCTATTTAGACCCTTGCGGCAAGCATCGAATCTGGACTGTTTAACCTTATGTAAAGTATAGATGCGACTTTGTATATTGAGCTTTTCGTGAAAGCCTGAAATTACACTTTATCCAATAAAATAAGGCATTATTTTTTCAACAATGAAGCAAGTGATTCCTTGTGAAGAAATTTAATTGATTATTTTATAAGAACTGTATATTAAAAACATTTCATTTAATAATTATACCGAGTTCAAATTCGAGCACTTAACATCGATTTTTACTGTTATCGTGCTCATGGGTTCAAACCCCATAGTGAGGACAGTTTTTATAAATTGATTCTTTTATCGATTTGTGGATTTTTGTTTGAAGGCATTATATGTGTGTGGTGTCTGAAGTTACCTCAAAATCATCCGTTCCTAAAAAATCGGTTGAAGGAAAAGCGATTTGCTAACCACAAGTTATTTAATAGACTTATTCTTGTCCTCCAGTAGATTTGAAAAAAAAAGATTGCACAAATTTTGCTTAACAAACAATTTTTCAATAAAACTTTTGTTAAGATTTTTTTATATAAAATAATTACAACTTTACAATCTAGGTCACGGCACGTTGGCGTCAAATCACTCATTGTATTACTCATTGGCATCCATTTGCTATCGTTGCCTGCAGAAAAGCGTAAACGCTTCAGAGGTGAGCAATCCACGGTGAAGCCAGTTTACGAGGACACCATATGTATTTATATTATATAAACCTCGCAATTTACTATAACCATACATACATAAGTAAGAAGTAAATTGAGGAAAGTCATTTCCATTATGCCAGTGGTCGCTTATACAGTTATATTATTTTAGAGAAGATAAGCTCTAGCTTCACTTCAAACTGAAATGATTTTATAAGCACTTTAATAAAATGAGATAAAACTTGCAAAGATTTTTTTTCACCAAAAATTACATGATATGGTTGAAAGCTATCGTCAGAAATTATTTTTGTTGTAGACATGATACCGAAATAGCTATACATTGTATCGTATAATGCTTGTTGATCAATAGGTTTATTTATCTTATTATCAATATGAAAGTAGTTTCAATTTATTTGTTTGTCGACTTTAGGTTAGTTTTTGTATGGAACGGGACAACTTTAAATATTCATCACAAAACAAAGCTTTTGAAATTAATATAACACAATGTGTATTTTGCAATACTCACCCCTAAAGGTATTTTATGGTGTAGTATATAGCCCAGAGACGATAGTAGTTCAATCTATTGGCTTGCGTCTGCTTAGAGAATCATATAAATTACAATTGCTTTGTTTTGCTCTGTTGGTTTGCAGTTGGAACTGTTTTTTACTGCCAACAATAGATGGCATTAATTAAAGTACTATAAATGGTTACAAGTAGCTGTCAACATATCAAATATGTCTTTAAAGAAATACATCTTTAGTCTTTGAATGCTTGAAATGAAATTCTTAGTTTGTCGAGATAGTGAGATTTGAAATTGTTGTATTAACGCTACTCGATAATTTAATTTATTTATAATTTTTGGTTTAAGTTATAACAATGTTTCTGATAGAATGAAAGCAAATATCATAAAAAAAATTTTGACGTCTTCCACGTTATCAAATAATTTAGTTGTTGATTTTTTTTCAAAGAGATTAGAGATAGAATTAGTTTCTAGGCTTCAATAAAAATAGTAAACGAATCGCTCTCATTTTTTAAAAAATAAAAGTATAAGTAGGAATACAAAAAAGACAAACATGTCTTCATATAGAAATCGATACATCGATTTAAAAAAATGCTATTCGTACTGGAACTTGAACCCGAGAATTACGTTAAAAAGCCAATGACGTTGACTACTGCACCACGGACTCGATATCAACATATTAAGCCCAAAAAAATTATAAATATATTAAATTTGGACCACAGAGAAAATCAAAAACTATAATAGTATATGAAAAGTTAATTTAACCTTATAAACTGCCATGCTTACGTTGTAAATGTAGAATATTTTTTGTTAGAAAAACGATCTTTTATAAACATAAATAATAATTTTAATTCTTTAGCTCCTTCAAAATTTTCTGGCAGAAACTTAAACAAATTTTATTATAAACTTCTTCATCATATCGGTCGTTTAAGCAGATAATATATTGTTTTAAATAAGACCAATAACCAAAAGGGTAAATTAATATGTTTAAATGAATCGAATGTGTTAGTCACTTTTACTATAGATTCTCTCATTTAAGAAGAATATTAGACAAAAAAGAGTAATACTTTCAACAAAAATATCATGTAGTATAGTTTGCATGAAAATCTAGTTACTTCGGCGTGCTATTGTAGTAGAGTTGCTTTAATATTATTCACTGATAACGTGCTAATTTTAGTTCATAAAAAGATGTTCAAAATAATGATAATTTGTCTTTTAACAACTTCTGTTTCAACACACTCCAGCTTAAGCTTATTATAATTCAAACACAATAAACAAATTATCAACTTAATTAAATGAATATAAGTTGTGTACTTAAACTTAATTACTAAGTAATTTATTGTGACATCGTAGAGGCAAAATATGTTATTTAGCTTTGCCTAGAAAATAAATGAAAAGTTGGTTGTTTATATAAGAGTAGAATTACTTTTACTAGACACTTAGTAGTTCTTTCTTTATCTTTGTTTATTTGAAATAATTTTTGGTTTTCTAGTGTTTAATCTTTTTTCAATCTATATATTATATTATAATATTAATAGTCGATAAGGTCCATCCGTATGTTGGCCGTATGAATGTCCCCGATTTCGCCTTTTCGATGATGTCAAGAAAGACTGTAGGGCAGGGCTGTCGATATATACCCCGAGGTATATTGCTTCATCTACGAAATATTTTTGTAAGCAAACTTAAACATTTCAATTATTCTAAAAATTGTATATTATATACAATTTAAATACTGCAGGGCAGGGCTGTCGATATATGCCCCGAGGTCTATTTATGCTTCTACGAAATATATTTGATAGCATACTCAACCATTTAAATTATTCTGAAAATGATAAAATATGAATACCGCAGGGCTATCGACATTGGGTATAGCAGCTCAGCAGGGTAGCTCAATTATGATTTTTATGAATATATTTTATTATATCCGCTATTTGCATATTTTGTTTTGCAGTCCTAGTGTATTTTAGCTGTTTAAGAGAATTGTTTGTATTCATAAAAACATCGTTTAGAGAATTAATTACGTTTATATTTTCTGGCTTTTTCAATAAATAGGTTTGTAATTTATTTTTCACGCCAGTAAATTTTCTGACTACTTAAAAATGCAACAAAAATCCCCCCGTTGAGGTCAACGGGCTTACAGCTAGTGTCTTATTAAAAGCTTGAAACTTATTTAGAATATAACTATATTGATAGCTATATATTTTATTACCTATGTTAAAATGATTGATTTCCTACGTAATGAAGTAACACAAAAATCTTATTGTAACGGAATTTGAATAGCAGTCAACAAACATCGTTTAAATTCATTAGATTTGACAATTAATGCCATTGCCCATCTTTTCTTCAACAACATAAAGCTTTTGATCGTAATCACTGTTATAAAAAAACAAGAAATTCAACAAACAAATTTAGTGATTTAGTTTAACTAATAAAATTTTTTGATCATGAGCATTGTCCGCTGACAAAAAATAAAATATAAAAAGTATATTATACAATTTTACTTAATGAATAACGAAAAGGCAAACAAGACAATTATTTATGTATCTTTGTAAAAAAAAAAAGATTATCATTGGTGTCACGAGTGTCACGAGCTCGAATCTCAGTTTGGACAGTTTTTATAGATTGATTTTTCAATCGATTTATCGATTTCTGTCCGAAGGTATAGGTGTATGTGATATCTTAAATTCTCTCCTACTTTTCCCACTCTTATAACGAACGTAGCGAAAGCGGTAAGCTCACCACTAGTCATATCCTTCTATTGCTACTCTCTTTGAAAAAAATATAGGTTAAGCAACTTCTTTACATCCATTAGGAGGCCATACACTCAACATTGGGAGCAGACATGGATTAAAAACAAATACATTATATTCAATTAAATACAAAAAAATATATAAACAACAAAAATTAATAAATAACCAAATACAATATTTTAAGTCAAAATTTGACTGGTAATGATAATTAAGAAAAACACAATGTTCCTTTGTATTTATTTCCACTTTTATAAAAATAAATATAAAAGTGGAGTACAAGGAAAAATTGTGTTTCTCTAAATATATACAGAAATTCATAAATCGATTGAAAAATCAATTTATAAAACTGTCCGTACCGGGATTTGAACCCGGGCCCTCTGTAGCTGAAGTCAACACCGTTGACCACTCGACCACACAGGCGATTTATGAATTTCTGTTCAAAGGCATGGATGTATGTGATGTCTTGAATTCCCCCCTCACACCTTTCCTATCCTATGAACGGGGCGTATCGACAACGATTAGCTTACCACTAATCCTGTCCTAGCCCAATCCTTCTATCCCTACTCTCTCTCGAAAAAGAGAGGTTGAGCAACTGAGTAACAAGCAGTTCTCGTAGAAACGCTTCTGTTGAGATAAACTCCATTATGAGTCCATATGCTCCACATTGGGAGCGGACATGGTTTAAAAAAAAAAAAATATACTCTTTCCACCAAGTATTGACAGTGAACAACAAAATTGGTAATGATAATTTGATAACGCTATGGAAGAAGTTCCAAGAAAGTGTGTTGTATTTTTAAACCAAAATATGACAGAGAACAATTGAATTGGTATGAAATGTTATTTTGAGACCCATTTTTTCTTTTTAGTAGCTTATTATAATTACAGTAAGTAAGGAAATTCTCTGGTGACAGGAGTAGATGGATGACTGCTTTGCCAATGAAATTCTAAGATGCTTTCACGCCCCGAAACACACCCACTTGACTTTTGATGAATGTTCATATCTTGTTGTTAGTTATACAGTGGTGTGCTTCGATATTGAATTGAATAATGATTTTAATCTATAATCTTCAAATCACATAATTATGCTATAATTCTATATACCAAATACACTGTATATAATATTAAGCGTAAGCACGATTGCAAGACAACCCCGGTTTGAGCGTGACTTTTCCGGAATATATGTCTCATATGAATTTCCGATTCGGCAAAACCTTGATATTTTCAATGGACTCAACGCTTGCTTTGTATATGTTTTATTTCAATATAAATTTAATTTAATAACTTTGTTATTCTACACGTTGTGAAACAAATGGTGACACGTGTTTTGGCTCTTTGTAAAGCATCTTCAGACAAACGACTTGTATATGAGGCTATTATTTGCAAACCAGGATCATTCCAAAATGGTTGAAAAATAAAACATAATTTTCATTTTGTAAAACAATATACATTTTAAAAGATTTTTTTGTTTTTAATGACATTTTACTACTCTATAGTACCTATGTATGAAGATGTTTCACAAAGAGGTCACAATTTTCTACAAACCTGTAAAAACAAAGTTTTAAATATTAAAATTAAATAAAAAAATTGTTTTGTGAAGAAACGATCAATGAAAATCGTTAAAGATAAATGATTCATCCCATTTTAATTACAATAGTCAAAACTGTGATTTGAAAAATAGATTAAAAAATCATTTTAAATGTATTGTTTTTAATTTTAATCAAAATAATGTAGGCACAGTAATCTTAACAATCTGTGATGGTAACATTAGTTTGTGTGATTTATTACTTTGCCTTCTTATATTTAAATATTTTTCCTGAAAATTCCGTATTTTTGCATCGTTCAGAATAGCGACTATTCCGCGAAATCGTCATTTTGGTAATCCGACAGTCCTGATAGTAACCAACTTACATAGATTCTCTGGTCTTAATGTCATTATAAGTATCTTTATTCGTTTTCATTGACATAACCGGTTATCTGATCGTTTTAATCTATATCTACTTCGATGAAATGATATAAAATTTCCTGATGATGAATTCAATATTAAAAAAATATTTGCTGCCTGGAAATTTCCTTATCTGTTAGGACTCTAATTTCAACTATACATGCCATTAATTTTCTTTATTTATTGACTTGGTAGAACTCCATTATAATAGGGTAAATATATCAACGTATTTTGTTCTACAGTTTTTTTTAAATTTGTAGAACTAAATACGTTGCTATTTTTACCCTACCATTAATTTCCTCCTTCAATTATAATTTGAAAATCTTTATATTTTAAAGTAAGTCGGTTAAAAATTAAGAAGAAAATAATTCTGCTAAATTAACGTTGCTTACAGTTATTTCTTTTCTACAATTATTCTTATTGAAGTTTCATCCAAAAGTGATCAACTAATCTTTTTGTAAAAGTTACGGGAAAAAAATTTGAGGTTAAAGAAGATCGTGTACTAAGATTATCGCTCTTTTTGACGTTTTTTTGTCGACAAATAGTAAGTAAACGTATCTCAGATACTTTCAGAGAACGATTCAATTAATCTATTGAAAATCAATGCAAAAACGATTCCATTTTTTGACCAATTAACTTGCAAGCTCAGTAGTATTTACGACTGAAACAACTCAAATACGGGGTTGGTAATTTTTTTTTTTTTTTAACCATGTCCGCTCCCAATGTGGAGCATATGGACTCATAATGGAGTTTATCTCAACAGAAGTGTTTCTACGAGAACTGCTTGTTACTCAGTTGCTCAACCTCTCTTTTTCCAAATAGAGTAGGGATAGAAGAATAGGGCTAGGACAGGATTAGTGGTAAGCTAATCGCTCTCAATACGCCCCGTTTATAAGATAGAATGGGTGAGAGGGGGGAATTCAAGACATCACATACATCCATGCCTTTGAACAGAAATTCATAAATCGATTGAAAAATCAATTTTATAAAACTGTCCGTACCGGGATTTGAACCCGGGCCCTCTGTAGCCAAAGCCAACACCGTTGACCACTCGACCACACAGGCGGCTTACTTTTACAATATTTTTTTTCTATTGTTGTTTTAATAATTTAATACAATAAAATTCCTGTACGCCATCGTTACTGTAAGATAATATTGTGTATCGCATGTCGTTACGATGGCAAACACAAATAGCCTGACGACATGATAATAATAATATTGTGGAAAAATGTTCATTTATCATCACTTAAAACAACATCACGCCAGAATGATCGTTTCTATTAGACAATTTGGCTCAATAATAATGTAATAATCGTCATAATTAAAGAAAAATAATTTGGAATTGGTATCACTTTAAAGGCATTTCAATATCTTCATAATACAATTATTTTTTATGTTTTAACGACATAGAAATAAAAAAATGAGCTCATTTTTATGTGTATACTTAACAGTTAATGTATGAAATCACGTGAAAGTATACATTTACCAACTTCTAATTTTCATCCACATTTTAACAATTGGATAGGTGTCGGCCAGAACGCTACAGTCCAATGTAAAGCGCAATAGATCCATGTTTACAAATATTTTTTTTCTCCCCAATCAAATAGTATTAATGTGGAACAACTGTGGTATTAACAAGATGACGTGACATGGCACACAGCGCGGGCTTAAAATTGACTGTCACTGGGAAAAGTTTTGCTAATTTAAAAATTAAACCTTTAAAACAACACCTTACATATAAATAAAAAAAGTAGTCACGTGTTTTTTGTGTTGTATTATTTATTATTTAATAATGTGACAAGAATGATAAGTTGGCAAGAAACGGGTAGAATCATTAAAAATCACTAGTCATATAAATGTATGCACACAAATATTTTATTCACATCCATGAGTGAGGAAAGATTCAATAAAAATTCCTCGAGAATTTCCCTACGAAATCTATGAGGCATGTTTTATCGCTCTGCCGCAGCCCGACACAATGGCCGTTTGCTGAACTGGAAACTGGATCATGCGATGTGTTGAAATATCTCTAAGTGCTTGCTCTTATGGAATAAGTTATACTATCAAAGAAACAATGGGCGCCAGTGATTGCTGTAGAGAATCATTCACGGCGTGAACAAAATTATAGATCACACACAAAGCAAAGCAAAAGTCAAATACTTGTAATGTATTCAAATTCGTGCGTTAAATTAATTCTGAGCGTTTGCAGAAATACAAAGGTAACTGAATAGTTTAGTTTTGATGAATTTACCAAAGCCGTTATGATAAGTATTATATTCACAGTATCTTCATATTGTTTACAATTATGTTATATTTGACTGTAATGCCATCGCACCAAATATTTGTAAAATAAGTTGATAAAAAGAATATACGAAATAACCACGAGAAGAATTTTTAGTAAATCAGAAAAAATGACATTTTTACTGATAGGAATTGAACTCAGACTCAGCTGGTCGGTTGACTCAAACTCTTTCCAGCTAGTCCACAGCGAGCGACGAAATCATCATACCCAAAAAGAAAATAATTCGTTCTAATAAGATAAGAAAGTGAGATTTTTATTTTAAACGGTGATGAGTCAAAAACTAAACATGCTTTGTATAATTTACATGTTATTTTGCAATGATGCAATTGATCATTTTTATTTATTTTTAATCTATGCCCCCTATCAATCTGAAACATATGGCATTCTAATGTAAGCTCAACACAAGTTTTTCTACGAGAAGTAGTTAGCTAATCACTTCGCCCCATTTTGAGAATGGAATGGGTGGTAGGAGAGAATTTATGACATTACATACGTCCATGCAATTCATAACCTGATTGAAAAATCAATTTCTAAAACTGTCCGTACTGAGATTTAAGCCCGTGAGCACCGTAACCAAATTCGATGACGTCGGTTATTCGACCACACAGCTGACTATTAGTAATCAAGAAAAACAACAATTGCCTGCATATGGAGACCAAAACCAAAACAATATCGTTATATATTACATCTCTGACATTTTAAGTAAATCGACATTTAAAGTTTTAAGCCCTAAGTACTTGTCAAAATATCCTTGTACTCCTAATTCAAATTCGTTAATAATTTTGTTGTAGGATAATAATTAAAATACTGTGTTAAATGCCCTATGTCGAAATAGAAATCTTCCAGTAAAGTCATTTTTTTGTGGGGAAGAAATTCAATATAATATACAATATAATGTTATAGGTTTTATCACTAGGTAATTTTTTACCTTTACCATCTGTTCTTTAAACTCGTTTTAAGAGACAGCTGACTTCTTTCTTATAATTTAAGTTAAATAGTACGTTAAGAAGTTCTCTATAATCTACAAGATGGCATTAATAGTTTTTTTTATATATAAAATGAACTAGATTTGCTTGTAGTCTTCATATTTTTCCAAACTAAAGTGTTATAGATAATATTATTATATTCCAAACATTGAAAGTAAAGGCAAAACACAAATAAATTATACATTTGATTTTTTTAACTGCGTTTGAAAAATGGGAAGTTTGAAATTAACGAGCATTTTTATCACGATTAATTGCTGGTTTTTAATGAGAAAAATACGTAATTATTATCTTCATCTGAAATTATGGGCTCCAATTATAATTTATGTACAAGTGCTTTGAAAACTTGTTGTTATACTTTGAAAACTAACCCAATAAAACTTTTGCGCAATAGTTTGGAATTACGAATATGATAACAGGCATGATTTAAGCAGGCTCCTTTTTTACTGTAAACCAATGTTTGCATTTCTCAATGCTTAAATGCATGATTTTTTATCATTTCTATAAATACATGTTTTTTTTTCAAATTGGAACATTTCTTTTAACTAAAATTACTGTTAGGTATCAATAAAAATGTATTAAAGAATGAAGTTCAAAAAATTCCCGACGAAAATTGATTTTTTAACAGTTTAAACTGTTGAAAATGAACTTGAATATTGCCATTAAAATTACTAAAAACTCCGGCTTCTTTCTTTAGATTATAGATTAAAACTAACAACCTCTTGACACCATATCATGAAAAATCATTTGTATTTTACCATTGGACATAAAAAATCTATCTTAAAATCCATCTGGAAAACAATAGTTATAACTTATTTCTTTAATCAAATGTATAATTAGATGTCTATAGTTTATTCCTCTCTTAGAATCCAAAGAAAATAAAACTCTTCCGTCACAGCAGGCTCTAAGTATGCGGATACACAGGATACTTTATATCACTTTAAACAGAGTGGCTAAGCAGGTCATTCACGAAAGGAAATGGTTCTTTAGTTTTTGAAGCAATATTGTAATGGATAAAAGAATGACATGCATTCCATCTTCCGTGAAAAATACGGTGGGCATGTTATCAAAGAGCATTCGTGAAATGATATTATGTATTTATACATTCAATTTCAAAATATTAGTTTTAATAGTTGACAAAACATTATAAAATATTCTTTTTTTAGAGTCTTCGTCCAGAAAGTGATAATTTTCAACTATATTTTTGTTATGGATATATTATTACACACCTAATTTAAATTCAATGTTGTTTTAACTTTATCCCATATATGTATTTTACACTTTATAAATAAATCACTTAATCTTATTAATCAAAATGATATCTATGTGAGTATCAAGAAGTTTCTACTTGGCTGTCAACCTTTCAATTTGAACTCTCGATTGTAACTGGCGAGAAAGGAGAAAGATATCGGTTTAGTTGAAAAGTGTATTGTTACAAGTTGTCATAAATAATTTAACATAGCACTCTATGTTGTGTATACATAAAATTTTAAAGAAAATTGAAGAAGTAATTTTTAACAATAATAACAACAAAATATGTTCATTTCGTTCTATATTACTAATTAAAATTATATGGGCTTGCAAAAAGGACTCGTAGTTGTCTAAATTACTTATCTAAATTGTGAGTACAAACTTTCAATCATAATATCCTATTTAGAAACATATTATAGAAAAAAATATTAAAAAGTCATCCCGAAATTGTTTACTAAATACTAAACAAATAGTGTTTCGGCGGAAATTGTTAATCGGTTACTAGAAATATGTCAGTTGTATCTTTTCAGTGTAAATACAAGAACAATGTGAGTAAGACACTTGTTATGAGATTGTCACGGTTATCTTTACACTTTTTTTATAGAATTGGATAGTCTAGACCAGAGGTGGGGAACATTTTCTTCTTTAAGGCCGCATTCATTTTTCTGATTCGACATAAGGCCGCAGTAATCACTGACTATGGAATCTTTGACCGGAAACTGGAATTTACGGTCAGAATATGTCTGGAATTTACGAATTTACATAGATTTACAGATTTACAGAATTGGCCAGAAGGCTACACCAGAGTAGCCAAAAGGCTCCAGGTTTCCCACACCTGGGTTAGACTCGAGACTCTAGGATATCGTAAAAAAATTCATTATCCGCTTAATTTATTTAATTTAATAAAAAAAAAAAATTACTACAAACCGTTGTAATTTTTTCAACTTACCTTTCTGATGATAGAAACACAATATTTTTAATATAAAGTTTTTTTTTATATTTAAAACTGTTAGATTTTTCATGTATTGCCGGGTACTATGGCGCAGTGGTTAACGTTGTTGGCTTCCGTTCTGGATCTTACGGGTTGTGATCCCAGGTACAAACAGTATTTTTTCGATTTATGTTCGAAGGCATAGGTCTTATGTCTGAAAGTTTTCGTCCTACCCTTCCAATCCTTCAAATACGGGGCGTAGCAAGAGCGATTAGTTAACAACTAGTCCTGTTCTACTCATATCCATATGTCTCTACTACTCTCTTTGGAAAAGAGAGGTTGAGCGATTGAATAACGAATAGTACCCGTAGAAAGGAGTTCTGTTGAGATAACTTCATTGGGAGGCCGTATGCTCTACATTGGGAGCGGACATGGAGAACATATTATATATATATATATAAAAAACATATTTTTAGCTACAAACACATCAATATCATGTCTAGATTTTTAAAAAAATACCTGTGGTCTTTAGAGATTTACATATTTACATTATTTAGTTATAATAATACAATGTTAAATAATGTTATGCTTTAAATTTACCTTGTAGGATAAATTAGTTTGCTTCGGCGAACAATATGTAGATGTCTTTAACCGCAGACCATTTTTACCTGACAATTTAACAATGTTAATCTTCATTTTTGCAACCCTCACAATCAAATTAGGGCTTAAAATTCACCGAGCATTGCGGCCATAAAAAACCCCTGCCACAGTTTTTGCGAATTGCTTCCAAAAGATGTTAACGCGGGGACATTAATGAAAGTTTTCTTTTAAATGTCTTTTAAGCAGCCGTTTATATACGTTGTAAAGTTCTCTCTGTGTTTTTTGTCTTACAAAAGAATACCACGTTGTTAAAACAATATAGTGCGATAAAATTACAACATGGCATCACTGACGACAAAAAGAGACCACTTTTCAGTTTTTTTTTTCCATTTATACATCACAACCATCTTACCCGGTTATACCCGATGATAGGTCGTCAAAGTAAACTTGCCGTGAAACGAAAATTACTACTTTACATGGCAATATTCAGACCGATCATGACCTACGTATGCCCAAATATGGGCACAAGCAGTCACGAATCACTTTTAAAGTATTCAGATAATACAAAACAAGACATTACGCACGATCATGGACGCTACCTGGTACGTGCTTAACACGACACTACACAGAGACTTCAACATCGATCCCATCCTCGATTACATCGTGAAGCTGTCGAAGAAATTTTACAGCGACATGATCGATCATCTTAATACCAACGATAAAAGTATTACTTGACAATTACAAAGAACGTTTACGTGAGACAACGGAGGTTTCTTTTGCTTAAACTTCCATGAAATTCCCTTACTTCCATCACTCCTTGTCTCACCAGCGTGGTTGACGACGTCAACCCCCGAACAGATGAAAAAGACACTGACCACCACTTATAATAAGAATCAAATAGGCACCAAAGAAGGGAAATAAAGGGAAAAAAGAGGAAAAGAAGAAAAGAAGAGGGAAAAAATAAATAAAACGATAAAAAAACACCAAACTGCATAAGAAGAAAGATAAATAGAGCAAGAGCTCTTCTTTGTGTAAAAGATAAAAGACATCAGTCAGTAATCGGCTTCGGTGTCCACTTATCCGAGTCAAATAAAAAATAACTTTAATAAAAATAATAAAACATTTTTAGTACTTTTTCCACATAAAATGGTTTATTATTTTTATTATAATGCCATTCCACCAAGTTTTGACAGTGAACACCTTAAAAGTGAACAAAGAACTTTAAAAATCTTGTTTGAAATCAAAAGCTGTTACCCATCTAATTCTTAAAACAACCCGAATAGAACTAAACTAACTTCCACTACTTTCCATACCTAAGCCTTCATTTTTTACTTCTTCTAAAAAATAAATTGACCGACTTATTTACAACCGGTTTTCGTAAAAACAAATTTTGTAAAGTCACTCTTAATGAGTTTTTACGATCCGCATTGGAAGTAGACAAAAAAAAACATTTTTAAGTGTTCACTGTTTATTCTCACTTTTTGTATTAATTTTACATTATTTGTTACATATCAAGGCCAAGATCAAAACCAGACCTGTTCTTACTAAAAAATGTGGAATTAGTACGAAAAGTATGTTATTTTTTTAAAGGAAATTTTCGATCGTAGAGTTCAGTTAATCTTTTAAGTTTTTATTATTGGAATCAATGTGAAGTAGATATCGTGTCATCGAAACCTTAAATTCTGTCGGGCGTTCATCTGAGTGCTTAAAGTAATTTTCTTCTGTTGCGTTGTCTTATTTGTACATTGATTTTACAATTAATTTATGTGTGATATTAACATAGCCAGGGCCTCTTTGGATAGAATCAGGGAAGGAAACCTCCCCCAATCCGATCTTCCAGATTTGGCGTAGCCCTGACAGTCTGGTTACATAATTATTTTTACATAAAAAAGCAAAGTTAAACAATAAAAGGCTCGGTCTCAGTCAACACGTATAGTACATTATATAACAATCTTTATTCAATTAAGTACACACAATAATATTTATGAATAATGATAATATAACTAAATAAAACAAAATTTGTCATTCATCTTTCTGGGGTTTCAGGGGGCGAATCCATTATTGACTTAAAGTCGCAATAACATAATAATAAAATGATTCCAAGTATTCGTAGATGGAATTGAATTCTAAACTCAATTATAAATTACATATAAATTCAAGTTATTACGGTCAATAAGTTGACTGAAATACAACATTATCTCATTAACGAATTATCTACTTCAGTTACTAGATAACTACAATACATTTTCAAAATTTAGAACTACTTCCTCCTGCTTGATAACATGATGATAATAGTAATTAGAAAGATAGTCCTGGGTACAGCAACCTAGTGCTGATCCACAAAAAAAATGAATAATTATTTCAATAATTTATACACGAAATTAAAATAATAGATTTATACGATTAATTACAAATAAATAATAAACAAATAAACTTTAGCTTTTCAATTCCCGTTGTTTCGTCTTCTTTTTCGCCTGGGACAGTGGGTTACCCTTTATACTGTTATTCTTAAACACGAGTTACTTCAATCCTTGCACATGTATATAATATCTCCTGATAGTTATGCAAATTAAATGTCACCAATGGCGCTATTGTACAATTCACTGAGTTTATAAGTGATGTTGATCCCAGGCGAAAAAAAGATTACTCAAACAAACAATCAAACGTGACCTATCTCAATCAATGCCCTTTGTATACTAATTTTCTCGCGTAGAAAAACAGCTGAAGATCCGCGTCGTATTTTGTCACTTGGTGTTCTAAATTCAATATATTTCAAATAATTCTGTTTAATAATCATTAAATTATTATGTTTTTCTTTAATTTCCATTACGAGCAAGTGGTTTCTATAATGAATACTAGTTAGAAATCTGATCTATAATATGCAATGCGTTTTTTTAAGACCATTATATTATATATTCTCTATTAAAAAAAAATGAGAAGGTGTCAATATCTTAAATTTCTTCCAGTCTATCCAATTTTTATAACAAAACGTAGTAATTACGTTTTGCTAACTACAGTTCTTACCCAAGCTCCATCTTGCTATACCAACTCTCTCTGATACTAGGACTTAGGTGACTTTTTTTACATTCATGCCTGCTCCCAATGTGCAACATATGGCCTCCTAATGGAGGTATCTTAACGGAACTTTTTCTACAGGAACTATTTGTTACCCAGTCGCTCAACGTTTTTCAAAGAGATTAGTAGGGATAGAAGAATAAGGCCAGGACGAACTAGTGATTAACTAATCTCTCTCGCTACGCCCAGTTATTAAAGGATCAAAAAGGATGGGAGGGAATTCTTAGACATCACAAACACCTATCCCTTCGAACAGAAATCGAAAAAATTCTGTTCGTACTGGGACTCGAAACCGTGAGATCCGGCACGCTAACCGCTGCGCCATAAGACACGACAACCCGAGCTGGTTGACTTAATAACAAACAATCCTTTATCAGATTTTTTCAAAAAATAGCTATGACAGTATAAAACAATATTTTTATAAAATACTTGATGTTTAATATTACGATAGAGATGTAATTACTCGCCAAAACCCATCACGGCTATAAGTTTTGTAATATAAGTCGTTTTCTGTAACATTGTGAGTTTTTTCAGTTTTTGTGCTTGATTGTCTCGCAAGCAGTTACACAAGACAAGGCGGGTTCCTTTTAAAAGTGCTGGAAAACCATGGTTTAATAAATGACAGATCTCTTGTATGCATAAATTTTCACGGCAACATCATAGGCAGCAAAAAATAATTCAATTCATTTAAAAAAGCAACCGATAGTTTGAATCATTCAAAAGTTGAAGTCATTTGTTTTGTCGACAAGTTCGCTACAGAATTTTGACGGTAACAGCTAAACATTGTAATTTACTGACTTACAATTTACATCAGGGCGTTGGGTCTTTATTAATGATATCTTGAACTGTGTTTGAATTTTACAACCATCGTTTTCGAAACCGCAAGAACAAAAAGGATACGGCAGAAATGACTATAATCAGTATTATAAGCCATATTAAAATAAAAATTACATTTTGTTGTATCTAGTTGTTGTAACATAGCATCGAAAAATCTGTTAATTTAAGTATGATCTAGCACTGGGCATATTTGCCATAATTAAAATTAAATTTTATTTCTAACATAATTGTGATTTAAAATGAGCTTAAATATTCACAATTAAGTAGCAAAAAAATCAAAGTAATCAAAAATGCTCAATTTGTTTTTGCTATGAGGTTGATAGTATCGTTCGAATAAAAAATATTGAAAAATATTCAATATTATGTATTCTTTATTATCCTATATTAGGACCGATTTTACTTACACTTAACTTACAAATGTTTTCCAATCTTGCTTTTTGATATCTTCAGGCATTCAAGTGCACGGATGAGCTTGAAGAACTGATGAAGAAACTTGAGTAGTGAGATACAAAACGTGGGAAAATGAATGAAGTTTAAAAGATTCAAAAAATTTAATAAATTAATTAATTAAAAAATATATTTACTACTAATTCTCGCGATAAACAAAAGCGGTCTTGATCTCAATAAATAAATTTGGAATAGTGCAACAAAATAGTGATTATTTTTTTAATACAATGCTTTCAACAGTGATCATTCAAAAAATATATGATTTAAATATCTGCTATGTAAAGGTTAGAAAAACGTGGAGAAAAACCTTTGCTTTTTATTTTTGAAAAAAACATTCTATTTCTAATTTGGATTTTAATTGGTGCAAAAAAGTTTAATTATTTTAGTAAACATCTATAAAGTAACATTCGTTCAATTGAGTTGCGGTAATGACATGGTCGATGTTCCTAATAAATTTTGGGATACTTGCATACATGAATATATGAATGTGGTTTTTATATTTATTCCAATACACTTAAATCATAAAGCTTAGATATTAATACACTAATAAAATCAACGATAATCCTTTGGCGTCATATCGCATTTAACATTGAAGGTTCTTACCTATGTCAGCTGAAAATATTTCCGGTCCATGTTTTTGTCTACTGCTCATGGTTTCGATGGGAAATGCAAATAAATTATTACCAGAGAAAATGCAAATTATGTTTCCGGGTAAAATCAGAAACAAGGAAACGGTTCCATATCTTGAACATAGCAATAACAATAATTATTATTCTCCTGCAGTACGCAATACGTTTTTAAGGCCTTCCGAATGAACCAATGACTCAGCAATGAAAATAATTTAAATTTCCTGCTGAAGTTGACGAACGAGAATCGTCTTTAAATTTTATAATTTGAAACGGATTTCCCTATTCAGAACAAGGGCATGCAAAACTAGTTTTTTTTAACCATATTTTTTTATGAAATGATCAATATTGAGTAACTAAATATATTAGAAATAAACACATATGATTCGGATGAAAACATTATCCGGTATAAAAAAAAAGTATCATACTATCAATCTCTTCTAGTGTATTGAATCCCTGGATCCCATCCAATTCTGTGATCCCGAAATCCTGGGATTGTGGCAGTATTAATCCCGGGATTCAGAAAATGAAACACGGAAGAGCTAAAAAAAGATATAGCGCTGTTATTTTTGATAAATCCGAAAATTCTTGGAAGAGCTAAAAAAAATGTCCCACGCTGGTAATTTTGGGAAATCCGCAAATTTCTGGGTTTTTGAAATTGACATTAAATTTTTTGAAAAATCCCATGATTTCAAAATCGCCGACCAAAAATTTTCTCAATCCCGAATCCCAATTTATACACGATTTTATGTCGAGTGCTCAATCGATTACATTTTCAGTTCTTTTCCCAATTTTTATCCTTTAAAATATATTTGAATCACGTAATTGATTTCATCTACTTTTTAATATTTTAAAGTACTCGAAACATATTTTTTTATAGTTTTTTTATGTAAAATATTTATTACAGTATTATTTTTCATGGTTTGAAAAATAAAAGTAAACATATTTTGTCGAACAAATGTGATATTAAAACCAACTCTCCGACACAAATTCATATTTTGTACCTTGATTTGTAAATTTCTTACATTATGTAATTTGGAGGAATTTTTAATTCGAACATTTGACGATCGAGGAATTGGTTATTCGAGGAACTTGTTATTTGAGAAATTTCCATTCGAGCAATTTACCGGGAATCCCAAATGTTGGTTATTAGTTGATAGTGCTCGTCATGAGCGAAACCATTTCTGATTTTATCAAATAAAAGTGAAAATAGTACATATAAGTATTTCATTTTTTTTAATATAATGCCTTTCTACCAATTATTGACCTAATAGTGCTTAACATATAGCATGCAAAATAACTTTGCTTAAAAATATGTTATGTTCAAAATATTATCTCAAATAAAATAAACAGTAAAAAGAGTTTATCTAATTTTGAATAGATTTAATTTTGATTTCAATTTTAAACATTTTGTATCATTTTATACGTACTGGTTACATAAAAAAGCAGTCCTTACGAGACGGAGCGTATTAACTAAACATTTAATAATACCGAAAATCCCAATATCGCATGATATCGATACCATTATATTTCAAGCTTAGAAAAAACGACAAAATTTAGGATTTAGTATGTCATTGCCATCCCTGCTTACAACGTAACAAAGTCAATTGAAGTTGAGAAGTGAAATATTATTGAACTGTCAGGGATTTAATGAAAAACAAAAAGTCGTAGCAGAATGACAAATGATTATCTTAAAACAACTGCTGCCAGACTTCATAATAAATGAATTACGAACATTTTTAAATAATCAAATAACAGAATCTAAATATTTTTGAATAATTGTGAATTACTAAAAGTATTTAATGAAGCTTTCACGTTTTAATTTATATCATTAAAACTGCGAATTAATATTTAAAAGCGATGGTTTAAGAAAAACATATTTTAATACAAATACATTTTGCATGTACTTGATTGACCACATTTCATTAGTGTTTTGAGGTAGAGAAATCTTGTTGGAATGAAGGATTTTGAGTAATTCATAAAGTATATTTTACTTTCACAAAGCATAACAAATATTTTTGAAACTGTTTAAAAATAAAGACGATATATCTTTTCTTATACTCCTAATATAATATATTGGATTTTAAAAACTCGCCTTCCTCTTAACCTTTTTTTAATTCCTTATACATAAATCAATTGGTCAGAATATTCATCCCAATTTCTTAAAGTAGTTTTCACCATAAATTCACATTTA
The DNA here is from genome assembly GCA_030503985.1 of Himalopsyche tibetana. Lineage (NCBI taxonomy): Eukaryota > Metazoa > Arthropoda > Insecta > Trichoptera > Rhyacophilidae > Himalopsyche > Himalopsyche tibetana. The sequence goes on from JAPJYX010000024.1 coordinate 10,908,689, forward strand.
TCAAATATAGTGCTGCACTTTCAAAAACCATGCTTCGTTTTAAAATATCTATACATCATTTTCTTATGTCAAAGCATATTTCGCTAATGCAACGGAATAAGGGGAAAATGGGATTAAGGTGTGGCTACTTCGTGATATTATTTATGATCTAAATTCAATTACCATAATACACGTGATTCATATACTTTTTTTAGAGATTTCAAACTTGTAAATAAAATAAAACACTTTTAAGATAGTTGTGTTTTTAATTTGAGAATGACAGTGCATCATCTCTTTTTTTATTTTATTTGAATTTTCTTTTAATATTTCATAGTAAAAAACACACACATAGTAATGATAATTCGGGTAGTTATTAACCGTACAAAACACTTTCTTCTTAAAGAGACCTTCGTCGTAGTAGACGATAACGTGACACCATTTCAAAATTGATCAAGTCACATGAAGCGGGAAGAAATCGTACCCGATTATTATGTCGTATCTAGAAAACCATACCTTAGTTTTGATCGTAGAGGCGTAGAATTTATCGCAACCCGGTCGACCGGCCGTAGCGTCGCGTCATAAATCCACCCGTCTACACACGCAGACTATATGACCGCATCGTATATCGACTTTCGATAGCCATTAGCAGAGTGTATTCTTTGTTTTATGATATTCGATAAGTTGGCGCTACTTCCTCTCGAAATGATTGAGCACGGAACATTGTAATTGGATAAGTTGGAATATCACGTTCGGAGTAATTAATTTTTGATTGAAATTATTGTTTGTATAAGTTATTGACTATGTGGTAACAGATATGATATTATTTTAAGATAATAAAGTATCGAGTTAAATAATTAACGCTATTAGAATTATGTTATCAATTCGCTTGCGCGCTGATGAGTTCAAATCTCTGAGGGTGCAATAATATTTTACAGTTTTTTTTATTATTTATATTTAAAATTATCGATGATTGTCGTTTTAATTCTTCTCTAATTTACTATACAATCTGATAAGCAGTGTAAAAAAGTGCATTTTTTTTAAAATATAATCTTTAAATTATTTTTAAATTTTGTTCAAAGTTCATATGCTTCATGGGGATTGAAAAATAAAGCACCTTCAATTCACCATAAGTAATTTACCGTTATGAATTAACCGTTTGCCGTTTACTGACGCATCAATTGATCCTATAAAAAATTCGTAGCCTACAAATGACTGCGTGGTCGAGTTTCAACGTCGTTGACTTAGAACATGGAGACCACGAGATCGAATCACAGTACGGACAGTTTTTATAGATTATTTTTCAATCGATTAATGGATTTTTGTCCAAAAGCATGGATGTATGTGATTTTTTAAATTTATTCCCATTCATTCAATCCTAAAGAAGGCGTTGCGAAATCGATTGTTCTGTCTTAATTATATCCTTACTGTCTTTGAAAAAAGAGGCGAAAAAACTGAGTAACAAACAGTTCTCGTTGAAAAATCTCTTTAGATACCTCCATTAGGAGACCACATGCTCCACATTGGGAGCGGGATGGGATAGGTTAAAAAGTCAAATAATACAAAGCTATATTTAAAATAATAAGTGTCTGCCGAAAGTTTGAATTAGCTTATTTTTGATTATCTTTAAATTATGAAAGAATAATATGGAAATAAAAAAAAATGTAAGTAATGTATTTTAATAATGCATCACAAAAATAGTAAAACAAATAAATATTATTTATACAATAAAAACACATTGCGATAAAATATGCAAGCAATCATTTGTAGACTATGAATTGTTTGTGCAAACGATTGACACGACGATAAATTGCTATCAATTATTTAGTAGCAGAAAATTGCTTGCGGTTTACAGCGGGTGGTAAATTTTTCTTATAAGTAAGACTAGACTTATAAATATACATTATTTATTAGGAACTGACGTAATCCTGAATGTTCCTGATAGTTTATATACATATTTACACCACTACCTCGGCCGTATTCATTTTTTCTTAGAACTGATCACCAATAAATATATTTTCTTTCTACACGTTTTTGCGATTTTTTTTATGAAGAATCAACTCTACTATTCATTGATCAATCTGTGACTCAAACCAACACATTAATCACATATAAATTTATACTCTCACAATACTACTTGAATTAAGATGCGTTTTGATAGCAAGGAATTATAGCTTTTATAAGAATTCAATATTTAAAATTTTGTTTTCTAACTGAATATTATATAATTATATCGACTGTAGAGATGAAAAAGGACCTAACCATCACAAAAAACGTTTTTTGATGATTTTGAGTCAAATACTTATTATGAAATATAAACAATTTTGAGGTCCATGGAGACTGATACACTGGTTTTTAATTGACTTTATCTGATATCAATTTAATATTTAAAAAAAAAACTGTACATCTTACGTAATAACAGTAAAAAATTGTTTTAAAAAAAATGTGGGCCCCGTCCTTTTTCTTTTCTTCAGTCGACATATAGGTCATGATTATTCACCAATCACGTTATATAATATGTAATAAATATCTAAATAACTGATTTAAGCTGGTCTCTCCAGAAAAATAATTATCATACATATTTTAATGCCATTTACCGTATTATTAGAGTTTTTGCATCTAGATATCCACATTAATTTGTATTACTTTCTTATATACTGTAAGGCCACATTTTTTTTTCTTGTCTTACTACAGAAATCGGCTGTCTTACGTAATAAAGTAAGCTCATTTACGATTGCAACTAACAATCCAGTTTCTCGACATAAATGAAAAAAAATGCGGCAACAGCTACGTTTGATCACAGTACGTCAATATATTCCTTTATTAATTTTCTTCGTACGCTATAGAGTAGGGATGCATAACCCACTACCGGTTTGAATATTTTTGTGGCCTTCGAATGTTTTGTCTCAAAGTTAAAATAAAGTCTATAATTTTTAAAATAAATCTTTGAATTTAAAAATGTATTCTAACTTTAATCGATGAATCAAATTATGAAAATTTGGGATTCTATTTTGCAATATAATACTTCAAATCGGCATTTTCTGGGAAAAGTTGGTAGTTGCTTAATGAATAAGCTGACAAAAATAACATAAGCCAAAAAGATTCCTTGAAATAAATTATAAGTCTGAAATAACTTGTTTGGTGCATTAAAAATACCAAGCAAAAATTAGAGGCAATTATTATTCTTGCTGGTTTTTTAAAATTTTCGCTCTCAATTTGGGGCATATGGCATCCAAAAGGAGGAATCTCAAAAGATTTTTTTCTATAAGAACTGTTTGTTACTCAGTTCCTCAACCTCTCATATTAAAATAGGGTAGTAGGGATATAATGATTAGGCCAGGATAGAACTAGTGGTTAGCTAATCGTTCTAGTTACACCCAATTATCAAAAGATCGGAAAAAGTGGGAGGTAATTTTTAGACATCATAAACACCCATACCTACTAACAGAAATCGATAAATCGATCAAAAAAATGCTGTTCGTACTGGGACTCGAACCTGTCAAGTCTGGCACGAAGCGCCACAACGCAAACCGCTGCGCCATATGACCCGACCCAAATGCTGATTTAAGGGCAAGCCTCTGCCTATTAGTTTCAAACTCTTTTTTGTGTCAGGTTGTCATTGTTGCATTTAAATTTTACCACTTTAACACTTTATCTATGTAACATGAAATATCGATGCTAGAGGCTCAATAATATAAGCTGAAATTTTTACATTTGCCATAAAACATACCAGTTTCTTTCACAACAGTGATGAAACATTAACTGGTAAACTTCTAACAAATTTTCAAATACAATGATCGCATCAACCTTTGTATTAAAAATAGGTAAACATCGAAATATTTCACAATAAAAATATTTTTTTAAATAAATACATCTAATCATATTTCTTCACAGCTTAGAAATAACACTATCAAATTGAATGTTACGTTTATACAGCATTTTTACGTGGAACGCATCCCTTGTGTAAAAATCTGATTAAGTGCACTTTAAATTTATTTTTTCTTTCCGGCCCGAAACCAGCATAGTATGTTTGTATGCGGTCCGCTGTATGAAAATGGTTGTGCATGCCTGTTATAGAGTGTATATACATACATAACATGTTGTAATTCTTAAGCTAAAAATTGCTTTTCTTATTTCCTGAGTCCATAAAATCGAAAAGGAAATCTTCTTTTTACGATCATCGTTACGTTTCAGTCGACATTCGACTAGCAGACTGCCTGACAAAATAGGAATTCGACAAAACAATTAAATATGTTTATCTGCGAAATTTATTGGCTGTGTTATCATAAAATTTATATTAAACTTTATGATTAAGTACTTATACATTTTCTTCCGGGTGGCATCAACTTTCAAATTATACCTCATTGAAGCCTTTTTGTTTGCCTTCTGAGGCTTTGCTCGTAAATGTGTTTAATTATTCGTTTTATGAATAAGCTTTTTTATTTATGAACTATGTTACATCGCAGACTAAATTAAATACTATTGTTTTATTGGACGACTTCATTAAATTTTATCGATTCTTTATTTGTGTGGTAGAAAATAAGTTTTATTTATATTTTTTTTTTGCTATTCAACATTCACTAAATTTTCAAGACGCATATGTTACCTGCTGTGGTCTAATCTAACTTGTTTGCATAATTTGGAGGGTCTGGATTTGATTCTCGGTAAAATATCTATTGAGTTGACAATGGTCGCAATAAGCAAAATCGGTCCTGATCTTTTAAACAAAGTGGAATAAAGTACAAAGGAATATTGTGTTTTTACTAAGATATCTATCGATTTAAATTGGGAATCGAAGACGTGGGCTTTTGATATCAATTCTTGTCAATTTGACTCAAATGGCTGAAAAATTCTCGTCGAGTTTATGTTGTTATGATATTTTAAATAAATAATATTTTGCGAATTGACATTAGCTGTCATGGCTGAATAATGTTTTAAAAAAAATGAAAAGTATCATTTTAATGTAGTAATAAACTTAATATATATCCGAAATAACAGTGATGCTAAGATTACTTTTTATATTTTTGACAATATAAGTTTTAAAAAATGTCTCGAAGTCAATTCGGGAACAACAAGCATTGTATGAAAACTCAATGCCAAAGGAAATCTCAAAAGGAAAAGTGAAATATTTTAAGATTAAACGAACAATCGCCCGTTGTGGTATAGTTGGTTAAAGATTCCTCCACCGACCGATCGGGTGTGGGCTTATTTCCGGAATGGTCATGGTCAAATATATATTTTTTCAATTTAAATTTGAGACCCTTAGACTTGGGTGTTTGTGAAGTCAATTACATTTACCAAAAACAATTCAAAAAAATCTCATCAATTTTGTCTCGTATGATCTTTAACTTTAAATATTTGGCATTACTGCTAATACCAATGTTACCGACCGACCTTCGCAAACAATGACGCCGCCCGCGCAAACACAAACGACATCGCTCGACCCACAACCAAACCACACCACCCGCCCGACCAGAAGAGCCTGAACGAAGTACTGGCTCTACTATACGAAGCCATAGCGCAAACCAACCTACTCATCGCCAAACAACACCACTAACTCTCATCAACACCAGCATTACTAACGCAGCATCATCCAAAAACAACATCATTCCGACCAGCAAACATCATGTCAAAAGGACATAAGTCACATCGGCATGATGCAATAATTAGACTTCCTTCAACGACACCACTTAGACCATTGGATTAGGTGAACTAGTCCATACACCCACACAACGCCATTCAATACACCACCAATCTGTATGCCAATGCGCTAAATATTTAAATATATATATATAAACATTACATATTACTGTAAAAGAATATTAGTAAAATTTCTCCAATGGCAATCAAATATGTCAAAATTTATTTTGACAATCAGTTGTCTTAAAAGCTGGGTGTGGCGACAAAATAGCTATTGATAAATATGATAGTATATTTTTTTAAATAATATTATAAATCTGTATCGATAAAATTATGTACATTCACACACGTTTTGTCACTTAACAAAACTTGTGTGTAGATAGATAATTTGAACGATTTAAATTTATATTATTTTTTAAAAAAAATACAAAATAAAATGATAATTTATGTCTAACATTAATTTACAAAAATAAAAAACCGGTTTTGAAGAAATCGAATTTCTTTTATTTCTCAATATAATTGATAAACTAATATGTTTGCATGGAGCATGCTGAAATAGAAAATATAACTTTGATAGACCTTAGAGTACAGAAAATATTCATTAACTTCCCATTTCTTTGAATTGTGTTCTTTATTTTTACATGGGTTATAACAAAATGTCGTAAATTTATTATAAATTTTGACAATTCACACTTAACTCTGGAAAGTTCCATACTAGTTTTGTCCTTAGCACTGTTTCATTCACGGCGTGCCAATACTTTTCTTACCAATTGTCTCTCTGGACTCTCGCCACCTAATTCCACTCTTATAAATAGTCAATAGTCGCACTGTTCACCAAATAATTTTACGATAAAATACGTCATTGAAGATTCGTGAATGTAGCTCTTAGAATCAAAGCTCACATTTTGTGTTTTTGACATGTTTGAGTTAACTATGTCAAATGAATCTGAATACATCAATACATGTATACAAAAATAGTTGTGTTCCAAAAAGTACTTTATACAATTTGAATCGTTCAAATTATGTACATTCTCACAAATTTTGTCACTAACAACCCGGGTTTCGCCTTTCGGCATCTTCAGGCATTCAAGTGCACGGATGAACTTGAACTGACATCCGTGCACTTGAATGCCTGAAGATGCCGAAAGGCGAAACCCGGGTCGTTAGTGACAAAATTTGTGAGAATGTACATAATTTTAACGATTCAAATTTAATATTGAAATTCCACCAAGCACCTTCAGTCGAAATCTTAAATTATACTTTATACAATGTTAAAACATTTGCCAAAGATTACCATTGTTGTCGAGCTCACATTTTAAAATGAATAAAATGAGAAGTTAAAGTGAACCAACCGGCGATCTGTATTTTTTCGTTGTTTAAAAGTATATTTTGCGTTAAAATAATAAAACATTTCAGATGTCCCGTTATCGTGAACACTTATGCACAAGATAAAAAAACATTTTATTAAATCTTGCTAAGAACAAAATTCTACTTTTAAGCTGATCGTTAAGTGAGTGCTTATTTCTAAGGCTAAACTATTCGATAATAATTTATCAACCTGCATTTCCCGAAAGGGTTTATTTAAACGATTTTCGCTAAGAAGATTAGTCCTACATCGTTTTCTCCTATCCCATAAACAATTCGCGGAAACGATAGGAGAAATAATAGGCCCAAAGTATTAGATCATAATATTATACAACCGAAAGTCGTATTGTATATTGGCAAAATAAGCCATTCAATATTCGTAAATGGATTATCTTAGAATAAATAAAATAAACTTCTACGTGGCGAAGAGTCGGGTAAAAGATTTATGCCGTGTTTATTCACCAAGAAATGCTAAAATGCCAACAAATAAACGTCGCGGGAACTGTCAACAAACTTGGTTTGTAACAGTTAGGCACTGCATGTTTTTCCGGTTACAACATTTTTTTAGTGTCGTTTTTACGTGTTATTTCTTTCAGGAAAAACTGCCGGAAATCTAACATTGGGATTTTTTATTTACTTACTTCCATTCAATACAATATATTATGAGGGTATTATTTGCAAACACGGCTCATTCTAAAATGGTTAAAAAATTGAACTTGAATTTAATTTTGAAAAACAATGTACATTTTAAAAGTATTTTTAGTCTTACATTACTTTGGAATGATATTTCGTATTCAAGCCATGTTTGAAACTGATTTCTTAAAATACTTTCGAAATTTATTTTTATTTACTAAATTACGTTTATGTTTCAACAATTTTGGAATGAGCCGAGTTTCCAAGTAATAGCCTCATATATAACGTTAAACTTACAACTGCGTTGAAAACAAAGAGTATAAAGAATAGAATAATTTAACATACTATGCTGAATGTTACAAAAAACAATAACAATGAAGTAAAGATGAATGCGTTACTTTAATAGTTGAAAAACAAAACTGAAATAAAATAGTAAAGTTTTTCGATATTATTGCAATCAAACCAATAAAGTTAAGCCTTCTCACAGTAGAAAATACAGGGGTGTTAATAACTATATATGTAACATATTATATGTCTTGATTTAACTGTAACTCAGCAAATACAAAGTTTCTCTCTGTGTATCTGCGGATTGTAATGCTGCAATGCTGTACTACCAACTTGTAATAATTTCTACTTTTATACTAGCTAGTAACTAATTTCTTTTATATTCAGTTTTGATTGATATATAATAATGATCAATGAAAGCTTGTCAACACATGTGTATTTAATTTTAAAAATCTCTTGTACTAACCTTACTTCTAAATAGCGGAACGTAGAGTGATTAGTTAGTTGTTTGTCCAGTCTTAGCTCTGTCCTAATATTCCTAATTTCTCCAAAATAGAGATTTTAAGCAACTGAATAACAAAATGTAATCGTGAGAAAAACATCTGTTGAGATTGTTCTATTAGCAGGTCATATGCGCCACATACGGGACCGGTCAACAGTCGTTTGGTGTTCTTTGTATGGAAATTTTATTTAAAGAAATGAAAGTTTAATACCTAATTATTAAACTATAATATATATAAAAAATAAAGTGATTTTAATGTTCATGTTCCGAAAAATTAATCTCAGTTAACATATAAACTAGCGAGCATTTTTATTTACTTTAAATTTGTAAAAGTGAAAATCATTGGCAACCCGTTAAAAAAAATATATGGACATGCAAAGTAATTGTAAAAATCTTTGTACACTATAAAGGCCAATCAGAACAGCTTAAAATAAATAAAAAAATCTAGGCAAATTTTTTCAGAAATTTTAAGCCGAAAGTACCAAAATATTTTTTAAAAACAACTGTCACCCACATTATAATGGTATTACGGTTTATCAATAAAATGAAAAACGATAAGTATGTCAAAAAAACGTGAATAAATATTATGAAAAATAACTATAACGAAATGAAAATTGTTTTTTAAAAATCGTCGTGATTTTTTTTCATTCTGCAGAACTTGTGTAATGTACATATATTTGTGAGATCAGCAAATGAGTTTTAAAATATTTCGAAATGGGAAACATATTTAAACCAACGTATATGTCAAAGAACCAATGTATATGCGGCCTGTGTGGTTAAATGGTCAACGTCGTTGGCTTCGGTTACGGAGGTCCCGGGTTCGAAACCCGGTACGGGCAGTTTTATAAATTTATTTTTCAATCGATTTATGAATTTCTTTTCAAAGGCATGGATGTATGTGATGTCTTGAATTCCCCCCTCCTACCCATTCTATCCTATGAACGGGGCGTATCGAGAGCAATTTGCCCTATCCTTCTATTCCAACTCTCTTTGGAAAAAGAGAGATCGAGCCACTTAGTAACAAGCAGTTCTCTTGCAGTAGAAACACATCTGTTGAGATAAACTCCATTAGGAGTCCGTATGCTCTACATTGGAAGCGGACATGGTTAAAAAAAAATATGTCAAACAAAAGTTCGTAACATTAATTTTAGTACGTCTTTTTATTCGTATTTTCATAAAATAAATATAATTATTTCTTAATTTATTAACATGATTATTGTGATAATAAAAATGCAAATGTAGCAGATACTGAATGTATTTTGTTTTTAAATTTATTAAAACTAAAACAACCCTCGCTTTAAAAAGATATCGGTATTTTTATTGAGTTTTCCAGTGACTTTTCGTTAAAAGGAAGCCTTTGAAACGTTATAGACTTTTCTCAGAGATAAAAGTAAAACTTGCAGCAAATTGAATCTCATCTTGTCGTTGAGTGGCGTAACGGAAGTTTGTGCCTGCAAGATGCAAACAGACCTGCGCTTTTGTGGTAATTTTGTTTTACTAAAGTCTTACCCGATTATTATTAAACTAAATATATATTTATAACTATAATGAAGTGTTATTATAATCATTTTTAGCTTTGAATACTCTATAAAAAATAGTGTAAAGTCGCCACTTAATGAAAAGCACGACAAGAAAGTAACGGAAATATACATCTTTGTAATAACAACTCTAAGTACGCCCACTAGAAAAACTAGTAATTAATATACATAATTAAAATTCTTAAAATCCAAACAAATATGTATCCATCATCATAACTTAAGCCATTACAAAAAGTTATTGTTAGTACATAATCATTTTAATTTAAACTTATTTGCTTTGAAGACTACCTAATAAATAATCCCATTTTTGTTAAAGTTCCGGTAAAAATATGAAATTATATAGTATATTGTATATTGTTTATTTAGAATACGGATAAACGTCACTAACTACGTTTTATCTTTTTTTTTTGTATAAGTACAAAAAAGAGATTAATTTATTGAATGTTTGCTGTACTTTCCGTAGCAATAGTTATCACTAGTCAACTTATATCTACTCTGATATCTAATATAACAAACCTTGGCACTATTGTCTTGGTGTTTTCTTCCGAATGGGCCAAATTTCTTTTACGACGAGGCTATAGATTGGTAATGGCAACTGACGCTTAATAAAAACCTTTTACTAACTTTCGTTTAATAAGAGTTGACTCTCGCGGAAAACTTTTTCATTAAGAGGTGTAGTGACTTTGAGACACTCGAACTTTTAAACAGTACACTATAAAGTTAAAAGCCTTTTTCAAATTTAAGCAATGTTTGACGGGTATTTTCATCTAACAGTTCGGGTCTCAATGAATAGTTTTGTTGATGAAAATGACTGAAATTCTTTTATAGCTTATTCGAAAATTTATTGAAATCATATTATTTTAAAAAATTTGCAATGGCTTTTTGAATGTAAAAAAGATTATTTGAAAAAAATCCAAAATGTCATTTGTATCCGGGAATCACTGTTTTTCGATTCAAAATACTGGTTTTAAAAATGCAAAAATATCGATTTTTGTGTGTTGAAAATTAACCAAATTATGAGTGCACTCCAATTTTGTTTGAATCCGTTTTGATCAATAAGATGGGTTTGATTTAACATTCAACATTAATACAAGAAAAGAGATTGCAATTTTTTAAGAAATATATTCGGGGTTCTTCTTAAGGTGTAAAGATTGCTGACCACTCTCTCGAATATCTATTTTTACTTCAAAATTATTGAATTTATACCAAAGATGTGCCTATTCAATCAAAAATCTTATCATTTAAATCAACTGGAGTTGTTTAACTAAATAATTATCTATTATTATGTATTTTGCTTGAAATATTTCAAACACGTACTTCTTGATTAATAATTAAAACCGATATTGCAAACGTGCCTGAGTTTTCGCAGAATTGAGGTTTATATGGATTACCTGAACGTTTCGCGAACAAAACTCCCAAGACTCACCTCAAGAGACTTATTAAACCCACTAAGTGGCACAACATCCCTTCTGCGGTCTCGTGAGGATGCTTAAAGCTTTGAATTTGTGTAAAGAAACAACACAGTAAGAGGGAAATCTCACCGTGAGCGTAAAGCGTGCTAATTGTTATTATTGTTCAAACTGCTCTACAGCAAAGCGCTTCAAATTCCACACAGTCTGTGCTTACTGTTATGGTGGAGTTGAGAACTGCAATTGAATATATCTATCGACAATGCGAGCTTTTAAAATAATAATCAAAACTGAAAGTCTCTATTATAACAGGATGAGTCAGACAAAAGCTTAATTTGCGCGTAATACTAAAGTAATACATAACTATGTGCCTCGTTTTACAAAAAAGAATGCATTCAGAACGTCTGAACTAAATCTAAGCTTTTAAATAAAAAGTATATTAAACCTATAAAATGATTCAGAGCTTATAGCGCACTCAGAAAATATCCACATAGAAAGATGTACGAAATTTCCATTGCAAATTTTGCTAATCTTAGACTGAGTAGTCTGCATCTAGTGTATATCAAAGAGAGAAAATACGTGTCGCGTCTTGTTGCACAACCTATAGAAGAACAGAATTATCAATTTTAATATGGTAATAAAAGTTACTTCTAAGTTATCAAAAACAATTTTGTTTTTTATTCTGTTTTAGAAAAATCTTTAAATCTATATATTAATAGCCGATAATGTCCGTTTGTTTGTTTGTCTGAGTGGGTGTTTGTAAGATGTCCTCGATTTATGCTTCTACGAAAAATGGTTGTTAGCAAACATAAACATTATTCCAAAAATTAAATAATTTACGAAATTTCTGCTAACTATAAAAATAAAATAAAATAAATAAAAATTAAATGAAATAAAATAAAATAAAATAAAATAAAATAAAATAAAATAAAATATAATAAAATAAAATAAAATAAAATAAAATAAAATAAAATACCATAAAATAAAATAACATAAAATAAAATTAAAATTAATACTATGCAACAAAAATCTCACGTTGCTGGGCAACGGGCTTACAGCTAGTATAAGTTAATTTTTAAATTTACTATGCCAGAGAATGTAACAGTCGTAAATGTGTATTTGTTTTTTATAATTATTGAATACTAATCAAGACGTTTACATAACCAAACCTTTCTGAGTCGGCTATTTCTTGATCTCATAAAGATGTGTTTACAGACCTCCAGACTTTGAAACGAATCATCGAAAAGAATCACTAGAAATAAAAAAAATTGCCACTATAAAGGTAAATATCAAAGGAAAATTTGAGCTTTTATGATAAAGCCACTAGTTTTGATGTTTTCACATAATTACAGTTATCAAAATTTAGAAGAATTTATACCTATCTGACAGATTAAAGTAAGGAATTAATAGTTAAAAATAATTATCTGCTTTTGAATATGCATTGATAAATGTACCTATTAAGTTATTCCAGACAAAAACTGATATTCAAGGATCTTATTGTGGACTTACATCGGCTTTATTATCATCCAACATAATTTTCTAGATAGTTCTGTAATTAAAACTGCTTACATAATACTTAAAAAAAATGACGTTACGATATCGAGTTTGGATGAAAGCGGGAAATTTGAACCGACATTGTTCAGTATATATACATCAGTGATCATAGAAAAGGTAAACTATGCCTTAATAAATGCTAAGTAATGTCTTATATTGCAAATATCATATTGCGCGTACAAGCCAGTTCACGTTATAAATGAGTATTTGAGAAGAGAAGTGAGCCAACTAGTAAAATGGTAGAAAAAGTACTTGGTGTTTCGGTGGATTGCATATTTTTATTTTACTATTGCAATGTGTATTCACTGAGGTTTATTCACGTTAATGATACTTTAAGAGGTGTAGAATATTACAACGCATGTAACTTATTTTTTTCTAAAATGTCACTTTCCCTTCTAATGGGCTTATTAATAATTTAATATACTTCCATAAATATAATATCATTTAAGACAGACTCTTCGTAGAAACTTTCTTTCTTCTTCAGTCAATGAGTATTTGGGATGCTATCCTATAAAATGTAACGATAAATACTGATTTTATTAAAAGCATGAATTCACCATGAAACAATTATCAAACATTGTTAGTAACTGTACATATATTTAACATTGTGATTTTCACTCCACCCGCTAGTCTGTGCATCCTTTATGTAAACACTTAAATAAGCAATTTTGTCTAAGCTAAAAAAGTTTATAAATTTATCTAAAATATTTATTCTTAATTCATTATTAATTTATCATTATTATTTGAACATATTTGTATCAATTGAAAAAAGTCTAAGGATGATATTTGAATCATGAATGGTTTTCACCGAACCGGAGTGATGGGATGGGATAAATGAGGATCTTCAAACAAATTATTATGGAATTTGAATTGTTTGAATTTTGTACTTTTCCATGAGTTTTGTCGCTAACGACCCGGGTTTCGCCTTTCGGCATCTTAAGGCATTCCAAGTGCACGGATGTACTTGAACTGACGCGTAGTAAACAGTTTGTATCGTTTATAAACAAAAATATAAGTAGATCACTAAGTTATAAGGCTATTAAAATGTAAATTAGCGAAAATTGAATGTATACAATTTTCAATGGATTAAGTGGGTTTGTTATAATTATGGGGATTTTTCGAAAATATTAATGACCAGATAATAACATAGGAATGTTTAAAATAAATCTAGGGTTTTATCCGACCTATTATTAATGAGTTGATTTGTTTTTAAGCCTTTGAATTAATATTTAATGATAGCAAGTGCTTGAATTATTAATAAAATGACAATTATTTAAAAGGGATACAACAATGGGGAATTCGGTAGATAATATTGCTCGTTTAAAATTGGCAAACTGTTAATCTGAGCTCGATTAATCTCTAAGATTTCTTGGTAAAATAATTTAAACTCGCCCCTGTTAGTATGTAACAAATCAATACCTGAGTCAAAATTAAACGTATGGTTTTCAAGAATTAAATGATTGGCAAATGTGGAAGTATCTTTTTTTAAGCGAAAAGCGGCTAAATGCTCAGCCACTCTTATATTTAAGGTTCTAGCAGTTTTACCAATATAAAATTTGGGACAATCACTACACTGCAATCTATAAATCCCAGATTTGTTTTTATAATTTATAACATCTTTATTATTTATCAATAATTTACCTAAAGAGTTCTTGCAATAGAAAGCCGGTCTAACACTTTCTGAGAGCTGCTTCTTTATCTTTAAACTGGTGTGTCCTATGTAATTAATACTACGCCAAAACCTAATATCACCTGAGTCTTTCGTTATTAATCCCTTGTGTAAGATTTTTTGTGCTAGCTTAATACATTTTTTATATAAAAGATTGTCTATAAGAGACATATCATAACCATTGTTAATGGCGATTTGTTTGATGATTTTTAATTCAAGATCAAAATTTAATTTGTTCAAGGGAATACTGACAAGTCTGTGAATTTCGGAATGAAATGCAGCTAATTTGTACAACATTGGATGTACTGAGTTTTTATGAATACATGCATCTGAAAAAGTCGGTTTACGAAAAATCGTGAAATTGTGGGTATCGTTTTTAATGTCTATAGTAAGGTCAAGAAAGTTTATTTTCTTTCCTCCGACTTCCAGGGAGACGATAATATTCAATTCACCCTGTTTTCATTATAAAAGAAGCAATTTTCACTTGAGCTAATTTAAATTCAGATGTTAACTGTCTTTTTCCTATAAGTGTAATGTATTTTATAATGAATGAGGCTAGTAAGAGACTAGTAGTGTATCGACTTTTCTATAATACACTGCATAGAATCAGGGTGGTAGTGATGAAAAATTCTCAGACATCCATGATAAAATATTACAAATATACATAATAGAAGTGATTGACGGATAATAAACGATATTCAAGTTGTAGAGAAGCCTCAGCTTTTTACCATGACAAGTCGAAAAATGGCATTCTGAGATAATAAGATTTAGACTGTTTTAACTGAGTCTTAACTCTTTGATTGCTTACTATCTTGTGTTACCTTCTACTCTTTTTCATCTTAATATGTATGTAAATCTTTTTTCCAATAAACTTTGTTATTTTATTAAGATTTGCTACCAGAAAAAAAATTCACGAGCTTATTGAGATACTAATCAATATAATTTTAACTTCTTTGAGCAGCCACTTCTGTATTTACTTTATAATATTTTTAGACATTCTGAATTATTAACTCAAAATGTTTTTTTACGTATAAATGTCTAAAACTAGGGGTGCGATATGTTCTATAGGGGTGCGAATATGGTCCAGAAAGATGCCAACAAAATATCTGACAACATGAACGGTTCTATTTTTTACGTAGTAACATTTCTTACGAACCGTAGTAAAATATTAAAACTTCTATAATATTCGTCTTCCAATTACCAGAAGCAAACTTGCAAAGTAATTTTAATTTGCATTGCCCGAGAGAGCATTGGTAAAACTTTAAATCGCTTATTTTTATAAGGAACGTTAAGTGTTTCTGCGAAAAGCTTTGTGAGTGGATGTTTTAAAATAAAAACTTTTATTAAGGCTAACCGTTTTCAGCTTTGAACCAAAACACTATATTACATCAATTATTTTTTTCGTCTTGATAAACTTCCTTCATAATAAAGTCACGTTTTCCAATAGAATAAGACATCAAAGTGAATTTTTTACTCGTGAAATATTTTTTTAAATAAAGTCATCTATCTCGCAATTAAAATTTTAATTGACGCAAAAATTTATTCGGATTAACGGTCTAAAAAAAACACTAAGAAAAAGAGTGACGATTATTTTATTTAAATGTCATTTTTTCTGTGATAACGTACTATAGAAAAGACCATGGAGAAAGTATAAACAGTGTTTCAATTGTCTGTGTTTTAGTGCAATGGCTCTAAGAGAGTTAAAGTTTTAAACTTCTTTTTCTCGTATCAATTATTAAATATGTAGATTTTTTACTAAGAAGTTATTTTTACTTCATATGGAATATGACAGTTATATAAAATATATTTACATTCAACTTGCAACACTTGCATTTAAAAGTTTGGTTTATGTTTTTTTTAAGACTGTGGAGTCGGAATCGAGAGCCGTGAATTTTGTGTTTTTTTCCGGATTGGGAGTGGAAAAAATCTTACGAATCCGACCCATTTTTAAAATTTATTTATCGGTGTAAATTCAAGCCACAATGTTCTATAGTGTTGCCATTGCATCTAGACTGACTTAAGATTATCTGATGGCATGTACGTTAAAAGGAAATTATTGAAAAATAAATTCGGAATTTAAGTTGTTTTTTTAATCTGACTTCACTGCCTTGGTTTTTACTTAAAATAGAGTATCAATCTGATGTATTACACATATTTTATATAGACAAATAATGCTTTGAAAATGTTCTCATATTCATTTAAGAAATACGTTTTATTCAAAAGTCTGGGCTTTTACTTAGCAGAGCAGAATGGCCTTAATATATTCAGTAGCTATAAATATGCTCATGTCGTCTTTGACCACGCTTGAAATTAGTTGTATAAGAATTCAGCAAGTAGATTAAGGTTATGTTTGCTAATTAAAATGAAAGTTCAATCAATAAAATTAAAAATCATCAGCATTTACAATAAAAATAAAAACAATCGAAAGAAAAATAAAATGAACAAAATAATATTAAGATTAGTGTTCGTCTTTTATTAATTGAACAAATTTTCTGTTAAGGGTAGGAGAGTTAAACGATTGCTTGAGAGTGAGAACGGATATGATTCACTTCTAAATTCCCATTATTTCTATTATATCACGCGAACAATCTTTTTGAACTCGGCCTTATCGAAGATGAGGAAAATACGATAAATTAAAAATAGTCTTTTAGACTCTTGTATATGGATGATTTTTAAAAGATTCCTACTTTAAGATCAACTCTACTGCCAATACTTTAAATTCATAGTTGCAAATTTACGTCTTCAGTAGTAGGAAGTTTTCTTGCAATAGATTTCCGTTTCGATGTCTTTAGAGAAATCTTTTTATATTTCAAAAATACTAAGATAGATTTGTCATAAAGTTCAACATTTATATCTTTTAATAAAACGAATTCGACTTTGAAAGAATAATTACATTCGGAAACGGTCGAATTTTGTTCTCTTGTCCATTCCATTAGAGCCGAGAAAACTCAATTATTTCAAAGGCACTCTAGGTATTGATAGCGAGCTAGGATACAAAACTTTTCAGGAGTCGTTGGCGGGACACTGTTTTTAAAAGATGCAAAGTCAGGGCCGTATTTATGCATTTGCATTTTTTGGGTTACTTGACATATTTTGTTTATTTAAAAACGCATCATTATAAATGTCCATCACATTAAAGCAGCCAATTCATGAACCCCGTTTCAAACAAACTCAAAGTAATAGTAACCACTTTTGTTATATACTCGTAAAATAACAGTTTTGCTTAGTCGTCTTCTGTATGAAATTCCTCGCGAAGTATATTTGTTGTCATCTGACAATATAAAGTAAGATAAAATATTGACGTAGTTTGAATTAAACATAAACTATTGCTTATTTTTAAATAAGTAAACATAGATATCGAAGTTTATGAACACTTCCCCTACAGTGCTAAAAACTAAATGAAAAACATGTTTTTTTTTAAATGTACGTCTTGGATTTTTACTGTATTTTTTTAGGGGTCAGTAACATATTAAAAGTATGTTTTAGCACCGTATGGGAAGTTAAAAAAAACTATTTCTTACCATTGTACTAATTATAATGTAAGAATCTGAGGTTGTATAGAAAATTTATGAAACAATAAATTTAGCTAAAAATAAAAATATGATAGTAATGATAGTAAAATAAGTATAAAGAGTGAACTACGAGAAACGTATCAACAAAAAAAATGTTGAAAGTTTTTTTTTCGTAAAAAGATATTAATCAATTAATTAGTTCAAGTCCAACAGTATGTTAAATTTATACCGTTTTTATCAATAACATACATGTTTTCTTTAGATCATAATAACTAGACATCAATAATGCGTAAATTTGAATCACTTAATTGAAAACCATCAATGGCGACATGGATTAATTCTACTAATGATTAGATTTTAATAACGTTCAATTAGCTCGCGAAATATTTACTTCAACAAAAAGCCTTTGAAGCTTTTTGAAATGAATTGCGACTATCGATAAAATTTTATAACATGGGAATGCCTACAGATTTAAATGGTGGTTAATTTTAATAATTATATTTATTTTATAATCACTGGAAAATTTATAATTATTTTATTAAACTTAATTATATTTACATACATAAAGAAGTGAGAAATTCGGCAGATTCACCTCATTTAAAATTGAATCAATTATGCGTGTTTTTTGTGCTCTTCAATGCGACTCTGATCTTTATTAGGTGAAAAAGTAGATGGGGATGTTTGTAAAACAGAAATTGAGTTATGTTCAAGTCTAAAGAGTGGAAAACTTTTGGAAAGATCTGAAAGGCGTGGATAATTTTTTTCAAGACAAAAGTTCAACTCAACACAGCAAGTACTCCCTATTATAAAATATATGTACAACTCTCTTGAACTGAGATATTAAAAAGATAAACGTTTATTTTTCATTCAGCTAAGTAACAAATGAAAAATGATCACATTTTTTAATAAAATTTATTCTTTAAAATTAATATCGACATGATGGATGGATTGTTAAATGTTTTAAATAATGCGTAATAATAAACAGTAACTTTGCTATTACACTTCGTGTCAGCCTTGTTCTGCGTCTTTAATATTATTTGTAAACTAAATGAAAATTAAATTATTCTTTTTTTTATATTTGATATAAATAATAGACGTTGGAGGATTTTAGTCTTGATTTGGAAAATAAAATAATAATTATAACACACCAGTATTACTACTAATTTTGGAAACTTATTGTATGTTTATTGTAAAAAAATATTTATCAACGTGATAAAAAAAATGGGTGAATTATGTTAATACATAATATTTCTACCATCACTTAAAGTTTTTAAAATCCAAACATTGATTAAATTACGATTCTTATATCATATTAATTAATAAAAAAGCTCGCAATTTGTAGATCAGTCAAAACTATTTCTCGTTTACATTCGTCTTCTTTTTATACGATATGTTGAATGTAGTTTTTATTAAATGAATATTTTCAAAAACATTGCAAACATACATATTTCAAATAGGTTAGTAAATCATTTTATTCTCTATCATAAAAAAATCTAAAAAACCTAGAAAATTTAACGTGAGCTCAAGATTTTTACTTACAGATATAACAAATTGCATAAACAATTCATAATAAAATCAAGATATACATCACAATTTTGGATCACGTATTACATTTTAAAAATCACAACAAAAACTATTGTATACGATAATCGTGAAATTTTAACACCTCTACCTATAATTATACATTACAACTATAACTTGTAGTTCAAATTATTTCAAAAAAATTGATAATTATAAACAAATTCGATCAAATTGCCTTAAATAACTCTGAACGGAATTGGCTTGATGTATATTATGTTCGAATTATGTAAAAATAGGCGAATATGGCTGAATTTTTTTTAACAGTGTTAACATTTATCTATCTGCATTTATAGCTCAAGACAGACAGATTTGTCTTAAAATACTTTTACAGTATACCAACGATATTACTAGAACAATGAGAAAATATTTAACATAGTTGAGTGAGCATTGATTATCAGAAATTTACAAACCATCCAAAGACTCTTTTCGCGGTAAACACATAAAAGATATCACACTTAAACAGTTCTATTAGAGAAAAGCACTCGAGGGAAAAAGAGCGTGGTTTATTTTGGCATCTAATATATTTGAGCTGTGATAACGGCGAGCGAATCAAATTTATAGCGCCCGGTCGGTCAGAAGTAGAGCACTTATTCCCTATCGTTATATCACATAACCGTCAGGGGATTCTTATGATATGAATGTGGCGCTTTGCCATCGACCACCTCTACGCGGTATGACGCTCTTTTGTGCAATAAAAATGAGAATCTAGAATCTAGTCGGAGGAGAAGTGTGTTTCAAAAATAAACAATCGGTGAATATTATACATGGACTTCAATTTGCTCTTCCTAAACTTTCAAATGGTGTGGCGACCTGATAGTAGCGAGTAAAATAAGATTTTGTCTTAATCCTTAAAAATAAAAATAACCACCAAAAAAATATAAATATACCAAAATATTATAAATTAAATTAAAGATTAGAAATCACAATTCTAACTTAAAAAAATATTTTTAACTTAAGTTAATTGTAATTTTTAAGAAGAATCACTAACAATATTGAAAGTTTAATTTTTCTTTAAATATATGTGTGTTTTAAATGTATGTTTACCTTATTATTACAGAGATTTAAAAATACCATCCACGAGTTTATTCGTGAAATATCTCAAAAGTTTCACAGCAAGGTAGGAACACATTATAAACCAACGATCTCTTATCTTCACAGCTATGCCGAGATAATGCATAAGAATCTTTTAAGACCAAGCAGTTCTGCCCGACGACCACCATAGATTTTGTATTTCGTCTAAAATTAATAAACATATAAAAACGACCCTTAGAATCATGAAAATTACTTTCTTTGGTTGACTTCTTTGTGTACGTTATGTGTATAATTTGTGTATGCGCATGTGTGTGCACATGTATGTAAATAGTATTTGCGTGTGTGCGTATTAGGGCTTGCAATTTACCCTCTAATTGCAATTACCGGTAAACGGTAAATAATTTTACCCATTACCGGTTTACCGGTCATTTACCGGTAAATGAAAAAAATAGATCAATATAGATTAGATGATTAAAATATAACTGTATGCCACGTACTTTTACTAAAAACGGTATCCTAGATTGAAATCTAAATAATTTCAAATACGTTTCAGGTAAATAATGTCATACAAATATATAACATATCAATTTTTTTTATATTTTTGTTATTTATTGCTAACTGAAGCTTTCCCTCCAATGTTAATAGTTGGACTATTTCTACTTCATCTTTATTTTTTCTCAGAAATAATATTATTATGATCCTTTAAAAAGTCATACTTAATTATATCTTTAATTTTCCTCCTTCACTCTTATTATTTTGTATTTTTTTATATATTCTTCGGATTGGTCAGCTTTCACTCAATTAAAATATTGCCATACAAATGTTATATTCATTACTATACAAAGCAAAATGTTTATTTTAAAAATATTTGTTACATAAAATCAATATTTGCAAATAAACAATAATGAAATATATGCAAACAAAGAAAAGTATGTACCAAAATACGAATGCTTTTAAAATATACTTCGTCCCGAGTCCTAAAACAAGTATGTAGGGACAGCTGCAGAGTTCGAGCGGTCATTGCGATGGTAATGACAGTTGACACCAGTATGACCACTAAAAATCTGTGTTTTAATGTTGCCAGAGTCAAAAAACGAATCTCCTAATTTATTATGGATATCTAGAATAAACTCTCGTTATAATATGATTGTATTTGATTCGTGGTAAAATATTTTTCGATTATTACCGATAAATTTTCCAATATACCGGTAATTACCGATCGTCCGTTTTGGATAATTTACCGGTAAACCGGTTAACCGGTATTGCAAGCCCTAGTGCGTATATAACGTATTTTTCAAATGAATGCATATGGAGTCCCCGTGAAATGGCTCCACTACGGTTTTTCACCTCTGTCATGCCCTTTCGTCGGCAAAGTTTGTAAGAGAATACAAACTACCAAAACATTAGCGATGAGGGAGACTCAAAAATGTTTGACGTCCTTGTACTTAAAACTCCATCAATTTGATATCCAAAAGAAATCTTATTATTGTTTATTTATACAGTACAAGTATCTATTTTAAAAAATATAAATAACAATTTATGTTGATTCAGCGGTACATAGATGTGAATGAATTTACAAATAAATAATTTTAATAATTATAAACGACATTATCTGTTAATAATGTTTTGGTTTTATTTTGGTGAGAGCGTGTATTAAGGTCACCCTGTTGAAACATATTTCTGGTCAAAGCAGTGGAAATTCAAACCGTATCACTTTTTTGAATTGTGATGTTTCTGAGCTTTTTATCAGTAGTAAAGCTTTTTCTTCACATCAACTATTAATAAAAACTATGATTACAATCTTCAATGTAAGGTTTACAGTGTTGGACTAGACTTTTGTCTACATATAATTCATTTCTCACTGTGTTTCTTTTAGAATAAAATATTTACTTGACCATCGATTGATTGGAATCTTTGAGTTTTATACAGTAAGTCTATACCTATGATTTATACAAAATTTCATTTCAGTATATAATATCAAAGGTTCAAATAGAGAGAAAAAATGTTCGCAACACATTAAAAAAAATCAATTATTATTTTATTTCGCTAAATGGAAAATGGATATTTGTCGATACTAAGATGGGTACACAACTTTTTTTGTCAATTTTGCAACAAAAATATTTAGCGGACCATTTTATCTTTATTTTTTAATATTTCCTGTTTTTAGAAAGCATATGGCAAAAAAAAATATATATAAATGTCTCATAGAATTTATGCAATTGTTTGATTGAAACTTAATCTCGCAATCTAAATTCAAATTTAGTGGTGTAACTACGCAAGACAGCGAAATGGTTGTCTCCTAATTTTGATCTTATGTATGTTAAATCATTAAAGAAAATGTTTTTTTTTACAAGTATACTTCCAAATGAAGAAGCCATTTGATGTGAATGTTAAATAACTATCAACGTTTTACTATGCAAGTATTTTTTTAATATTCCGTACGAAGAACACTAATCATAATATCTAGATTTAATACAAATCTCGCGGGACACACTTAATGAACTGCTGATCTAAAAAATAAATAAATAAAACACTTTTTTATTTTTTTAATATAAAATTTAATCGAACCAGTACAAAAGAAATTATTGAAGAATAGTTTATACAGAAAAACGTTATTATTAATTTCAACGCTCCACGTTAAAAGCGTATATAGATCCAATTTATTCTATACATGTTTTTTTGTCAAATTTATACGACAAACATCGAGTACTTTTTTTTAGAAAACCTTCATAAATACGCAGTAAATAAACATCTTTACGAGGTCTTGGCCTACTGACTTGCACTAGCTTGAAATTACGGGCATAAATCATTTCAATACAGCCATAACGATAACACTGACAAGAAAGGTCCTTTTATACAAGAAAGTTGGTGCTTATTTTGATTCGTGATATGAAGAAACTTTATAAATATTATATGTATGTATACGTAAAGAAGTATAAATATCTGATTTAACATTTTTTTATTAAATTTTTTGGAATATTATACTGATCAAAACAAATATTATATGATATAAAAAATGTCGTTTTTTTTAATATTGAAGCAAAAAAACCTGCTATTGCAAAATAAATTTTTCAGCATTACATTAAATAAAAGTTTTTTTTTTTTCTAAAACAAGAATTTACAAAAAACGAACATATTTCTACGAATATACGAGGTACTTTTTAAATGCATAAATGATAAATTTAGTTAATAATATTTTTCACGAATGAAAATGTATAAACTTATTTTTTAGTGATTTGACCGCCAAATAATTCTCAAAAACTTGTTTTTTTTGTCTCATACGTGAAATACTTAAATAATGGTTTTTTTTATTTCAACATTTTGTACAACAAAATTATCATAGTATGTTTATTTGTGCCGTTTATTAGCACAAATTTTACCAAAATATTCTTTTACAAAATGATCTTGTTATAAAGTCGCGGTTTTTTTTAATCGTATTTTTAAAATAAAAAAAAGCACAACGTTTCCATTGATCCATTGCGATAAAAAAATCTTATTTGTAAATATGATAAAATTAAGACAGTATGAACATTTTTATTTCGTTTTCGCCTCATATTTTGATGTGTTTTTTTATTATTTATTTTTATAGAATAAACATCGTTCATTTCAATTAATGTTGACAACAAAAGAAAAAAGGCCGAAGAAAAATATTTAAATCCTTTCCATTTTTTGGGCCGCAAGAGTTTCTTCATAAAACGGACCATTATAAAAAGCTTTATGCAGCTTTTCATTTCAAAAACACGTTTTTTTCTTGGCATGGCTCTGAGAGTGCGGGTTACATCAGATATAAGATTACGCATTAGAGGTGAGCACAAAATAATTAAAAAAAAAACAAAAATGAATTTCCAATAAGCAGCTCAACAGAAAAAAAAATACAAATTTTTAATTGCAAACTTGTCATCACCATGATATGAACATACTGATTAGCTACAAGAAATATTGTGCATGTCGGTTCCCAATGTGAAGGATATTGATTTCTAATGAAGCCTGTCGTTTTATGAGATCCGTTTGTTATTCTGTCGTTCGAGATCTGAAGGGGCAACAAGATTGCTTGTTATTTACAGGCCACCTTCTCTACACTACGTTTGGATTAGATGAGAGATAGGAAGGGAATCTTATTTATATTTACACTGCTTACTAATTAGTTTAATTGTAACTTTGCAAAAAGGACAATAGAATAATGGAGCTAGAAGTCGATAAATTCTAAACTTATAGCTATATGTTATAATAAAGTATATTTTATAATCAATTGTTTGTTGCACGATTATTGGTCAAACATTTTTTTTTAATAATCTTGTATATTATACTTTTATCAGTTAAAATTGTTCACAATAAGTAAAACCATTCTTGATCTTATAAATAAATGTGAAATTAGTACAAAAGAGTGCTATATTTTTTAATTTAATGTCTTCCTTCTAAGTATTGGCAGCGAACACCAAGTAATTGCTGTATCAATATTCATTTGTACTTATTTTCACCTTCATTTATCAAGATCATGACTGATTTTTCTCGTGACGAGCGATGATTAAAGGTTAGAAAAAAATTAAACAGATATGTAGTTAATTATTTAATACTTGCTATTGTTTATTCTGAGATTAATACCTAAAAACAAAGACACATTAGATTTTAAAACCATGGCAACGGTGATAAACATTAAAAGATCATAATTAAACAATCAGTTTTTAAATTTGGCGATTATTATTTTATAGATATGTGAAAGATTGTTTGATTAAATATTATATGTTACCACACACTTCAGATCATCTATATTGCCTAATTATATTTCAACGGTCAGGTCATAATTGATTAACTTATCATAATTGGCTGTACTAGTGGTGGTCTTGGATAGATAATTAGTCCGATTTCACTTGAATTTTTATCAATATATAAGAAATTGCTCAACACTTAAATTAATAATACTATCTTATTACTTTTTATACAGTTAAACACTGTTGATATAAAGATGCTTTATTTTCCAGTGTAAAATAAGGCCCAATAGGTTTTTAATTCCAAAATATTTGCTGCAGCAAAAGTATATATTATTTAATTTTCAAAACAGTGAACAAAAAAAAACTTTTTTTAATTATTACAAGTTATTTGTTGAATGAATAAAGCGGGAAAGAAAATATATTAAGACCAACAGTAAAGCTTAAAATTTTCATTTCATGAAAATTTCGAAATGACCTTTTTGCCATGTCAATCACTTGCAGGTTTACATTGAAAAAATCTTGTGTATTTGAACCTAAAAATGGATTAGCATTATTGTTGTCTTAAATTATAAACTTCTTTTAATTAAATTAATCTGTATCTTCAGTTTGGATACTACTATATCTTTTCACTAAAGTTGTATTTATATCAAGCGTTGGTTTTCTCTGCCAATTTTTTGTGAAGTCTTTCTTTTGATTTTATAATTGTTAATTATTAATTAGTTAATTAATATTCGTTCTAAGTTATATTCAGTCCTTTTTTCAAATAAAAAGTCCCGGAACTCAATTCTTGCTAAGCCTTTTTTCCAATTCGTGTTCGTCTCAATGTGGAGGATATGGCTTCTTAATGGAGGTGTCTCAGAAGAGTTTTTTACGAGAACTGCTTGTTAGTCAATTGCTTAACCTCCCTTTTTTTAAAGAGAGCTGGTACAGAATTAGTAGTTAACTAATCGCTCTCGCTTTTCCCTGTTAATTTTTATATTTGAAAGTGGGAGAGATAGATATTACAAATACCAACGCCTTCTAACAAAAATCGATCTTGTTGATCTAATCTTAGTTCTAATAAATCTGTTATTAATTTTCAGGAGATCATGATTTAAAAGAAATATTTTCAAACGTCTTTTAGCATAATATTATTAAGTTTTCGAATGAAAATAAAAATACAATTTTGCCAATATTGATTTGAAACATTAATAATATCGAGAAAAAAGTTTCCTGGAAAAATAGCACTGGTTATATTCATGTTATTCAAGATGCAAAAACCTTTTTTTTCAAAACTCTTGCGACACCTTCTCGTCAACCGATCTATAGTAAGTTGACAAGAATACTCTGTATTCACTTTATTAATGGGATCTTATCGCCTCGAGGCATAAAAATAATTACTCAGCAACTGTTTTATATGAACAGGTGAACTGTTGACGAGTGGGTGTGCCATGTCGGTGTATGTCACCTCACCTGTATTGCGGAATACAAATGGGAAAAAATCTCAATTTTCAATTTGGAATATGAAAGAACTTTATTTCGTATTTTTTGCATATCTTTTTTTTTGAAAAAGAATGAATCAGTTAATTCTTTAGAAAAACATACGTATCTTTTCAGATACATTCGGCGGCCACTTTGAATAAATTCATTTTGAATAAATAATTAATGTGAGTATTGGTTTATTTTTAATATTACTAAATATGACACGCCATTTTTGGGATTTGGATTTGGGATATTCATAAAAATGCTTCTCAAAAAAGCTAAACACCTATGCTTTAATTTTATGTTTGTTTTGAAAGAAGGCAATTCATATTTGAGCTCTCAAGAGGTTAAGTGAGCTAACTAGGAAAATGATGAAACTTTTTTCATGGACATTAATGTACACTTCTTTACTTGGTGTTTTGGTGGATTGCATATTTCTATTTTACGGATATAACACTATTGCGATGTATATTGACTGAGGTTACTTCACTTTGACGATACTTTAAGACGTGTAGAGTATTACAATCCATCTAACTTATTTTGTATAAAATATCACTTCGATCATTTCACCTCTAATGGGGGCACATTTGATTTTATTCATTTAAAATTCTGAAAAAAAGTAAAGATGATTTAAAATTGTATTAACTAATTAGGGTTTTCTTTCCAATCCATTAAACCTTTTAATACATGAATCTAACAATGGCTTTGCTGTATTAATAAGTTCTAATAAAATTTTAATTTTAATAATACATATAAGATTTCAAAGATTGAGATTTATCAAACTCGTGAAATTAAAATAAGTTTTTTGACTTTTTTTTCATATTTTTACTCTTCGGAAGATCGGAGTTTTTTTTCCAGTTATGTTAAGAAAAACATGATAAATTGTTAACACATTATTGACAACTTAAACTAACTATGTATATAAATATTTTATTTTTATGTATGTTCATTATACATGTGTATTATTTTTTTTTATTCGTGTTCATAACAGCTTTAAATTATCCATTTATTGCTTTTAACAATGTGTAAAAAGATTGATAAAAAATATTTTAAAAATAGTCAAGTACGTTAACCGAGCAAGCTCCAACATAGTCTACTTTAATGCATTAAAATACCACTCGTCTGAACTCTCTTCCGTTCACGCGGAATATGTTGAAATCCAAAGCAATTCCGTTAAACATTATTAAAGCTTCCCCGAGTAGAATCCCTAATAGCAGGCTGGTTAAACACCTAATGAATCACAAAATAAGTCCTATGATAAAGAACATTAGGCATTTGAAGAAAAAGGTAAGTAACAATAATAATTTAAGCTACATTGGGATATTGACTTTAGAAAGGAAAAGGGACCTAACCCACATTTTTTTCAAAACAGCTTTTTTTCGATAATCACAATGTATCAAACTTGATACATGTTCTATCAAAAGGATGTAAGCTTTAAATGCCGAATTAGTATGTTAATTTAGCTTTAAAGTTTGAAAAAGATGACCTTGTAAAAAATTAAAACCAAGAAAAAAATCTGAATAAAAGGGTTTTCTTAGACAATTTCTTTAATTAATAATAGATTATATCAATTAAACACCAGTTTAGAAGTTTCCGTGCACTTCTTGGTTGTGTATATTTCATAATTTGCATATGGCCCGAAATCATCAAAACACGTTTTTTGTGCCTCCTATAAAATTTTCTATGTGTGAGTTACGTCCATTTTCCTTTCCACAGGCGATATGAATTCTTTTCATTTACATTAAGTAGTACTCCGTTAACTGGATGGCTGCCACAGACGTGATCTCTCGTCAAATTGTTCGTGCTCAACACGCCAGAAACGAGTAAATAAATAATTGCAAATTACAGCCGGCGTGCTAGGTACATACGTACTTTTTTATATGGCAGCCAAAAGATTAATATTAGTTAGAAGCGTTTTCAATTACACGGAAATGATTTATTTTCTTATTTCTTTTATATTTCGATTTTTTGTTTTATCATTTATATTTTCATTAAGTTATGTTACTCATTATTTCGTATTATAACATATATCAGTATTATTAGATAAGGAATAAATTTCTTACTAATTTTTATTCAAACATATTTTAAAGTCAGATCAAGTGCTTGTTATCTGAAGACAGAAGTTAGTTTCTTATTGAGATTAACGATCAGCGGGTAAAAATGTACTAATGCAGTAATAAATTTTGTAAAAATATAATTTAAGTGATTTTAATTATGATTTATGAACCGGCGCTGGCGCTGGTATCTGGCTAGATTTGTAAGCTGTTCGCAGCAAACCGCACTCGCTCGGCAATTATAAACTTTACACCTGGAGCGTTTGTGGAGATTGTCCTCTATTCTTTGAAGCTCTATGTTTTTCAAGCCACCTTCCTCGCAACCCTCATCCCACCCTCTCGCGAGACGCGGTCTTCTAGCGATGAACCCGCGCATGACACTACATCAGGACTTATAGCCAGCGAAATCAGTTATCATTTTAAGCGTTACAATTTAATCTTGCATGAACCTGAAAAGTATCGAACAAAAAAAATAAAAATCGTATAGATTTGAGTCGCAAAATAAACCTTAATAATACACCTTCAATTTAAACCCAATTTTCTTTTTATACAACTTTTAAATAAAACAGCTAAGGAAAAAATTGAAACATTTTTTTGTTGATATAAAAATGCTACTTAGAATTTAAAAAATAGTAATTTTATCTTGTTACTGTTAAAAAGCTGACTCTTAATAAATCTATTTTTATTGCCAAATCAACCATACGTCAAAACAAAAACACTTTAATACCTGTAATTCGTTATTAAATTGTCGAAAGTAAAAGAATCTGTTTATTTTTTTCATGTAGACTTTATCTTTATTACACTTTCACGGTCGTCACTAGAACATAATTCAAAAAATAATATATCCGTTCAAAAATTGTACCTGGTGTATTTAGCTAAAAACTTCAACATACATTGTTTGTCAAATAATTTTAGTTACGGGTTTGCTACATATTGACACTTCCTCACTATCATGCTCATCAGGTATAATAATGAACTCGAAACGGAGAGAAAAAATCTCAACTCTTTACATATATATATAGACATACAATGTTGGCTACCACTTCATGAATAGTATTTCGTAAACTTTAAAAAAATCGTAACTCAGTTAATGTCAATTATACAACCTTGAAAGAGCTACAGCGGGTAATATAAATAATATTGAGTACCTTGGAAAATAAAATAATAGCTTCATTTTTCCGACCGACATTTTCTTCGTATGTTTTTTTAATTATTCTTACACTTTTAATGTATTACATTATTTAACGATCAGATTTTACAGACAATGAAAAACAGAACAGAAAATATATTAAACAGTTTAATCATATACCATTCTTAGTAGCTGACCGAAAATAGTCATGTTAAGTAAGTCATGTAAGTAATGTTAGTCATGACAAAATATGTGAGGAGCAAACATTCAAAAAGTGTTTTGTCACAAATTTTAAAAAATGGCGTCTTATATCAATTCTGACAGCCCATAATAAAACCTACGAATGGAAATCGAAATTAGTGTTCAAAGAGGTTTTTTTTTCATATTAAAATGAAATCATAAAGTTGACACATTCATACAAACTGTCACTTTTGCAACACTTAAATCATCATTTTCCAAGCTTTGTATTTGTGTGACAAAACACTTTTTGAATGTTTGCTCCTCATGTATACCTGACTTAGTTATCACTTAAAACGACGTGTTCACTGTCAATTCTTCACGGAAATGTATTATTACATTTTTTAAAAAGAAACAATTTTTAATTATATCTCAAGAAATTCTCATTCCACTCATTCCCATTTCATTCAAATTCTCATTTCGGAAAATTTATATTAATTTGTAAAAAAGTCTAATTTCTTTTTTACAAAACGGAAAAAACAAGACGTTTAAACCAGCATTTATAAATTATATTAACTCAATTATTTACAAATACATGTCATAAATAATAAGCTACGTGTGCAATCCATGCGTATTATGCGTAGTTTAATGCTTCAAAGCAAAAATGAACTTCTAATTAAGGAACCAATTTCATGATAACCGCGTACAATAATATACCAAAATGTAATATTACTTGA
The DNA here is from genome assembly GCA_030503985.1 of Himalopsyche tibetana. Lineage (NCBI taxonomy): Eukaryota > Metazoa > Arthropoda > Insecta > Trichoptera > Rhyacophilidae > Himalopsyche > Himalopsyche tibetana. Next base: position 10,939,652 of record JAPJYX010000024.1, read on the forward strand.
TATCTGTATAAAGGCAGTACTATATTCGTCTTTTTTTTTTATTTTTATCAGTATTTTTTGGCAGGCTGACACCCCATTGAGCTTTACCGTATAACAATAATGTGGAACGATCGAAAGTTTTTCGCAAATAATTTCTTGCATTTCAAACGGTGAAAAACATGCTTATAATATGACAAAAAAATACCTGTAACAAAATAAAATATGATAGAAAATTTTGTGAAGTAATTATGATAAAATTTTTGTTAGCAATACAGAACAATATTTCGTTCTGACACCGACATTTAAAGAATTATGATGACATTTTAAAGTCACTATGATCACTCTTTTTACACATATAATTCAATCAATAATTAAAAGTTGACACATATGCACTAAACAAAAATGACGTTAAGTCTTAACAGGTTATTGATAATGATCTAAGACAGTTATTTTTCGATTACTGAAATTTAAATATTATAGTATGTATAAACAAGTATGAATCAAGCAAAAAAGATCTAATTTTGGACAAAAGCATACTTAAATTTTGCTATATGAATCAATTTTTATTATTTCTTACGTAAATCTGTTCTCATTATAGAGTTTTATATAGCAGATTTTATTCCTAAGTATTTGAACTCAAAACCTTTTACATAATTTCATTAATCTTGACATAAATTGTTTTCTTAATTACAAATATATATTATGACGAAAACTTATTATTCCCTCACCTCCATTAATATTGATCAATAATTTGCAAACATTCATACGGTCATCTGATATGCATGCCCGTTACAGATAAAATAAAAAAACGAGAAAAAATGCAGAAGGACTTAAAGCGGCTGAATAAATTGAAAAAGAAGCATGCAATTTTTACGGCAGTGATTCAACCCGTGTTCCTGTTTTGTATCTTTAGTTTAAACAAGTACATCGAGCGTTCTCAATTCATATGAACTTTCATACTCAAGCTAGTACCTACAAACAACATAGGCGGACTCGATGCAATATGAACTAGTTCAAATGTCTTGCGTTAGACCAAAACTTTCAAATGACTTTACTACTTATCACTGCTTTGTCTTGAGCAATAGAAGCTAATGCAATATCGCATGCAATGTGTTTTATAAGATTGTAAATGACGTATTATATAGTTGGAACAATCTTAGTCAAAATGAGAATTCTGACACAAGAATGTCAGAATTCTGTGAAACTGTGAAACATTATGTTCTTGGTGTTTATCTGATTGGTTGTAGCAGTAAATTGTTTTTTTTCATTCAAAAAGTGTAGATGTATCTTGTTGGTGATGATTGAGAAAAGATAAAATAAATCGTTTATTTGCGTAGATGATAAATCTATAAGTTTTTGATACAGATGTAATCAAAATAGATAAAAACTGCAAAATCGAGAACAATAAAAAGTATGTTCACAATTATAAATTTTATTCACACGTTACTGTTATAATCACTATCAAATGTGATATTAAAACTCTCTAAAGCAACAAACATCGAAGTTGTGTATTTCATAAATTAATATTCATCCATTTATGGTATGGATTCCAGTGATGAATCAATACCTCCCCAGCTACTGTATACACAATATTAAAATGAGGTATGGAGTACTTTTTTTTCTTTCGATACCCTATAATACAGCTATAAAAATAAAGAGAGCACGGGTAATACAGCCTGACAACTTATTTTCATAATAACAAACATGGCTAACAAGCTTTATAAGCAGTCCAAATGATTCACATTGGAAGCAAATATCGTAAAAAAATAACATAATACCACTTCGGTCTATCACCTACGTTCTTTATTTGTATAAAAAATCAAATACGTTAAACGAAAATCGGTATAGATTACTAACTGACCCGACGAACTTTGTACCGCCTCAGAATCAATAAATGTTTTGTTAATTTGATAACTTGAAGTATAATGACTACCGAGTCAACTTTCAGTTGTAAATTGTGCGGTGGCAAGCCAGGAAGATTCAATGAGCTTAACAATTCAGTTGTCATTCAACAACATAAATAATTTCGTTCTGTTTGAAATACGAACGACGGACGTCAAAAATATTGAAAAAAAAATCCGTATAGGAACACTCTTCATCTAGAAGGATGAAATATACTTAAGACCTATTCTACTATCTAAAAAATATACATAAAAAAAATCATAAAAATCGGTCAAGCCGTTTCGGAGGAGTTCGACCACAAACACCGTGACACGAGATTTTTTATATATATAGAGATAAACAATAAAATATGTGTAAGTAAGCATTATTTTATAAGTGTTTTTCACGGTTAAGATATTTAACTACTACATGCTGGTGCCTTGTGATAAATTTAATTGAAATTCGAATGACAATAGATTTTTTTTTACCATGTCCGCTCCTAATGTGGAGCATATAGACTCCTAATAGGTTTTATCTTAACAGAAGTGTTGCTACGAGAACTGCTTGTTACTCAGTTGCTCAACCTCTCTTTTTCCAAAGAGAGTAGGAACAAAAGTAAAGGGCTTTGACAGGACTAGTGGTTAGTTAAGTGGTTAGTTGTCCTAGCCCTTTCCTTCTATTCTTAGAGATAAACTCCGTTAGGAGTCCATATGCTCCATATTGGGAGCGGACATGGTAAAAAAAAGTAAATAGTAACCCTAGATTATTGAAGTGCTGTTAGAATTTCGATATACTTTTCTTTCTAAATGCATGAAATTGGAATATCATATAAAAGAAAACATTTAAATAAAACATGGAGGTTCCAAACATTGCAAATTTTTTTTGGCAACGTACCAAAGGCGATGTTTTACCTTTTGGCTGTATCACATTTTATCGAACCATCAAATCAGACTTGCTCAATCTGTTTCCTTCCGTTTCTTGCAGCCTTTTCGGATTTTTCCATTTTCCGCGAGCACGAGAATTTGCACAAAGCCCACAATATGCACAAATCACATCCAACCGACTGAAATATTTATGAATAAAATGTGGGACATACAATTCTATTCACATTGCAAGAGAATATTTACATCCATCCAATATATTTTTCTATCGCTGTCCACTCACAGAATTTATTATATATGTACACTCATAAGCGATCATTTTGATGAAAGTAGTAAAATTGTAATTACTTTTTAAGCAGTCGCTCAGTTTTTTCGTTAAAAAAGAAATAAGTGCCTCAGATTTTTTTGGCTACGGTCGAATACAACATTTTTTTAAAGTAAAATCGTCAATCACATGCATCAATCCAACTGATTTACCAAGTAACCGAAAATAAATAAATTATAAGGATGTGATCACCGTCGTTGGTTTACGTTTTAATGTTCATGGGCTCAAGTCCCATTAGATTGAATACATTGATTTTTAAATCCATTTATTCTAATTCACCTATGCGATACTTCAAGCGGATAGTAGCGGTAGCGATGAGCTAATTACAAGTCTAACCCTAAAGCAATCCTTCAATTTTTACTCGGTCTAAAAAATATTATAAAATTCAGTTTCTGTGTAACCAACATCCGTCCCATTTTGTTCACGAGCAGCTTAGAATCGTTATGTTAATATTTTACCAATTAAATTGCTTGTGATACAATTAATTGTTAAGTAAAAAAATCATTAAATAACATGAGATAGACTTTTTAACTGTATATTTAGAGGCTTTCCTTATTTAATTTGTTTTTATGTGATAGGTCTTAAACACTTCAATTTAAATCAATTTAGTCTCAGTTGTTTATATTTTGTATTATGTTATCTATTAATACTTTTAAATTTTTTACTACCAGTATTTTTGTGACACCCTTATATTAATTTTGTTTAAATATTTTGTATGAATGCTATATTTTATCAGTCGAAAATGCTTTTAATAAGTGAAATCGGTCCTGTTCCTATAATTGTGGAATAAATAAAAAAGAGTTTTTTGTATATAGACACACAATTACTATTATATTTTTTTAAAGTCATAGTATGCCTTTCTACCAAGTTTCGACAGCAAACACCTTTAAATATATGACATATACTATATATGTAGCTCTGTGTACATTTATCGTCAAGATAATTTTTCACTTAAAAATCATTTCTTTAAAAACGAAACGCCCTAATAGAGCAAAGAAATAAATCAATATAATATGTGTAATATTTGCTTAAAATCTAAAAATGTCTTTTACATAGTAAATTTGTTATGTATTGAATTCAAATACTTAAAAATTCAATTTACTTTTAAATTGAAACATTTTATGATTTTGCTATTCCCTACTTTTTATTCAGATTCTAAATCACTTTTATTTAACTTTAATATCCATTCAACTTCCTGAAAGTAGAAATTGATATTTTTACATAACAATAAATATTAAAAGTTACAAAGATGAAATAAAAATTATGATACTACTGCGACAAAAATTTAGTACTTTAGTAAAAATTTTCGCATTTTTTTAATAAACAGGAAACCTATACACTGTATAGTTGACTGTTATTATGACTAAAATGCTTTCTTTGCAAAGTTATTTAACAATAAAGTAAAGACTTGAGGAAAACTTTCAAAATTATTGGCATACTTATTATGTATATAAATATAATAAAAGGACATGAGTGCATTTCTGTATTCGTTTAGAATATCTAGATCGAGGTTTTTGTTATGCTGATTCTTATCTAGGCTGCGAGAAAAAACTTTCTGAATTTATTTTTCGATACTCGCTTATATTAAAAGTTTCTCGAAAAACCCTCGTAGGAAACTGAGAAGTCTTTCAATTTCTATATCTTTTATCCGCTTGGAGCCATTAAGATAAAAATATTTCCCATTCGACTGATACATTGTTGATGATATTTTTATACGCGGAATCGCAGCGCAAATGTTTCTTTTCCAATAAGGATGTATTATGTATTTCAGATTTTTACAGAGCACTCTTATATTTCAAGATCTAGAAGGTTCTTTGGTGGAACAATTTCCAGACAGATAATAAAATCAAATATTATTTTATGTAACCGTATCTACTATAGCGCGCAAAATTAACTACTTCATGAAAGCCTAATTCATTGGCAACATTAATTTTCTAAACTTATAAACGCTAAATTTCTAAATACAATGTTACTTTTAAGCACCTAATTTTTATTATGTATTCTTTTAATTTGGATAATTTCAACTTCATACAGAGTAGTTTTTATTCTGATTTAAAATTAACATACAAACTTTTTTTTTTTACTGATCGTTAATCAGTGAAACAACAGTGTAATTATTATTTTATTTAAAAAATAATTTCCATAAAGCAATCGTCAAATCAAGCAAAAAATTATATTTGTTTTGTTTTAAATTAAAACTAGTTGTAAAATAATACTGCATTATTTTTTTAATCCATGGCCATTCTCACTTTAGAGCATATGGCTTTCTAATGGAGGTATCTCCACAGACTTTATTTCAACGAGAACTGTGTGTTACTCAGTCGCTCAAACGCTTATTGGTGACAGTTGAACATTTTTGTATGGTCATTTTTTCAATAAATAAATAAAAATGACGATAGATCGCTAACCATAACATTAAATAGTACACATATGAGTCGTTTGGTATCAAAAGATGAGATTTATAAATATCATTGAAAAATATTCATTTAGACTATTTTGATTAATCAATAAATGAATGTGCTTATTCAAATATTGCAAATAAGCGTTTTATACAAAACACTTGTATTAATTCAAGACTAGTGTGAAGTGACATTTAAACAAACAATCGACTAACGACTAAATTAATACAATGCTTTTAAGGTATTTCATATTAAAATTGGCTCAATTGGGCATTTAAGATATTGTGTCTCATCGAATAAATAAAAAAACATAAATATGATAAATGGATTTTTTTCAATTAAGTTATGTTACATTTTTTAAATATACTGCATTTTCCGTTAAAATGTTTCATAACACAATAAACATTTATCAAAACTGCAGCTGGAAAAGCACTAATTTTATAATGGTGTAATAAATTTTGAGGTACACATGTTCAGCACAGTACAATGAATTTTACGACATAATTTATTAGTTTAAAATAAAAATAAAGACATATAAAGATAACTTGTTCCCACATCAGTAGCAATTTTGTGTAACACTGTAATCAAGTATTTAGAAAAATTTTCCCTCGTTTTTAAGTTCATTTATAATAACTATGTATATTAAAAAAAAATGCATTTTTTTATTTTTTTACGAAAAAGCTTATATTTGTAGTGCTTGTAGCCGAGTGGAAAATTTGTGTAAGATTTCATGCTACTCGGTTGTGTGGTCAATGATAAGAAATAATTGCAGTTTTTCATTAGTTATCTATCATCATGTAATCGATCTTGGAAAAAAGTTAAATACATAGTTAATTAACTGCGAGTTATGTTATTCTAAGTGTTAAATCTTTACTTTTTCTAAAAATATAACATTTGGGAATGAAAAAGATGCTTAAAATATTTTCAAATATAAAGAAAATTTAATTTATTAGTAACAACAATTTACAAAAGTTCTAACATAATTGTGATAAATCTATCGCAAAGTGTCAAAGCAGTTTAATTGTTGTATTGAAGTATCTCTTACAAAAACTCATGTTGAGGTACCTCCGTTAGTAAGCTATATACTGCATATTGGGAGCGGACATGGATTAAAAAAATGTTATATAATCACACTTTTTTAACTGTACAATGTTTTACAATTTACACTTCTACAGACGACAGTCTATTATTACCATAGCCATAGCCATTAGCCATATAATATTAAGGTATATATGTACATAACAAATACATATTAACCTTATATTTATTTAAAAATATACTTGGTAGTTCAATTAATACTACTTGTATCAGTTAGTCTATCTGAAGGTAATATTGTAATGAATCAATTTTCCAAAAAAAGTCACGAACAAAAATATCTTAATAAAAATACCAAAACTTTGATACCGTTCGTATCCTTATGAAACATGAAACAATTGAAACAAATAAACAATGAAACATTTATGTTTACATAAACAATTTATAAACTTATTGATTGAATTTGTATTTTATTGAAAACTTTTATAAATGAGTAAAATATACATATTTTTTTTAATTTCATAACAGTTTTATAAATTTATATAAAAGCTTATCAATTATAATAGCTGTTATGTATACTCAACACCATATCATACAATGTTTATTCTCTACGAGATTCTATTTTCAAATTGTTTCATTCTAGAATGAAACAATTGAAGTATGAAACAGTAGTTTAAAGAAAACAACTGCAACCTGTCATCTCACTATTTTTCTTCTTGATTATTAAGATTGATTTTATAAAGTGTAATATTATTATTGTTATCAGAATAAAATTGAACCAACATATAAAAGTGTTTTAGTAAAATTTATAAACATAACATAGCTTTAATAAGTTCAGTTTTAAATTTTGTTTGTATCTTCTACCAATAGGATGGATTCCGCCGTCGTGGAAGGCTACTGATGACCATCTATAATCTATATGATGTACTCGGCTGAACTGCAGGACTCTGGAACCACAAACAAGAAAGCAAGAAGACTAGTGGGAAACAGAGAATCTTGGAAGAATCATATGGTGGCCGTATGCTCCGATCAGGGAGCGGATATGGATACAAATCAGTTTAAACAAACTTATGAAGATGGCGTGCATCAAAGAATTCGAGAGTATCTAACGACCAATTTATATTTGTTTTTTCGTAAGAACTCTTATATGTTTACATTTATTTTCATGTATATGGTCATAATTAGTTAATTGATTTGGCATTAGAACTCCATTTTATCCATAGATATTTTAAATCTGTCATAATAAGTGGTTGCAAGGATAGTTATAAAAGTGAAATGTACCAAAATATCTCAATTCAATGGCTAAAAACAATTATTTCAAAAGTGACTGTGTAAAAACTTTTACCGTTTTGTATTTAGAGTATATAAAAATTTACCAATGAAGTCAAAAAAGGGTAGCACGTCCATTTGGTATTCAAAGGTGACAGATTTATTATGTGTATTTTATGCACGTTTTCTCTGAAAAGTATCCGATGGTATTCACAAAGCGTTCTTTAAAAATGAATATACAATTCTTGAGAGATACCGCTGATATTTCTTGCCCTAGTTAAGAAAAGATACTATTTTTCCCGCTGCAAAGCCGTGTAACGTGTTCGGTGTTAAAAAGGCTTCAAGCAGATTGGCTGAAAAAGAAGCAGGGAAAAGGAAAAGGCAAAAACCGAAGGCTACGACTGTTACATAAATCTACTGCCGCCGGTGCAGCGCGCAGAAAACCCGCCTTAACGAATATCCGGTGATAAAGGAAATTCATTTTTCTGTAAAACTAGCGGCATACCCCTGTGCCTTTCGTTCACTTAATTTTCAAGAAGCGAGAATAAAAACCGCGGTCACTAATTTAATGACGAAAAAAACAAGCTTTGCATCACCTGGAAAGAACTATTGCGAAGCAAAAATGCTTACAAAATTGCAATACAATTTGCAGTATTTTTTCCGGCTTGATAGTCGGTAAAGAAATTCACGACCCTTTAAATGAATAAATGAATTTCTCCTTATATTTAGATGAAGAATAAAACCTAGCTTACCATAATTTTAAAGGCTTAACGATTGATTAAAGTAATTATTTTATACTACTTCACTAAGCGTCCATTGTACATATATAGGGGATAAGTGCACCAGTGGCGTGTTTAAAAATGAAAAAAAGTGTTTTTATTAAATGAGTTATTCTTGACGAAAACATCTTATCGATAAGCTATCCAATCCTGGGATCCCGTTCAATTTTCAAAACGAGTTTCTGAGAAAATCTGGGGAAAAGTATACCAAATCGAGGATTTCAAATTCCTCGGTGAGCTAAAAAAAATGAGAGGTGACAATCTGAGGGAAAAAAGTAAATCAAGGATTTCAAATTCCCCAGTGAGCTAATCCCAATTCCGGGATCCCGGGATTGAAAATTAATCAATCCCGAAATCTTGGGATTGGAAAAAGGCTCCGGGATTGCATACCCTATTTATTGATGTCTCAAAATACAAAGTTGCTTTTAGCATACAATTCGGTTTTGTTACACTATGCATTACAATTGCTCTTTATATTTTTTACATCCCCAAACACTCCACCATGTTATTCGCAGATCGGTCGGAAGCAAACAACATTGAAGTTGTTTTTTTTTTGTTTAATTTTATTTACACAAATAAAATATTCAAATTATTGCTAGTCAGATCCAGTTTTTTTAAACACATATTTGCCTGATTTTTGTAAAAAAAATACGAAAATTATTACAAACCGTTCAATATAAGAAACCTGAAATATAGTTTTTTTAAGTCACGACTAATGAAAACTACATATATTTAATATGAAATATTGAATACTAAAAAAAATAAGAGTGAAAAAGTCATGATTTTACAAATCAGGGTTGATTCAATTTATTGTAATATTCATAGATTTATAAACTATAAAAATCTATTGATGTTGGTATTTTGAAATGCATTTAATCGTTAGATTTTATATTTTTGCAAATAAATGTTTTTTCATGAATTGCTCAAGACACTCACAAATTACAGCATTCAAACTTTGTGGTAATCGCATCATCCACTGCGCGACTGGGTCAAACAAAAGTTTTCTCGTCTACGTCGACTGACAATAATATTAACGTGTCGGAATAAAAGCACAATTATAAATCATTTATCATTTTCGATTTAAAGTTTCAATTCGGTAGGCAGAATGAAAAGTTTTTTGCGTGAAACTATCATATAATCACAACGGTTTAAACAGGGATTTCCCATGAACGCTGTGTGTTGAAACTTTTTCAGCTTATTCCGGTTACATTCTCCGTAAAAATAATATGCTCGAGCCTTAACCCACTGCCCTCGAGAATATAACTCGGTTGCTACCAACTATGCTGTATGTATTGTAATATTCACACTTTTCATCTAAATTTCTTGCGCAGTAAAACATTTTATGGTATATAAAAACGTTGTCAGCTTAAATATGATATTACAGGCATTATATTTTTAGTAATTTAGTAATCAAGTTTTGATTCTTAGATGAATTCAGCCACCAAAAAGTAAAACGTGACCCAATTTTTGTTTCTCGTAGCTTAAGCTTTTTTCAGATACTCTCAATAATTTTATTCAATTATTAATAACAAGTATCACAGTTTACTAGAGTTTAATAGTTTACAAAAAATCACTATTTTCAATATCAACATATTAAATAATGTAAAGATCGTAGTTTTTTGGAGGTATTAACTTTTTTAGCATATATTCTTGGATACATTATAATAATATGTGAATCTGTGAAATTTAATATCTTAATGTATTGCAAACTAAAACACGTAAAAAAGTTCATTTCATATATTTATAGAAAATATAAACTTTTTTACTTTGACTACATTATTTATTTCAGATCAAAACCAGTTTCACTCATGGCGAGTATGATCAAATAATGAAATATAAAACGATACAGAACTATTTTTACAAAAATAAGAAATACAAACAACGAGGTGTGACAAAAAATTGGTAAAAAAATATGAAAAAATATGTTGGAAAAATCACGGTTTGCTTAAATGTGTCAACTTTATGATTTGATTTTTATATGAAAAAACCTTTTTTGAACGCTAACTTCATAAATTCATAAATTTTATTATGAACTATCACAACTGATATTAAACGGCATTTTTCAAAATTTGTGACAAATCACTTTTTGAATGTTTTAAAACGAATACGACTAATTTACTTTTAAAAAATAAGCAGGCTTCAAAATAAATTTGTTAGCTAGATACTTACACATATATTGAGAATTCAAAACTTATTCCTAATTTCTCAATTTACGAAATATGATTATCAGTGTAATAAAAAAATAAATGTTTATATACGTTTCTCAGGTAAAGTTGGGTATGGGGATGAAGATTATTTTACAAAACCGGTTACTTAAAGGTCTCGAAAATATTTTTATAAAAAACAATATCAATTTCTACAAGCATATTAATAAATATTGGTTTATAAGCTTACGTAGAATAATGGAAAGAATATAACAAAGGTAAAGAAGCAAAAATAGATTTCATCAGTTAAAAAGTTAAATTAAATAAATGCTCGAATTCCAAAAAGTCTAAACTGAGTTTATTCATTAAAAAAACCAACGCCAATCTTGTTAATGAAGGATTAAGCCACAAAAAAAGTATGATGGGAGTTAGCTCAAAGTAATACCTGATTAGGTTCTAACCATCCGTGCATCGGTGTTCAACATTATTTTTACGACGGTAAAAAGTTTTTCTTATTACCTTTTTCAAGAATAATGTCTTCGGTTATTTTAACACCAAGAATTGACAGTGAACACTTTGAAATTCATGTCGGTAGCTTAGTTTCATACAGCTACAACTATAAATTGGTAGTTTTGAAATATAGCTAACCAAAGTTTTGATCCATCTAAACTGAGTTGTAAAAAAGTGATAATTATTATTTGTCTCATATTTTTAGTAATTTATCTCAATTATATTTAAATTTATTGAAACTTTGATAAAACCATAAATGAAATTTACAGTTTCATTTATACGAAACAGAAACAAGTTTGTTATATATCTTTATTTCCATATGCAAAAATCTGCTTGCCGAGAGAAAACTTGTGAGTTTTTCTAGTTTTTCTGTTGTGGAGCTATAACAGAAGTCATCGAATAAAATGGGAAATATAACTCAAAATATCCAACTTTTGACTTATCGTTTCTACGGAACAAGGCCATCGATATATATTTTTGTTTATGAATTTTCATTCAAAGGCAAAGCTATCTGTTATTTTTTAATACTATAGTTCCTACTCCTAAACTATTGTTGAGATTAAATTGTTAACCGATAAGTTGAGATTGAATTGTTTTCATCCAATACTCAAAAATAATAACTATAAAAATTGAAAATAAAAAGTGTTTGTCATATCTATGACATTGGTAAATCCATGAAGTTCACGTTTTTGTTCTACCAATATGTCAATATCATTCGAAGCAATCGTCGTTGAACAAAAAATCTTCTTTTTATGCAACAAAGTGAGTTGTGGCAAGTAACAAAGCCAATATTTAGCTGAAACACCCTACCAAACGAATGCTACCAGAGACGAACTGAAAATTATAAATAAAATATGTAAACAATGTGATTACTATTTATTTTTTTGTAGATAATGAATAATGCCATAAAATTGATAATACTTGTTTTCCTTTTTTTAAAGCAACGATTTAATATCGCTGTGAGTTACAATTAGAGGTTGCAATGACAGTATTGCTAAAACCGTATTCCTGGTGTTTTTTTCAATTTCAAAAAACCGGAGTTGAAAAATCAATAATAAAAATAAGCTAGAATCGATTTTTTATTATTGAAAGATTCCAGAAAAAAGTTGATTTTTTCAATGACATTAATTTAAGGCACCGTTGAATCATTTACTACATTTTCTTTTTTATATTATTGATATTTTCAACACCGATATTTAATACAAAATGTCAAAAGATCTGAATTGATAATATGTTCGTCCGGTATTGCAATTCTAACTTACAATGTAATGTTCTGTTAGATATTTTGTGACTCAATCGTTCTTTTTGAGACTATCAAAACAATTCTCCAATTTGTCAAAAAAAACAAAGTATTTAGCTCCACGGTAATAACTAAACATAATTAATAATCATATTCATGTAATCATGTCATGTAATTCATATTCTTGTAATACCTCACTTACTTTTCCTTACCATTATATTACGTTACATTATGTACATGGATTTTTTACTAATTTTTTGATTTATATCCTTAATTACTTCGTAAGAGCTTCATATCATTTGCTTTTCTACTTGTTTAGATAAGTGGTTAAGATAACAAAGTTATTGATACTCTAACAATCTTTTTAAATTATGCTTGATATTTTAGAATTCATAACTGATTAAGTATTCAAGATTTAAAATTTTTAAGTGTTATTCAAATTCAATAAAATTGATAAATTATCAGTGTCAATTTAAACAAGTTTCATTCAACATAAAATCAGATTTGATAATTTTGCTACACCACTTGTTGTGTTTCAAAATGTGACAGTGCTTCGTTTTTTTGAGAATATCATCACACTTAATCACAAAGGTTTTCAAATTTAATTTTATATTAAAATTAAACTTCCACAAAGTTACTATTGATTCTTTATGCTAACGATATACAAATATGCTTGAATATGAATCCATCATTTGGAGCCCATTAGAAAGTTCATACAAGCTGCAATTGGAGAGAGTCCATAAGAAATTTCTAAGATATTATTATTTCAAAAAAATTAAATTCTTCCCCTTTGATAACTCCTTAACGAAATACTACTGTTATTAAAGAATGTTATCATTTCACTCTCTTGAAGCTCAAAGATCTTTTACAAGTTTAATAAAGCGTTTTTCTCTTCTCATTCGGAGCCGAGTTAATAATCCTGAAATTCTCATGACTATTAATTTACACGCTCCCAATTTATTCTTACGTGGGCGAAACTATGCCCAAAAACTTTTGTTTCTAAAAACCTATACCTCGCTTAGGAGGTATGAGTCACCAGTTTCAAGAGCTGTTCGATTTAACAACTCATTGCTTAGAGAAGTGGACATTTTAAGTGACAGTATTTGTGAACTGTTTGTTAAATTTTACTATATTATTTCTTGATTTTGTATGTTGATTTTGATGTATTATGTAGTTTTATTTTATATTTTGTCTTATTATATTTGTCAAGTACATATGCGAATTGGCGCCAGCTGTTATGTCATGTACTGTAATTTTAGTTTTTAGCAATAAATAAATAGATATACTGCATATTAATAGTAAAAATAAAAAAGTATGTAGCTTGGAAATTTGTTTCATTGTAAAATACGGTCCTGGCAAAAGCACTCATTCTGAAAAGTATGTCGGTGGCGATAGCGGTGGATTGGTGAGACGAAGGGTGCCAAAGTGATTTACAAGTGGATTTCTGAGTGACACAGACTCTCTCACGTGGAGGCCTACTTTTATTGAAAAACATTGAACGGATTCCAAGGTAAAGAAAAAGTTAAGATTTCTTCAAGAACGTCTATGCACCTATTTTATATAATATATTGCACAACTCATATTTAAAGTATCGCTTTAACATTCATTAGTTTTATATAAAATGAAAATAGCTATCTCGATACAATTAAATGGTTTAAATAAAATGAAATTATTAATATACTATGAAGTTACATATTTATAAGATCATTATACTTAATGTAGTGTCGTGTCTCGAGATAAAAAGATCGAAACGAAATAAGTTAGTTTGTATTGTAATATTATAAGTTTTTTTTTGCAATTACCTGTATCTTTAAGATTTATTTGATAATGACTTAGTTCAATGATGGTACAGTTGGTAACGTAAATACTCAGTCATTTTTTAAACGATTTTTTTTCAATGAAATAGAATACGCCCGAACCGCAATATATGTGAAAACACAAGATATGAAAAAAAAAATGATCGATTACCATAGTTTGTTTAATCAAGGCAATTGAATATTTTTAAATAGTTGTAGCTTTTTCAAATTATATGTAAATTTAAGCCAAGTATTAGAACGTATGTCAAAAAAATCTTTCTGCCCTGAAATCTGTTGGTATTGAAAAAACGCCATGAACTTTCATCTCGCATCTCTTCAATTTCATTTCAGTCAAAATCAACTTTTCTTAATACATCTTTCAAAAGTGATTTATCCGAAAAGTTTCCCCGACGCGAGAATCTAATTTACATTTAAATGTTGAAAATTGACAAAAACTTTTGTCCGCGGGCGAACAATTTTTTCAAGTCAAAAATGCCAAAGTTTTTTCACTCTGATAAATGTTTTGAGTTTTTTTTTTGAAATACCTAATACCCGAATTAATTGGGAGATCTTACGTTAACAAAAAAAATGAAACGATATTTTTAGCTTGTTTTTCAAGCCGATAAATTTTTCTCGATTTTATTATTAATTTAAAATACTCGTTCGACAACCAATCGTCGAATTATTTACAAAATATTGAATCTTAACTAACATAAAAATATTTTTTTCCAACATTTAAAGCAGCTATTGAAAACTTACCGCTACCGCGAATGTATACCCAAAACAATTGTTTCCTGGACTAACTAACAAATGGTTCATAAATCTTCCCCTGATACTGTTTAAATTATTCCTTATAAATTTATACAACTCTTTATTAAATAATGGCTGACCTAAAATGTGAATTTCTTTCAAAATAGCTATAAAGCTTTATTAAGAAATATTGCTGAGCTTTTGCCGTCCAATATTTAGTAGTAGGTGATTTCACCAAAGCTCTCAGAAGGTAACTGTAGTGTTGCCAGCACAATCAAATTCTTTATGATATCTAGCATATCCTCTTATAATTTGAAATTAGATATTCATTGTATTATACTTGACTATATTTCCAAAACTTTATTATAAACTGTAGGTACATGTAGGTAGAATTATTTTATTTTTTATAACATTTTTTTCTTATCTTAATTTTTTTTAGGAATACCAATTAGTTTGTTTTCGATGCTAAAAGTTTTATTTTGGGAGTTACAAGAACAGTTTTATATTGTTAACAATAAAAAAATATTGTTATATTTGATTTCATATACAGCAGCATGGGTTTTGATGACTTTAAAAAAACTTGACAGAATATGTATGTGAACAATACATTTATTTATTGAGTTATATTTGAATGACACGTCGATTAAATTGAATCACGTTTCTTCCAGAATAGTGTATTACCAGGGACTGCTACGTGAGCTAACTATCATTATTCTTGAATATGATTTGCTCTAAAACGCATATTATTTTGATTATAATTTCATTTTAACCTTATTTATGAAATACATATTGTTTTTATTTGATTAGATATGAATACATTTTTTTAAATTTTAATATAATCCTCATAATAATGCGTGTTTTGTTGAATCAAACTTATACACAAATCTTAAAAAAAGCATATTTCAATGTCTTGTTTTTTATAAAACATTTTTTTATATTCCACGGTTTTTACAACAAATCAAATACTTACAAATCTATTTAAGGTTTTAAGATTAAATTATATATGCATTCAGCACAATCATATAATAAATTGAGCGTTTAGAAAATAGTGTTATAACCGTTTTCATGATAAAAATTGGCAACACTGACATAAAAGAGTTAACTGCATTGCCGTTGTTTCGGTTTTATTGTCCGTTAATTAGAGAAGTGTCTTAATGCTATTAAGCCATCCAGGGCACGCTCGTACAGTAGGTGACATTAACGGCATGTATTGTCCACTAAAAAGCGGCTCCCAATACATACAACAACTATTAAAAGCCATTTTATTACGTAAAGAATGTACTTTTTAATTTAAACTCCACACTTAAAAACTTTACGTCAGCTGCGCGAATCTAAAAAAAACATATTATATACTACTAGCTGACCCGACTAACTTCGTACCGCCTCAGAATCAATAAACTTCGTGTTAATTTATTAACTTGAAGCATGATGACTACTGAGCCAACTTTCAGTTGTAAATTGTGCGGTGACAAGCCAGGAAGATCCACTGAGCTTAACAATTCAGTTGGAGAGTGAGTTGCTTCGTCTTCGTTTGTTACACAGTCGATAGATTTGAAGGGATGCAGTGGGCCAATTATTGATTTTAAATTGTGGAGTTTAAATGATCCATATCTTTATTCTTTGCCGCAAGAGTTGCTCGTTCACTCAACCAATTGTGATTTTGTGATTAGCAATGATGTTCGGGAACACTTTGTTGATGAGGTCGTACTTCGATGAGACGAAATTGCAAAAATTCGGCGGAAACGAAATCAATTCGTTCGATTCGTCGACAGGAACACGGCCGTCACAGATAGTCAGCAATTGCTTGGAGAAATCTTCGGCAGATGGATTGCATGGAAATGCAACTCGCATGTTTGTCGTCAGCTGAAGTTTTTTCACATAGCTCCACAGAGTCGATGATTTGAGGCAAGTTTTTATTTCATCGGCAGCAGTCGATCTTGGAATGAATGATTGTTTGGCTGAAATCGCCAGATAGTAGAATCATTGTGCCTCCAAAACATCTTGAGTCATTGCACAAATCTTTTATAGTTCGATTGAGTGCTTCCAATGCGCGTTTGTGCGTCATTGTGCATTCATCCGAGGTGATGATTTTACTTTCTACCAAAACTTTAGCCATTGCTGAGTGTTTCGCAATCTTGCATCTCAGTTTTTCATTCGTTTGGAAGTTTAACGGCAATTTCAACGTGGCCGCTATTCCAGAAGAAGATGCTGCTGCAGCAATTTCGAATCTTGCATGAACAGTGGCCATAATCAATGACATGAGGAATATCTTCCCAGTTCCACCGGGCGCATCAAGGAAAAATAAGCCACCATTTCTATCATCAATTGCCTTCATTAACGTATCGTACACGTCCTTCTGCTGTGGGTTCAACAGTTGTACATTCGTTCGAACTGATTGGTTCAATACATCTCGATCATATTCACGTTTACGTTTCAATTCTCGATTGAAAGCGTCGTTCATTCAACAACATAAATAATTTCGTTGTGTTTGAAATACGAACGACGGATGTCAAAAATATTTTTAAAAAAATCTGGATAAGGACACCCTTCACCTAGCGGGATGAAATATCCTTAAAAACCTATTCTCATATCTAACAAATATACATACAAAATTTCATAAAAATCGGTCAAGCCGTTTTGGAGGAGTTCGACCACGAACACCGTGACACGAGATTTTTTATATGTGTAGAGATTTAATTCCACGTTAGGTTGGTTTTCAAAAAACTTTCAACTTAAAATAACACGTTTGTGTATTTATTACTTTTATTCGGTATTGTATCAGTATTAAATAAAAATTAATCGATTTTCATTAGATTTGCTGAAAATAATGTTAAAATTTATGAAGCATTTTTGTTTCCGTATCTAAACACTTTAAAATCCACAAATTCCAGATGAAACTTTACACTTTTGTTCCGATTTCTAAACAAAAACGGAAAATAATGACAGCACATAAACTTTAATATTTTATTAACTGATAATCTTATAACAGTAAGACTTTGAGCATTGTTAAATATACTTTTTTAAATATCAAAATAGACTTTTATTTACTAGTGTCTGTGCGCCAAAAGAATATGTAACGAAAGCACATACATTTTTCACTCGAGTAGCCTTTAAAATATATTCGATCAAAAATACTATTATGTTGTCAGCATTTCTTTAAGAAGGTTAAGTATATTTATTGTTTGAAAAAAACAATAAAATCACTTTACAGTCGAAGCGACATAACTATATTATATTTACGTACTTTATTATTAAGTCCGTGTCGATTTCGTTAACAAAAGGAAAATGTATACCATCGTAAAATTTGATATAATGAAAAAATAACAATTTTATGGATAAAAGCAAGTGTCTTTATGAATAGTGAGTGAACAGATTTGCGTTTTATTTTTTTATACCCATCTAGTGGTCATAAATTTTAATTATGATTTATTAAAAACAAAATTCTACTACGTAGCCGCCATAAAATATATGTTTTGATAACAAAAGCACTATTAAAGAAATTCAATTATAGTCATTTGATAGAAAAATTTACGTTTACTATTGAAATTTTTTACCAATAGTAAATATAATTCGTGTATACTATTATTGTTAATTTCATAACCTTACAAACTATTTCAATAGGCGTAAAATAAATGTCTGCTTGTCCGTGATTACTCATACGAAACCAAATGATAATTCGGGTACAAAAATTGCTACTATTAATTTGCCACATAAATCGTTAAAATTATCTTCCTCGGATGTTTTTAAGTGCGCGTAAAATTTTTGAACATTTATTCGAGATCATAAATTAAGTTCACTGAACTCGACCAGCGAAGCAGTGATAAGATTAATAGATCGCTGTAAGTACTTTTTCTTTAAGCGCCTCTGCAAAACTATTTCTTCTCAACAACCCCTAGCACGCATGCCGTGACTTATTTCACTGAAATATAAAGATGAACAAGTGCGCTCTTAAAAAGAACTACGGCTTGGAATATTACAGTAAAACAGCTTCTCGTACACAAAGAGATAATATAAATTGGTGATAGTAAAAGCGAGTAATATCTCTAATGATATAAATTGATAATCAATAAAGATTTAATACAAATTTATATTATTTAATTATATTTTAGATTTGAATCGTTCAAAATCACACAAGTTTTGCCACTACCGACCTGTGTTTCGCATTTTGGGATCATCAGGCGTTCAAGTGCACTGTTAACTTTATAACGTTATTACCGTTTGAAAGAAGTTTTTATGACGTACCGACAAATGCGATTTTGGATTTTCATGAGTTTTTCTACGGAAATTTGATTGGAATTTAATTTAAATGTCAATCAGCCTGTAAAAAGTATTTTCTATTTCCATTATTTTACTTGAGAGTGTCATTATTATTTTACAATCTACAAAAAAGAATTAACAGCCTATAAATACAGCTTCTTGATTAGAGATCATTTGAGAATAAAAGAAGCAATAGCAAGTTATTGAAATTATTTGCCGACATTGTAATTGCGAGTTAACTCAAAAACTTCTCAGCAATTATTTATCATTTTTAACCCTACACTAGTTAGTGATGAGGCCACACTTTGACTCGCGATGATTACATCACAGCGAACTAATATGCCCTCATTTAAAAATACTCACCCAGCATTTAGCGTTGGAGCATTTAGCGAATTATCCGCATTAGCAATATTTTAAACTAGGGTATACTTAATCCGACTAACCGTTAAAGTTTCTCATTAAAGAAAATTGAATAAAAGTATGCTTACATCGTATGAGTTGTACGACACACAAAGCGGGGTAAGTTTTTATCAATTCAAAATAAAATGTGCACCAAGAGTTTTTCTCCGTTTTTACATAATATGATACAGTGCTTTTTTCACATGTAACGCGGTGGAACAGCGATCCGGCATCTTTTTCTCGGCATTGTTTCAAATCAATATTCACAAAAAAAGAAAAATAGAAAGATGCGTGTTATAATAACACCATTTAAAAAAAAGTTTGTATGAATGCTGGCCATATCTACTCAGCAACATTTAACTTATATAGTCTTAACCTGATTCTTATTTGACATAAGAAGATCTCAAAAGCAGAGGCAGTTTTTTTGATAAAAATTACTTTATTTCAACGTAAATGCGTTTGGTTCACACAAATAAGGTAGTAGTAGTAGTTCAATGATTATATTATAATACTTAAAAATATTCAAAATATCCATAAATTAAGAAATTCGATTGGGTAACTTTAATTTAGAATTCAGAATCATTTCACTTAAAGTGTTCAAAAAGGCGTTTCAGTAGCGAATTTTTTTTACTGAAAAAAAACCCAGCCTTTTTCACTCTTAATGTTTGCTCTCATACAAAAAATTACATGAGAAAATTTCCGCTATGTACATTTAGCAATTTAGGTGTAAATAAAAAAGTTGTACTCTGATATATAACACATTTATAAATTAAATTATGTGTAATGTTTTTTTATCAGTTATTGATATTTTTCTCAAAACCGATTCGGTGGTAGAACTCTGATTTAAATTTCATACCCCTCATATGCCAATAGTTGTGACATTTAGTCACTTTTATCACAACAAATGATTTTTTGTTTAAAAAGCTGTTTATGCCCAAAAACAAGCTCTGGGAGACTTGATTGACAGTTTCTCGGTTTTTTATTGTAACTATAAATTTGTATTTACATATACATCGAATATGTTGCATGTCATCACCGGGCATTATGGGTATTTTAATATATCATTAATAGTACCGTTAATCAAGAAAAAACTACGAAAATTCTTCAACATAGATTTTCTTATGTATTGCGATACAATGATCACATTTTTAAACGATATACCAGACTCATCGATTTCGGATTTGGGCAATTAGCTGACACTCAAACAAGTATTTTTTTTCTTTAACATTGTTTAAATCTTACCGTACTTAAACAACATTTTATTACTTTTCTGCATTGCCATAGATTCTATTATTCTCTTTTTCACAACCTTTTTTTATCTATGTAATATCTTTTAACTAAGAATTAACCGTTAACACCTCAATGTAATCAAATCCATGTATACACACCATATAGGAATAGTGCTAAAAAATATTTATTTGCTTTTTACCCAGTTAAATGCTTAACATGAATGTGTGGTAAACACAAAAAAGGTAAAAAATATTCGAAACGTTCATATTTTAGGACATTCAATTGTGTAACAAAAATATCTTTGTTTTTAAAATAACACTGTAATAAATTGTGACTTGCTAATTATTTTTGTGCTATTCAAGAATTTGGGGCTTCTTTAATTGTTATTTGTGTTTATTTTAAGACAGCCGTGTACACTTGTAAAAAGCTTGTGAAAAAAGCCAGATTTATGTTGACAGACGTACATTGATACTGTACAAAGCTTTGAAAGGCTTTTGCGGAGAAAGATTGTTGCTGAGTTTCTTCGTAGTTTTTGAACAACTTTTGCAATCATAAATGTTCAACATTGAATTTAGAAGAGCTTATTTCATTTCCACATAGTTTTCCCGGCACAGGACGACATTATTAAAATTATATTACGAAAGTTTCCTACGGGCAATCCCGCATTCTGAAGCTGAACATGAAAACAAATTTCTTGCAATGTGGTCTTTGAATAAAGTTAATTTTTGGTGTATTTTAATTAATATTTTAAATTCGGATTTTCCGTATAAGCAGAGGAAGCAAAAGTTTTTGATAAATTTCAATGTTTATATTGATCACAATTTCAAACAAAATGTCAATACTTCAAAATTGGATATGTAAAATATTCATAAAATAATTTGGTTATTCAATTTAATATATTGGCCCTATATAACTTTTATACAAAACTAATAACCTAAATATTACAATTTATTCTATCATTTATTTACGTATAATAATGTTCGTCAGATATTATATTTTATTTGACTTTTTATTTTTAGTAAAATACGATAACAATATAAAGTTGAAGTTTAAAATAACATTTGCGTACACTTTTTAAGCGGGTCCTTTCTTTGTGCTTTTTTGTGTTTAATAATAATATAAAAAAATGGTTTTAGAGAATATCTTATTACTAAATAAAAATGTTATGACTTCACAGTTTATTGGAACAATGCATTAAATGTAACCGCATAGAATGTTGTTATTTTGAAAATTGCCAAATCCGTTAAAATATTTTAAATTCTATCGACTGTTAGATTTTTTTATTGTTATTTCTCTTGCCTAGTACCAGTTTATTTTTAACAGCCATGGCAGTTTAAAGACGTAAAGTATTTAAAAAAACAGTCGATCTATCATAATTGTAATATTCAAAACAACATCGATAAAAAATATTAAATTAGGACTTACATTTACAAACGCAGAGTGGGATGAAAAATGTTTCTTTGAGAAATAGAACACTAAATACACAAGAAAATAAACAAGTTAAACTTTAAAAGGCTTTTAGTATGAAAAATACAGTCTTGATGTCGTATGGCCGTGTGACCAAGGCGTTCATCTTATTAAATGACTGTATCCATAGACTCGTCGTATCTTCGTCGTCGTCATCTAACCAACGTGGATTGGAATGGCTGGTCATTTTTATTCAGTTTTTTTCACCGATTTGTGAAGCTGTGGCCAAAGGCATGAATGTATGTTATCTCACTTAGCCTGAAATATTTAATTAACTACTGGTCGTTTTCTTCCCTCGATTTGCCATCGCTTAGCCGTCGCATTGAAGATCATGATTAATTATGTTATTTTTAACAACTCCAACAATAATACGTTCATTATATGATTTAAATGAAAAAAAGAGAATGAATGACTAAAAAATGAAAACAGTCGTTTCTAAGCAATCATATGAAGGGTCTCAGTACCATAACTCTACATTCTTCAAAAATCGAGCTTAAAGAAAATCGCAAAAAAAAAACAGAAACAAAATATTTGTAAATTATAAAAAGTATTAGAAATTACCATGAATTGGTTCTTTCTAACCATTTCACAATATATGTCCAATCATTTTTCTATTCATTTATATGAGATAAGTCACCAAGAGTGATCTTTATCACTTTTTTTAACAGTGTTCAAAGTAAATTTTATTACCCAACTATTTTTTTATACTAATACTTATTTGACATACTTAGCTTAAAAATATCAACTATGGATATTATGAGTTTTTTTTACCGTGCTGACTTTTGCCAAATATTGAGATTATGGACTGCCAAGAAAAGCTGCACAGATGACATTTAAAATGCTAAATAAATATTATATCTTTCACGCAAGCTCGTAAAAATTTACGAATTTCCGAGCTTAAAAGCAAACTTCAGGATATTATTGGAGTTCATTTAAATTATTTTTAGCAAAATATATTTGGAAAATGTTTTTCTTATTGGAAAATAAATGTTAAATATTTATAACCAATGAGAAGAATGTTATTGATTTTTACTGAAATCTTTAATTTTATCAAACTCACTTCAAACGAGTACTGTCTTATATGATCGCAATGATTTTTTACTCATTCAACTAATCGCTCTTGGTTAAAAATTAATTGGGCCTATTAGAATTGAAGTAAGCCAAGTGATGTTTTATAAAAAAATTAGATGCGTTTTAAAGTATCGTAAATGCGAAATAACCTCAGTTTATACACATTGCAATAATTTTATATCATAAAAATAAAAATTTTCAATCCACCAAAACACCAAACAAAGATTGTACTTAAAAGTCCAAGAAAAAAGTTTTACCATTTTACTTGTTGGCTCACTTCACCTCTAGAGGGCCCAATTAAAGTCTTAGTTATATTGATGAAATTCAATACGTATTTTTTTTAGTCCATGTCCGCTCCCAATGTTAAGCAGCATATAGCCTCGTAATGGAAGTATTTCAACTGAAGTTTTTTACTACTCAGTTTTTCAAGCTTTTGTTTTTAAAAGTGAGTAAGTATATGACTAGGGCAAAAGTGGTTAACCAATAGCTTTCGGTACGCCTGTTTTTACAATAATATGGATGAGAAGGAATTCAATACATCACATACATCCATACTTTTGGGCAGAAATCCATAAATTATTTTTTTAAAACCGACTGCGTAGTCAAGTGATCAACGTCACTAGCTTCGTTTACGGAAGTCAAGGATTCGAACCAATATTTTTACGACATCTCAATGTAAATATATTCAATGTTGAGAATGTTTTAGAGTCTTTGAAATGCTTTGGTACAATTAATGATATGTTCACAACATATGTATGAAAATACGCTTACAGGGTTATATATTCCGTTCAATAGGCAGGGAAGCCTTACTAGTTGAAAAACTGGGAATTATTTATATGGCTACCAACAGACATGTCATTGCCTTGCTGCAGCAATGAACAAAAACGACAGAAGTATAAATACATACGTTTTTTCAAAGAAATATAAATGTCTTTCCTATACAAATAAAAGTTATTTTTAAAGCTATTGTCATGCGACTTTATTTAAATTTGTAAGATTTTTCTCAAATGTTAGAAATACCATCTTAAAAATATAATTGTATCTAATAAATAATATACACATAATAGTAACTAGCTATTCAAAAATAAAACACTCTTTTGTACTAATTCGACATTTATTAATGTATATTCTTATCAATCGAAAATACTCGTCTTGAGTGAAACCGATCTTGATCATATTAAATAAATGAAGAGTTCCTACAAAAGAGTATTGTATTTTTTTAACATAATTCTTTTCCCCAAAGTATTGACAGTGAACACATTAAAAATAATTTACTCGCTAGATACAGTTGTGGAAATTGATAAAAAAAAATATGCTAGTGACATTATTATACAGATTCATGTAAATGTTAATATTTTTATAATTATCAAATTCTTAACATAAGAATATTGAACATTTTCAAAACCACTTCTAAAGCAAGATGAACAATTTATTATGTTATGCTGACTTTAGTCTGTCGTTGAATCCATAATATGTGGATAAACTTAAGAATTGGCTTGATCTCGTGGTACAGATGCTTCTGAAGAACCTTTATTATACTTTTCAATTTTACCAACTAGTAGAATTTTGAAATTTTCTATAACAATTGGACAGTTTCTATGATATTTACTACCTAGTTGGAACTGGTAGAAAGCAAACCAATAAGCAGGTGACAAGGAATATTTCTAATCGTTGATTAGTACCCATATGCCACATAGAGTGAAAAGGTATACTCCAAGAAGATTAGATAACCATTTTTTTTTATATTTTGATCTCAAATCGAACCACATATCGATTTCGTACTGAAATTTTCATCTTTGGTGTGAGTGCTCAATATTTGTTGTATTTAATTCATCTGAAACATCAAATTAATTTATGATATAAATTTCACAGTCTTGATTATTTTTTTTTATATTCACAATGATTATGTTAGTTGAACATTTATTTACATTAAAAACAAAAAAAAAGTGTAATCTATTGTTGTATTTTTTATCCGCGTGAAAACTATCATTAATTTGAATTATAAGTGTCTAGTTTAGTTTTTATTTGTGAACCATAAACATAAATGAACGTTTTCAAAGTTTTATTAAAGTTGATTGATTACTCAGCATAAAGAAAACATATTTTGTTTTATAATTGAAAGAAAATTCTTAAGAAAGTTTAAACAAAGGTATAATTATTTTAAACCAAACCAATTTGCCAAAATTTTAATCTTGTTAGAAGAATAGAGTGATGTTTGAACAAAATTCCTTCATTATTCTCAGTTTAGTTTGATCTGTTTGAATAAGCTTAATATTTTCTTAATTACTATTGTATCTTTTGATTGTTTTTCTTTATGGGTATAAAATAAACAATTTTGAATCAGTTGATAAAAAAAATAGAGAAAGTAAAATACCAATAAAATATTTTTAATTTAGACTTTTTGCGAGCTGAAGATACAGTCACTTTTATATGCGATTGACTTTGGAATACTTATGAATACTTTGAATAATAAAAAATAAATTCTTAGTTGACGTATGTTAGAGTTTTTTACAAAGTATTATCTAATTCAATGTACTTGGCGTACACTTGATGTACAATGTACTAAAATGAGAATAAACTTTTATCGAGTTTCATTAACACATTTTCTCTCGTTTTAAAACATATTTTTTACTACAAGTGAAAGCACCTGTGAATAAATCGTTAAAACTTGATTATAAATGCTTTTCTTAGTTATTCGAAGAATACAGTTTTTTTCCAAGCAAGATCAATATAATGAATAGTCAAACTCCATCGAGACCTTATTGGATTATTCGTTGACTTTTCAACTGCGCGCTGGTATCGAGTTTTTTTTTTTAATTCTGAATTAATTTTGCGACAATTAGTAGAATAATTTTAAACTCAAAAAGCAATTGTTTCAAAAACATTTTTTTAACAATGTCAATGTTTTTTTTAACTTGAGTATAAAATACCACACTTGATTAAAATTTTAAATTTAAACAAAATTACTTGAATGCAGGACAACATAGAACTATATAACATTATATACATGTTTACCAAAGTGTTAAATCACTTTCAGATCAATTAATTTTTGAAATATTCATATTGAATATATTGTCAGATAATTCTATTTTTTATTTTTATATCAATGAGAATAGAAATTTTTTAATGCACTCTAGTAATATTTAAAATAAAATAATTAACATGTCTAATATTATTTAATTAAAAACCAATACTTAAATAAAAAAATAAATTGAGAAGCATTGTTTTAGTGAAAGTATCTACGTACTCAATCACTAATCCAACTTATACTCAGTCGACAGTAAATAGTCTAAGCGATAACTATCCCCAACTGTGTTCATAGAAGAAAAATCACTGCCAAATAGAAGAGACTGATATATTGTATATTAAACTTTTATAAAAAGTGTTAAATAATTAATAATAACGTTTTATATTGCAATAAATAATACTAATAATCACGAAAACGAGTTTATAAAATTAGATATTTGACAATATTACCGTGGATTTTCCAAAAAAAAATAGTATATTAGCAAATCTTTATTTTTTTAACGTAACGGTATATCTTGAGAACAAAGTGAGCGCATTTTTTAAATATTTGTAATATTGGACATGTGAAAAGGTTTGGAATGAGTACATCAAAATCACATCTTCGTGATGTATTAGTGCTCATGTAACGATTATAATATCACAGCTGCTAAAAATTATATGAAAAATTAAATCAAATGTATTATAATCATAAAAACTATTTTAAAAAATCTGTTTGATTGATTCGCAAATTTTATGAGAGAGCGTAAAAGTAAAGTTTTACTGTTTGGTATATGTCCTTAGTACACATAATAAATTAAACTGAATTGGATTCGATAACGTTGTACATGAGACAAGTTGTCGTGTCGAACATTATCAATCTTGCTCGAGACTAGACTAGAAAAGCGTTAAAAAAAACGCGCCATTAGCGTCGGACGCACAGTGCAAAATGCGAAAAGTTATATACTCCCCGGTCAAGTATTCAAACAAGGGCTCGCCTCACAAAAGCATGGGAAACAACAATAAAACACCCGCCGCGCTTCCGAAACAATAAACCACGTCACAAAATAAAATGGCCTGCGGGGGCTTCAATAAAAAATGCGACTGCAGCGCCGCGACCCGCACCAGAAGCCAAACAAACTTCCGAGACATATCTTTGCCCGCATTATTCGCCATCTTGACGTTATTGTTTTTGTATACGCATCAAATAAAGGGTGTGACAGCTCAACAGATTAGGAATACGCTCAGCAAACTACACAATGGAAATACACAAAGTGCTTCCTTAGAATACTCAGAAAAAGAATTGAATAACTATTTTACAACCACGATAAATAATACAAACGGATCCGATTACAAAATAAAACAATTTACAAATGAAACCATAATTAAAGCCGTCGATACTAATGATAATAAAACAAAATTCAGCGATTTTTTTGTTATGAATATCAGTTTGGCTTCTGAAAATATTTCAAGGTTTCCTGTAAGTACTTTTAATGGGGTCGAGCAAAAAGAAAATGCCTCCTCCATCCCCGGAAGACAATTAGTAGACATTACTACTAAAGCTCGAGCCAGGACGTTACTGAAAGGCTTTGTGAAAAATGACCGTTTGCAACGCAACGCCCAAGGCAATGAAAAAGAAGTTAAAGTTGTAGATTCGGATAAAGCTTTTAAAAATGAGAGTTTAAGTAATGAGTTATACGAAAATTATACTTCACAAAATATATCAAATGATATCGAAAAAAGTAAAGATATAAACCACATACCTGTTAACAAACACGAATCAGTGACATATACAACTGATACTGAAGAAAGGGTAACAGAGTCGTGGGCTAATTTACCTTTACCGTTGATATCTGATAATTGCAATGAAATGAAAACAGATATAACACAAAACCAAAAGCAGCTTGAAGATCGAGACATGGAAAATATAAATAAACAAATTATTATCAATCGTAAAACAGTAAGTCTTTTAAGTGATGTGTTGTTACAACAAACAAAAGGAATATCACATATCCATAGTTATGACAAAGAAAGACGTCATATATCTGACAAAAGAGCTAACGCTAATTTTAAAAGCTTGACAGTGAATCCAGAGACAACTGAGAAAACGAAAGTGGCTCATTCAAATTTTGATTTAAAAAAAGAACAATCTCAAGAATTAAAAACAAGTGACACTCACAACAGTGATATATTTGACAGTTCGACATTAATTAATTTAGCAGAAAATAATTTAAATTATACTAAACTCAATAAGCACATAACACTCCAAGGAAATATAAGTTCAGTATACAATTTTCTTAAAAGGAAATCTGATACTGCAAATAAAATTGACAATATTGAAGACGACAGTGTAGATTTAATAGAAGAAGAAGATTACGATTTTAATTTGACACCTGAAGATGATTTAGTTGACGATTTGGAGGAAGATAGAGTTAAAACGCCTGTTCCGCGATTGAACGAAAGTAAAATACCGGATAAAGATGAAAAATGGTTTGCGTGGCACGGGAGAGAACGAGACATCGACACTCTTATCCGATTCAGTGCAGGACCACCGAGGGAAAGATACATAGTGCCAACGTTAAAACTTTCCGAGGGAACATTTATCTTCAGATTTCTGTCTGGATTTTTCACCTTTCTTCATCCTTTTGATTTCCCGGCCGGTAAGTTACACCACGCGTGTAGCGGTTACGGAATGCAACCTTTTATATTTGTAAATTGTGTACTACGTGGACTCGTTTATGAGAAATAAATCGCAATATTCAGTAAAGGCAATCAAGTTAAAGTTACCTTCCGGTTGTTAAAATTTATAACAAAAACACGACTGTGTTTTATTTTTAAACATTTAACATAATGAATATTTTTAAAACGTCAATAGTACATATATAAATAACAAGTGGACAAATGGAAGACTATTCAATCGTAATATTGTATGACACTGAGGGTTTTTTTTAAATTCTACAAATGGAAATAAAGTCGTCCGATATGATTTAGTTGGCAAGACTTTGGCTCTACCGATCAGACGGCTCTAGGCTCATTTTCCAGAAAGATCATTGTAAAATTTAGATTTTTTTAAAGTTAAATTTTTAAATCTATGACTTGGGTTTTTGTGATGTCAATTTTCTTCGAGTTAATCTCGAATGACTAAAAGGAAACTATCATCTTCTGTTGTGTTTTATTTATGGGCCCATTAGAGGTGAAGTGAGCCAAAAAATAAGTTTGATGCGTTGTTATATTCTACACGTCTTAAAGTATCTTAAAAATTAAGTAACTTCAGTTTATTTTTTTTATTTTTTTTAACCATGTCCGCTCCCAATGTGGAGCATATGGACTCCTAATGGAGTTTATCTCAACATAAGTGTTTTCTACGAGAACTGTTTGTTACTCAGTTGCTCAACCTCTCTTTTTACAAAGAGAGTAGGGATAGAAGGATAGGGCTAGGACAGGATTAGTGGTAAGCTAATCGCTCTCGATACGCCCCGTTCATAGGATAGGATGGGTGAGAGGGGGGAATTCAAGACATCACATATATCCATGCCTTTGAACAGAAATTCATAAATTGATTGAAAAATCAATTTATAAAACTGTCCGTTTCGGGATTTGAACCCGGGCCCTCTGTAGCCGAAGCCAACACCGTTGACCACTCGACCACACAGGTGGCATAGTTTCAGTTTATACACACAGCAATAGTGTTATCTTTGTAAAATAAAAATATGCGATCCACCAAAACACCAAATAAAGACGTGATGGTAGAAAAAAAATACCATTTTACTTGTTGAGCTCTCTGTACCTTTTTAGGACCATATGATTTTTTAATTTCAAAATATTTAATACCTTGGCTGCAATGCCAGATATTTCAAAAATATGTTATTTCATTACTAATAAACGAAAAAACTTGTAAAACAAGTAAGTTTTAAGAAATCATAATAAAGAATGTATACTTCATTTGCATTTGCATTTCATGTTTACATCTTATTGAGATTTTTTGTCATAAATGAGCTGCTATTATCGTTTCAGAGCTTCTCAGAGATGTCATGTGGAATACGCTGTCAGTTTCACAACTTATTCTGCAGGTAATATCAAGCTTTATGACTTTTTTTAAATGGAAATAAAACATAATTTAATCGTTTTTATTACTAAAATATCATTGATAAAATTACTAGGCATCCACAAAAAATATTAATAAATTACTAAGCATGCATAATTATTATAAAATCAAATAAAACTATGAACCAAAAGCTGAATCGAATGTCAAATATTACACAGATAACAATCAGTATCCACATACTTAATACATCTTTACTTCCAAATAAGCCTTAAATTTTACTTCAGTCAGTTTGTTTATTGAATTGACGTTTACTTTATAGAACATTATTATAATGTTTAGTTATACTATTTTATTTTTTCACCTTAATTGCCATTATGTAGCTTTTACAGTGGCGTGATACCAAAATACAGCGATTCTTACCGAATCAAATATTTGTCCATGTTTCACCTTTTTATTTGTTACCAGTTAAATGAAAACAATAAATAAGTATACAATACTTTTTCACGTTTATTTTGTGAGATGAAAAGATGAAAACATTTTTTTTTTGCTTGTTTCTTACTGTACCCTTTGATTTTCATTTAAACATATTGGAAAACAACTTACTGCAAACACGCGTGCATACAAACATTTGTAGGTACAATCCAACACGTCGGCTTTACTGCAAAATCTTAATGTTTTTTTTTTACTACAAAAATAACATCTTGGTTAACTGAAATGCGTTTTGTGTTTGTGGTTATTTTTTGTTG
This sequence comes from Himalopsyche tibetana, assembly GCA_030503985.1. NCBI lineage: Eukaryota > Metazoa > Arthropoda > Insecta > Trichoptera > Rhyacophilidae > Himalopsyche > Himalopsyche tibetana. The sequence goes on from JAPJYX010000024.1 coordinate 10,970,858, forward strand.
TTTTTGGTCTACATTGCGGTTATGCTGTTTTTGATGTCAACAGCATAACAGAAAACCAATTTTATTCTTGTCAGACATTTTAGCATAACTTAATATTTACTTTAAACAATTTAATTTTTAATATGGTAAATTCTAGATTTGAGAAGAAAAACCTTTTTATATTAGAAACCGAATGCATTTTTTCGTAATCGAATTAACCGCATTTTAAAATATTTTTATGGATAATATTCAACACACTGAATAGTGAGTGATTTTTTTTCATCCGTGAACCCATGAAATTAAAACTTTTTGTCACTCAAAACGCCACAGCTTATCACAAATATTTTAAACATTAATGGATCCTTTAAATTATGTGGTGATTTTTAATTCTATTTTTTCAACTTACATACAGCATTATGCCAAAAATGAAGTTTTTACGCTACGCAAGAATAAAAAATAAGCCGCATGCTTAAATTAGTGAATAATTTATGCGATCACTAAATGTAAATATAAAGTGTTGAGAATCTTGCCTCGACTTGAAAAACGAAAATATTTAAAAAAAACCTATGACAAAAAACCACTTTTAACAAAATTGTATTAAAATTTTCTCGCAGATAACTGTTACAAAGACAGTGTTCTCGATACTATCCTGTCAATATTGTCAGTCGGTATTTGTTGAGGCTTGTGGCCAACTAAGTGAAGTAGAGTAAAGATTAATTGGTTTAAACGACCTCTAATAAAAAGTTTTACAAGCAGGATAAGAGAAAAATAATATTTGTATATTTTAAATACATATTAATATTTCATGTTAGGGCGTGAATTATCACTCTAAAAGATGTTTGGTAAATATCACATTTAAGGAGCATCACAAAAAAAATTAAAGACGATGTTTCTGAGCTCTGCGCTACACGTCATTGTCGTAGATATGGCGTAGGGGCCGTAGAGCTTTCCCGCTAACGGCCACCATACATCAGACCAAACAAGTGAAGGTCGTAACGAAGACATTTGTCAAGTGGGCGAATGCAACCGTCGTAGATGCGTGTACCACTAACATTTATCGTACAAACTAATGTAGCTGTTTACCAGAGCTAGTAATAATTGGACATTTTGGAATTGATGTTGTCAAATTATTTACTTTATTTAGTGATGTTACAGTTTTGTATTCATCTATCCAACACATTATTTCATTTAGGAATTTGTGTAAAGATAATTGTTAATGCAACAGCAATAAACCTTTAATTAATTTGTTATTGTTTACTTGGTTTGGGTGAGGGATTCAAAACTAGTTTTTTTTTTAATACATATTTGTGGATTGAGAATGAATATGGAATAGAGACAATGATTTGGGTTTTCTTTCAATCAAATTTTGATCAAATGAATTATATTTTATATTCTATTTTGTGTAATTCAAATAACCTTTTTCTTGTATTCGTTTTTAATATTTATGTTATATCGATATGTTTAATGGCTAGAGTGTGATTACGTATTGTAAATGAAGTTTTCAGCAAGTCATATTGCTTAAAGCGAGTATTTGTCTTAAGATTCATTAGCCATAAGTTGCTCTACTTCACTAAAGTGATTTATTCTCAAAGCGTTTAAGAGAAATTTAGCAAATTACAAACTGACAGATACTGCAAAAGCACTATGCTTGAACTTTACTTAACTTTCAACACAAATTTTTATTAGTAATTAAATAAACTTTTGGCCGCATGACGGGCTTCGTATTGCATGCTGATGTTTCAGTACAGGAATTGTGTAAGATTGGTAACTTTTTATTATAAATTCATGGAGTATATTTTGTATTCGATATTTATTTAAAAATAATTAATCGACCTTACTTGAAATTTAATACTATAGTTGTATGATTATATATGATATGATTATTCATACACAAAAAGATTGGTTGAAATGGACGCCTCGCCAAAATAACTTAATTATCTAGTGAAGATTTGAGAGACGGGCTATCATTGAATCTACTTTTAAAAAAATCTTTAACCGTTTGGTTTCGCTTAAAATTTGTTCAGATAATAGTAATTGTAATATACATTTTATGGTATAAATAATTATTTCAAAATATCTTTCGTACGTTTGTAGACATTTAATTTATCTAAAATTGAATTATTTAAAGCGATTTGATAGAATAGAAATATTTGAGTCGCAACATTGTCAATATATATTTTTAATAACATAATTTCAAAGTTTCGTCATTTAATTCAGCCACAAATGCGTGGCATAAACATGTACTGCTACTTAAATGATGATACCATCTGATTAGCTGTATTGAAAACTCTCATCTATTCAAATATTTGATTATATTACACTAATAAATTTTCCCTGAAGCAAGGCACATAAAGAGCGACTTCAGCATCCCCGCGGCTATATTAATGATTGTTTTGAATTGCAGCGTTGAGTGGCACTAGAAGCCCTTAAACTTTAGACGCTGTTACATTTTCGACGCTTTCTCACTAAGCGTCGCGACGCCTGGCTTAATATGTCGACAGCGCAGGCTAATTATTGCGAATGAGTGAGAATTTCGACAACGTGAGCGTGAAAAATGGAACTCTGTACATTATCTTATTATGTATTTACTATCCAATTTCAAATTTGATCATATAAGACTGTTGACTATGCAAAATATTACATTTTTGTCTTATTTTGTTAAATCAACGTTATATATTGATTATGAATGAATAATGTTCAAGAAATCATTTCTTTTTACTTTTTGAAAAATATTTATCAAATCAAATAATCTTTATTTAATAGTATGTGTATATATGTACTATAAAATATATAACGCTTGCATTCTGCCGGAACTATTGTTCGGTTGCAAATCATGGCACCTGACGAATACTCAGATAAACCGTATACTGAGCATCGAGAACAGATGCTTGCGTTGGATAATGGGGGTGAGGTTGTTTGATTTTGTAAGGAATTCAGAGATAAGGGAGCGTGCAAAACGGCGCGTCCCGTCACGTCAGGGGTTATGGAGAGACGTTGGAACTGGCTGGGTCACGTGCGGCAGATGCCTCCGGAAAATCTCAATCCTGCCTGCCTCTTCTTTCGAACGGTGGGATTCCGGCGCCCCGGACGTCCGTCGGGTACTATCCATAGGATGTACTCGGCGGAACTGAGGGATGTTGGCATGTCATGGAGGAAGCAAAGCAATTGGCGACAGGGAAACATGGAGGTGCCGCGTGGCGGCCATATGCTTCACATAGGGAGCGAATATGGCCAAGAAGAAGAAGAATATATATATAGTCTGTGAGTCACAGTCTGTGATACACACAAAAAGATAAGGACCATTTTTCAGATGTGTGTTTTGATATTATAAAATATAAACTGCTTCGTTTTAATATCTATGTTTATCAGTTGAAAATGCTCGTGATGAGCCAAACTGGACCTGGTTCTATTAAATAATTGTAGTATAAGTATTTACCTACAATTTAAAGTGATGACTGATCGTATTATAAATACCAGAAATTAGTTGTACTACAAAAAAAAATCGATGCAAAATACGTACTTGGGTTGCGCCGCAAGAAAACTTTTTTATCTATCACATCAGATTAATTGATGAAACAAAAATATTTACGATGTTTTTTTTTATAATTCATTATTTATTTTTTCAGTCGATTCGTGTGGAAGTCGGCTTCATAACGGCGATAGTGATAGCGATTGTATGCGCACTTACCGTGCCGACGTACGGTCTTTGTAAGGCGGTTTTGGCTGCTCTGGGCGGAAGATTCGAGGGTGGAAGCGACGGAGCAGCGTCGCCGCCCCCACCAGGTCTGGGCTACGAAGGCGGTGGAGGCAGTGGGGCTTGCGAAAAGCGGATCTTGCTATTTTTCATGCAGCTCTTACTTCTGATTTCAGTGTGAGTAATCGACGACGGTTTATTATGTCATATTAAAACGTTTGCACGGGACAGAGTATTCTGCTTCTATATTATGATTACCTCGAAGCTTCTGAGTCTTAAAATATGAGATGTAAATAAATAATTTTACTACACACAGGGGACAACTAAAAAAGTATATAAAGGAAATATTTTTATGCAAAAGACTCTTAGTAGGTTTTTATATAAGAGTCGTTTGATATCGAAGTAGTTATAACAGCAAAAAACATTGATAATTAAAATCTGCAACATCATAATGAACTACGCACACACTTCAATATCAGTTTGCATACATTTGAAAACTCAATATGTAATGTCAATATTTGAAAAGGAATATTAACCTTCAAAGAAACCATTTTTTCTAGTAAACCATTGCAGTTATTTTTGTCTTGAAAAATTTTTACTTCTCGAACTTTTTCCCGTTAAGAATTGATATTAAATACCATTCAACTAAACATACTTATCATTTGCAGAGTTAAAAACTGATAAACGCTTCAAAGTTTTTTTTTGTTCCTGTTGGCATTCCCATGAGCTCATCCTTTTCGCCAGCAATGGCTTTGGACTCAGTGATGCATTTATTTCTTATATAGACACGAAACTTTCATTTACTAAACGTCAGTTCAAGTTCATCCGTGCACTTGAATGCCTGAAGATGTCGAAAGGCGAAACCCGGGTCGTTAGTGACAAAATCTGTGAGAATGTACATAGTTTGAACGATTCAAATTTAAATAAATTAACGACAAAAGACTACCGAAATACAATAAGGACATTAAGTTTTGTGTAAGCATTTTTATCTTTAAATCTTTTAGTTACTTTTATCACAATTTGCAAAGTTAACAATATCATAATTGTATACTTGACTATTAAAAAAAAATCCTTCACGTGATAATTCTTTTTTTTTAATGTACTCACTGTAGATGCGGAATAACTACAATGGTAGTTGGAAACGAATCTGCTTCGAATGGAATCGCTTTGACTCGAGGTACTCTGTCAGCGGCTGCCAGAGATCTTCCAACATATCTGAGATCAACTCATGCACAACTTTCTCACGTGCTGCTCGACTCTGCAGACCAGGCATTTGTTGCTGTCAGTCACGACCTGGACCGTACGTACAAAATTGATACGCCTATGCAAGATTGTTTTATTATGTGTAGGCTTTTCATAGCTCTGTATTGCATTAAAATTTTATCGCCTCAATTTTTGCAGAAAACTTTTAAAGTTTATATTTTTGTAAATACTGACAAAATATGCGTAGTTTTTTTAAAATTTGAATAGTCGAATGAAACGTTCATCATTCATCATTCATCGTTTATTGTTTCCACAATATCTACCAATACACTTTTGATTTTCACACAAAAATATTAAGCATTGATCTTCTTACACAATACCTTAATGTTTTTTATTTTTTTGTTTGAATCTCATATATTCTCACAACTTATAAATACCATTTTGAACAAGATGAGATTTTCAAGTTTGACTATTAATCAAAATGTCAATATTAAAATTACTTTTTATCGAACGTTATTTTGAGTAAATTCTCTTTAGACATTGTACCTAGTACTCCGTCTTGTTCGATTGTGCTGAACTTTCCAGGTGTTGATATTCTTCTGGGAGAACCGATACAAAAGGAGTTGGCGACAGAGACGGGTATAGATGTGGCATTGGATGCTCTCAGTGACATCACAAGAGGTAAGGCGTATTATTTAATACGCGAAAAGAATTTTCTGTTGAACGCTATAGAAATTGTACAGTAAATTGAACGAGTGTTTTTAAGTGTAGTCGTATTAAACTATACAGGTGAAAATAAGAAATAGCGATTTTCGGGTAGAGGGTCCGTGCGGTCGCCTTTAAGTTTATCTCAAAAATCAGATACTGGAGAAGTTAAAGTAAACTCATCAATTTTTTTACCACCCTATTAGTAAAAATAGTATCTATTAGTATTAGTAGTACCTATTAGTAATTTGGTGTACTTTGCAGGTTTTCATTAGTTGAATATATGTACGAAAAAGTAGACGTGGGCCAAGTAGTAAATTAGTTAAACTTTTACATTGGAATTATAATAAAAAATAAAGTGCTTAATTGATGTCTTGGTAAATTTTATATTTTAATTTTAGAGAGATTACACTGTAGCAGTTTGTATTGACAGAGTCAGACCTTACTTTACTTTTACGATATTTACACTTGTAGAATATTATAACGCATTTAATCCATTTTTTTAAAATACCACTTGGCTCGATTCACTTCTCAAGTGGCTAAACATATAAGATTATGATTAAAAAGGGTGACCTTTTTTTATTATAAACAAAGAAATTATTTTTAATAAAACCAGTGTTAGATGAAATTGTAAGGAACTGCAGATTATATCATAAAACAGACAGTAATAATAGATTTGTATAAAAAACCCAAAAATAATAGGTTTTATTTTGAGATTTGAAATTATAATAATAAACGAAATATTTCATACGTTTTTCATGTTTTTTATCAGTGGCGTCATAATTCAACCGTTGAATACACAGCGATTGTTTTGTTCCGAGAACTTGGTTCCCAGATATTTTTCATGCTGCACATTTCACACTTCGGGTCAACGGATAAACGCATCCATGGAAACGATTTTATCAGAAAAATAATAAAATTATTTAATGCAGGATTGTCAGCATTCTAGTGAGTTATGGGCAAGCAGAACCAGCTTTAGATTTCAGCACAGGGAAACATGCGACGGAAAACCAGATTGGTTCGATATTCATTGACATTGCAGTTTGGCTACAGAAGATTATTGTTAGTTACTTTTATTCTAATACCTTACTGATTTAATATATATCACAAGAGCAGCCACTGCCTACAAGTTTCGTAATAAAATAATTGTATCACTCTTCTCACGAGGTACAGTAAAATGACAACTTCTTTGTGTGATGAATGTAAGCTTACGAGTGCAACGTTGTCAACAATAAGCGAAGTTCTTTTGCGGCATTTAAGCAGTTACAAGCATTTGAGAGCTAATAAGTAAACCGGTGTTGTACAAGTTTCGAACGATAAATGTGTTTAAAGTAGTAAAACATCAATTTTAACTCTCGTAATGGCGTATTAATGAACTAGAAATTTTATTATCTTCTAAAAAAATGTTTACATCTAGGTACATCACTAGTCAGTTTTCTATCACTTTGCATATTTATAAGATTTTTGTGTACCACAATTTCAATTTGATATTTTTATATTTATTATAACATTCCATATCAATAAACTATATATCCATAATGTATATTAATTTTTCGTGATATACGAAAAGAGGGAAAGAAATCTAGTCGGTTGCGTTGTCAAGTGTCAACGTCGTTGACTTAGAACACGGAAGATACGGGTTAGAATCCCAGAACGGACAGTTTTTATAGATTGATTTTTTAATCGATTTATAGATTTCTGTCCGAAGCTATGGATGTATGTAGTGTCTTGAATTACTCTTCCATTCGTCCTATACTAAAAAACGGGGCATAACGAGAGCGATTAGCTTACCACTAGTCCTGTCTTAGTTCTATCCTTCTATCCCTACTTTTAAAAACAGTTTTTAAGAACGGTTGAACAGCTGAATAACAATCAGTTATTTTAAGAACTCTTCTATTGAGATAAACTCCATTGGGAGTCGATATGCTCTGCATTTGTAGCAGACAAAGTAAAAAAAATAGTATTTTTGAAGAATCTTTTCACAACATACGCAGATATTAAGACAGAGTTTAATATATATTATTTGAAAGCAATCATTCAATAATATACAATTTTATTATAACAAACAAAATTACTAAAAAAAAAGATTAAAATTTACTCGAGCCATTTAAGCTAAAGTTTCCCTGATACTTTTGTTGTATCTCTTGCGCCTAACAAGACCCCTGTGAAGTGTAAACCGAGGAAGTAAGCCCGGCTTTTGTAACTTGCGTGATGACTTTATAATATTGTTTGGTCGAATGAGGCAAACTCGAAAAGTATCTTCAGAGCTTTTGATACTAGAAAAAGTCTTGGCTATACTAACTGCCAAAGCATGGATTTTTGAAAGAGATAATAAAATATAATCATAAATGATTTTATATTGTGTATTATTGTTGTGAAAGAATTCAATTCGAACAGTAGAAAACTGTCTCACTAAAACATTTTGCGCTGTTAAAAACAGAAATCTTCATCAAAATATTCTTAAGTATTATTCCATGTACATATTTAATTTAAATTAATCTTGGACAATGTTTAAAATAGTACGTATTAAATTCAATACAATTAAATTTGAATGTGTCTGATGACTCGAGAGTTATACTAACGTTATAATAGTTATAAAATAGCTAAAATTGTACAGTTAAACAAATAAACAAACTCAAGAGGAAATTCGAAGTACACAAAATTATTGAAATAGTTATGCATCTAGGTAAGTTATGTTTTCATTGAAAATATATAACTTTTGAAATAGTCTTTCACATTCACGACTGAGCGTAAAGTAAATAAATATATTTTCACAAATACATTGCATCTGTGATATATTCATAAAAAATTTCAACTTTTTCAATCCGAACTCTTAAGTATTATGTTATATTGTGTTGACAAAAGGTAAACTTTTCTCAATGTCGATTGTAGGTGAAATGTAAAAACACCGTGTCACTTATAAGTTGATAATTCAATATAAATAGTCGACAGTTTTGTGGGAATGAATGCCTCGGATGAAGTAAAAAGATGTTTAGTTACATTTGTTCATGAATTTCAAAGAAAAACTTCTCTATCAATAAAATAAAAGTTACGCAGATCAATTTATTATTTGATTGAATTAAGTTTCCCATTGACCTCACTCCAGTCGATTAGTGTCATAACTGCATGGATTCATTTCAAACAAAATAAAGGTTAGACGCGTAAAACTTGTAAAATAAATAAGACAGCTTTAACAGAAGTGGCGTATAGGCCCACAATGATGTATTAATTGAGTTAACCATTGAGAGATGTTCCGTAATAATATTATCTGTTCTGTATAATAAAACGTTTGTAGTTTATTCCGTTTCATAAATTCAACAATGTATGACATTGGTCGCACTTATTAAATTGTTGATATTGGAAAAATCAGTGGCTTAAAATATAATTTTTCGATTCACAGCTTTAAATAAAATAGCTCTAAGTTTTGTCTTCAAATAAACACTGTGGTATATCAAAATTAACTCACAATTAGCTCTGTAGCTATTTTAGCATTACTAACTAAACATAATATCATAGCATACGCTATTACGTCAGTTCCATCTAACTATAGGATACGCGTCTTCTATTCTGACCACCTCAAATATGTCTCAATGATGAAACTGTTACGGCCGAAAGTCGGGCATAAATTATGCGATGTACTCATATGTAAAAAATCGCCCTAAGCTTCGAAGTAAACAAGCAATAATGGCGGTATTAAGAATTTGATGGCCCCGCAAACAGAAACGCGTAAATTTTCATCTTAAAAAAGTCGATAGACGATCAAATAATTCTTACAACGCGGCCTGTCGTGCAAAGACTTTGCGTCACTACTCCAAGACGTAATACTGTGTTATATTTGTTTGATGGAGTATTTTTCGGTCGCGTTTAATTTATTCGTATTTGTCAAAAATATTAAGTCGCACGTGTAAGTCGTAACATTTTAGTATACAGAAAGTATGCAAGATATTGTTGTGTGCTTATTATAGCGACTGTAGTATTTCTTCTGAACAAGGGAATTTTGAGCCATTGAAAAAAATACATTGTCTACGACTCCATGATTTACTTAACGTCAAGTTTTCTACATACAATATAATACAACTCTTTTATTTCGACATCATAACTAGTAAAAAAGCATTGAGACACCAAAAACTGTTTGGTAAACGTTCTCGCTATTTCTTTACGCTAGGGTTTTTAAAGGAAGTCAATTTTAATCGATAATTATATTTTTTATTATCGTGTATTCAAATATACGTTGATAAATTAAATGGTTTGAATTCGTTATCTCCCAGTTTTACTAGTATAAATTAATGCAATATTGTTTTTTATCGATTTCAGTAAGCATCGACTTGTCGATTAAAACATCATCCTTGGGCACCAGCGGCACCGCTGCTGAAGCACTTGCAAATGGTGCCCGCGACAGACTCAGGGAGCTGCGACGCCAATTGGATGTGGCGCGGAGACATTGCTCGCAGCGAGACAGGCCCCTTTGCGAAACCATAGACTCGTCAGGGGTAGAGTTGATTCTTCATTTTGATATGGTAATTATTTTCAACGTATTTCACAATAGTATATTCTCCATGTGTCTTAATTATTTATATTTAGCGGCTGTCTTTTAGCTGATAGAAAATAATTATTTTTTAACCATTATCTGGCAGGGGCATATATTAGTGTTATATTAGGGCATATATTAGGGTGTTGAAGATGTGCGCCGCACATCCTAAATACATTCACATCATTTACACTGACACATCAATTAATCAATGCAAATCTACGTTTGGAAGTATTTTTTATTGGTATGGACCCATGACTTGGTCACCGATTATGATGGCAGCTCTAGTGCGTTACCGCTCGGGAATAAAACCAATAAATAGAAAATAAAGATATTTTAATAGTGATTTCTACGCTGAGTGCAGCTTGAAATGCAAAATGTATTTTATACAAAAACTGCAACTAATACTAATAGATGACTGCAGTTTTGATAGCATTTTAGTTTTCAAATAATAATTCAGAATAGTAACTGATAAATATAACTTTTTAATTTTCAAGTATTTGCACGTAGTAGTAATTTTCGAGTTTTTACATAGCGTAAGTAAAGCATTCCATGTAAATCGGGGTTTATAAATATAAAATCAACGTTCTAAATAAAAGTGATCAATGAACAAAAGTAAATAGCTTTCCATTGTAGGATTTTACATACGCACACCGGAAATACGACGTGAATATCAAGCGGAAAAATACAAACCCCGCGAAAATGCTAAGCGATTCATGAAAATGGGTCGAACGAAGCGAAATAGGCTAGTGTCAGAAAGTGTCAATTGAAAAAAAATATGAAAGAACATTATTTAATTTTCACAGCGCCTTAATATAAGAAATGAATCAAAGTTACATACATTATATGTATATACATTTTTCTCTCTCTGCGTTGAAGTTATTGGTTATTTTTAAAGGCAGCATATTTTGCTTCGGTATTATATGTGCTTTCTGCGGAATCTGGAGTCCAAGATATGTGATTTATGTATTCGATTAAGGATAGCCTCTCGTAATACACGAAATATGAGCGGGCAAAAGAGTCATACGACTTGATTTATTTTATGTGCCATAAAGAAACATCAATAAATATTACAAAAATATATATAAATGTAATATATGGGCTGTGAATAAAAATCGGGGCTGCACATAAATTTTTTCCAATGGAGAAAGCGTTAATCTTCCGGTAAATAGTTTTCTAGGTAAGAAGTCAGTAATATTAAATTTGACTTTGCAAACATATGAATGTAACGTCTTGAAAGACGAACAAATATTTTCTAAAGTTTTGAATTTTGAAAGTTTCTAAAGGTATAACAATAGTTTTTTTTAGACACTGTTTACCTTGAACTAGATCAGAGGTTATCAAACTGCGACTCACTTTTTTTGTCAAATTCACAAATTGAATTGCGGTTTTGAACATTTTTTCTCTGTTTGATGCACTTGACAAAACAAAGTCGATTTAATTATGAAAGATTTATTAAGCCGCAAATTTGTTGGTATTGTCACTGAAATTGAATATTTGTTTAAAATAAAAAGCAATTTAACTTCACAACACCACTTAAATAACTCTATCATATGTTTTTTTTACTGTCGTATTAATCTTATTTGTAATGTATTGGCATGCGGAAATAGAACAAGACAAAAGAGGCATTATGTATAATACATAATCCGACACATCGATGGCCATGGAGCACTTTCGGCCTCAGCCCAAATCAAGTAAAATTGTCTCGTTTACCTGGCTTATTTTTGAAGAATTGCATTTTTTTTTAATGATTTACTAAAAAGGGTATAATTGTGAAACCACAAGATCAAATGAAATCTTTCGTGGTTGTTTGAAAGACTATTACTATTCAATTATCTAAGGTATTATTGGTAGATTTTTCTGATATGGAATGCCATATTACAATGTTTGCACATGTTCCGAGTCTAACTCCATTTTTTGCTTGGCGCCCACCTTGCAGGTTCAATTGGGCTTATTTATTTTTTCTTGCTGCTATTAGTAACAAAATATTTTTAGAAATGCTTTTTGACATTCTTTTTCATAGAATATTTAAAGCTTAAATTGAAAATGAACTCAGTTAATACATCATGTAATCTTCAAAAGGACGCATCAAATGCGTTAATAAAAGTTAATAAAAGTAATAATTAAAAGACTGATTTAGAATAGTTTGAGTATCTGTTATAATGATTATTCTGAGTCTTCTATACAAAATTTTGCTTGATACCACAATAATGGCTATATTTTAAAGCATAGCCCATCACGTGAAAACACGGTTCTGGGATCCAACGTGTTATATCAACGTATATTTTAGTCTCTTTGCACTGGTAATTTAATTTATTTTGATTTTTTACTTATAAACCAAAAATACAAAGAATCGACTTTATTTTCAATTCTAGCCTTACCACCTTGGTGATTAAAATGTTACTGAAAATTAATTTTCGAAAATAATCTGCCTTTTGAGCTTTATTTTATACGAATTTTAAAGCTTTTATTACCACTATCAAGTATAAATAATTTTCACAGCCTATTTCCCTGGAGGCTTTCGCGCCACAATTGCTTACGTTGTCTTGAGCTAGCTTGTTAAGGCTGGCTATTAACTTACTATCCAATTTCTGTAAAGCCATAATCGTTTATTATACACTTCTCTTGTACATAGAGCCGTTTGATTCGCCGGCAAAGCAAGCTTGGCCGTATTTATTTTTACAAGAATTAATGAAAGATTTTAAGATTAAAAGGTTTACGGTATTTTTTGTAATTTTCTCCATAAAGCGATGAGTTTATTAAATATCAACCCCCATCACTTTGTTGACTTATCAATTATATCAACCTCTCCACTGCTCCACTGCTTTGAGACTCAAGAAGACGATTCGAATTTCACTAGTGTTATTTCCGATGAATTCGGTGTTAACTTTGTTAAATATAAAATTAAATATTTTTAAATTTTTGCTTCGCTGACTGTGTTTTAAATTGTGTGGCGAGTTTTGTCTTTTTGAAAAACTTCTTCAGATTAAATATCGTAACGTTAACGTTAACATTAACATTAATTTTATTTTTTTAACTTGTTAAATATGAAATATAAGGTGGGATTTTTACTTTCAACCGACCGTTTGGAGAATGCTAGATACACGCAATAGTAAAGTACTAATTACCAATAAATTACTTGCGTTTTAAAAAGGTTTTCCCACAGGAAATATATTTAACAGTAGTGACCCACGTGTCCTATTAAAAATGCTTTTAACTATTAATTCATTTCTGTTAATGCTTTAATTGATTTCTAAGAATTCTTAGCTGCTCGTTTTTAACCTTTTATTATTCAGTCGATGGAATTACTTCTGAATTTTTGTTTTTTTATATAAGTATGCATATTCTACTAAAATAATTAGGGAAAAGATTAATTTTATATTTTTACAATTGCTATTAACAAGCTGTCTTTTGATTTCCTACTTTAAGTATGATTATTAGTGTCATAAAATATTATTCAAATAAACGAAGTGCATTTACAACACTTTCAACATTTGTTGATGCCATTCGACAATTTGAAAAAAAAGGTTATTTTATAACTTATATAAATAAGTCAGGAAAAATAATTTCGCTTACATATTTTTGGCTTTTTTATCTCCATTTTAGCACTGAATATTTGGCATAACTTATAAAAAGAAAACATTCTTTAATGCAATTTTAAATTATAATATATCGTTATATTTAATATAACATAATACTAAGTCACGATATTCTATCGTATTACGTATTACTTTATTTTATCTCTACTTTTCCTGTTACATAGGTGAGTGGTATATGCTCTTACACTTTCTTTCTACTTGTATGCAAGTTCAAATGTTCGTGAACTCGAATGGGAACTTTTAAGAAAGGGTTAATGGAGTTGTATCGATATGCATATTATGCGTTTATGTCCTTCTAGTTAAACCACTATGAAACAAATTAATGTTGCAGACATAGTGACTAGCTACTCTCACCTTCGCAATCAAGAAAGTTTAAGCAAACTAATGGTTGCTAATTAAAGGTGCTTATAACAAGCTCCGTTCAGATGCTTCATTGGAAGTTTACAAATTGTTCCAGAACATGTCCTAGAACACAAAATTTTCGTATATACTTGTATAAACAAAGACAAAACTGATCATCATTAACTCACCGGACGTCATTTTAGAGATTTATCTTCGAAATTGAAATGTCTTTTTATGGTGACAGCTGTCAAAATAAACGCCTTTGCATAAGTTATATTAATTTATGGTTTATAGTATATTGTCTATTGTGTAAAAGCTGTCATCGTGGATGATTAAATAATTGTATTTTCATTGTAAGACGTTTATAAACATAAGCCGCGCATCGTTTGCATTCAAATAAAATCAAATATCAACAGTGACTAACATAACTTCATCTAGTGACGTTTCTGTGACCCCTCGTAGGTTCAAGAAAATGTTGTGGGAAATTGTTCCCGAGTCATGACATAGATGTTCAGGGCCATTTTTTCACAGGTGAATGGCCAGCATTATATGCTTTACGTCGGGAAAGAGCATAGATGAAATAAATTTCATTAATAAATAATCATTAAATACAGATTTTTTTATGTATTGCTTGCCAGCGTTGCTTCTAAAATGATTTAACACTTATTTATATCAAGGTTCTCAAATGAATTCACGCTTTGTTCTAAATCCAAAGCTTTTGACGCATTAAGTCAGACTGGCAAGAAACAGTGAAACTTGCCTCCGAACCTTTCTTTGTAACAAAAGTGCGCGCCCAGCCTGGACGATGTTCGTGAAGGGCTCGTGTTTGGTGGATTTCCCGTCATTGTCTGAGTTATTCTATTACTAGATAATCTTGTTTATTATTGTGATAACGGGGCCGTTACGCTGTGCCCCGAAACAAGATAGATTGCAGATTTACCCGTTATCATAATATTAAAGGACCAAAGAACACAGCTTTCCAGTGACGTCGCATTTGATTTGTTTCAAAATATATCAGGTTTAATAAGGATTAAACTTGCAAATAGTGCAAACATCACCACGGGTATTTCAATTTATATTCGCATTTGATCGCTTGTAAATTAATCGTTATTTTCAAAGACGATAAACACGAAAATCGTGATGATATTTACTGTAAAAACGTGTGGAAATATGCAAAAGTCAATCAAACATTTGAAATATATCTTAGATTTCATTACTTTCAAATGATTATATTGTTTAAATTAACCCAAATACAAGTTTTTTTATACATACAAACATGTCGAGGCTTTCATTTTTTTAGTGTTATATCATCTGCTTAATTTCTATATAACAATACTTATTTAATCATTTTGTCGCTTTAATAAGAAATTTTATTTCGCGAATAATCGATTAGTTCATCTCAAAATTAAACATAGTTTTTTTTTGCAACTTTTAAATCTGTCTTACGTAGTATCTAAAATGTTTAATTGGCATTTTTGATGAAATAAAATACTCAAAAGTTAAAAAAAGCACCAAAATTAGTTAAAATAAAAGCTATGTTTTATCCTCCATTTTGTGTAAGACTCTTTGTTGTCTTTTGCATTCATTACATTCAATTTATTTGTTTCTATATATTGCAGTTTTAATATTCTGTGATCAAAAATGTGGACGGCATTGATATCTAAAACCACCATTTTAATAGTGTATAGCGCTTCAAAATGACGGACAGGAATGTCTTAGGAGCAATTAATTACCTAAAACTTGGTTGTTACGTAGCAAATTGGGTTACTGAACATCTTATATGAATTGTTTTCGACACGCTTTCCGCACGACGCGACATAGCTTTCTAAAGCGATTACTGGCATAAGATCATAGGTATAATTACACCGACGATATGTCGTTTCAATCAACATTGCATTACACGGAGCCATTGAGTCGCGGTTTGTATTATTATATTAATATCACAATAGCGATGGATGCACCGCATAAGCCTATTTGGAGCTTTGGAGGCATTGTACTTATAAGCCACCCCACTCTACTCCCGGCACACAGCTGGGCACGCAATTGCTTCGACGCCTTTACCAGGCCTCTTCTAATCTAAGCCCCTCCGCTAAGCTTGCCGAGAAATATATGCTAGAAGCTTTTATGGAAAATCAGTGACTTTCAAAACAACGATAAATTGAAGGAAACTATTTTAAAATACAAAATAAGAATGCTTGCTTCGACTAAGGCGAATATTTCCAATCTGGTTAATTCTGGTCTCCGGTCGCTACAATGCTACTTTTGTAATAGAAGATTTTATTGACTAATAAATGCTGTTTTTTTATGATAGAATACAATTAAAAAAAGAAACTTCACATTAAATATGTTTTCCTTAAAAAATAAAAACGTTGTTTTATTTTAGCTATACTTTGAGCAAATTCTTTATAGCAATGGATCGAATTCCAGTAAGATAATGTAAGTAACACTATTTATAAATTTACTTTTCTTTATCAAAAATTGTTTTGTGAATGACGTTCTAATATTTTTTGGTAAATAGTCTGAAATATATATAATTTTTGATAAATTCATTAATTTCACTTGTGGACCTAACTACAATTTATTCTCGTTGCACCATATTCGCTTTTCTTGTGGAGTGTATAATCATTACGTGACGCATACAAGATTCCCTGTATCCAGTCTATCACTTTGTTTCCTACCAGCCAGAAAATCAGGCAAGAAGTGTTGTTACTCTCTAGAGATTTATCAATATATTTAATAATAATAAAACAAAAGCTAGATTTAAATATTTAAAATGTCTTTGTCATTTATTTTAAGTATATGTTCTCACTAGTAACGAACAATTCAGCTGCACACGATTTGTGTACATGTTTTATCTCTTTTTACAGTATTATAACGTTGTTTCGAAAAAAATTGCAATGAATAAAATTCATAAACTGTTGTGTTATTATCTTGTTTCTTATAAAAGCATAAAGTATATTTTTCAACGCTGAATCAATTTCCAGTGCAGTATTAGATTATTTTAACGGAATTTTAAATTAAATAATATGTTGAATATAGCTGATTTTAGAAGTCAAGTCTACTGTATATGCACGACCCTATGTTCTCGTATTGAAGCGTTGAGGTAATCGCATATGAAGGGCAAGTAAGTCTCGACGCAGCCAGCCTGCTGGAAATGGAAAATATCCCAGGCTTCGTTTGGCTCACGGATTAGAAAAGAAGTCGGCAACAGACGTGGTATTCGATACTATCTAACTGAATGTAAAAGTCATACATATGTATATAAATATGCATTGATAGTTTTTTTTCTTGTAATAAGATTTTCAGTTCTGCTATTTATGTAGTCAATGACGTATTGTTGTGTGATTATATCAGTGTTGAAGACCAATATTTTTAACAACAAAAAATTGCGACACGGATTAAAAGATCATTCTTTTATGGATCATTAAAATGGTTATTGCCATTTACTACTTAGACTTTTTTATAGTAAAATTAAATTGATTATTTGTAGCTTATTATATTAACTCAGGATGTGTTTGGTTATATATCTATATTGCCGGATGTTAGTAATGTAAGTTTATCTTAATATCGCACCGGATGTGGGGTTTTACTCACAGGAAATGAAAGTTTGATAATACTTCCTACCTGGTGCACATGTGTACAGCTTAAAGTTTTACAAACTGACGTTTCTATAAAGGTAAGAAGTACCTTAGTAAGTAATAAGATTTTCTTTCGAAATAGTAAAAACATAATCTCTTTACTTCTTTTTTGGTTATATTGTTGACTATTTTATTTAATGTGAAATTAATAAAATTTCTTTCCACAAATAATTAAAGTCAGTAAACACTGTGAACAAGCGTAAGTTTTTAAAACTGATTATTTCAATTCATGAACACCGCATACTAAAAAATACTTCATCAACTACAAATCAAATATCTTTTCACCAAATATTACCGTTTAACATCATATAATTTGATATAATTTAGAATTGCGACTGGAGGTGCTTGATGGGATTTCAATTTCAAATTTGCAAACTGTTTTCTGTAAGTCAGTTCAAGCACATTCGTGTACGTTAAAAGCCTGAAGATGCCGAAAGGCGAAACCCGGTTCGTTAGCGACAAAATTAATGGAAGAGTACAGCATTCAGATAATTCAAATCATAAAAGTCATTTAGATTCATATAAAATTTCACCTGTACTTAAATTCGAGCACAGCTGTTATTTATTTGAAAGTAAATCATATTAAAAAAAAAACAAATAAACTGCACTACTGTTGTGACAAACCTTAGAAAATAACATAATGCATTTTTTAACTTATAATTGACCTCGGATAACATTCTTTTAAAATTCTCATCAAATTATAATATGTATTTCATCAAAATATTTGGTGCATGCGGGCTGTCATACCAAATATATTCTTAAAATTACTTTATATTTTAATGCATTGATTAAACCAATATGCAATCAAACCAAGTGACGTAGTTTGTTAAGTCGATTGATCAGTGACATTTTTATCGTATCTTGTAAAGTGTAAACGATCTATCTCACAAACATGATATTATTTTGACCGATATATTATATAATCGTCACCAATTTTATAATTAAACATAAACCGCTTATTTATTGAGAAATACTAATAAAGCTTTTCATTTTATTTTCAGATTACCGAACAAAAGCTGGAACCACTGGCTGAAGTCCTGAATGCTCGCAATTTAAGCGAGGCTACAGACATAGCCAAAGAACAGTTTGCAATGGTGCCACAGTTCGTTGCCAATCAGACTTTCCCTATCATTGAAGGTTTGTGATCATGTACCATTCGTTCTTCGATACAGATACTGTGCTAGAACTTATATTAGGTTTTTTTTCTGATATTACCCGGTTTTTTTTTCCAATGATGTTGTATTTAACACCTCAGTCAACTCAGTTTATGTATCTCGACTATGAAGTGATTTGTTGGTAGTTGGGAGTTATCTACTTTCCTAAGATAACCTGTCTATCAGATTCTTTATATGTACATTATTTTACTTGCTTGGAGTACATCAAATAGCTTCCGCCGTCTGTAGTTTGACCCCAGCCTCCATGCACCGTTGTTAGCTGTCACAAACAGCTTCAATATGCGCTCAAGATAAAGCTTTGCATTATAAGCCCTGTATTAAGCCGAGGGGTTTTTCGACAGTATTGTTTTGATAAATAAACAATAATAAATACATACAAAAGATATTATGTAGAGATATTTCAAAAATTTATAAATAGTAATCATAATCAATAATAGTCTCTCAAATAATGTTGGCACCAACACAACGCTTGTTGATTCGAAGAAATTCATTAACAAAAAATATTCAATCGCCGCTAATGACATATGTTTACCCTATACTAAAAAATAGTAATATTTATATACAATTTACAGCGCCGCCGCCACCATACAGGCGACATAGCCAACCAGCCAGGGCGCAAACCATTAGGGAGCGCATAAATTTAGTATCAAAACTATTTTTATATACTCTAATAATATGTTCTATTTTATTTTAACGTTTGTATTTCTTCGTCGTAATTGTGTATCGTTTTATATGTAATTCGAAAAGGAGAGATTACTGAGTAATAAATAGTTCACTAAGAAAACTTTTGTTGAGATACCTTCATTGGGTGCCCATATGCTCCACATTGGGAGCGAACGTAGATATATTTTTTTTTAAAAATATGTCTAATGATCCCGATTTTTGTTATTATTTCGAAAAATAAATGGGACGATTTTTAAAAAAGGGAGCGCACCAATAATCGTTGCCTAGGGCGCCAAATAACCTCGCGCCGGCACTGAGCATACATTTGCTTTTTTATCAATATATGCCAATATCAGAATCTTTACAACAAGACTCTTAGTTATTGATCTTTGTTGATAATTTGAATGTATGGAAATACCTTTATGCAATACTATTCGTGTCAGGTTTTCAATGATAATAACTTGCACTATAAAAAAAATACCCGACAACATTAAATTACATATTATGTATAAGATATAATTAACTACATCTTACGCTGTCTTTCTTAAACATTATTATTACACAGTGTACAACATATATAAAAGTTTTGGAATATTTCCGTTAGAAATCCGGTTGGCACTCGCAGAAAAGCGCGCCGATTTGAGAATATCTGAGCGATCACTCTCGAAAACAGCGAGACATCTAACAGCAGCCGCTGCAAGCGCTTCTAGGCACATTGAAGATGTGGTTCGCGCTATAGACGCTGTCGAGTTTTGGCGCTGGTTAATATTTTTAGGTGAGAATCATAAACCCACCATTTCTGTAATATTTAAGCATAAGACCAGGGAAAACATGGTAATGGAAAAATAACGAAATCAAATGCGGCATACCCATATCATGAAGAATTTCCTGTTTCTGACTCACAAATCTTTGTTATTAAAAATTTACCAAGGGAAATCTACCAACATACTTAGTTGTGTTGATTTTTTTGATTCATTACTCAAATTTTATAGATTTGTTAGTATCTTTCAAATAATCTGAGGTAAAAATTGACTACAATGAACATATAAAAACGTAGAGCACATTCAAATTAAAGCTATCTTTGTAAAATTGATTGAAATACAGTAGTATAACGAAAATAGATAATTGTATTCAGGACAAACTTGCAAAAAAGTTTTCAATTATCTTACACGAACTTTTATCGAGATCATTAATTAGTATGTTATTTTAATTTAAGTTTAAAAACATACTTGACATTCATATTTTCACAACAAAACGATATATCACAATATGTAGTAGTTTTCCTTTAGAGCAGCGGTCGCCAACCGATGGTGCGTGAGAAAAATTTATTTCATTGGAGTCACGAATCAGAAGCATTATTCACACCATGAAGCAACAAATGCCATCCTATCAACATATTTTTTTACAATTCCAATTTCATGATAAAACAATTTTAATTAAATAATCATTATTATATGTTTATACCATTTAAAAATAAAGCCGTGTTAGTTAGTGGTAGTGAGGTTGGTGACCGCTGCTATGAGGAAAACTATACCAAGAAAGATTATAAAGTTAAGTATATTCTTTATACTTTAGGATTTAGTTATTGTAAAGATCCTTTGAATGGTATAATATATTTAATTTGTAACATTAGGATTGTTATCGTAAATTTAAATAAACTGTCTTTTCATTTCAGCTGCTGTGCTGATAGTCTGTCTGGTGATATTCCTGCTTCTTCTTTCTGTCTTCTGCGGATGCTGTGGGGCCGAAACTCAAGCCAGCTCCTTGCTACAATCGTAACTTTACATATTTTTGATCATATTGAAATTGTCTATGGATGCAACATTTTTGTTCATTTTTTTTTTTAATTTCAGATCTGTGACGATGATGTGCCTATTTTCAATTCCTCTTTGGGCGTTGGCGATTGTTGTATTCGAGGCAGGAGGGCATGGAGAGGTTTGTTATACAACTCCCTAATAAATATGATAATTATTATTTACTGGTTACCATCAATTAATTATTGATCTAAAATCATAATACACATTTGTGTTATAATTTCACGATTACAAAAAACAAAAGTACAAGAATTTGTTTCTGAAAGTTGAAAAATTCTCCTGAACACTTGAGGTAAACTTCCTTACGCTATGTTAGAATTAAGCCGATATATTTTATTTAGTAACAACTTAGTAAGCAAACATTATAAAGATACATGTATAAAATGCCGGTAAATATGACCGGATGGTCGTCGCTGCGCCCTTGCATATTCAGCGCCCTAGGCAATTGCTTGCTATACCACTGCAGCACTGTGTGTAGAAGACAGAATGGTAAAAAAATAAGTTAATAATATCAGTACGTTAAAAGTAAAATAATTAATTTGTAATTCAAGGTGTTTCTATGTCGTCCACTTTACGACGGACCGAACTACAAGGCGATCGGTAAGCTTTTCGACAGACCTGGTCTCCTCTACAGAGATGGGAGTGGATTCTTTCAAGAGCTTTTCAAAGACCTTGGCAACATCACCATTGACGTACCCATGAAAGACGTTTTACGGTAAAGACTTATTTTGTAGTCATCTTCTCATTTATTTGAATATTTATTGATCCACAAATATTTTTTTGGTTTACGATTTAATCAAATAAAATAACATTACAATGGATGCCAAAAGAATAGTTTATTACGTAATTAGTTTTTTTGATTCTGGTATGCGAAGAATATAATATATAATGACGTATGCATTATCGTTTGAGTAAACTATTAACTATTGGTGAAAAAACATTATATTTGAAAAAATTAAATATTTAAATCAAAAATTTACTCAATCTAGGTCAGAAAAATATTACCAACTGTATGATTGGCTTATAAATGGACATCCGGAAGGATAATAATACCAAATTTCATCTAATTCATCAATTAATTTAGGTTAGAAACTAGACATTGCCTTGTATGTTTTTACTATGTTTACTGTGCAAATAATGTTATCAAACGTATCTTAGAAAACATAATACAACATCGGCAAAATTAACGTGGCACTATTTTGGAAAAAAAACATTTTTAAAGTATCAGTAAAACAATAACTGCAAAGCAAAAAATGCAATAAGAAAAATCAGTTCCATGATTATACACTAAAAAAGCTTTCTTTTTTTCAACTTAAACGTTTTACCCTACAATAATAATAATAATTAATAACAATAAATCCACGTGATTTTCGTGAAAAAGCTTAAAAATGGAAAAAAAATACTAGTGCCTAAAAACAAAACATAATGAACAAGAATAATATACGTCATAAATTAGTCATCAAGTAAAATTTTACCACGCCAATGCAATCATTATATAAATATGCTGTCCCTAAGTGGTACCAAAATACTTTCAGTTCGCGAAATTTTGCGTGTACTAATAATAATAAACTGAATGTTATGCTAGGTACTTTGTAAAATAATTATTTTATAAATGTGTTTCAATTTTACCAGAGAATGCGAGGTCGATCATCCAGCTTATCCAGTTTTCGGGCTGCGTCGCGTCTTGGACCTTGACTTCCAAACCGCCCACTTTGGTTGGTCGCGATTTTCGGAAGCCTCAAGGGAACTGGAGGCGCATTCACCGACACCGGCGGCAGCCAAAGCGGCACCCCTAGTCCACCGGGCGCTGCTCGAGGTGGTCAGGAGAACTAGTGTTAATCTGACAGATTATAGGTGAGGCAAAAAGGATTAAGCGTTTTAAAGACAAAAAGCATATTTTGATAAAACCATTTTTTTATTTACCCCATATTATTTTGAATGTTTTCGTTGGATATAAATTTGTATTCATCAATTTTGCACAGTGCATCCTATATATGGGCTCATTAGAGGTGAAGAGAGCCAAGTGGTATTTAAGGAAATAAATGTTAGATGTGTTGTAATGTTCTACACGTCTTAAATTATCGTAAAAGTGAAGTAACTTACATTGCCATAGTATTATTATCTCTGTAAAATAAAAATATTCAAAGCACCACCAAGTTAAGACGTGATAGTACTTAAAAGTACATGAAAAAGTTTTACCATTTTACTGGTTTATTATTTAAAAAACTTATTTTTATTTTTACTTTTGTGTACAATTACTTTGATCAGTTAAATAAATAAACCACTAATTCTAATTGTGTTCAAAATACAAATATTTATATGTATATTTTTAATCAATGGCTGCTTCGCATGCGAAGCATTATGAACTTACAGTGAAGTATTTTAACACAAGTGGGTTTTCGGAGAACTGTTTGTAAGTCACTCGGTCAACCTTATATTTTAAAGAAGGACTAAATGGTAACTTATCTTCAAACTTTCGACTTATGAACCAGGATAGAGTATGAAAAAAAAAGTCACGAAAACGTCACAGATAAGAGTTGTCATTACCGATTGGACTCGTTCAGTGAATCACTTTTAAAAGTCACAATTTTATTTGTAATCGTTTGTTTATAAATAATAAAACTTTATTACACTGTGTGATATTTTTTCAAATGTAAATAATCATATCGCTTTTAAGATCTTGCATTCAATAATTTAGTACGAACAACTTTATTTGAATTTTAATAATTTAATAGCAGTATAAAATGCTGTGCAAAACTGGTTTCGGCTTTTGGTCATGTACCGACATGTGTTTTTATTTTATTCTTTCAATTAGGGCTTTATTAATGACATATAATTAACCATGTTTAACCAAGGCAAACAAAAAGGAAATGATTGTCACGGAAAAATTCTTTTTTTGGTTGCTATTTTAATATACCGGCACGTTATATCTAATGCATTTCTTGCGTAACATTCTAATCACAATAATCGCATATTTCACTATCACTTTGTAACATGCCGTTTCGCTTTTTTCAGAATGCAGTTAAATGGGCCACTGACAGGAAAAGATCTTAACTCGCTGGCGAACCAACTTGAAAGTATTGCAAATCAAATAAGCGACTTGACAACTTCTTCTAGGATTGAAACATTAGGTCTGTACGCGCGGTTTTATTTTTTTGCATTCTCGTTCACGTATGGGAAGTTAATTAAGTTGAGGTATTTGTGCTTTATAGGATTTTTACCACTGCAAAATATGGCATATGTGTGAAAATGGCTGCACGAAAGTCATTCAATTAAAAGTAAATCGAAATTCCGTAAAGCCGTCTGTTAAGGCGCATGTTCTTAAAAAATATTTATTTCTTTTGTGTAACGCATTTTTGAGTAAAATTGTATTTTAAGCTTCTTACGAAGTATTTAAACCAGAGGTGGAGAATCTTTTAATTTCTTAAGGTTACATTCGTTTATCTGATTCAACATAAGGCCGCATTAAAGAAAACGTTGATACCCCCCCCCCCCTTTTCTTTGACTGTCGACAATATAATGGGTTGATAACGCTCTTTTTCCAAACGCATTTTTTTTATCAAAGTGAATATTTTGATCAAGTTAAAGGGCCGCAGGTTTCCCTCCACTGATTTAAGCTTAAAATTATTTTGAGAAGACCTAGTTTTTTATCGATTTTTATTACCTCTTTCAAAATATGATAGCATGGTTATGGTTAACAACTTGGCAAAATAATTAAAAAAAAATCGTTTAAAACCGTTTATTTTATAATGTTAGAACGTATTTATTTTGGTTACACGGGCTCTTTCTGTTAAGACCACCGTGACTATTTCGAAGCACTACATTTTAAGCAATCGTTACTACAAAACTTTCATCAATCAACATTACACAATTAACATAATTGACATTGTTAATTAGCTTGTTTCAACAATGAATTTTGCACTCTGTGCACCATTGAAAATAAAAAGAGATTCGTTATGTACTTTAGCTGCAAGAACTCGCAGACTTGCTTCAAGTACGATTCAACCACTGGACCAACTGAGAACCGAATTGGTGTTCAAGCTAACCGAACTGGAACTACACATGCAGCCTTTTCAACGTCAAATGAACCAATCCCTGAGTCACTTGAAGACTATACAGTATTATATTGACAATCAGGGATCAGTTATAGCAGAAAAGGTAAATTTGTGTATATCAATTAATAAAGATATTTATTAAAAGTTTGTACATGTCATGAGACACAATTATTCTGTGATATTGACTGCAATATATTTTAATCAAGAAAACAAGAGAATACGTTAGTAGATTGACCGGATACCTAGAGCAGTACAGAGGACACGTGTTGGACGAGGTGGAAAAACACGTGGCTCCTTGCGGGCCTATCTGGGACGTTTACGATGCTGCTAGAACATTGGTCTGTCGGCATTACATCGATTCATTGGTAAGGAAAATACATTTATTATAACTTTGATTAACTTAATATAAAATACGATCTGATTTTTCTATTCCACTGATTATTTAATAAACACAAATGAAATTAAAATATAATTTCTATATTAAGCATACGAAACTTAGCACGGAATGCAAGTCAAAAACGATTTTATGCTTTAAAAAATAATCAACGAATATATTGTCCGGGCAAGCTTTTGTCAAGTCTGCGCGCTCGCCTTCGAGTCGGTCTCGAAAGTCGGCTAAGAATTAAGCAAGTCATACACAGGTAGTTAAAACTCCTTCAGCTTAAAATTACACTTACAAAAAAATGCAGTTTGAAGTTTTGATATTAAGTATTTATAATCTATATTCAACGTGGACTTTTGCCTTAACTGTTAAGCCTTTATCTCATTGAATAGTTGGTAAACAACAATGAGAAAAAATAATGTTTTGGCTGGAGATAAGAAATTTAGGAGGCACCACTTGTTCAGCATTTTTCCTGAATACGGAATTAGTCTTACTCTTATTATGATCTTTAAGAATTTTTAGTAACCATGACATAGTTCAGTTAAATAAATATTTAAAAAAAAATGCGTTCTTACAGTGCCTTTACTTCAAAGAATATGTATAATATTTTAATCTAAGCACCGATGTCAAGAGTAAGTAAAAGATATAAATTTTTATACTGAAATAACGTACACTTATTGAATGAATATTCAAAAATGATGTTGACTAAATAAGATCAAGCGTGATGAATAATATCCATTGTATGTATAATTTATTATAATAACGCTTCGATTGGTTTTTAAAATAAGAGGATTTGCATTATATGCCAACATTTCTAATTGACTTATTTTTTTCAATCAACATCTGCTATAAATAATGTTCATAAGTCTCTTAAGTAATATGTATATAATTATGCATGCGTTTTCTTATAATAAATGAGTTATTTTTACAAAATCAATCCTCAATAAATTATTGCAATCACTTGTGTCGGCGTATTCGCCGTGAATTAGCAAAAAACAGTGTCAGTAATAATTAGTTTTTTTTCTTTTAACGTTGTGTGTGGGTAAAAAATATTGACTGTGAAACGTTACATTTTAAATATTTTACTGCGATCATTTCTAGACCAGATGCAATTCACGAGAGTGTAATATCAATAGATTTATTAGTCTAAAAACCAAATTCAACTGATACATATTCTACGAAGCGGTTGTTGCAACAGTTGAAATGTCTAGATTATTATACTAGATAGTAAAAACTTTCCACCTCAGTCCCATTCCCGTGCGTATTATATTTATTGAATAATAATATTTATGACTGTTTTGCAGAACGGTTTTTGGCTCGGATTGTGCGGGTGTCTTTTCATCTGGATAGGCGCGGCTCCTCTCGCCCTCAAACTGAGGCGCGCGTGTCGTGCGGTGCGGTCCAAGCGCAGCGGGCTTCTTTTGAGAACAATATCTCACCAGTAAGAATTGCTTTGATTTTATTGCAAGACCGTTCAATTGATTTTGAAATTCTTTTATCATTTGGAAGAAATCTCTGTATGACAATAGTTTACAACAAAGAAATTATATGAATACAATCAGCGCCGGCGCGAGGTTATTTGACGCCCTTGGCAACGTTTATTGGAGCGCATAGGGCATCAAATCTCAGACCCTTTTTGTAATCTCAGGATTGACAATTTTTCCAATCTCGGGACTTCAGGATTAACATTCACCAAAAATTTTTTCCTTGGTGCCCGATTTTCAAAACACAGAAATTTACGGTATTCCCAAAATGAAGAGACGCGAGACCTGTCAATATTTTGTTGCTCTATAAAGAGCATTACATTTTGTGATGGCAAAGATTTTTTAGGTTTTCGAGCTTCTGTTTGCATAGATATTTAATATTATTAAAGTATAAAAAAATATTTTACTCCTCCATTGATGCGCCCTTTTGCTGTTTGCGCCCTAGGTGGTTGCCTATTTCGGCTGTATGGTGGCGCCGGACCTGAATACAATTATCTCTAAGCATTCTATTATTTGTACACATATAATAAACTTTTTTGATTCATGTTAATTTTTCAAAAGTATTACGTTCTCCCTACTCTCACTCAAATTTTGGAATTAAAGTAAAATTCCCCCTTAATCAAAATATCAAACAACTGACAATTTCTGATAAATAAAAGAAAACTTGTGCTTAGTGCATGCCCAAAATAGCTTTTCAAAAAAATTTTAGAATATTTATAAAAATTGAAAAAGACCTCCTTGAAAGAAAGCTCTCGTAGTATGGCCTTGGAGATTGTAACATTTTAGTGAAAAAAGCTCAAAATCAAACATTGATAGTTGATTGTTAATACCTACCTGGTGGAAAGGCAGTATATTAAAAATAAAACATTCATTTACCGAGTCCACGATTTTTTATTAGGATCAGAGTCGGTTCCGCTCTTCACGAAGATTAATATATTGTTTTGATATTGTAAATTATATTTCGAAAATTCCCAATTCGCTAATATTATATTAACATTTGTAGTTATTTTCGGTGACCTTTCCAACTTAATTGTATATTGATACGAGAGAAAATCTGAATATGATTTATTTGTAAGAAATTTTAAACATTTTTATTATAGCCAGTTGAAGGTTATTATTGTTTGATTTTTAGATAGATATATTAGCTACATTCTAGTCCTGCCTAGCCCTATCCTTTCTACTCTTTTCGAAAAACAAATGAGCAACTGAGTAACAAGCAGTTTTTGTAGAGAAAATTTGTTCAGATACCTGGGTAATGGGGTAATGGATTAAAAATATTTTTTGTAGCAAATTTGTCATATGAGTAATGACAATTTTGCTAACATAGACTAAATTAAATATGCTTATATAATAAATTAAATTCAACACACTTATATATGCTTGAATTGAATTATAAATGTTGAATTCGTTTTCTTTTTTATTACCGGTATCTGGTTGACGAGTAGAAGCACGTCAGAAAATGCAGCCATATCTGAACAGAGCGCTTGGTCAACTCCTGGGTAATTACATCATAATAAATAATTGTTATCAAATCATTGTTTGGCGTTTTTTTTGTAAATTTTCCATTATTTATCACTCGTCAAATTATACACCACGGACGGATTCATGCGGTCGATTTGCCAACTGTACAATTGAATTTATTTAAAAATATGCACGT
Organism: Himalopsyche tibetana; assembly: GCA_030503985.1. Classification (NCBI taxonomy): domain Eukaryota; kingdom Metazoa; phylum Arthropoda; class Insecta; order Trichoptera; family Rhyacophilidae; genus Himalopsyche; species Himalopsyche tibetana. The sequence goes on from JAPJYX010000024.1 coordinate 10,999,776, forward strand.
TTTTGCGCAAGCTTCTTATGTCTTTAATTAAGTAGATGTATAGCTATATTAAAATTACCACCTGTTGTAAGATATTCAACGCTTCCTACGCGGGTTTTTAACCAATAACATGGACCCCTCGTGTGTCAAACTGCTTAATTGAAGTCGTAACGTATTAAATTTAATTTCAGTGAGTTATGAAATATGGCACATGTAGTACGTAAATCTTCCAACAGTAATAAACTGCATTTGACTGAATTGGTTTGCCTTACATATTAGAAGTTAACATTTCGCAATCGGTACAGTGAATATTATTTGCTTCAAATAATATGAATCATGTATGTCGGTGTGTATTGTATAAAATACGATATGTTAAGTGTGCTTTTCTTTAAAGACCACGTTTGATGATATCCGACTCACTGTATTTGAAAAACAAATCTGTGCGCTATTTTTTCAGCGGTCAGTCCAAAAAACAACAAAAAAATAGACGTGTTTTTCATAAAAATTGACCAACACGATGTTTTTACTGACAACGCTTTTCTGACTTCAATTTCTAATATGCAGATACTAAGAAGCAAAACAAACTGCCTAAATCTTATGTTTGCAATTGTCATGTATGTATACTGTAAATCTCGCCGTTTTGAGATGTAGAATTTTATTAACTACATTTTGTATACCCGACCCGGCTTCTTTTCTATGAGCATTTTTATTGGTTTTCAACTTAATCAGAAGCTCGTCAGTTGATAGTGCTCGTTTTGAGTGAAACCGGTCCTGATCATATAAAATAAAATTGGAATGAGTACAAATGAGTATTTTTTTATATAATCAATTACCTTTTCACCAAGTATTGACGTGAACACCTTAAAAGTGATGGGCGAAAGTTTTCTTTGTTGTCTTTTTACCAAGTATTAACAGTGAACCAAATCAAAATTTCATAACGAATTAATCCAGCTTGGATTCCATCTTTGGGGCTCACTGCTACTGTTTTATTTAATTGTTTCGTTCTGCAAATTAAACGATATTTGTTACATTATTTCATTCTAATACTTAACACAATGTTTAATGGATTTCAGAGAACCAAGACAGTCTGACAATTGGCGGTAGATCAACCAAAAGGACGGCCGCAACATTTATGCAAATTTGAGTGTATTCAAAGTTATACTCACCACCACAGACCATCGTAATACTGAAATAATGGTTTTTGTAAACTTCACGTTCGTCTAAATCTCTTTAATAATACAGATTAATTACGAACTTAGTTTGATCTATGCACCATATTTAGCATAGGTAAGTCGTATATTTAAAACTTAAAAGAATTTTAAAAAGCGTTATTTTAAGGGTGTTTTATATTCTTAGTTTATAATACGTCATGAATTTAAAGCGTGTGGATAATAATATGCAGGAGTGTGAGTTTATTAAATTAAATTTTATATTTATATATAATTGAAACTCAAAGTGTCATTAGTTATATATCATGTGGTATTTACAAAGAGTCCTCGTTATTGGAGAATTCGTTATCCGATTCTCATCAGTTTCGCAAACGAAAAATTTAAAAAAACTCTCAAATCTAGATTTTTTACTACCGTGTGTTTGCGTAGAAGTAATGTTACAATATCCATCCACATAGGGAAGAAAACACAACATCACCGAACTAAAGTCTCCGTTTAAAGTGAATTCGCTTAATTATATTTGGATAACGAGAACCCCACTTATGATTGTATTAACAACTTATTAATTTATATTATAACTATTTCTAGAATTTATAAAAGTGTTCGTTCTTGTATAACATATTATAAACCTCTTTGCTATATTTAAATTAAATTGAAGTATATGTATGTTTCTTAGTTTTATTTAAATATAAGAACCCATATCCATATATCATCTACTTTCTGCATCGATTGACAAAGTATCATAATTTTTCGCCGCGTGTAAAATGAGTAAAAATAATGTATGTCAAATCGTTCATTACCAAAGTACCAACATGGTACTTATACCACTTCTTAAAGGTTATACAATATATTGTACCGATTCTCATACCACATGGTATGTTCATAAGAAAAGAAATTAGTTGTACATAATATGTTATTATAGCAGGAAAACCTTAGGTGAATATTCTTTTTTAAATGAGCAGTCAACAATGCAAAATAGTCAAGTCACGCGCGATAAAGTCGGAGGTACCCGGTTAATTGCTTTGAGAGGGATAAATTTAGTCATAATTTAATAAACCTCTAGAAGGCTTATCACGTGTTTAAATAAGTGACATAACTAAGTGTTTCTACTAAAGTTAAAATCGAATAAAACAAAAATAGAAATAACCATTGATTAAAATTGATCAGATATTTTTCATTGATATTTCAAAAGCGCTGATCTGACTATCATTTAAAATGATTGATATACAGTATTTGATAAATTACTCTAGGTTGTTTTTTCTTAATCTAAGTGTTATTAATATTTAATGTATTTAATTTTATTGATTTAATATGGTTAAGAATTTAAACCAAAGGCCATACGTTCGTCATCGCCTTGAAAGAAATTTTGTTTGGTATACATTTGGGATGCAATAACTAACTAATTTGATATTATACGAGCTGCCCGGTACTACTTCCAACAAAATCACGAAAGATCACCATGTACAGCCGTTCTCAGTGGAACTGGGAATTGTTGCATTTAGAACTGGAATTGGTTATCATTAGAGGTTGATTAATATCATACATAAGAAAGACCGCGAGAGACATCATAGTTGTTAGCAAAAATTAATTCTAAAGTGAAAATAAATTCATCTTATAAATCTTTAATTATAATGAGGACATATTTTTCAAATTAGAATTGAATTCTTTAAAAACCAATATATTGTTAATAATAGTTAAAAAAGTACATGTAATGATAACCAATACACTATATACAGATTATTTTAGATGAAATCGATGAGAACTTTTCTTACTCGCTTCTGAAAAAAATCCGTTTAAGATTGGGAGCGGGCATGGATTAATAATATTTTTTTCTTTTCTAGGTATAATTCTAAGGTTATTGCATATTCAAAATTGAGGGGGTCAGAAGCAAAATTACCAATCTTGAAAAAAATTGTTTGAAGTTTCAATCTATGGCTACAGAATTATAAAGCTAAAAATTGTTCAGTTTTCGAGCTGACATTTAAATAGAAAATTTGTTTTATTTCCATAGAATTTTTTTTTTAAATTTGCCATAGAAAAAATCCAGCTTCGTCACTCTAAACGTTTCTTTGAATACAAAATGTCACCTGAAAAAGGGTTTGCTCAGCACATTTGGAAAATTCATTATGAATTTAAATAGCATATTGTTAAATATGACTATCACACAAATACAGAGCTTGGAAAATAATGATTTGAATGTTGGAGAAATCACGGTTCGCTTAAACTTTATGATTTAATTTTCATAGAAAAAAACCTTTTTAGAAAACTAATTGTGATTTTCATTCATAGATTTTATTATAGACTATCAGAACTGATATTAAACGTCATTATTCAAAATGTGTCACCAATCACTTTTTGAATGGTTGCTCCTGATTTATATTAAATTAATTAAATTTATTTTTTTACTTTTTCCTCAAAACAACATCCGTGGTAGAAAGCTGTCTTTGCTTTTGATTACCTCAACTATTAAATACAGCTATGGTGTAATATATAAATATATGTTGCTTATATTTGATCTTTACTTTGAAACATTAAAGCCACTACTTTGTATTTAATTATTATCTATGGTACCATGAAAACTGCATCACTACATTCAATTAATTTCCACTATTCAAAGATAATCATGCATTTTTGTTCAATGTGTGGTTATTATATCTATCAACTGATTACGGATCAGATCTGTAAAATGTTTGGTTGAATTCACATAAATCTGGGTCACTCTCGTACAGTCACAATGTATTCAAATCTGGAAATGGTCTCTGCGAAGGTCGTGCATGTTAGTTGCTATTATTGTGACTGGCATTTTAAATCAATCTTTGTTTTTGTTTTCTTTTATCTTTTCAAAACGTTAATGTTCTGCCTCTGAAGCATTAGTCGTCTGACAGAATAATGATAATTATGTTTATTAGTGTGTATGTTTCGCAAGTGGCCATAATTTAAATGTTTTTTTTTGTTTATATATTTTTAATTACTTGATGTTAATCATATCAATGAATAAAATTTCTTTCGTTGATATGTGTATTAAATTTCGACATAACTAAATAAAAAATTACTTACACTCATAAGAAGCCTCAAAGAGAGGTGGGGTGGATGGTGTTGAAAGAATATAGTTGGGAAGAAAAATATAAACATCACAGAATATTTTGTAGTTCTTAACAATATATCATTATTTAGCTCCAGAGAGGTGAAGGGAGCCAAGTGCTATCTTAGGAAACACTGGGGGGTTGCATTATAATATTCTACAAGTCTTTAAGTGTCATTAAAGTGAAGTGAGCTTAGTAAATACACACTGTACTCATTCAAATACAAATCCACCAAAACACCAAGTAAAGACGTGATTTTACTTAAAAGTTCAAGAGAAAAGTTTTACCATTTTACTACTTGGCTCATTTCACCTCTTGAGGGCTCATACATCCATACGTCTGATTCGAAGCCCATAATCAAATTCGAATAGAAAAAAACATCAAATAGCGTAGACCAAATGGCTACAATACCTGTTTTTTTACTAAATAGTTTAAAACACGTTACCTGCTAAAGACGCACCTAGCGCGTAAGCACACACATTGGAGAGACGCTGATTACGCGCCTCGTGCGTAATTCGATTTTATTTGTTTGTATGGCAGGTACCTAATATTATTGAACGTTGTTAAAACGTTAAATATACTTGTAGCATATCATTTTACGCCAGTGCTGCGTATGTAGATAATAAATTTTCTCTTTGAAAAACTATTTTTTTTTAGGTTTTAAGGTTTCGAAAATTAGAATCTTCAGCATCTCTATACTATTATACATATGTATTTCGCAGTGAATGTGTTAATTAACCCTCCAAGGACGAGCGTGACCATATGGTAAAAGTTAACACCGTTGTCTATTGATCCTACTATTTATCCTTTTTCTACCTGAATATCGTTGCTTTTACTCATATTTGGTAAAGAAGGGTACATACAGACTTTAGTTAGTCATCAGCCACGGGGACAGAAACGGCCACCAAAAGCACATGCGATTTTTTGAACTTCCGTTTTTTTAATGGAATTTTTGAAACTGTTTAATTATTTACAGTTATTTTACTAATATATTTGTATTGAAATTATGTTGATCTAAAGAGAATAAATTGTAAATATTTTTAAAAAAAATCACATTTAGCTATATTTCAACACCGAATGTTTGCCAGACCATACGGCCACTTTTGTTCTTACAACTGTCCGTACACAATCTTACACGGTAATAAAAGGATGAGCATGATTATATAGTCATGCGGGGTTACTATACAACGGTGTTTTTTTTTTTTTTTAATTTTATTAGGAATAAAAGTTATCCGTGACTTCAATATGGCTAAACAAATATTTTTTTTATCGAAAAAAAGCTCTCGTCTCTGGAGGGTTAAGCAAATATGAGTAGGGTCCGTAGTGCAGTCGTCAACATCGATGACTTCCGTGACGAATCTCACGGGTTCAAATCCCAGTTCGAAGGCATGGTTTTTTATGATGTCTTAAAATTCACTCTTACTCTTACCCTTCGAATTCTCAAATAACGCGTTGCTTTAATAAAATGTTTGACAAATAAAAATATTATTTTATTCGGCTTGTTGGTAAACTCTTATATAGTATTCAGCACCATCTACATTTGCAAGCTCATACATATTTACAATTCCTTAAGGTACACAAAACCACGCCTTGTGACCGTCATTTTATTTATTACAAAATAAAATGTGACACTCGGTAAATCTGGGCTGAGAGGACCATAATCAATATAACATTGATACAAAGTAATTACTATGTCCTTTTATGTCTAATTTAATTTAAATCAATTAAACCTTTGATAAGTGAAGTGATCCAAGTGATATTTTAGGATGAAAGATGGGTTATTTTCGAAGTAAACTCAGTTAATACACATGACAACTGTGTTATCTCTCTAAAATTAAAAAAATCAATCCACCAAAACATTAAGTAAAGACGTGATTGTACTTATAAGTTCAATAGAAAAGATTAACCATTTTACTACTTGGCTCACTACATATCTTGAGGGTTCAAGTATTAAAGGTTCGGTATTAAAGGCATATATTAAAAATAAAACACTGTTTTACCATAATTCTACTTTTCATCACTGATGAAAATTTAAGCAGATACAGGGTTATTTATATTTAGTCGAGTAATACCAATTACAAGGTGTAGCAAAAATCAGTAAAAGCACCTACATATGGCAAGAATTTATTAATAGTCATGTAAATTACATATAATAAAATTATTAATGACCTCTTAAAAACAATAACTACGATTAGTTGATTGAACTGGCATTTACTTGGTAAATCTCTAAGACAATATTATTAATTTATAACATATTCATTCGACCTAACCAGACTTTACATTAAATACTGGCTAAGACGAGATATACAATACATCTTCTCATATATTATTCTAATATTGTAACTTATATTTACAGCTACAATTTTAAATGAAATAAATTGACTCTATGTGTTGCTTGAAAGCATAACAAATGTGGTGTGTATTGTTAAGTGTTCTTATTATAATTACTATAATGTTCTAATGATCAAAATTGTAGTAAACACCTTTGATCGAAAATATGTTTTAAAGTCTATGAGTAATTATTTGTGAGACAAAAGTTTATTACGTCTGCAGAAGGATCTGTAAACACTTTTACACAGTTGAGCTAACAAATTTACATATCACACTTACAACATCCGTTTTCTAACACTAGCAAGTATCGCTTAATACTTATATCATATACACATTTGTTGTACGTACTAAATACATTATTTTACCACACGTAAACGACGAATAAAAACACCATACGATTTTAATTGCTTATATTCAATAAATCACCACAGTAATTCGCGGGCAATACTTGAGTGATTTATTTATTTTTCAAATTGCCTAAGACGTACTTTATTATTTATATTTTTCAGCAACCAATGTCTAAGTCGAAAATAAGACCACAACCGTTAGCTCGAAAAATATTCTACTTGCGAAATCTGTTGACTTGCAAATCGTTTTTGTTGTCTTCTCGTTCAGATATTACAGTCAGCTTAATACAATCCCATTAATTGTAGCATATACAATATAATTTAAACCTGGTTTTTTAATGTATGTGGAAGATGATTTTTAGGACAGTATATAATAGATTATCGGTCAGTTGCCGTTAGTTTTAAGATTTCCCTTCATTCTTTGAGTTTTTGAGGAACCTTATTACTTCTCATCAATGTATACATCAACATTCAACGAGCAGTTTCAGCCGAAACTTAAATCATTACAATTCACATTCTCTTCGACTGATCCTAACTCATAACTAGTAAGCGCTGGAAAGAATGTAAATTACATTTTAGCTAAGGTTATATATGGTTAGATATTTTGAATAGAATGAGAGTGAGAATGAACACAAGACATTGAAATTTTTCAGGTTATGTTAAATTACAGATTACAGTAAAACACAACAACTTTGTGATTGCTCGCACACAGCAGTGGGGAGTGACAGACAACCCTACGAAAGCACGCGTGATTATTTTTAAGTTTGTAATCAAAATAACTACTTCTGTTGAAATAATGTACAAATTGAAAAATTATAGTGTTCATTTTTCTCTCATTTATAATGTAACTGGTGAAAATTGAATAGTAAATTTATACAATGTAGAACTTGAACTAAAATTTACTTTATGCACAATCAATTAGAATCTTAATTGATTTGCAATATGAAACATTATTGCCATATTATTTAATTTCGCCATTGTCCATTGTCCATTGTCGCCTGTGTGGTCGAGTGGTCAACGGTGTTGGCTTCGGCTACAGAGGTCCCGGGTTCAAATCCCGGTACGGACAGTTTTATAAATTGATTTTTCAATCGATTTATGAATTTCTGTTCAAAGGCATGGATATATGTGATGTCTTGAATTCCCCCCTCTCACCCATCCTATCCTATGAACGGGGCGTATCGAGAGCGATTAGCTTACCACTAATCCTGTCCTAGCCCTATCCTTCTATCCCTACTCTCTTTGGAAAAAGAGAGGTTGAGCAACTGAGTAACAAGCAGTTCTCGTAGAAACACTTCTGTTGAGATAAACTCCATTAGGAGTCCATATGCTCCACATTGGGAGCGGACATGGTTAAAAAAAAAAAAAAAAAAATTGATTTTCAACCTTCAATTGTTCAAATATAATTATTATTATCATTAAGTCAAAATCATTTATTATAAGGAACGTGGTTAAAATTTAAGCAATCGATCAAACCAAAACCAAATAGATGAATACACTGCACCATAATAAATTATTTAAAAAAAATCAAAGCTGTTTGGCTGTAGGTGGAATTTTATCACGTGCAATAAAAAATATTTATTTTAAATTATTTATGAGTGTTTATTATATTGTTAGATTATTTTTTCAGCGGGGTCCATTAGGTAACCTACGATCAAATTGTCAGTATGAAAACAATTTGAATAGATAGCAAATCAGATTACATCCAATTTCTGATCTAGCATACGAATCAGTCACTTTGTAAAGCTTTCATGGACGTAAATAAAAATCAACAATAATTGGTACAAGCCATTATCATATAACTCATAATAATCTATATTCAAAACGCATTGCTCGCCTTTTCATTTCAGGTATTATATTGCAAAATAGTTCTGTACAGATTTCAACTTTCAATTCGATAAAACAATTAATTTTTATTACATCTGTATTAAATGTTAAATAATTTCACTTGATTTTTTATTCACTCTGGGTGTGTAGTTTGTGTACCAAAATAATAATTTGCATATGACCGATCAGAAGGCCGTGTCTCGACAAACAGTAATTTGTATATTTCGTGCTATAAACTTTGTGTAATGTCTTACAAAATACTATTTTTACAATTTATCATTTAAATATTATGCTTCTAGCAACCCAAACATATGCCAGAAGGTATACCGTGGATTGGGTAACCGTTTGAATTCAATATTTTTGTCACTCCTCAATTGTATTGATTCGTCCCATGGCACGCCAGCATCCTTAGTTCCTGATATCCTTACTCTTTTTCAAAAGAGAGTAGTTGAATTACTAAGTAAACAACAGTTTTTGTAATAAAAAAAAACGTCTTGTTGACATATGCATGCAGTTCACATTGGAATCGGACATAGTAAAAAAATATTTTAAGGTATAAAAAGCATGTTTGTTGAGTATTTCGATGAAAGGTCAAAACTGTTGGCTTTTTTTGCGATGCTCACGGGCTTGAATTCTAAATAAAACAGTTTCATCAATTGAGTTATCAATCTATGTACGGATATCTATTTTTTAATGTAATATTAAAAATTCTCTTCCACTTATCATATACTTAAAAAGAGATGTAGAGAGAGCAATTAGCTAACCACTAGTCCTGCAGTAGCCTTATCTTTATATCTCTATTATCTTAAAAAAGAAAGGTTGCGTAAACTGAGCAACGAGTAATTCTGTTTTGATGTAAACTTTATTAGGAGTTGAGAGTGGATATTGTGAAAAAAATAGCTTGTTAGTAGCTATAAATTAATCTTGTTTAAAGTAAATTTTAATGACAATTAATTTTCAGTTGGTCATGTCGTGGATGTGCAATTTGGCTTTCTCGTAAATCAGGCATTACGAAATTGGATCAAATATTTTGCGAGTAACTCACATTTTAGCACGCTCGGAAAATAATTCTACTCCTTGCATGCGTTTAAATATAATATACATACAAATGTATATTGATATTTCGCAATATTCTGATCGTATTGGACGACATCCACAGCAATAATTTAATGACCAGGTGTCTCTTCAAGGTAGAAATGGCGATCTTAGAAAGGGATTCTACAAAAATGTCTTAGCGAATGACCACCGCACGTAAAATATCCTCGCAGCTTAAATGTATAACATAAATACTGTATTACATCAACCTAAGGCGAAGTTGGTAAAAGTTCACTCATTTATTTTTCATGCATAACTAATTAAAAATAAAACAAAAACGCAGAATGAGTGTTACTTTTTGTCAACTTTAAAAAACGTTAATTAATTATTACTTTAAATGTCCTGTAACCAAGCATATAACGTGGTTGGGCTTTTATCCAATCGGCTGAGAAGTTATGAGTAAAAAGCCCGCTTCATACTTGCGCAAATTCGTCTAAAAAACAATAAAAATTTAATTTTATCATGTCAAATTTGTGTACGTATTTATGCACCAACATAAATGCGATGTATTCACTCCTCCATTTATAAAATAATGACACGAAGAGAAAACGATTTGCTGACAATTTCCTTACTCTAACATTCCTTATTAATCATCTGAATATAAAAATTGTGCAAATAACTTATAATCAAAAAAGTCCCTCACATAAACACTTTATAAACGGTGAACACTGGTGTCATGAAATGGCGTCTGGATGAATGTAACGATGCTGTTGTCTTCTATAACATCAATTAATTTAGGAAGGTAATGCATGAACAGTGCGTTACTATATTAATTAAAATAAAAGTTGTTTATAACAAGGTAGTCGATAAAAATATATTAACATAAACTATAATACTTATAAAATTTTGTCGAACGTAAGTGTTATTAGGTCGCGTGCGGATTCTTTGTTTTCATTAATGGGAAAAAAAATAATAACGTGAAACGAATCTGCAAATGAGAGCAAGGTTGTCAATGGGTAGATATATCGTAAAAGCATATTTGTGGTCAATTAAAATCAGATAAGATCGCTTTATTTAACGGAAAACGAAAAAAAAACACTTTTTATTGACGGTCAACATGTTTTTTATGCAAAATGGGATGTATTTAATGTTATAAATGGTTATATTTTGAGAACAGATTGTTTTACCGGACGAACATGTCAATACCGGTAAGTCGATACATCAAATTAAGTACTTATAATTAAAAATATTTATACCTATCATTTGCATAAAAAGGCTTTTATAATTATATTAAATTCATTGATTTCTTGTATTCAAATAAGACATTAAAAAGTTTGTCAATCTTTATAGGATTTTCGTGATGATAAGAAAAGCTGCAAAAAAACTTCTGTAGGTTCAGCACTTTTAAGACAAACGGTGGGAGGAAGCAAAGAAACTGTTGGAGAATAAAGAATCTTGGAGAAACTGTTTATTGGTCATATGCACCGAACAAGGAGCGGATGTGGTAAAAGAAATACCCATAGATTGGTTCAGATAACGGCTTTTAACTATATTTATTTATCCTTGTGTAACTACAAAACAAAACTAAGTTTATTCTCGTTGAACCATATCCGCTGCCTTTGTTTTTATTTATTTATTTAATTAACATTGCATAAGGTTGACAAATTATAAATTTAAAACTTAAAAAAAATAGTACAATTTAATTTAAAACTTTTAAAAAAATAGCAAGGAAGTCAACTGAGTAAGCTTCAACAAACTCTACTCTAATACATAAAAAAATAGTATTCGTCGGAACTCACCCACGTCTACGTGGAATATGACGATATCCGAAGCAATATTGTTGAACACCGTTAAAGCTCTCCCCAGTGCAATCCCCTTTGGCAGGTTGGTTCTACACCTTGGGAGAACAGACAATTCATGTCCATGATTTCTCAAAAAAAATCAGGTACATTTAGATTCACATTCTCAAGAATGGAAGAATTCTCATTTTGGCCTTGTATAAGTCGAAAGAAATATATGGCTAGATACATTTCTCTTCAAACTTTCAAACTATTAAAATTAAGCATGCTTAAGAGAAAGTCAGTTGGATAAAGCCATGGTTAATATCCATACACCCTCATATAGATGTGTGAAACATATTCACACCAGGATTGTGTATTACCTGCATTGGCATTGCACTGTAATCTCTCTCATGACATACAGCATTTTTAATTTCCATAGAGTTACGCCACTATAAATTACGAAACCCATACATTTATTTTGTAATTTATAACATATGAATTAGGATATTTTTTTAGTTTATTCAAAGTTCTTGAGAGCTATGTTTGACGATGCTTCTTAAAGAAACGAAAAACGTGTCACATTTTGTCATACAACATGTGTAATAAAAAAGTTATCAAATTTAATAATAGTTAATACATAAGCCTTTTTTATATTTAATGAAACCGGTCCTGATATTTGTAATATTAAAAAAGTTCGTAATTGTGTCAAGGTCAATCGAACAATAATTGTATCATTATTACGACTGTAGCAAAAAACGACTTAATGTATTTTTTTTTCTTAGAATAAAAAAAACTCGACTGTTGGAGCGTTCGCTTTATTTGAAACGATGAATGATAAATTGCTATATTATTGAATGTTACGAGAAAAGTAATGGTTTTTGTGGCCGAGTCGCCGGCTACCTTCACCCAAGGTGACCTAGGTTCAGGTTCGCATCCGCTGCTAATTGCGGCTCACATCAAATGCACAAAGTGTTATCCAATATACATACAATTTTTCAATTATGAATAGTTACGAAAATTTGGAAATCGATCATAATTGATATATGACTGATCACTTTCGTTAGTGATGTTAAATTAGCTCCACTCCCTAAAACTGAGCAAATGTACTCATAATAAATTATTTCAAAATAAGGTAATTGACTTCGTTGAAACATCTGCACCTTGTTGTATTTTTTTTAAATTTTCGAAGCTTTTATTTAACATTCAATTATTTTTTACTCGTCGCCAGTAGCTAGTACTCTTAAGCTTTCGGCCATCCTGATTTTATGGTGAAAAGTATTTTCCCAATATAAATATATATACGTCTGTAGATCTTTTATCTCTCCCAATCACCCTGTTATCTAATTATGAAAACGAAGCGTAGACTTAACATTATCTTTCTTGTCTGACTTAAAAATCAGTTATTGATAAAAAAAAAAATAATGTTTTATTACTCTTAAAACAATATGCTGCTAATTGCAGATATAACGGAAAATTAAATATTTAAATCGTTTCTTATATAATAAGTATTAATGCCATCTTGCCAACAAGTTTGTTTATGACAACTGGTTGTTAGACAGTTGTGTCATTTTGAAAGAGTAAGTAAATATCGATACCTTAGTTCCAGAGTGCACTATGTCTGAATTTGACAATATAGAGTTAAGTATGAAAAATATTTGAGAATACAAAGAGCAACCAAGATAGTGTTATAGTGCATTAGAATGTTATGTACATTCACACTCTTAAAAAAATGATAAATTATTGTAAGTATGCAAATAATGTGAAAATTAATAATCTGTCTCTAATGATAGGTATGACATAATATATTTTTATTTTTGTGCAATAAAGGAGTAATTCAGAGCATTTGTATACATAATATATTGCATTTTGTTTTTTAGTGGATTTGAGATATTTTTTTTTATTTTTTACATAAATCCGTATTAAGTTACACAAGATTAAATTCAGGGTGCGAAAAAAATACCATTTGAAATCAACAGGAGAAGATTACATGCACATACAAATTCATGTGAGTTTAAATATTTTGATATAAAATAAAAAAAATATAAATGTATGGACTATGTTACAAATTGTGACACGTGTTTGAAAAAGCAACGTCAGATTTACTTTAATTATTGTTGTTGAGTAATTTTGTCGAGTTATATGGCGCAGCGGTTACCAATCTTGACTTCCGTGCCAGATCTCACGGGTACGAACAGCATTTTTTCGATCGATTTCTGTTCGAAGGCATGGGTGTTTGTGACGTCTGAAAATACCCTCCCACCCTTCCGATCCTTCAATAACTGGGCGAGGCGAGAGCGATTAGTTAACCACTAGTCTTATCCTAGTCTTATCCTTACCATCCCTACTACTCTTTTAGAAAAAGAGAGATTGAGCGACTGAGTAACAAACAGGTATTGTAAAAAAAGTTCTGTTGAGATACTTCCATTAAAAGGTCATATGCTCCATATTGAGAGCATGACATGGATTTAAAAAAAAGCAATAAAGTAAGCCATATAATATATTTTGTCTAAGATACTTCTCAAAGAGACTTAATACCTACAACCCATAAAATAGCGAATTTTTCAATTTTAATTTTTTAATCAATCATAATGAAAATCTTTTATAGTTTTCTCACTCTCGTAAATAAAAACATTTTATTAAAATTGCATAACTCACTGTGTTTGAACTAAGATTTGACCTCATGAATAACAATATAATGATGTATGAACATAAAAAAGGTATGTGGGCGAAGTGTTTTTTATTTATTTCTAATCATTCATTATACACATTCTCATAGAAATGATTTTTATAGTGAAGTACTGAAACGCACATTCTAAATTTATATCATTTTTTATAAATGAAGGAGGCCTTGTCTACTCTGACATTTTAATTAATAATATGTTTTATTGTTTGATTTTTAAAAAAATGCAATATAATTCTCACCGACACAACATAATTGGTTTGTGATTCATCATAAAATACATATAAAAACGAAAAGTGTTTACAAACAATCAATTATAATATGAGTTGACATATTAAATGTTTAATTCCAGCGTAACATTACTTTTGTTATATTAGGGCTAAGGCCTCCAATCCCGAATTCCTGGGACTGTGTTTGGGAAATTCCTGGGAAAATTTGAAAGGGCGAGAAGGCTAAAAAAAAATATCAATTTGCAATTACGTAAATTCCTGGGTTTTTAAAATTGGAAATCTAAAAAAGTTCTCACGTCCATTCTTATTGAGAGTTCCGTAAATTCCCAGGATTTCAAAATCGCCGAGCAAAATTTCTCAATTCCGAATTTATACACGATTTTATAGTGAATGTTCATGTGGAAAATCGGCAATTCAGAAATCCCGGGATTACAAAATGGGTCCAAGATTGTATGGCCTTGTTAGGACCTATATAAGAATATCTCAAGTTTGGATGAAGGGTTCCAAAATCAAACTTCAAGGGATTTTTCGTATAAATTAGATATAATAAATATATTACAGAACCAAGCTAGCTAATGTTGATAAGTTAAAGAAATCGTATTAAACGAAAATTCACGCAAATAACGAAAAAAGTGAATCTCATTTATTTCAATTCCACTGTTTTGTATTGTTTTAACTAGAGAGGGCATCATTTTAAAAACAGGCGTGATATTTGACAATATGCTGTTAAATAATATTTTTTTAAATAATTTAAGGTGTAATTACATGCTTTTTTCGGTATCCTGCATAATAAACATTAAATATGACCCGTTAGATTAGTTGCCTTTGCACTGGAACTTGATTTTGAGATTTTGATAAAACTAAAGTGACTTTTATAAATTCTCATAGGAAATATTATCAATTGGAACAACAAATCCATGTTATTAATAGAATACTTGTGAATAATCAAATATTTAATAAATTGTTGAGAGTATGATTTTTTTAATAAAGCTTTCATTGTAGATTATGGTTTTATTTAAAATCAAGAGTTGAATGCATAATAATATCTTTTGAAGTACAAAAATTTTACATTACTCAGTAGAAAAATATAATCAATGACACGTTTTTACGATAGTAATTTTGGTATTTTATATCGTTATTCAAATATAAAAATGGTAATATGGCAACCAATTGGAGTACTCTTTAATAAAAAATATTTAAACAACTAAGAAAACTATCACTATTAAATCACATAAACTATTTAATAACTTGTGGATAGATAGATGTATTATTGAGTCCCACAAAATTGCATCACGCAGTATGGCTGAAAAGATGTGTTGTTTTATCCCAGTGTAGGCAGACTAACAAATTTCTTTTGAAATTTAATGCGGCAAATGGAGGCAATGAAGTTATTTCTATACATGTTTTATTCGCTGCCTAACTTTTCAAAATGTTAAAATAAAATAAAATGTTGTAACTTTGTTATTCCACATTAGAACCTGCTCTAGCCTCATTCTTCTATTCCTATACTATTTTCTTTAGAAAAAGAGAGTAGCAAACAGTTTTCGTAGAAAAGGTTATGTTAAGATACCTCCATTAGAAGTAACATTAAAAATATCAAAGTATTTTAGTTCTACAGTTTTCAATAATTTTATGTGTTAATAGCTATTTCGGCTTACGCCATCGTCAGAACTAGTTCTGACGTAGTTCTACTTCTTAGTACTAGTTCTAGTAGAAGATAGTTCTGACGATGGCGTAAGCTGAAATAGCTATCAACACATAAAATTATTAAAAACTGTAGAACTAAAATACTTTGAAAACTATCACTACAATTTACCAAGTAAATTCCAAATCAATTAATCCATTAGAAGTCCATATGTCCTGACAAGTGGTTAACTAATCGTTTTCGCTGCGCCTTGTTATTGAAGGATCGGAAGGGTGGGAGGGAATTTTATTTCTTTGCACAGAAATCGATCAATCGATTGAAAAAATGCTCTTTCTATTGGGACTCGAACCCGTGAGTTTTAGCAAGGAAGCCCACAACACTTACCTCTGCGCCATAGGATCCGACAGACAATACTACATAATTTAAAATTTAAAACGATTTTTTTTTGTTATTCATCGCGGTTTCAAAACTACCATATAACTTAATATTGATTTATCAATAGATGCTCGTTTAACCATCGCCCTATATTATATCGTCATCATTCATTAGAAAACAGCATAAATAATACGCAATCACGAAGTAGGACAGAATTTTTTTTAATATAATCATATTGTATTTCATTATAACGGTTGTCTTTCCTGACAATATACCTGTGTTTACGCAATTGTTTTATTATTTTTCTAGAGCGTGGTAGTGGAAGCCCACTAAATGTCAACAGAAAATATTTAACAAGGTATCCGATAGCCAAGCCACTCGGGTCAACCAACTGCATTTGCGCAACAATTCAAATGTCTTATTAAGAAGTTGCGCAACGTTGATCTGTATCAATGCGAAGTGCAACACAATCGGTGAAAGATCACAGATTTTACACACAACCAGACAAATGCATTAACGTATAATTTCCAATTTCAATGGTTGTCAATCCATCACCTGTTTAAAAATAATTAATTAATTCATGGCCTCTTTCACAACACGTTAAATAGCCGGAAGTACCATGGCGAATCTTTTATTAAGCAGACTTGAGTCATCTGTCTTGGCATTTTAAGATTATTTTCTATATTTTTTAGCGCATTTTAATTAAAAGTAAAAATCATAAGAATAAAAGAGTATTCTATAAGAAATACAAACCAAAATATAGAACATTAAAATGTGGGCTTGGAATTTGTGAAATCATTTTAATGTTGATACATGTAGTATTGAAGCCGAGTGATTGATACTTCTGCGCATGTGCAGGCTGGATGGTGCACGCGTGATCTTCTTATTGACTTAGGTCGGCAAATATCTTGTTATATTAACATCAAAACTATATTCTAAGATAAAATCAGTATCTAACTACAATTTCTGACATATTTATTATGAGTGACGGTTTAAGTAAATCACTTAAAAACTTAAATCAGAACAAAAAGTATAATACTTACTTCTGCGCTGATCTTGGAACTCTTCACTTTGTAGGGTAGATAAGTTTATTTTCCAGCTATCGATAATTTTTTTTTGTATTATATACTGCATGATGTTAGATTTTATTTTACAATAAAAGACTGAAATATTTGACAAAGTAGCATTTGAAGCACCTGACATTTGAAATAAAACGTGTTTTAAAATGTTTTGATATTGTTTTTAAGCTTCGCTTCGGTGGCGGAGATGGCTTAAGAGATTTTTTTTTATTAAATCAGACAAGAAACTAAATAGCCACATTAATATAACATCGCAGATCAATAATTAAGATTGCAATTTTAAATGTTTGTATTATCTAAAATAAATGCTTTGGTGTAGGCTATTTTTATGCAATCTACTATTTTTAAGTTAATATGTAATTAATAACCGCCAAAACTTTATTACATCAATATAAAAATACTGTACGGGTAACATTATATCTTGATGTATATTCCAAACTCGTTTTGCTTTACTAAATTATCTTATAAGAACGAAACGTGACGAGGCGTTGCCTTTCTTTGAAACGAAGCTAACATGATAATGCTGTTTTCTTAATTCTGCAAAAGAATAAATTATTAAAAAAAAAACAGTTCGTATTTGCAACACTATTCTAGATTTATCACATCGCTTAAATAATAATACACTGCAGACGAGTTATTTTCTTGGTGCTATGTAAGCCAGAAATATATATTATTGATTTGTCATTTTGTATTTAGTTCTTGGAAAGAATTATGGCGAAATTTAAATTACAATATTGACCAGTGTCATTTTGTTTATTCATTGTGAAATTTCTTCAGGGTGAAAGAATAAATCAAAATAAAACATGACTGACACTCTGGAGATTGGAAAAATAACTTACATTCATCTCTGCATACAGGGACGTCCCGTGGGCATAGGCAAGTGGGAAGTTGCCTAGTCCTAGGAAGCGGCAAATTATCACCGATTTTTTAACGAAAACTTTTTTGACACGAATATGGCTTAGAATAAATATAGTGACTCAATTTATTTGATAAAAAAAATGCCTAAAAATACATTTTTATTGGTAATTAAACATGGTAATGACATTTACCGATGGCGGCAGTTTTGGCGTAAATTAATATAGGTGAGTGGAAATGGTGTCATGAAAGCGTTTTTTAGTAAGTATATGAATGGAGTATTGGATTTTCTATATTTGTTTATATATTCCTAGAATATTGGAAAATGGTGACAAAATGTCACTTATACTTGTATGGCTTTATTCGATTCACATGTAAAACTAGTAAGGGCGCTATTTTAAAGTCTGCCTAGGGGCGACACTTTCTGTATATACGACTGAATGCCTATGCTTAATATATTAAATAAGACTTTGGTAACAAGATATGTAAATAGTTTAACAGGAATATCTTGTTAAGCGATTGCTCTGTATTTGGTCAGTATAAATAAAGAAAGATCAATGGTTCTTTTGAAATTGGTCAATAGCCATGCTTTTAAAATATGGTTAGGTTAGGTTAGGTTGTCGTCATAAAACTGGAAATTAAATCAAAATACAAAAAAATATATAAATACAAGCTATTGTTTTTAATTATTTTTCAACAATGTCTATTCCCAATGTGGATCATATTGACTCTGAATGATACTTATATGAAAAGAAATTTTCTACGAGAAATTTTTGTTACTGATTTGCTCTTTTTCAAAGAATGTAGGTATATAAATAGAGCTAGCTCAGGACTTATAGTAAGCTTATCGTTCTTGGTGTGTTTCAAATTTGTATAACGGGTAGGTGATGGGGAATTCTAGACATCGCAGAAATCCATGTCTTCGAACAGAAATCCATAAACCGATTTTAAATTCAATTTATAAAATTGTTCGCAAAGAGATTTGAATCCGTGACCACCGTACCCACTGGCCATTGGATATAAATACTGTTTTTTTTTTACTTCCAATGTGGAGCATATAGTATCTTAATGGAGGTATCTCAACAGAAGTTTTTCTACGAGAACTTTTTCTTACTCAGTCCCTCAACTTCTTTTTTCAAAGAGAGTAGTAGGGATTAAAGAATAAGACTATGACAGTATTAGTGGTTAATTAATCACTCTCGCAACGCCGAGTTATTAGAAGGTCGGAGATGGTAGAAGGGACATCACAAACACCCATGCTTTCGAACAGAAATCGATAAATAGATCGAAAAAATGCTGTTCGTACTGGGACTCAAACCTGTGAGGTCTGGCATTGAATCCCACAACGCTAACCACTGCTCCATAGGACTGGACATACTAAATATCTTATATCAAATCCTGTGCGAAAAATCAAATATTTAATTCAATTAAATACTGATCAGATAAAATACAAGTAATAAAAAACCATGATTGTATTTGTCACAACAACACAACACGACATAACTTTGATTGGTATTTTTTACTTCTAATACGATTGATCAAATTGCTTGTTACTATATTGGTGTTGCAAAATATTCCATTATATAAAATAAATCATCAAGTAATTCAAAAACACAATAACGAAAATATTTCTAGTAGCTTACTATTTAATAATAACATAATGTCTATATTGAATTCTAGAATATTTGTTTGCATAACGTAATAAATATGTAATAGGTATTTATTGATTATCTCAGCTTCACTTATGATTTAGCATTTGAATTTCTCGATTGTAATAAATCACGTACAAAGATGAACTTCAGATTGTACGCAAAGTTGTTGTCCATTGGGTAACGCATTTTTATGAAAACAATTCCAATTCAAAGGTTAAGGTCAAACAATGTATTTAAATTTTAAACAAAAAGGGTTATGCTTGTATTGAAACATTATGTGCTTCCTATGTGACTTCAATGGTGTATAATTCTAGTAACCCAAACGCTTATAAAATTACGCGAAGAGAATTGATCTAAATATTTTGTTCACTTGATGTTATTTGTCAGTCTTTTACAATGTTCAAATAAACTAAATAAACATCTTATATTTAACCATTATCACTATGTTTGTACTTGAATAAATATTAAAATATAATATTCTTCTTTCTTCTTTGGTCATGACTGCTCCCTATGTGGAGCATATGGCCGCCACGCGGCACCTCCATGTTTTCCTGTCTCCCGCCAATTGCTTTGCTTCCTCCCATGACATGCCAGCAACCCTCAGTTCTGCCGAGTACATCCTATGGATAGTACCCGACGGACGTCCGGGATGCCGGAATCTCATCGGTCGAAAGAAGAGGCAGGCAGGATTGAGGCTTTCCGGAGGCATCCGCAGCACGTGACCCAGCCAGTTCCAACTGATGTGATTTCCAGTTTGATGTGTAACCAAACCTGTCATGACTCTGATAGGACCCTTACCAGCGCGGGACAGATCATCGAGAGGGTTGACAGCTTCAGATACCTCGGCGTACATATCCCCGAAGACGGTAGTACAAAAAACGAGCTCGCCATTCGTTTAGGAATGGCTGGAGCCACATTCAACTCAATGCGGACTGTCTGGGACACACAGCTGTACTCGATTAAAACCGAATGACACTTATTCAACGCTTGCATTTTGCCGGTACTGCTTTACGGTTGCAAATCATGCCACCTAACGACGACTCAGAAAAACCGTATACTGAGTTTCGAGAACAGATGCTTGCGTCGGATAATGGGGGTGAGGTGGTTTGATTTTGTGAGGAATTCAGAGATAAGGGAGCGTACAAGACAGCGTCCCGTCACGTCAGTGGTTATGGAGAAAATATGGTATACTGATTCATTATTTATGCGAACACAGGTTCACATCTGCCCTAGCGTTGAATTCGTGTAGTATATAAATAATCGAAATAATATAAATATTCCAATTAAAATATTATTATTTTGATTATTTACATATTGCACGAATTCAACGCTAGAGCAAGAAAAAAACCTCTTTAATTAATAAGTCTTTTTTTCGCGCTTTATAATCATCATGTCAAATAAAATATTACATTCGAAAACTTTTTAAATATAAATTAATGAAACTTTTCAGGGTCTTTTGTATTTATTGTTATATTCTTAAAGCATGAAAATATTCAATGAAAAATTTGGTGATGAAGTACTTGTTATTTTGGGCCGCAAAATATGCCATTTCGGGCCGTGGTTTGCGCATCACTGCTTTAAGACGTGTAGAAAATTACATCGCGTCTATTTTTTTTCTAAAATACCACTTGGCTCACTTCACCTCTAATGGACATATGTATTGCATTTATAATAATTTAAAATACATTTATTCAACAATGTAACGAATACCGTTTCATTTTCGTTAATATCATCATTACGAGAAGTCTATTTATTTTATAATATTGACAATAGACATAAATTTTCGAGTTAAAAACCCACTATGTTATAACGAAAGTTTGAACTGTCAATAAATAGTTTATTTATTAATATAAGATACACTGCATTTTTATAAAGGCGATGTAATATAAGCCTAACTGAAGTGCTTTTCATTCACAGAGAAGCCCTGCAAATACATAAAATACATGTAAGCTATCAATATTATGTAAGGCTACTCGAGGACGAGTGTCTGTAATATCCTCATTATAAATAAGACGGCGGTGAGTGGATGGTTTTTATCAAGAAGGAATTCGAAGTAATTTCAAGGTTGAAGTATCTTTTGAAGCGTACGTCCTCACTCCTCAAGGACCGAACTCGGTCAGTAAAATGGTGATGCAAATTTGTCAATATCGAGAAAATCGAAACTGACCTCGGCTATTTTATCTTACATCAAATTGATGGCGCGTTTTTTACGTATTTTTATTTATAATTACACAATACGTAGAGTGGTATTTTAAGACTAAAATAACTGGTTCGCTAAGAATAAAAAATAAACCACATCGCGTGATGGAGTGTTATTCAACAATTGCTCATAATCTGACAGGAAAAAAGAATGTATGTTTTTTTTTTGATTACTATTAAATTATTAATAAAGGTTAAACTTTTACAAACAAAAAAACTTTCGGACAATGGATTTTGAAACACGACTAACTTTTGTACAAATATACAAATATTTAACGTTGTTTTACATTACTCCTTGAGGTAAGGACACTTAGCAATGAAAACACTTACGTAGTGGGTAGAAATTAAATAGGTTTTTAATAATTTTAGACACTTGTATCATTCATGCCGTTATGTGTAAAAATTAAATCTTTTGGATAACAAAAAAAATATTCTACATACTCATAATGACAGCAGTGGGCTACTAATATGTTAAAAAGAGGCACGGTTAATCTCAAAGTAATTGTCGGTGTTCTGGGAAAGGAGTGATTTTTTTACTCCTATGCCAAACTTGTTACTTAATATACTTATAATATGTAAAAGTATGCAATTTACAGTACACATGAATGTAAATGGCTAAAAAAATACTGCTGTAAATACTGAAGCTTTCGTAGAAATTGCAGTTATATTCTAATTTGATCTAAAAATATTGTTTTCTTTTAAATTAACAAAGGGCTCGTCGGATTTGATACCACCCCTGGATAATGATAAATCTTTGATGAATTCTTGTATTTATGTTAAAATTTTAGAATACTCTTCATTTTTTAAAATTTATCAGCTTGTTATACCTGTACCATATATTTTATATTTACTCTATTGCAGATTAAAAAAAAAACAAAAATAATAATCTCTTTTACCAAAAGCCAAACAGTGAATATGTCCTTCGCAATTCTCTTCCGAGAACATATTTGCCGATATAGTTCATACCGCATGTGTGTCGATCTTATTTTCTCAAAAAATACAAGATCACTACAGATAGGTGCCGTATTTTAAAAATGAAACATCGAAAATCGTGCATACACTTTTTATAACCTTTAAACTATAAGGTCTTTTAAGTTACTTCTGAAAACGTTACCATTTATATGTATTAATTTACGCTGAAAAGAAAAGACAGGTATGGGATATAGCGTTTTAACACTTGTTATTTATAATTACATTATTCATTTATAATAAAACTTTATAGCAATAAAGTCATACTTAACCCAACAAAAACCCTAAATGATAGAAAAGTGATTGAGATGCTGAATAATAATATGAATTATTCTATTGTAATTAGTTACGTTTACAAAAAGATCTTTAGCTCTCGATTATGACAAGACACTTGGTACAGTCATTATGACTCCACTCTAAGTTAACCTTCTAGAGATTCTACAGCCTCGGGATCCTTACCTGACGTCACTGGTCAACCAGCAATGATATTTAATTTTAATTCTACCATAATTGTTACCCACATTCTAAAAACAACAGATTATTAAGTATATGTTCTTAGATTAATAGTGAAGGTAAACTTGTTTAATTTTTAAGAATTGAGTTTACCTACATTTTATGAAGTTGCATTTCGTGACTTTTTAATTATTGTAAGAAATATGGAAATTGTTTGTTTTATAACTAAGTTTACGCACGTGTCCTATGTTAACACTCATTCAATTAGAAGTAAAATAATAATAAAACATTTTTTTTATTGATAATTAAAACTTTCGTTTTTTTCACAATTTAGGGTAAACAAATATTGGTGTATAGGCATTACATTAAATTTAAAAAAGCATTACCAACTGGTGATAATAAATAATGTGATTTAGTAGAAAAACTGTTGAACAATATTGGTTTTGGTTTTCTAAATGGAAACCTCTTCTTATTCAACCCCAAAAGCACGGTTCAAATAAAAAATGATTGGTCAACTCAAAGTCTTTTTACAATCCATTATATCTTGACCCTTTCAATTTTTAAGTGTAGACAAGTTTGAGCTACTGACTAGTTAAAAATCTACGTTGACTTGCGAGGTAAATACGCCATTTCACTCATTTTAAATTCTTCATGTATTGTCTTTAATAAATGTTTTAGAAAATTTTATTTTTTTGAATTTAAAATGAGTAAATGGTATAAATGTTACGTTTAAATATTATTTCATGAAATATAACCGCCCCTGCATATACAAGGGATGCATTGATCCAATGCCACAATGACCGGCTGCCATTGCACCCCATCAATATATGAAAACTTTGAAGGTGTTTGGAAGACACGTTGTTTATTCTAAAACAAAGCGATGATAAACAAATCGAAAGAATTTTAAAATGATGAATAATACAATAGAAGAACTTTTTTTATTTAATTTTGTATTACGTCTGATTTGTGAGAAAGCATAAAAAACATTTTACACTTTTTTATGATAAGAATTATAAAAAGAATTTACAGTATATTTTATAAATAATTTAAACAATATTATCGTCTCTTATAATACGTATTAATTGATAGGGATAAATAAAAAAAATACATCGTTAAATACGATATGTTAGTAATAAGCCGACGTTATATATTTTTTTTATATTATTCGAACAATTTTAGTACAAGTCGCGTGAATGGATGAATCAGTCAAATCCGATCCGACCCGGTCTGTCCAAAATTAAATTTGAGTGAATTGGAGACAAGAGACCGAAATGCGATCGCACTTTTACTTTCGCACAGGACCGGTTTTCCGCCCAACAATGAGAGCGTGCTCCGGAAAACCTGTTTGCGTTACATATATTACATTATATTATATGATACGGGGCTAGCATTATGTTTTATATGCTCTACTTTTTGACCGCACCAATGCAGGAGTCGTAATATGTGGACATAGTATATATTTAATGAGACGAATTGTTACGAAGCGTTTTTTAATTAAATTAAATACTATTATTTATTTTATTACAAATCAAATACTAAATTAAATATATAAATATATCTGGCTTTATTAAACGATGGTTTTAGAATACTAAATTTGTAAGTGCTACTCAATACAAAAGCATTTTTTTAATAATTTCATTCAATCATATTTTATAAGCAATTTCAACGGTATAAGTAAAATTAAATAAAAAAAACGTTTTTCTTTCAAAATATAAAAATGGTGCGGATGACTTGTCGCAACGACCTCAAAATTTAGAGAAAATTTAGAGTGATTCGCTTCATAGCAATGATAATTTTAATAGTACGTGTACGTTCCAAAAATAAATATATTCTTAATTTACAAGAATAATTTATTACTTCACTTTAATTTTAATATAATCCACTACATCAGACTAAATGAAAAAATGTTTTATTTTAATAACAATTATTTTTTTGATTTCTTTTTTTGTTAATTCTTGAAAAGTTCAGAATGCCGCCGAAAGTACTACAAACGGCACTCAATGTACCTCGTGCGCTTCACTGCTTAGTGCAAAAACAATTAGTGACAAATCAGCAATACATCTGACACGAAGAGCATGTTAAAAAGGAAAAATAGTTATCACGAAATTATAATTTCCAAAAATCGAGAGTAAGCTGATGCATTTTTTTGGAAACTTTGAATTGCATTTCGATGAATAAGGTGTGCTGTTAATCGTTAATAATCAACAGGTGTTGATCTATTATAGAAATAATATTGCTAAGTAAACATAGTATAATTATAAAGCATATTGAAGTAAATTGATATCTGTGACCAATTACTACGTAATTATATGCTGACAAAGTTTAAAACTATTAACTCTACATTTATCTTATGTTAAGGACTGAGCCATGGATAGGAAAACTTTTCATATCGAATAGTTGCGTTTTGTATTCCAACAATCTGAGCTATTCACTACAGTCCGTCCTTACACAGGTCTAGTAAGCCACGCTTTCTTAATTTTAACGGAGTATAACTTCATTAATCTCAAAAATATTGGGAATCTATTTTTTAATCTCTTTATCGTTAAGGTTTATATCGTCGTTAATTATCTACAAGCACGTATCTCAACTTTTGTCAGTTTTGAGTTGTTTATGTAATGAAATTAGAATTTCAATACATTTATGTTCCTTTAACTCGTATACCAAATAATACAATATTTAGTGCTTTATTTAATCTAATACAAAAACGTTGGCAAAAAAATAATGTATGTGTTAAGCTTAGCATGAAAGAGAGGGTGGCATAGATGGAAAGGTCTTTTGAGCGATATAAAGCGATAACGGTAGAATAAAGTATATTTATTTGTCTCCTGAAAAATTGTAATTTTTTAGATACTAGATTGTAGAAAAATAACAAAGAAACGTATGTGGGCCACTGTCAAATATGAGACTCAAATAGGCCACAGGCCCAAAAACGTTAAGAAACTATGATCTATAATCTAAGCTAAATGATCAACGCTTTAAGACGTGCATCTTATTTGTTTTTGAGGTCACAAATTCGAGCCTTCAAACGAAAAATTTCTTTCATTGACTATTATTTAACTTACGGATTTGAATCCGAAAGCATGGATTTCTGTGACGGAAACAAAACTTCTTATATAATTTCTAGCCAATCCTAAAACGGCGTAGAGAAAACGATAAGCTTACTTCATATTATTTTATACTTTGCCATTCATATCGAGTGCTCAACCTTTTTTGAAGGAACGTGATAAACGTCTGAATTAAAACATACCCTCGTAAATCAGCTTTTATTGAGATTTTCCACTAGAATATAAATGCAAATTCTTACCTAATACTCTAGTTTTCCAAAGCAATCGTAGTACTAGCAACCATGAAAGCTTCGAAGGTAAAACATGTAATGAATTATAAACTTCATGACATGTGATGGACATATGAGAAGCGATTAGCTTTAATCTGTACTTATTATTCATGTATTTAATTTGATAATTAGAACGATTGATGTTAAAAGTCATAGCAGTTTTATTTTATTTGACAAATATGCTAATTTGGTAATATTCTCACCTACTTAATGCCATAATTGACTTAATTTAAATATATCTATTAAATCACCCATATCTGTACAATCGGACCAAAGCTACATGTGAACATATCGTTATTTGTCGTGGTAGTTTGTACTTCTCGTAAATCTTTTCAAAGCAGTGAATAAAATCTTATTGATCCATTAAAAGCATGCAGTATTTAAAGTTGATAATAAATTCAAAGATTCTATGAGCTCAAGTGTATTGACACTCAGTGCGACACCGTCGATATCTTTAAAAAATAAGACACCTCGTTTTTACTAATTCCACATGTTAACTTTTCCGGTTCTAAGCTCAAGAAATGCGACCCCAATACCCACATTTTCTTAAATACCTTTTTTAATATGGGTGATACAATGTTTATAATTAAGATATTCTTATATCATAGTTTTTTGGACCTTTTGTAGTTTATATAAATACGCGATAACGCGATAAGCGCCCGCGATAAGAGATCGTTCGTAAGATAGCTGGGTTAAACTCGTCAGTTGCAATTTATATGTGTGCTGGGATGACGTCTTTTTTACGCGCAACTTAAAATATGATTATTTATTAAAAAATCACGGATTTTTGTAAAAAAAAATGTATGAGGAATGATGCAGAGAGATATTTTAAAGCCCTCAGACTATTTTTTTTGAAATTCATAAAAATAAGGTTAATAATGAGGAAACCACTGGGGTCACTAAACGATCCCTATCAGCAGAGAAGTATTTTTCTAGTCTCCGAGCCGCGAGAGTTAATAAATAAATCAGCATAATGTCATTTGGCAAGTAAGTTTTGTCAACTTTGTTAGAATGAGTTAGATGCGTTTTTATATCGTACATGTCTTGAAGTATCGTAAAAGTGAAGTGAGCTCAATAATTACCACGATATTTTTATTTTCCTAAAGTAAAAATATTCAATCCTCCAACACATCAAGTAAAGACGTGATTGTACTTTAAAGTCCAATAGAAAAATTCACAATTTTACTACTTGGCTTACTTCACTTTTTGGTGGTTCATTATTTTAATGAAATAAATTGTTTGTCTTATTTTATTTCTCTATCGTTAACCCGTTATATTCCCAGTGTTCACTGGGAAACTCAAGTAAACCCAATACAAATACAAAGCAAAAGAAAATATCTCGTCTATAACCATATATCATTATGTTTAATTTAAAGTATCGAGAATTTTGATTTTTAAAATCTGTAAAAAATGTGTTTATGTTAATATATGAACTGATTTAATGGCAACCCGATTGAATTGCTAAATCAACCATTAAGGATCTCATTTAGAGTGGGTATAGCTTTAAAAAACATACTTTAAATTAAAAAACGTTTCAGTTTTTACACAATTTTTAGCAACAGAATTTACAAGGCGTACGAAACTGGCTGACTATATTTTATTGTTGATCATATTTAATGTATGTAAAAGTAATAATACAAGAACATGACCCAGTTAATAAAAGTTGATCAAGACAAGAAAAACGGTCCAATAAACATAAAAAAATATTCTCGCTTATTGAGATCACTTTTTTTGCATTAACAATTAATGTTATCAATCAAAACCAGATGCATTGTACTAATTCTTACCTATCAAAATTTACATGTAAAGAATCTATATATTAATAGCCGATAAAATAAGTTTTCACTTTTCACTTTTTACTTTTTACTTTTTACTTTTTACTTTTCACAAATGTGTGCGTACTGATGTCCTCGAGCGTATTTCAAAATTAGTTTGATAAAATATATATACTACAAAAAATGGTTGTTAGCAAAGTTGAACATTATTCCAAATATTAAATAATTTACGAAATTTCTGCTCCTACGAAAAATGGTTGTTAGCAAATTTGAACATTATTCCAAAAATTCAATAATTTACGAAATTTCTGCTACTACGAAAAATGGTTGTTAGCAAACTTAAACATTTCAATTATTCTAAAAAATACATTATTTACAATTAAATAGTGCAGGGGTGTCGATATATGTCCCGTGATCTATTTCTTCTTCTACGAAATATATTTGTTTGCCAACTTAAATATTTCAATTATTCTAAAAAATATATTATTTCCAATTAAATAGTGCAGGGGTGTTGATATATGTCCCGAGATCTATTTCTTCTTCTACGAAATATGTTTGTTAGCAAATTTAAACATTTCAATTATTCTAAAAATTACATTATTTACAATTAAAATACTGCAGGGGTGTCGATATTTGTCCCGTGATCTATTTCTTCTTCTACGAAATATATTTGTTAGCCAACTTAAATATTTCAATTATTCTAAAAAATATATTATTTCCAATTAAATACTGCAGGGGTGTTGATATATGTCCCGAAATCTATTTCTTCTTTTACGAAATATGTTTGTGAGCAAATTTAAACATTTCAATTAGTCTAAAAATAACATTATTTACAATTAAAATACTACAGGGGTGTCGATATATGTCCCGTAATCTATTTCTTCTTCTACGAAATATGTTTGTTAGCAAACTTAAACATTTCGATTATTATAAAAATTATATTATTTCCAATTAAATAGTGCAGGGGTGTTGATTTATGTCCCGAGATCTATTTCTTCTTCTACGAAATATATTTGTTAGCAAACTTAAACATTTTAATTATTCTAAAAATTATATTATTTCCAATTAAATACTGCAGGGGTGTTGATATATGTCCCGAAATCTATTTCTTCTTCTACGAAATATATTTGTTAGCAAACTTAAACATTTTAATTATTCTAAAAATTATATTATTTCCAATTAAATACTGCAGGGGTGTTGATATATGTCCCGAAATCTATTTCTTCTTCTACGAAATATGTTTGTTAGCAAATTTAAACATTTCAATTAGTCTAAAAATAACATTATTTACAATTAAAATACTACAGGGGTGTCGATATATGTCCCGTAATCTATTTCTTCTTCTACGAAATATGTTTGTTAGCAAACTTAAACATTTCGATTATTATAAAAATTATATTATTTCCAATTAAATAGTGCAGGGGTGTTGATTTATGTCCCGAAATCTATTTCTTCTTCTACGAAATATGTTTGTTAGCAAACTTAAACATTTCAATTATTCTAAAAATTACATTATTTACAATTAAAATACTACAGGGGTGTCGATATATGTCCCGTAATCTATTTCTTCTTCTACGAAATGTGTTTGTTAGCAAACTTAAACATTTCGATTATTATAAAAATTATATTATTTCTAATTAAATAGTGCAGGGGTGTTGATATATGTCCCGAGATCTATTTCTTCTTCTACGAAATATGTTTGTTAGCAAACTTAAACATTTCGATTATTATAAAAATTATATTATTTCCAATTAAATAGTGCAGGGGTGTTGATATATGTCCCGTAATCTATTTCTTCTTCTACGAAATATGTTTGTTAGCAAACTTAAACATTTCAATTATTCTAAAAATTATATTATTTCCAATTAAATAGTGCAGGGGTGTTGATATATGTTCCGTAATCTATTGCTTCTTCTACGAAATATATTTGTTAGCCAACTTAAATATTTCAATTATTCTAAAAATTATATTATTTCCAATTAAATACTGCAGGGGTGTTGATATATGTCCCGAAATCTATTTCTTCTTCTACGAAATATGTTTGTTAGAAAATTTAACATTTCAATTATTCTAAAAATTACATTATTTACAGTTAAAATACTACAGGGGTGTCGATATATGTCCCGTAATCTATTTCTTCTTCTACGAAATATGTTTGTTAGCAAACTTAAACATTTCGATTATTATAAAAATTATATTATTTCCAATTAAATAGTGCAGGGGTGTTGATATATGTCCCGAGATCTATTTCTTCTTCTACGAAATATGTTTGTTAGCAAACTTAAACATTTCGATTATTATAAAAATTATATTATTTCCAATTAAATAGTGCAGGGGTGTTGATTTATGTCCCGAAATCTATTTCTTCTTCTACGAAATATGTTTTTTAGCAAACTTAAACATTTCAATTATTCTAAAAATTATATTATTTCCAATTAAATAGTGCAGGGGTGTTGATATATGTCCCGAGATCTATTTCTTCTTCTACGAAATATATTTATTAGCAAACTTAAACATTTTAATTATTCTAAAAATTATATTATTTCCAATTAAATACTGCAGGGGTGTTGATATATGTCCCGAAATCTATTTCTTCTTCTACGAAATATGTTTGTTAGCAAATTTAAACATTTCAATTTGTCTAAAAATAACATTATTTACAATTAAAAAACTGCAGGGCTGTCGATATATGCGCCGAGGTCGATTTATGGTACTTTGAAAAATGATTGTTAGCAAACTTGAACATTATTCCAAATATTAAATAATTTACGAAATTTCTGCTCCTACGAAAAATGGTTGTTAGCAAACTTGAACATTATTCCAAATATTAAACAATTTACGAAATTTCTGCTCCTACGAAAAATGGTTGTTAGCAAACTTAAGCATAATTCCAAAAATTAAATAATTTACGCAATTTCTGCTCCTACGAAAAATGGTTGTTAGCAAACTTGAACATTATTCCAAATATTAAATAATTTACGCAATTTCTGCTCCTACGAAAAATGGTTGTTAGCAAACATGAACATTATTCCAAATATTAAATAATTTACGAAATTTCTGCTCCTACGAAAAATGGTTGTTAGCAAACTTGAACATTATTCCAAATATTAAATAATTTACGAAATTTCTGCTCCTACGAAAAATGGTTGTTAGCAAACTTGAACATTATTCCAAATATTAAATAATTTACGCAATTTCTGCTCCTACGAAAAATGGTTGTTAGCAAACTTGAACATTATTCCAAATATTAAATAATTTACGCAATTTCTGCTCCTACGAAAAATGGTTGTTAGCAAACATGAACATTATTCCAAATATTAAATAATTTACGAAATTTATGCTCCTACGAAAAATGGTTGTTAGGAAACTTGAACATTATTTTAAATATTAAATAATTTACGAAATTTCTGCTCCTACGAAAAATGGTTGTTAACAAACTTGGACATTATTCCAAAAATTAAATAGTTTACGAAATTTCGGCTACTACGAAAAATGATTGTTAGCAAACTTGAACATTATTTTAAATATTAAATATTTTACGAAATTTCTACTCCTACGAAAAATGGTTGTTAGCAAACTTGAACATTATTCCAAAAATTAAATATAAACGAAATTTCGGCTACTACAAAAAATGGTTAGTAAACTTAAACATTATTCCAAAAATTAAATAATTTACGAAATTTCTGCTAACTATAAAAATAAAATAAATAAAAATAAAATAAAATAAAATAAAATAAAATAAAATAAAATACTATAACATAAAATTAAATATTTTGCAACAAAAATCTCACGTTGCTGGGCAACGGGCTTACAGCTAGTCTATATATTAATAGCCGATAAAATAAGTTTTCACTTTTCACTTTTTACTTTTTACTTTTTACTTTTCACAAATGTGTGCGTACTGATGTCCTCGAGCGTATTTGAAAATTAGTTTGATAAAATATATATACTACAAAAAATGGTTGTTAGCAAAGTTGAACATTATTCCAAATATTAAATAATTTACGAAATTTCTGCTCCTACGAAAAATGGTTGTTAGCAAATTTGAACATTATTCCAAAAATTCAATAATTTACGAAATTTCTGCTACTACGAAAAATGGTTGTTAGCAAACTTAAACATTTCAATTATTCTAAAAAATACATTATTTACAATTAAATAGTGCAGGGGTGTCGATATATGTCCCGTGATCTATTTCTTCTTCTACGAAATATATTTGTTTGCCAACTTAAATATTTCAATTATTCTAAAAAATATATTATTTCCAATTAAATAGTGCAGGGGTGTTGATATATGTCCCGAGATCTATTTCTTCTTCTACGAAATATGTTTGTTAGCAAATTTAAACATTTCAATTATTCTAAAAATTACATTATTTACAATTAAAATACTGCAGGGGTGTCGATATTTGTCCCGTGATCTATTTCTTCTTCTACGAAATATATTTGTTGGCCAACTTAAATATTTCAATTATTCTAAAAAATATATTATTTCCAATTAAATACTGCAGGGGTGTTGATATATGTCCCGAAATCTATTTCTTCTTCTACGAAATATGTTTGTTAGCAAATTTAAACATTTCAATTAGTCTAAAAATAACATTATTTACAATTAAAATACTACAGGGGTGTCGATATATGTCCCGAAATCTATTTCTTCTTCTACGAAATATGTTTGTTAGCAAACTTAAACATTTCGATTATTATAAAAATTATATTATTTCCAATTAAATAGTGCAGGGGTGTTGATTTATGTCCCGAAATCTATTTCTTCTTCTACGAAATATGTTTGTTAGCAAACTTAAACATTTCAATTATTCTAAAAATTATATTATTTCCAATTAAATAGTGCAGGGGTGTTGATATATGTCCCGAGATCTATTTCTTCTTCTACGAAATATATTTGTTAGCAAACTTAAACATTTTAATTATTCTAAAAATTATATTATTTCCAATTAAATACTGCAGGGGTGTTGATATATGTCCCGAAATCTATTT
Source organism: Himalopsyche tibetana (assembly GCA_030503985.1). Taxonomy (NCBI): domain Eukaryota; kingdom Metazoa; phylum Arthropoda; class Insecta; order Trichoptera; family Rhyacophilidae; genus Himalopsyche; species Himalopsyche tibetana. Next base: position 11,033,571 of record JAPJYX010000024.1, read on the forward strand.
CTTCTTCTACGAAATATGTTTGTTAGCAAATTTAAACATTTCAATTAGTCTAAAAATAACATTATTTACAATTAAAATACTACAGGGGTGTCGATATATGTCCCGAAATCTATTTCTTCTTCTACGAAATATGTTTGTTAGCAAACTTAAACATTTCGATTATTATAAAAATTATATTATTTCCAATTAAATAGTGCAGGGGTGTTGATTTATGTCCCGAAATCTATTTCTTCTTCTACGAAATATGTTTGTTAGCAAACTTAAACATTTCAATTATTCTAAAAATTATATTATTTCCAATTAAATAGTGCAGGGGTGTTGATATATGTCCCGAGATCTATTTCTTCTTCTACGAAATATATTTGTTAGCAAACTTAAACATTTTAATTATTCTAAAAATTATATTATTTCCAATTAAATAGTGCAGGGGTGTTGATATATGTCCCGAAATCTATTTCTTCTTCTACGAAATATGTTTGTTAGCAAATTTAAACATTTCAATTAGTCTAAAAATAACATTATTTACAATTAAAATACTACAGGGGTGTCGATATATGTCCCGAAATCTATTTCTTCTTCTACGAAATATGTTTGTTAGCAAACTTAAACATTTCGATTATTATAAAAATTATATTATTTCCAATTAAATAGTGCAGGGGTGTTGATTTATGTCCCGAAATCTATTTCTTCTTCTACGAAATATGTTTGTTAGCAAACTTAAACATTTCAATTATTCTAAAAATTATATTATTTCCAATTAAATAGTGCAGGGCTGTTGATATATGTCCCGAGATCTATTTCTTCTTCTACGAAATATGTTTGTTAGAAAATTTAACATTTCAATTATTCTAAAAATTACATTATTTACAATTAAAATACTACAGGGGTGTCGATATATGTCCCGTAATCTATTTCTTCTTCTACGAAATGTGTTTGTTAGCAAACTTAAACATTTCGATTATTATAAAAATTATATTATTTCTAATTAAATAGTGCAGGGGTGTTGATATATGTCCCGAGATCTATTTCTTCTTCTACGAAATATGTTTGTTAGCAAACTTAAACATTTCGATTATTATAAAAATTATATTATTTCCAATTAAATAGTGCAGGGGTGTTGATATATGTCCCGTAATCTATTTCTTCTTCTACGAAATATGTTTGTTAGCAAACTTAAACATTTCAATTATTCTAAAAAATATATTATTTCCAATTAAATAGTGCAGGGGTGTTGATATATGTTCCGTGATCTATTTCTTCTTCTACGAAATATATTTGTTAGCCAACTTAAATATATCAATTATTCTAAAAATTATATTATTTCCAATTAAATAATGCAGGGGTGTTGATATATGTCCCGAAATCTATTTCTTCTTCTACGAAATATGTTTGTTAGAAAATTTAACATTTCAATTATTCTAAAAATTACATTATTTACAATTAAAATACTACAGGGGTGTCGATATATGTCCCGTAATCTATTTCTTCTTCTACGAAATATGTTTGTTAGCAAACTTAAACATTTCGATTATTATAAAAATTATATTATTTCCAATTAAATAGTGCAGGGGTGTTGATATATGTCCCGAGATCTATTTCTTTTTCTACGAAATATGTTTGTTAGCAAACTTAAACATTTCGATTATTATAAAAATTATATTATTTCCAATTAAATAGTGCAGGGGTGTTGATTTATGTCCCGAAATCTATTTCTTCTTCTACGAAATATGTTTGTTAGCAAACTTAAACATTTCAATTATTCTAAAAATTATATTATTTCCAATTAAATAGTGCAGGGGTGTTGATATATGTCCCGAGATCTATTTCTTCTTCTACGAAATATATTTGTTAGCAAACTTAAATATTTCAATTATTCTAAAAATTATATTATTTCCAATTAAATACTGCAGGGGTGTTGATATATGTCCCGAAATCTATTTCTTCTTCTACGAAATATGTTTGTTAGAAAATTTATTATTTCAATTATTCTAAAAATTACATTATTTACAATTAAATAGTGCAGGGCTGTTGATATATGTCCCGAAATCTATTTCTTCTTCTACGAAATATGTTTGTTAGAAAATTTAACATTTCAATTATTCTAAAAATTACATTATTTACAATTAAAATACTACAGGGGTGTCGATATATGTCCCGTAATCTATTTCTTCTTCTACGAAATATGTTTGTTAGCAAACTTAAACATTTCGATTATTATAAAAATTATATTATTTCCAATTAAATAGTGCAGGGGTGTTGATATATGTCCCGAGATCTATTTCTTTTTCTACGAAATATGTTTGTTAGCAAACTTAAACATTTCGATTATTATAAAAATTATATTATTTCCAATTAAATAGTGCAGGGGTGTTGATTTATGTCCCGAAATCTATTTCTTCTTCTACGAAATATGTTTGTTAGCAAACTTAAACATTTCAATTATTCTAAAAATTATATTATTTCCAATTAAATAGTGCAGGGGTGTTGATATATGTCCCGAGATCTATTTCTTCTTCTACGAAATATATTTGTTAGCAAACTTAAACATTTTAATTATTCTAAAAATTATATTATTTCCAATTAAATACTGCAGGGGTGTTGATATATGTCCCGAAATCTATTTCTTCTTCTAGGAAATATGTTTGTTAGAAAATTTAACATTTCAATTATTCTAAAAATTACATTATTTACAATTAAAATACTACAGGGGTGTCGATATATGTCCCGTAATCTATTTCTTCTTCTACGAAATATGTTTGTTAGCAAACTTAAACATTTCGATTATTATAAAAATTATATTATTTCCAATTAAATAGTGCAGGGCTGTCGATATATGCACCGAGGTCGATTTATGGTACTTTGAAAAATGATTGTTAGCAAACTTGAACATTATTCCAAATATTAAATAATTTACGAAATTTCTGCTCCTACGAAAAATGGTTGTTGGCAAACTTGAACATTATTCCAAATATTAAACAATTTACGAAATTTCTGCCCTACGAAAAATGGTTGTTAGCAAACTTAAGCATAATTCCAAAAATTAAATAATTTACGAAATTTCGGCTACTACAAAAAATGGTTGTTAGCAAACTTGAACATTATTCCAAATATTAAACAATTTACGAAATTTCTGCTCCTACGAAAAATGGTTGTTAGCAAACTTAAGCATAATTCCAAAAATTAAATAATTTACGAAATTTCGGCTACTACAAAAAATGATTGTTAGCAAACTTGAACATTATTCCAAATATTAAATAATTTACGAAATTTCTGCTCCTACGAAAAATGGTTGTTAGCAAACTTGAACATTATTCCAAATATTAAACAATTTACGACATTTCTGCTCCTACGAAAAATGGTTGTTAGCAAACTTAAGCATAATTCCAAAAATTAAATAATTTACGAAATTTCGGCTACTACAAAAAATGGTTGTTAGCAAACTTGAACATTATTCCAAATATTAAATAATTTACGAAATTTCTGCTCCTACGAAAAATGGTTGTTAACAAACTTGAACATTATTCCAAATATTAAATAATTTACGAAATTTCTGCTAACTATAAAAATAAAATAAACAAAATAAAATAAAATAAAATAAAATAAAATAAAATAAAATAAAATAAAATAAAATAAAATAAAATAAAATAAAATAAATTAAAATTAAATTAAATTAAATTAAATTAAATTAAATAATATAAAATAAAATTAAATTAAATAAAATAAAATTAAATTAAATAAAATTAAACACAATGCAACAAAAATCTCACGTTGCTGGGCAACGGGCTTACAGCTAGTTGCATTTAATGTATTAAAAAAAATTGGCATAATAAAAAACTGCTGTATATTAAATGTTATAAATCGATTATCCTAATTTAAATATGATACAGTTTCATATGAAGACAACTTTTACATAATTTATTTGCATGTTTTTATACGGTGGTAGGCTGCCGATACGTTAACAAAAGGTTTGTTTAATTTCAGAGCTTGCGGTGTTTTAAAAAAGTCATTATTTTATCGCTCTTATACAATTAATTATTGTTAAATCAATCAAATGTTATTTAATTAATATAATTTTATTTTGTAACAACACGCAATATACATAATGTGACCAGACGTCCCGTTTTCAGGCGGCGTATCCTAGTGTCCCCGAACATAGCTTTAATGTCAAAAGAAAAAAACGCATAGTAATAATTAAAAAAAAAGCGCAAATGAAATTCCTGGATGTAGAATCTAAACTAGTAGATGAAAGCGTGGGCGTACGTGCGCAGTAAATAATAAATTTAAATGTAAATACTATATTTGAAACGTTCAAACTATGTACATTCTCACAGATTTTGTCACTAACGACCCGGGTTTCGCCTTTCGGCATCTTCGGGCATTCAAGTGCACGGATGAACTTGAACTGACTATATTTTTTAAAATATAATTTCATATACATGATGCTATGTCACGTGTTGCGGTTGCCTCCGGAAGGCCTCAATCCTGCCTGCCTCTTCCTCCGACCGGTGGGATTCCGGTGCCCTAGACGTCCGTCGGGTACTATCCATAGGATGTACTCGGCGGAACTAAAGGATGCTGGCATGTCATGGGAGGAAGCAAAGCAATTGGCGGGAGACAGGGAAACTTGGAGGTGCCGTGTGGCGGTCATATGTTCCACATAGGGAGCGAATATGGTCAAAGAAGAAGAAGAAAAGAATACATGATATAACATAAAATAATATTACTATCTAGTAAATTGTATTGCATGAAAGTGTGAGACGCTTAAAACGGCGCCTAAAAGTACCATTTTTTTAGGTGTCCCAGGTTGGGGGAAAATACAAATGGTCACGTTATATATACCGTAAAATAGTAAATGTTAATAACAAAAAAAAAACTGACACCTTAGACTGCAAGAGTGAAAAGATCCCTTTTTTCAAAGATATGTATTGATCATATGGCTTAAATTTCATGTTTGAAACGTTACACTTAAACTATTGTAGATAATACAATGTCAGACATTGCAGTTAGGTTCTGATTTGGTTTGGTAATTTTTGTTAACTTAAGAATGAGTGTAGTGTCGGTCTTGACCAACGCTTATAATAAAGACAAACTATTAAGTGACCTGTTTAAAAATATTTGTGTAATTGATAAAATCTAGCTTAATAGGATTATCAAAGCGTTCCAGTTGAGTAAAGTATTCCTTTTGATTTTATTCCAATATTATTTATATGTAAAAATAAACATGAAGCCAGTGGCGAGCTTAAGAAGTGGCGTCTTATTTTTTTCAATAAAAAACTGCAGCACAACCAAAACGTACAATTTATTTTTGAAAATTTTATTAAGCGTTAACAAAATGAAATACAATTATATAAGCAATAACTTTTTATTCAATATTTAATTATCAATGAATTCAAACCAATTAGGCCCATCTTTGTTTTTATAATAAACACTCCACCAGTTTCATTCACGCGCGAATTTTATTGGTAGTAAAAAAATAATGTGAAACTCACGATGGTTATTTTTTCGATATACATAAAATAATGATTTTTAAATTTGAAATATTTAAATGTACGGAATATTCTGTGTACAGGATAATCTGTGTTCGAAAAATTTGGTGTACGTAGAATCCTTGAACGGATAATTAGTTTTCAGGATATTCTTTGATATATGCGAATACCTTACTACATGAGGCTAACCATTTTAAAGTGCGTGAGCTTAATTGATATTTTTTAACTCAATCAATTTATCATAATTAATTCGATCAAAATACAATGCCCACTTATGCAGAACACTAAAAGCCGATAAAAAACAGATAACATATTATGATTGAGTGTCAAGTAAATGACAATAGACTTATTTCAATTTCATTCAAATGACTTAACATTTTTTCATCATACATACAATGCGTAGTGTGTATGCTTTTTTCCCGAGGCCGTTGCTTAGCCTAATAAAAGATGACAGCAAAAACAATCGATAAACGAAAATTTGACGTACAGGTGAATGTTCGATAATTATTACACTCGGATTATTGTCATTGAAAGAATAATATTGCAAATAATACGTATTTTTTTAAAAATAATATTTTGTTTTCGAAACGAACATTTTTTCGGATGTCATTTTAAACGATGACCAAGTCATAAAATACAGGGCTGTGGATTCGTGTAAAAAAGACGACTACGACTCCAGCTTTAAAATAATACAGCGACTCCGACCCCAACTCAAAATAAAATTGTCAATCATTTCATTTTGACTTATGTATATGTTGGGTCCTATGGCGCAGCGGTTAGCGTTGCTGGCTCACGTACCAGACCCTATTTCTGGTCAAAGGCATAGGTGTTTGTAATGTCTATAAATTCCTTTTCCCACCCTTCAGATCTATCAGTAACTGGGTGTATCAAAATTGATTCGTTGACCACTAGTCCTGTTCTAGCCTTATTCTTGTATCCCAACTACTCTCTATTCTCTTAATTTTTCCGGTTCTAAGCTCAAGAAATGCGACCCCAATACCCACATTTTCTTAAATATTTATTTTAATATGGGTGACACGATGTTTATAATTAAGGTTTTCTTATATCATAGTTTTTTGGACCTTTTGTAGTTTATATAAATACGCGATAAGCGATAGTTCGTAATATAGCTGGGTAAACCCATCAGTTGCAATTTCATATGTGTGCTGGGATGACGTCTTTTTTACGCGCAACTTAAAATATGATTATTCATTAAAAAAAACCACGGATTTTTATAAAAAAATGTATGAGGAATGATGCAGAGATATATTTTAAAGCCCTTACACTATTTTTTAAAAATTCAGGCCAATAATGAGGAAACCACTGGGGTCCCTAAACGATCCCCATCGGATGAGAAGTATTTTTCTAGTCTCCGAGCCGCGAGAGTTAAGAAAAGAAAGGTTGAACAACTAAGTGACGAACAGTTCTCGTAGAAAAACTTCTTTTAAGATACTTCCAAGAGAATCCATATGCTCTACATTGGGAGCGAACAAAGATTTAAAAAAAAGTTTTCGTTCACCTCAAGGTTGTGTGTATTTAATAAATTGGCTTTGGTCCAAAATTATCAGTAATTTTTTTGTTCATCGTGTATTTTTTTTTGTATGAGTTACGTCTTTTTTTTATTTCTTCATTCGATATACATTATCAAATTAATACGAAAGGTAACTATAGTTACACCATTTACTGTTGGCGTGGCTTTTTTAATGCACTTAAAATGTTTAAAATGGAATAAGCCCAGCCCAATTTGGTAAGACTATTGGCTATGCGTAATTATCAACCATTAAAGCATAATATTAGTACCGATAAAAGTGTTGACGATACACTTTAATGATTAATATTGATTCATATTTTTCTGTATCAAGGTTTTTATTTTGAAGCAATTCGTCGCCTTGATTTTAACATCCACTTTAACACCATCAATCAACTACAAATGACGAGGTAATGAATTTAGTTTTGACCGTAAGTTTGCGAGCATGAAATCTGGTAGGTAGGTGAACATTATTTTCCCACGATCTTATATTAGTTTTGTTGCGATACCAGTTACCTAGGCCAGGTGCTGCTTACCTTTGTCAATTTAATACACATTAATTAAAGAGTTATACTAGACACAGTTTTTTCAAGGTGGTGGTGCAAGAATTGTTATGGTCACAGTCGTTGTTTACATACAAAAATATAAAATAATAAATAATCCCTAGTTATTATATTCTGGTAATCGAATGATGTGTGTGATGTTAATTTTCGTCCTTCAAGTGTAGATAAAAAGTTATAACACATTTTAAATAGGGCATCCAGTCCTGGGATACGGGATTCCGAAATCCCGGAAGTAAGAGACCGTCAAAGTGCTCGGCCTAAAATTATCTCAATACCAATCCCAGGATTTCTAGATTAACTATAACGACTGTGAAAAAAATGTGTTTCTGCGGTTATTTGACGTTATCTCAAAATTCGATTTTTGGAGAATGTGAGTTGTGATACTAGGCTCCTTATATACTATATTCATAAATGTATACTGTTAAATGCTCCATTATATCTATGAAACATTCAAGATATCATTTACCAACATGCAGCACTTAAAAATGTCGCACATTAATTATCTCATTAGCTGACACGCAAGTTTACTGCTTTTAATCATTAAAAGTTTTTCATTTTAATTTTACAATTGACAAAATATTATATTTTGTCTGTTATACTGAAGATTTACTGTGCTCGATATGATATTTCAACCATGTCATATACATAATACGTATTTAACACTGTCTTATTCTCCATATCATATTATTAAATACAGTTTATGTATTCCAGGTTAAGAATTTCTGCTGGATACTTAAAATTCAGACTTGGTTTACGCTTCAATGGAAATATAACGTAATGTCTGTCGATCAAAGAACACCAGAGCTTTGAAGATTTACGACTTATTTCAATAAGCTTATTGATTGACGTGTATCAATGAAAATAACTAGATTCAATGCATTGAGATTTTATTCTATTAGATCAGATAAGATTCCAATGCAAAACGTTGCTAGTTATCCAAGAATATAAATTCGTGCTTTGGTCGAAGTGATGAAAGGTTTTTCCATGGAAGCCAACGTCATTGACTTATGCACTACGAACCCGACCAGAAATATATTTTGCTTGACTTTTATATGTATGTTTATCTTTAAAGCAGTTTACAGAACTGCGTTTGCGCACGATATGCAAACGAAAATAGTGCTTCTGAGTGATTGTGATTGATCACTATGCGAATGTTGAACACTACAGGGGGTATTGATGTATACTATAAATGAATATTAGTTAAAAAATAATATGTATGTATAAGAAGATATATAGCATAATGATGTACGATAGAAACAGGGATACATGTGTGTTTGAGCGTCATTATTGAGCGAATATTGACCAGAGGTAACGTCACACTTTTGCCATTCTCTTCGGTAACTCTGTTGTTTTAGTACTGCAAAAATTGCCGTAAAATGTATTTATTAATTGGTATATACATTGGGATTCGTGGTTATTATTAAATCCTGGGAAAAATTTTATATTGATTTTAAAACCCATAAATTTGCGAATTTCCCAAAATTACCAGCGCGAGAGCTTTTTTTAGCTCTTCTAAGAATTTTCAATTTTGAAATCCCAGGAATTTGCAGATTTAACAAAATGAACAGCGCGAGACCTTTTTTCAGCTCTTCCAAGAATTGTTGAAAGCGAAATCCGAATAATTTGCGGATTTCCCAAAATGAGCAGGGCGGAACTTTTTTTAATTCTCATAGTTTAATTTTCTGTAATTTTTTCAATCCTTTTACTGTAACAATTATGGAATTTTGGGATATTGGATACTTGGATTAGATACCCTATTTGCTATATGTAAATTTTATATTACTGTATAGTATCATAAAATTACATAGTGTGTTAAGTGCTGAGTGCTTGTTCACCTGTAAGCAAATTTGAATATCTTTCTATTGTTATAATATTTCAAAGTTATTATATAGGTACTGATTCAAAATGAATCAATGAATTTTCGTGTTTCTTATTACAACACAACCGCATAGAATTAATCATTCAGAGTTCGAACTAAATTGATTGACAGGTAAGCTTATACAAGTTATTATTATTCATAATATGCTTGGAATGTTTGAATTATTATTAGTTCACAATTTTATACAGAATATGATTTGTGATTATTCTACCAATGTCAAGAACTCTGACCAATTTGTTTTGGTTGATTTTTTTTGTCGTAAGATTGACATTTTTTTATGTTTGAACGTACAAGTGCATTGACGCGTGTCTTATGTTATTCATTATATCATATGACCTAAGTCGTGTTATAATAGATATGTATAAACATTTGGCTATAGCGTGATATTGCCTACTATTAATTAATGCGTTGTATTGTATATAGAGTTCATTAGTGCAAGTTTAACGAGTTTGGGGACACTGAACTCAAAATAGACTTTGTTCACATTTCATAAGAGTTTTAATATTCATATTGGCGCCCTAGACAATTCCGGGACTTTTTTTAGTTTTTCCGGAATTTCCAATTTCAAAAACCCAGGAATTTGCGGAATTCCCAGAATGAGAAAATTTGGGACCTTATTTTTTTAGCTCTCGCTCAATATTTTGTTGCACTGTCAAAATTAGTAAATACTGTGATAGCAAAGATTTTTTTAAGGGTTCTGGCTGTTGCTTGAAGCTCACTGCATACATATTTCATACTATTTAAGTATAAAAAAATATTTTACTTCTCTCTTTAAGCGACCTAGGCGGTTGCCTATCTTGCCTGTAAGGTAACGACCGCCCTGAGTATTTGCAATGTCAATTCTCTTTGAGTTAATCTCAAGTGACGTACAAAGATTTTTATCGAATGTATCTCGTGTGATATTTTATTACAGCCAATGCGCCAAATATGTTATAGTAAATATTAAAATTTATATATATTCAGTATTTGGTCAAATATACGCCCAATTTTTTATAGTTACGCCACTGCCTGACGTAACAATAATATTTCTAAAAGCATTAGAAATTTTAAAGGATTTTTACGTTCAACAACCAGTAAAGGCTAAATTTCCTCCCAACCTTCCGATCTTAAAAACGAGGCATAGTGAGAGTGGTTAGTTCATCACTTTGCCTTCGAACAGAAATCGATAAATCGATCGAAAAAATGCTTTTTGTACTGAGACTCGAACCCGTAAGATCCAGCACGGAAGCCCACAAAGCTAACCACTGCAAAATAAGACCCGACTTTTTAAGAGTTGGTAAATTTATTTTCAGTTATCTTGGCGATAACGATTCGAATTGAATTCAAGAAACTGTAACACTTTTTGTAAAAAAATGCTGTTAAAGCAATAATTATCCATTTTTAAAACTTTAATTGAAACATACGTAACCGATACTTTATTAAAAGTAACGATTATGCACTCAATTAATCTAACTCACAAAGTAAGCCGATGACCAATATAACCACTCGATAGAGTTGGTCAATTTCATAAGAGTTATTCTAATAAATTTGATTTACTTACTTCACATTCTATAACACGGGCCACTGTGTGATAATATTTCCCAAGAGTCATTCTTGGCAGATCTGTATCAAAATACACGCGTTCGCGTAGGTTACGAGATGGAATACCCGAAGGCCTGCCAATGGTGGCTAAATTTGTTACAGTGGCTTACCGATTTTTATATATTTTAGTAACATATTACCATATAAATGATCATAGATTATCTGAGTATGCTGAAATGTTTTATGTGACAAATAGAACATTTCTGCATACTCACATTTTTAAAAATACTTAGTGCCTTTTTTGTTTCCTGTATTCATACATAATTGTCATAATTCACAGTTAGTGTAATTACAGAAAAACTAATTTTAAACCGGTAACATAACTCATTATTCGCTGAAAGTATAGAACGAAGAATGGGGCTAGAATTAGGGCATCCAATCTCGGACCTTTTTTGTGATCCCGGGATTTAACACTCAACATAAAGTCGTGTATAAATAGTGATTCAGGAAAATTTTGCTAGGCAACTTTGAAATACTGAGATTTTTCAAAAAATTTATGTAGATGTCAAAAACCCAGAAATTTTCGAAATTTTTTTAGCTCTTACAAAAATTTCATATCCGAAATCCCAGGAATTTACGGATTTTCCAAAACTATCAGCGTGGAAGCTTTTTTTATTATTTTTTACAAATTGAAAAACACAGGAATTTACGGATTTATATTGTATCATTGTTAAGTTTTTAAAATAAACTTAGTCTTTCTTCTATATAAGCATGTTCGGTCCATGGCAATGTGATCAACGTCGTTTGCTTCCACGCCAGACTTCTTAGGCTCGAATCCCAGTAAGAACAGCATTTTTCAATCTTAGCTACATTTTCTATCCATAAACTGTTCGAAAAAAGGGAAGTTGAGCAACTGAGTAACAAACAGTTCTCGTTGAAGAACTTCTGTTGAGATACTCTGCTCATTAAGCCATATGCTTCACATAAAAAGCGGTCATGGAATTAAAAATAATACATTTGGCATGGTCTATTTTTGCAGATATTAAATACCTACTGAAGATAAACTACTTAATTATATAGTGAAAAAATAAGTTTTTACAGACCGCTAATGATTTTGAATTTAACAGTTATATATATTTATTTTAAGCTACGCCTTTGCTCAATCAACGGGCAAAGAAATTGATCGATCGATTATTTTTAGAAATAATATATATCGCTTTAAAACACAACCATTTCAAAAATTATGAAATTATTTTTACATTGGCAATAAAAGTTGATAAACAAAAGCAGCATTAATTTGCGAACGATTTTTTTTATTATTATATTAAATGATTTAAAATTACCATTCAATGCACTAGTTGTCACATTAATAAATATTTACCGAAAAGATATTATTATAAATCGTGATAATTTTATGCAAATGAATACATGTACCGAGTAATTACTTCTTTTATCAATCACATGATTCTGGATAAATGAATTTTTAAATATTCATGTGAAAGTAAGAATAATTTTCAAGCACTTTACCGCCGTGTTAAGCATAGTTGACGCATCTACTTGTTTTACTAGTGTAATTAATTGGAAACAACAAACTATCGTTCAATATTTCAAGTTTGCAATTGCAAAAAAGATATTAGTAAAAATTTGAATATTGTATTTCCTATTCAGCAATCATAAATTATGAATACTTTTTCTATGAATTTTCTCCGGCAGTTTTTAATTGCAGTTGATTAGTATTGACTAATTTTGCATATACCTACATACATTACCAGGTAATCAAAGAGTTTATTCAAATTGTTGTACGTGCTCATTTTGTTTTGGATCGCGCAATAAAAGGCGATTAAATAATAAAATATTCTCGATTTTGAGTGGGCGCAATAGTAAAACACACAATTATTACGTGGTCAGTGGTAAAACTCGCCTGAGGCAACATCATTATATTGCGGATTGAAGTTAAGCTAAATGCTTTTCAAACACCGCAGGTCATCAGCGACACAAACACGAAATCTTGATTAGGACACGAAGAATCGTAAAGGTATATTTAATGAAATAATTAGTAGAGGTAGAGACCCATATTCTTTGAATTTCTCTCAATCTCAAAATATTTCAAATCTCAAAATATGTGAATATAAGTTTCTGTCAGAATAACTTCAATACAATACATCATATTAAACAATGTGGATGTCTCAGGACAAAAACCTTGAGTCTACAGCCCTGTAAAATGGAAGCTTTCATGGGCTTATTGTGCTTCCTGTGACACAGTATTCTTAACAGGACCCGGATATATATAACTTAGAATATATGTTTTTAAAATATTTTAACAATATCGTGCGCAGACAATGCATCAATGTGTAATGCATCAATGCGTTAGAGGTGTAAATCGTTAAATGACATAACAGTTTTCTCCAGTTTCAACATCTGACAGTGTTCGTAGTGTATATTCATTGAATACACAATGCAGACAACATGATAAATATTATAGAGCATAGACAAAAGGGCAAAACGAATTCTAAAAATGGCGAACGAGAATGTTTATTCGATATCCTAGTGTCAAATGTTAATGGAGTGTAATTATATGTATTGCATAAGATTGTTGATTTTTCTCATAGTTCATTTCTCGGCTGCATGCAAAAGGTTCGTGATAGGAATAACTATGAAAATTATTTTCAATTAATGTATGAAATACTGAATCAAGCTTCGCTCTTGTCCAGGCGATCATATCTCTTACATTTGGTGCTACCATATTATTATGTTAGGGTTCGGTAATACTTTTTTTAAGATATTTTTGTTATAGATATGTGTTTTTAATTTTCATTATTGACATAAATTTAAATAATATAACATAAATTTTCAATATTCTGCTTTAAATAAGGTTTTGTACTGAAAAAGTGCTCCATACTATTTTCGAAGTGATAAAAAATACCAATGTATTCAGGTGTACGAGGATTGATAAATACGGCTGATAGATATTGCTTTAGAACCAACTATATTATAACAGAGTTCTACCAATTAAACCAATATAAATATTTCTCCACAATCCATAATTTAAAAAAAATCTCTGGACTGGTTTCGTTTAGTGAATGAGATCTTCCAACACCATAAATAATATATATATTTTTTTTACCATGTCTGCTGCCAATGTGGCGAATATGGATTATTGATAAAAAATATTCCAACAAAAGTTTTTATACGAGAACTGCTTATTACTCCGTTGCTCAGTCTCTCTTTTTTCCAATGAGAGTAGAAATAAAATAATATGACTAGGACAAAACGCTCTCGCTACACTTCGTTTTTAGAACAAGAAAGGTGCAAGGGGGGATTTAAAGACATCACAAACATCCATGCCTTCGAACATTTATTAACTTTAAGACTGTTTATTGGTAAAAGTTGCATTAGTTATCATAGTGTCATAAAGATCATTTAAATAACAACAATATTTATCTAAACAACTGTTCAATTTTATAATATACGTTTACAAACGAGGCATTTGATATGTTATAATGCTATTTCGAGACAGAACACCACACCCATATGAAATAATAGTAATAAATTACCAAGTCAATAAGAAACAGCAAGTCTGCGCGGCTCAATACTTACTATACAGTAGGAAATTCTTTCCACTATCTATAATAAATATACTTAAATTACCCTTTTTCGTATTCACTTGTATATACATAGTTGTTTTCACTACACTGCCCTACTAAGTAAAAAAACAGTGATAACAGAAAATGACAACATTCAATTAATTATAGGGCATGCATGATAGAGTGAACAACTTGTAAAATTTTAAGATAGAAAAACACTTATATTTTGTATTAAAGAAAGATCAAAATTTTTTGTACTAAAAAAACAGCTAGATTTTTTGAGTAATAAAACAGCTTTATAATGTTGTAAGAGAATTTGGATTTGTAAGTAAAATTGTATTAAACTATCCCTTGTAATATAGGACGTACTACCTAAGTACATTTTGCCCTTCGTTGGCTCTTGTTCAGTGCTTCCCAAACTTTTTCATGCAACGGTTACCTAAATCTGAAAAAAATAATCCGCGGCCCAACTGAAAAATAGCATGCTCTGCGGTGGCCCACAGGTTGGGAAACACTGGTATAGTAAGTTAAACTTTCTCTACTGATTAG
The DNA here is from genome assembly GCA_030503985.1 of Himalopsyche tibetana. Lineage (NCBI taxonomy): Eukaryota > Metazoa > Arthropoda > Insecta > Trichoptera > Rhyacophilidae > Himalopsyche > Himalopsyche tibetana. The sequence goes on from JAPJYX010000024.1 coordinate 11,048,681, forward strand.
GGGGGTTTGGGTTCGAAACCCGGTAAAGTCAAGGTCAAGTTCAAATTTTTCAAATCTAAATTTAAGACCCAAGACGTGGGTGTTTGTGATGTCAATTATTCTCCTCGCGTTTATCTCGTATGATTTTTCAACTTTAAAATATTTGGCGCATTGGCGTAAGCTGTCTGTAATGCTAGTATTTTTTATTTAAAATAAAAAATACTCTAAGTAATGACAAATTATCGAACATGTAATTACTGTGTTTTTACTTAGCAGGACAGTAAAGTGAGCCCAGGCGAAATGTAGAGAGTATAATTGTTCATTTATGGAATGCATTATTTTTAATTTGTAAATTTTAACAGGAGTTTTCAAGTTAACTCGAACTCAAGAGCTTATTTTTGGATCTGTATCGTGTATCTGGTTTTGGTATTCTACAAAAACTATTCGAATTGCGAACAGTATGCTTCTTTTAGCTTCTTTAAATCCTTTTTAATGCTGTTTTACCATCTAGGTCTCGAACGTACAATTCTTGTTTTGTTTTGAAGAGTTGCGTATATGATCGTTTTGCTGACAAACTGTATATGGAGCCGATTCAGCATCATCATAAGTAGAGACTGTTCAACGTATAGTAAACAATTTAAGCTAATTATCACATAACGAACAGTTTCTGAATAAAATTTAACACTAGGGGTTATCGGTTTTCAAAAACCAGTGTTTTGGCAAAATTTGTGACAATTTAAAACCGGGTTTTCAACTTCGTAACCGGTTGTGCCGAATTTCCCATAAACGAGTCTATAAACAAAAGGACAGAAAATTTGGATCTTTTATTTGATAGCTTAAAGACCATATGCCCCACATTATTACCTAGGGAAAGGGTATTTTCGATATCAGGAAATTTCGTTACAAAACGATCAGTGGACGCTTTGTGTTTTCTAATTCATGTTTTCTGAGGAGTTAGACTAAACAATTTCCTATTGTGCATTATTATGTATACACATAAACAACATGAAAAAAAAACTTTTTCTCTCTATTTTAATTAAATTTTCCATTTTTTGTAAAACTTCGAAAAACGGATAAAAGCGGTTTTAGAACAATATCGAATCCGAAAACCAGTTTTTTCAAAAGCCGTTTTTTGTATAAGCCCTTCTGAACACCCACAATCCGTATTCGTTAGGGGTATCTATTAATAATCATGTGAAATGAATATTAATGACATAGTCTATACCCACGCGTGAAATGAAAATAACCATGATAATGGAACTCCGCATTGCACTCCACATAGTTTCAATATAAGAATTTAGTTCAAAAATATATGGAACAGAAATGGACTGTAATAATTTTCCATTTGGCCGACACAATATTATTCAATGTAATTTTTCTAATTTCTCCTTGTCCAAAAAATTTAAATCCAAGAATAAAAAGGAACATCACTGACACTGATATCTTCAAAACAGAAATCGATTGAAAAAATACTGTTTGTATTGGTATTCGAGCCCGTAAAATCCACGAAAGTCAACGACGTTGACCGCTGCACCACGGGCCTGAGAAGTTAATATTTACATAACATATTTGGCACGTCGAAATAATACCAGTAGCGTTCAGCTATACCAGTTAAATATTGTTCAAATTTAAACTTACTCTAAAGAACTCCATTATTATGAGATGAAAAAAAATATATTAAGTTCCACCAACATTATGTAAAAGAAGTTTATGCAATTCAAATTTTGACGATGAAATAGAAGTGAATTTATATTTCAAACGTGGAACTAAATAATTTTCTCTTTACCAAATTTTAAAACAAATCTTCGGTTGAATTAACTATGATTGTAACTTGAGTTTGTCGTTTTGAAAACTTGAATGATTGATATTGGGTGAATAGGTCATACAAAAGTGTTTTTTTTAATGGTCCGATTTATAAAACTATCATTTATACGCAAGCGCAATGGTAAAACATACTAAACAAAAACAGTTGAATCCAATATACATATTTTGTTATGTATACGCGTTAATAACGTATTATTTTTAATAACTAATAAATCTGCAGTCTATAGTTTATAGTGTTGTGTGTATAAAAAAGTAACAGTTTATGAATAAACTTAATTTATACGATATTTTTTTGCAGTTACTGACAGACGTGCGGTTAAACTTAAACCAGTATTGCGGTATTTTGTCTAGTTATGCCGTACACGCATGGATAATGTTTAATAATAGTTTACTTTTTAAATCTGTTGAAATGAAACAGGTTGAAAGAGTTATACGCTTTTAATGATAAAAAAATGAACCATTACAAATTAAATGTTTGTATTCTCTTGTTATTTCAATCTTTTGTTTTAAGATAGTTGAATAATTTTACTTCAACAACGATTGTCAAAATTTTAGTCAAATTTTAAAGAAATATTTTCTTCAGAATTGATAAGATTAATACATAAGCCCAAAACAACGATTTTATTAACAGTCTTGTTATTTATATCGGTGGAATACTTTTTATAAAATTATTATATGAAAATAGCTAGTGGTAAAACTGAAACAAGGTTAGAAAAAATTGAAATAAAAATAATGGCAATATTACTTATTTTGATAATATCAACAATTGAAAATCGCTTTTAAGGTATTCACTGTCAACTTGGTGGAAAGGCATTACATTTTAAAATAAACATATTTTTATTTATCAAGACCAGGACCGGTTTTACTCATGGCGAGCATTATTAACTGATCAGTTGATAAGTGTTGACCGTTCATGATCTTTCCAAGTAAAAGTGAAAATAGTACAAAGTAATATCGTGTTTTTATTAATTGAAATTCGATAATTGAAAGACTGTTAATATTTACAATTAAAATAAATGCAATTATAAAAATTGTTTATAATCAGATAACCACAATTATATAATCGAATAAGTCTTTATATGCACAAATGACATATGTCCATTTATACTGCCTTTTACAATTCGAGATACAGAACTCACTTGACAACAAATATACTGTTCGGTGGCGTGCAATATGTAGCTGGTGACAGTACGTGCACATTCACGAGAAGAAAATGATCTGAATGGAAAGAATAACTTAGCAATAAATTTTGGAGTTATGCTGTTGTTACCACCTTGTACACATGATTATTGTTATTGGCCCAGTTAGAGAAACGGCTGATCATATTGTAAGCCAGTGATTCTCAAGTTTATCATCGTAGAAGCATTATTGAATTAATATAATCTATTTATCTCACAGATTTTTAATGATAAAACAATCCTCGTTTTTCACATGATTCAAATATTACAAGACACAGAAAAAACTCTGTGGTAACTATTATTGTATAAATTTCGTATCATGACATTTAAAAAATATTTAATCATTTAAAAATAACTACATTTGCTATGATAATATGATACTACATCCATAAAAGTAATAACAATGAAGGAAATTAATTGTATGGCTTCAAGTTGGAAACCAAGTGGTTAAAATCAGTTTTGTTATGTAAGATTTTGTTCAGCCGTGTGTTTTTTCTTTGTGAACATGAATTGATCAAAAACTATTTTTTTTCAAAGTAGTGGGGTGCCAGGTATTGTTTTGTCATTAGCGACATATAAATGACAGGCACACATGGTTGTTAGACTATGATAACTTGCACACTGTAATTATAAAAAGTTTACTGTTATTAATGAACACGGGTAAAAAAAATCTTTTGATAGCTCACCTCATCATTTTGAGTAAAGAAAGATAAAATCAGAAATTTTTATACCGGAATATTCCGTTTCTTGCCGATAAAACGTTTTTTTTCATGCGCCTCAAACATATAGTGCAGTGGCGGCCGGTCAATGTGGCATTGGATCAATGCACCCTTTGTATATGCAGGGGCGGTTATATTTCATGAAATAATATTCAAACATAACATTTATACCATACATGAAGAATTTTAAATGAGTGAATGGTACAAATGTTACGTCTTCATGAAATATAACCGCTCCTGCATATACAAAGGGTGCATTGATCCAATGCCACATTGACCGGCCGCCACTGATATAGTGATTCTGGAAAAAATTAGGTAGTAATATTTTTTTCTCTTGAAATTGCCAATTAGAAGCCAGTCTTTTTTAAATTAGAAACGGGCGTGGCTAAAAAAATAATAATTTGTAGAAACACAAAAAAAAATCCTGTACCTGCAGAGGAATAGCTGTTATTTCTAAAATTGTTCATTACGGTTGATAATCTTCAGCATTAATGATGTATACAATTTATTTAATTTTGTTAAATAGTATTAAAAGCCAACCTTGTTATCAATTTATTTAAATTTACTATATTTAATATAAAAGTTTCTGAAGCACTGCTTTTATTCTTAATCTACGGTCGTTACGCGAGTGCTTTGGGTCAGGCGACCAAAGTGTATGTGGGCTGGGCACATAAGTAATGTTTATAACGAAAAGACTGTCTAGAAGCAGGCAACAAACGAAATATTTAATATTGAATTAAATTCCACTTCTTCCGCAATAAAATCACACAATGTAACATGTAGTAAACATATTGAAAAGCTTATAGTAAGCAAATTATAATAGTTAATGCAAGTATCTAAAAGAATTTTAAATTTAACTTGTAACCTTATTTATTGCAAATTGCTTTAAAATTTACACATTTATTATAAAATATTAGGATTAAAATCTTGTTTTGTTGTTGCAAAAAAAACTTGCTAGATTATTTGAAATTGTAAAACGGTTTTTCATGGAATTCGTTCGATAAACAACGAATAATTTTCCTATTTCAGACATTTTAATGACATTATTGAGTTATATATTAAGTCGATATGTGTTTAGCCTAAAAGTCTTTATTCATTATAAATTTAATATGCACACATGAATATTGAAAAAATAAATAGGTTATTAATAATATAAAGATTTAAAAGATAACATCAAAGTGTCTTAATTCTAGAATATTTTTTATGCCACTTTTCAAATCAAACCTTTCTTATTTTATAACTTACATACATATACACATATAAGAATAATAGGTATGCATAATCGTTTATTTTATAATATAATAAAAAAAAAATGGGTGCGTGTACTTATGTACGCGCGTCAGAAGTTATACTTCTTTGGCATCATTAAAAAACAATTTTTAATTGCATTTGTTTTACCCATCTTGAAAACTGGAATAGAAATTGAATAGTACTATTAATAGTACTATACAAGTATAACTTCAATAATATTCTACAATATAAAACATATTTTTTATTTTAAAATTTAATTAAAAGTATATTTTTCGTTGTTTTTGTTCGTTTTTATCAAATGTCAGATACAAAGTATATCTACGCCATGTTTGATATTCCGTTCACTTTTCAAATAATATTCTGTTTGCGAAATCTATCGATTGTATATAACAGTACGATATAAATAATTTCATAATCAACCCCGTTTGTTACAGCCGTTACGTATACGGTTTTGTACTCTTGATCTCACTATTATTGCAGCTTGTATAAAACCGTAATGTAAAAATTCTTTTTATCACAATGTTTTTCAGATCAGTTTCCGTATACTGTTTTATACTACTGAATACTCGAATACTGTCCAACTGGTGAATTTTGTGTGACGGTGATGCGCGCGCATCTTAAAATTTCACTCTCATCATTTTTGCGTGACGCGCCTAAAGAAGTATAACTTCAAAAATCATAGTTATTTGACAAGCATTTCGGAGACAACAATTTTTTTAAAAAAAGCTCTAGAAATCTTGCGATCTTCTGGTGCTGGCGTCTGTTACGTGTTAGTTGAGTTTGTTAGGGCGGGACGCTGTCTAGCCGAGACCTTCAATCGCCGTCAGCTCAGTCCGCCGATTCGCTGCTTTGCCGATTTGCTGATTCAGCGAAGAAAGAGAAAGTAATGGTTGATTGTTGGTACTGTTACCAGCCTTAACAAGAGTAATCAATACGGTGTTCAAAAACACTCTTCTGGTCTCATAATAAAAATATTTTTGGAAGCCGAACAAAGGGTGTATATTTCATTTTGTTCTTCATATGTTATCTCACTTATTGTCAGTATCGTCGGTACCGTTTTGTCTTAGAACCATATCACTTAAGATCAAAAAAGCAGTACGTTTTATAAATGAATCACTTCACTTCTTTAAATATGTTTCATAACATTTATATAAAAAAAAATCTATTCACTTTTATCTCTATAACTGTAACAATTGAAATTCAATTCAGCTAAAGAAAACTCGTTTTAAAGTGATTTGAAAAAATCAATATTAGAAATAATAAACGAAATTAAGCAGGAAGCTTAACTATTACAGTCTATAAAATGCTGGTAACCAGTTTTTTTTTCTACCGTAAAAGAAGTTTTACTTTCTCACCTTGGCCACTATTGCATTTTCGTATATTTTGCAGCCGTGAAACTGGTAGTCTTACATAATATAAATGATGCGTGGTGAAAACCACTAGAAACGGAAACACAGATCGCTACAACGACGGAACTAGTAAATAGTAGTAGCTTAAAATATAATGTTAATAGTTTTATTTAAATGATTTTCATGACATATATTTTTTGTTTCGGTTTGTTTGTATTAATAAATATGCTACACATTTAAAATGTACTGCTAATTTGGAGAATATTTGTTTGTTATTGCAGGTCAAAAAAACAATTATTCACTTCAATATTTTTATTCTAAACTATTTTCTCTCCTTTTTTTGATGTTATCTTGTGGTATTTAAAAATAATAATATTCTGATGTTACTAAGCCTAACCTAACCTTACGTCAAATTTAAAAGTTAAATTACAGAGACTAAGAAACATAATTGCGTCCAAAACTGACTGAAATGCGTTGTTATATTAGGTTAGGTTGAATTATAAAAGTGTTCCGTCATATCATCTTATAAGTGAAAATATTAATAAATACTTTTTAAATAAACAAATGTACAAATACTTTTTTTATAAAAAATGGAAATGAAAAAATGTTTTAAGGCGCGATAACAAGAAAGTACCATTTATAACTATGGTGATATCATCATGATTTAGAGATATAAGAACAAATTCTATATTACATTATCTGAGAAGCTTGCCTTAATTATAAACATGTCTTAACAGACGTTAGCGTTCTTTGAAACTAATATATAATACATATTTTTAAAGATGGGCTATCTCAAAAAATAAACCTATTTGTTTGATTGTTTCTTATGTAAGATATTATTACAAAATTAATATTTGTATATTTGTAACTTATAAGATTCCACGCTTTTTAATGAGATGAAATAATATCATTTTCAACTTCAACTAGAAGTAAAAAAGCAGATTTCTTACTCTACCCTTTCGTTAATGTTATATTAGACGTCAATAAAAAACGAATGGTTTTAATGGAAAGAGTGCCCTTCGTTTTCAAGTGTGTTTATTATAAAGATTATTGACATTCAAAGATTAAGTGTCTATCTTCAAAATGCTTTTTGAATAGGAACATAAAATTGTTTAGGCTTCCATATGTTTTAAAAACAACAAAAAAATATTATTTGTTGTGTGTTGAAAAATTTGGACCAGCCATACTCGGCCTGTTCCCTTTCAGATTGTATGTATGACCCAAAACAATCATAGCTTCATCAGATGCTTTTTCAAATATCTGGTATTGTCTGCAAAACTTTACATAAAATAATGAATATTCTGGATACATTTTTATAATTATTAATATGCTGTGGCCCAAGTAAAACATCTAAAACTAGCATGCGTCTCATACGAAAAAAACGAACATCGCTGATTTAGACGGTTCATTAAGAACTAAGGTGGCGTAGATATTTCATATCGGGAATAAATTTCAAGATTAAATATTTTATTTGATAGAATACATAAAAGTTTTATTTGTTGGACAATTTTAAAAATAATAAGTAATTTTGTGTTTTTATCATAGGTAATATATACTTCATATAACTGGGCGAACTCTGTAACAATATTGAAATTTTGCAACCACTCTGTGCACTTTTTGCGTACGCCAAAACGTGCTCGGAAATTTCGCAAGCCGCCCGCACAAGTTCAACTTAGAGCCTCCGCCCCTAGCCCAGGGGGGCCCGAAAATGGCGGGGCTGCTCCCCATTGGCATACGAGACCCCAGCCACGACTATAAAAGGCTCGCTCTCTGATCCCAAAGGCATCATTCGATTGTAATCTTCAATCAAATAAGCAACAATGGCATTCAAGGTACAGCTTGCTTGTTAAAAAAATTGTCTCGTGACTGCTAGCTCAATCATAAAGTTAATGTATAGTGTTAAATTAAAACCAGTTGCTGACATTAGAAAAATATACTTGTGATATTTATAGTATTAATGAGTTTCAAATCGACCGATGAATTTGGCCTACTATGGAATCATGCCACTTATATTATTTAAAGCCACGTGTCAAATTAACATAATGTTCAATAATTTATTATAAATTTCAACGTATTAAAGTTTATTTATCCTATATGAGTATATCAATAAAACAATTTGTAGCAATCAACTAAAGTCTTTCTTCTCGGAGATTTCCTTTGGAAATCTTAATATTTTTTCTTAAATAAATTTACAATAAAAATATTTTCTTTCTAGCTGATCGTCCTCCTCGCCGCTTTGGCTACCGCCCAAGCTGGCTTCCTTGCCGCCCCAGCATACCAATCATATGCTGCCCCTGCCGTGGGACACTATTCTTCAGCCCCAGCTGTCTCTTCCGTCTACTCCTCAGTAGCCGCCCCAGCTTATGCCTCATACGGCGCCCCTGCCGTCGCGTCTTACGCCGCTGGACCCATCGTAGCCAAGTCTTACGCCGCTCCCATCGTCAGCTCTTACGCTAGCGCTCCAGTCGCCTATGCTTCCCCAGCCGTAGGACACTACGCCGCCCCCGCCCTAGGACACTACTCCTCCGCCCCCGCTGTCTCTTCCGTCTACTCCTCCGTCGCTGCTCCAGTCATCGCTAAGGCCGCTTACGCCGCCCCAGCTTATGCCTCATACGCCGCTCCCTCCGTCAGCTACGCCGCCCCAGCTCTGAGCTACGCAGCTCCCGCTATCGGTTACGCTCCATCCGCCCACCACGCCGTCGGATCCACCCAACAGAGCACCATCCGCTCTTTGGACGGAAACCAAGCCGTATCCCACTTCTCCAAGGCTGTCGACAGCGCATACTCCAGCGTCCGCAAGTACGATACCCGCATCACCAACGACGCTAAGATCGCCGTCGCCGCTCCAGTCGTCGCCTATGGCGCTCCCGCTTACGCCGGACACGGTTACGCCGCCCCAGCATACGCCGCATCCGCCTACGCCGCTCCAGCATACGCTGCCCAGACATACGCCGCTCCCGCCTACGCTGGACATGGATACGCCGCCCAGACATACGCCTCTCCCGCTTACGCCGGACACGGATACGCCGCCCCAGCATACGCTGCCCAGACATACGCCGCCCCCGCATACGCCGGACACGGTTACGCCGCCGCCGCTCCCATCCTCAAGTCCGCCGTCTCTTACTCCCCAGCTTCCGTTGTCTCCCACGCCAGCTACTCCTCAGGACTTGGAGTTAACTACGGATGGTAATCTGTCCCGCTCCTACAATCTTTTCTCCTTCATAGACAAAAATCTAATTTACACTAAATCAACTCGATAATTTCGATATATAGAAAACTGCTATATCGTCGAAATTAAACGCTTATTTATTGAAGATCATCGTCATTTGTTTATATTATGATTTCCTCTTATTATTTATATTATTTTATTACACAATAAAAACTTTATGTAAATAATAACATTTGGCATTTTTAATCTAATGAACAAAACATTTCATTATTAATCTGTTTACTATAACATTATATTACTATACTTGAATATTTCACTACCAAATCTCAATAGAAGACTTGGATATCACAAGCATTATTGTTTTAAATTTCCACACTTTGATAATAGTTCAATATTAATTAATTAAATATACAAACATTAACATGTAAGTTCAACAATATGACAGTTTATAAAAAGAGTATGAAAACGACGATAAAAGAGCTATTCTTACACATCAATCTGATAACAAGTATCAACCCCAAAGCTCAATATATCACTTACAATTATTAAATTTAAACATTCAGTAGTTGACTGTCTCATGGAAAATGTTTTTTTTTTAATTCAAGTCTACTTGTATTGTTCTAAAAATAGATAATACGAATTTGATATTTTTAAAATTATGGCAATGAATAGCGATTGAAGTAATCGCATAATAATATACCCTAAAATTTATCTGATATAATTAATATAATATATGATAGAAACGCAATTAATCTATACATAAATGGCTAAATAAGGTAACAGAGACATAAACGGGTCCATTACCATTATGCTTATAATATATTTACTGTAAAAAGAAAAGGTGAGGATCTTCAAGCTTTCATATTTTAAATAAAAGAATGTTTACTTTTTGTAAGCATAATAATAATCAAAAATAATAATAGAATCTGTGAATTATGATTGTCTTGAAAAAATTATCGCCAGAATACAATATATTATCATTTTAGTATCTTCGTTTTGACGAACTTACAATAATATTGCTGTTTTGGTATTATAGACATATGTGAATCGGAGTCAAGATTGTATTTTAAGGCGTTTGATTAATGAATTACCAACGCAGTTTTTCGATCAAAGACATTCCCTGGACCGTATAGGTCATGGTTGCGAACATATTGTAACTATTTTATAAATTTCTAAGACCGGTCCGCTTTTTAATTGTGAATTTATTTAGAATGTATCACGTAGAATTGTTTTGATGGATTGTCACGACCTCATTTTTATTGATCTATAAATTTTACATTGCGCCTTTGCATAAGCGAGTTTCCTCAATATCACTACTACATATAAAAGTATTCTTTCATAGGTTATCAAAATAAATATAATCGGATTATAAGCTTTTAGGTTTCATATACGTTCAAAATATTTTTAAACGATGGTGAGACAGTAAAGATAATTAAAAAACAGACATATCGATAACTTAGTTCTATAGAACCATAAGTCAAAAAAATATGTATTATATTACCTAATATATTCGAATACCTCTCCACAAAAGTACAACTAGAAAAAATCAATATAACAAACTTTTCTAAGTTTCATATAAATGCACCTCGAAATATTATTTTACAATTTTGTCAACGTTAAAATAAAGTTGAATTGAATTGAGATAAATGACTAAATGATACGTTTAGGAATATGAGACAAATAATAATGATCACTTTGTTCAACTCAATTTAGATAGTCAAAACTTTGACTAGCCATATCTCAAAACTACCGATTTCTAGTTCACTATGGAACTAAACCATCTATATATTCACTCACCCTTGATTTTACATAATTAATGAAATACAAAATTATTTTGAGTGAACAAAAAATTAACGCGCTTTAAAATATAAATGAATAGTAATTATGTTATTAAATAATTATGGACGTGAACTTTTCAACATGTCTTACTTACGCAAGTAATTTTTTAAACGTTCTCGAACCTAAGTAATAGTATTCGAGTTATATTAAACGCAAAAGATTTAATTATTAAAATTAATTAAATATGATGAAGTTGTGGTAATCTTAACCTAACGATAAAAGCTGAAATTCTCATGACTATTAATTTACATGCTCCCAATTTATTCTTACGTGGGCGAAACAATGAGCAAAAACTTTTATTTCTAAAAACTTATACCTCGCTTAGGAGGTATGAGTCACCAGTTCCAAGGGCCGTTCGACTAATCAACGCATTGCCTAGAGAAGTGGACATTTTTGGTGATGGTATTTGTGAACTGTTTGATAAATTTTTCTTTTGTATTTCTTGATTTTTTATGTTGAATTTGATGTACTGTGTATTTTTATTTTATGTTTTGTCTTATTATATTTTTCAAGTGCATGGCAAATTGGCGTCAGCTGTTATGTCATGTACTGTAATTTTTATTTTTAACAATAAATAAATAAATAAAATAAAAGCATTACTTGGCGAATACATAGGTCTTAGACTATCCCGAGAAGGTCCTTTTGATCAAGCCTCCCATAATCTTTCTTACTTACACCACTCCCTATCTCACCTGCCTGGTGGACAGATGATAAAGTCATCGACCAAAACTAATAATAAGAATCGTACAGGCACTGAAGAAATAAAAAAGGGAAAGAACATCGAAATACATCAGAAGAAAGAGAAAGAGAGCAAGAGCTTTTCAATATATAAAAGATTAAATACACTAATTGTTAGGTTGTGTAACAAATTATGACAAGTGTTTTGTTTTTTAAAGAAGCATCTTCAGGCAAACTATCAAAAGTCTATTTACGGATAAACTTATTTTTTGTATTCGTAATCTGTCTTCTTTTCTGAGATAGCATGCACTTCAAATGATTTCTTAAGCCAGTAGCCTTTTAATAATCTAATATACTCTATACATTAAAATAAATTTAGTTTGAATAATTATTAATTGCGCAATATACGTGACTCATGTTTATGACTATGCCTTAAACATCAAGCCCTAGAAATTAAACTTAGGCTGAGCGCTGCAATCATAATATATATATTATATAAAAAAACAATATAAACTTTCATTGCTCTGGCACAAAGGCTTTCATCAGCAATATCAGTTTTGATGTTTAATATTTTAGGTAAATTTAAAAAACTTAATATAATTATAATGTTAAACTTAGATTTAATTATAATGTTTACCTAGTCTTTTTTCTGTAGGTCAAAATTGAATTCGTTTTAATATACGATGGACTGATAGATGAAAGAGTATTGAAAAAGGGGCGATTCTGAATAAATATTTGAATAAAAGAAACTTAACTATCAAGGTATATAGCTGGTAAAATTCTTTTGCTCTTATTGCTAGAGCTTTAATAAATCAAAAACGTTGACGATTAATCTGTTTATTTTTTTGGTTGCGCATATTTTTATTATTTTAACAGCATAGCCATCCGTTCTTTTGAATCATCTTTTATGCTTTATAATTTGGAACAAGGGCGTGCATAACCTTATAAATTATTATTAAAACAATTTTAATTGTCTTATATAATTTACAAAAAAATAACTCTAGGCTATTTTTATCGTACAAGCTAAAGGGCTGTAATCACCGATCATTTTTTTAGTCCAATTTTTTATTGACTTGAATTGTACTCAATTATTATAGTTTTATGTTACCACTGACAGCGGATATTGATTAACAACTGCTTATTAAACGAAATATGACAATCGCCGTGGCCAAGTGTTAACATGTTTGAACTACTGTCTAAGCTGCTTCGCAATCGAATACTTGAACTCCGGACTGTACTTATTGAACCATTGATTTATTAATCATTGTACCTATATATATAAAAAAAAAATTAAAACTCTTATGGCAGTTAAACGGTTAATAATCGTTTTATTGTAAAATATAACGACAACAGACATTAGATTCAATACTTCAATAAAATTAAATAATAAAATTGATATTAGCTTGGTAAACTCAAATATACAATGGTAAAAATAATTAATCCGTCGTCCAGTGCTTAACGTCGTTGGCTATAGTTTCAGATAGCACAGGCAGTTTCGTCAATTGATTTATGTATTTCTGTTCAAATACATGGGTGTATCTGATGTCTTAAACTATCTCCTACCTGTCCTACCCTAAAAACAGGGCATAGCGAGAGCGATTAGCTAACTACGTTATTTTTCCATAGCCTTATTTTACCTATCTTATCCTGAAAAAAGAAAAGTTGATTAAATAAGTTATAGGTATCTCTCATAGAAACACGGATGTTTAGACAAACTCTATTGACAGTTCATACGTTCTACTCTGAGATCGAATGACGGTTAAATAAATTATGTTTTCAATTCTATAATATTTTGCGTTTTTTTTTTAACTTTTTTTTACATAGCTAATTAAATTAGTTTTAATAACATTATTTTATTATAGTATTGCGACAAAGCACCATAAGTACTTTATGGAAGGTTTTATATAATGTTTGTCATAAACCTGGTTTAAAGATAGATGATTATGTGTGCGGCCCAACAGAATAAATTACTTTTAAACTGCTTCAAGCCTTATTTTTATGAACATAATATACAAATTATTATGTGAAACAATAAATTTATTTTAATTATGAGGATTAAGTTTAATGTGTTCCTTAATCATGAGACCAAGATAGAATGTTGGAGTGTATAAAGGTGCAACACACGTGTTTAATTTTAACGATTTCATTTAAACATATTAAATAATTATGATTTAAAAAGTATTTCCATTTTTTTAGATACCAACAGTGTATTTATATGGTTTCATCGTTTTCCAAATATTTGGGCAACCCACCTTTGCAAAAATTACAACATAATATGTAGGTCTGATGATTGATTATTTCGAATGCCGAAATAGCCATCAACAATATTTCAATAACATTGCTATTTTGCGCACTATGAAAATTCAATCACAGCTTTATTTTTGTTTATTTCCTATATTATATTAGCTCAAGAATATTTTTATTTTTTTATCAAAATAATAAAACAGTATTTGCCAATATTCACAAACAAATACATTATATATGTCGAGTCCTTTGACACAGCGGTTAGCTTTGTTGGCTTCCGTGCTGGATCTCACGGGCTTCTTCTATATCGACTGTGGAAAGGAAAAAAGAATTAATCCACAATTTTCCAAAACAGCTTTTTTTCGATAATCACAATGTATACAACTTGACACACATATGGAAGCTGAAAATGCCGAATAAGTATCTAAATTTAGCTTTTAAGTTTGAAAAAGATGACCCTGTAAAAAATTAAAACCAAGAAAAAACACTGAAATAAAGGTTTTTCCGAGACAATTTCTTTAATTAATATTAGGTTATGTCAATTAAACACCAGTTTAGAAGTATCCGTGCACGTCAAGGTTGTATATGATTCATAATTTGCATTTGTCACAAAACCATCAAAACACGTTTTTAGCGCCTCCTGTCAAATTTGATATGTGTGGGTTGCGTCCTTTTTCCTTTCCACAGTCGATATATATATACACGGATTTTTCTATATAGATTTAAAATACATGTCGACTTCAAATATAACGGATATGGCCTCTTTATGGTGGTATGTCAACAGAACTTTTTTCTACGAGAAATAAGAGTAATAGGAATATAAGGATAAGGGTAGGACAGGACCAGTGGTTAACTAATCAAAAAGCTACGCCCAAATTTTAAAGGCTTGGAAAAAGTGGGAGGGATTTTGTTAGACATCACATACGCCCATTAATACGATCAGAAATCGATAAATCGAAAAAATGTTGTTCATACTGAGACTCGAATCCGTGAGATCCGGCACGGAAGCCCACAACGCTAACCGCTGCGCCATAGAACCCGACGAATTGTATAAGTCAACTGTTATTTATTATTTTTAACAAACGATCATAAATTTGTTGTAAATAGTTAACATTTATAACTTTCCGATACAGTCATTTCAATTCACTCTTAGATAAATGTCGAATCAAATATCGGTTACTTGATCTTATCAGTTAGTTAGATATAATATATATGTCAGATCGAAATGAAAACTATGTTCGTAAATGATTATTAATGTCCACGTAAGTTCGGTTGCTTTATTAAGCATCCTGTTACGTTTTCCACGCCACGATTTCCCATATGGGCTAGTCTACATCGTAGTAGAGCCACAGGCCTAATTTATGCCCGTCAGTAGCGCGGCCAAAAAGGTAAACTGCCATGTATTGCGTTAACTCATTCTCTTACGTGTGTAATGAAACCTTTTAGTAAAGAGTAATTATATATTTATACTATACATTATACCACCTGTATTTGACCAAGGTAAGTTAAATGTACCGTGGGTAAAGTAATAAAAAAATATATTACAGTGTGAGCCTGAATATAAAACGATATTTTTATAGTAGAAACATTATAAGTAGCATAAAGAAATATGAACACACTGGATATGCAGCTTTTGTCGGGTCCGTAGTGCAATGGTCATCGTCGTTGGATTCCGTGACGGATTTTACTGATTCGAACCCCAGTACTAACAGCATTGATTTCATGTGTAGTGTCTGAAAATTCCATCCCACCTTTCTAATACTAAAATAATAAGGCGATTAGCCAACTACTTGTCCCATCTTGGTCCTATATTTTCAATCTTCTAATGGATTAATTCCGTAACAACCATCATTAAAAAAACTTTTTTTTTAAATGTCTTCATTAGAAGGCTTATACGCTTAAGATTGAGAGTGGACGTGGATTTTAAAAATGCAGTTTGAAACTGTTATTTTTTTAAACTTTTGAAATGTTTATTTTAAAAAAAAAAGGTGATTATTTTATGAATATTTCGCATGTTATTTATCATTTATTTTCATAATTATTATTCAGATAATTTTATGTTCAAATTCAAATTATTATTATTATGGACTAAAACATTTTATTTTTTGATCGGACACACAAATAGTTTTTTTAATCTAAACGGCGAAGATATGGAGAAAACATACATTGTACAAAGACGCTGGATGATTTTATTCTGAAGAAAAGAACAGTCAGTGACTCAGGCACGCCTTTGACATGTCCATTTTAATCGAAGTAGATAAACTAATGGCCTCACAATCATGTCTTGTAGTCGGCTTAAAACGTATATCACTTACTTACATACTTAAATAGATCAATATTTATTTATTAGTCTACATAAAGGAAAGAATATGTGATTATATAATGATAATAACTATACTTACATATTACAAGAACAACTATTATGTGGTTTTTAACAAGTTTAATTTAGTTTACCACAAAGAAATTATGTAATACCTATTAGGGTGTTAGCTGTCAATATGTACTTGGTGGAGAGGCTTATATTTTTTTAAAAATATCTACATTTGTATAAACTCACATTTTTATTTATTAATTATTCATGACGAGCATTATCAACTGATAAGATTATAAAATGTCACAGTATTATTTATACAAATAAAAATTAAATAAAAAATGATACTGATTGACTAACATTAAAATGTTTAATACCTCTAAAATTTAATAACAAAACTCGTCAAGTCTCGTGGAGACTAATTATTATAATGTCGAAAATTTTAACAAAATAAATTGATAATGTTGATTTAGAATTATTTTTATTTTGTACGCTTCCATTAAATTCTTGGTTGAAGCCCGGGTCGTGTTCGACCAAGAATTTAATGGAAGTGTACAAAATAAAAATAATTCTAAATTATTATTAAATTTCCATCAAGCACCTTCAGTCGAAATTTTAAATTAGATAATGTTGATATTGCTCGTCATAAAAGAAGCCGGTCCTGATATTAACCTTCTCACCGCGTATGACATATATGCATGTCCTAGCGAACATGTCCTCAGCGTGCGTGACACGTATAGATGTCATGGAAATTTCAAACCCTATATAAGAGCTATCTATTGTGTTCAAATTGTATAACTTGGTTGAAAATATTACTAAATTTATAATTTACCAAATTCAATAGATGGCATAAGTCAAAAAAGATTCAATATAGGCTAAAATAATTTATTTCTGGAACACGCCGTGAACATACGTCACCAATGCAAGAATTTGGATAGTGTAAATAAGCGATCGAGTGCGGGTGAAATTGAAATTGTTCCGAGAATTTAATATTATAAGCATGGTATGGTGGTGGCGCAGTGTTCTCGGTCGCGCGTGGCGGTATTTCGCAATATGCTGACGTCACGCCGCAATTTTATGAAGAATGATTATTGTTGAATTAAACCGAAAGTACAAGAAATATTGTATTTTATTATGGAAAAAATACTTTGGGTAGCAATTAACATATATGATTAGTTGAAAAAATATTGCAACCTATATTTATAGCCGAAAACGCGATAACAAAATCCGTAAAAAAGCAGCCGCGTACAGGGCATGCTCGCTAAATTTGATGACGCGGGCAAAGGGTTAATAAGGAAATGTGGGAATAAGCACAAATTTATATATTTTTTTAACCATGTAATACATAAGCATATTTTTAATTTGCAAACGCGGATTAACTTATTTGTGTCTTATATTTTTTTTATCAATTTTCTATATTAGCAATTTTATCATTTTTATATTATACAGGCTCTATCTTCATATCTATTATAATACTTACAAACTGGTTGTTGATTGTTCCCACCGCCATACGTTATTTGTATTCAGCTGCTGTTTCACGACAACCTTCCATAACGCGATAACGATAAAGAAAAAAAATGAATTTACCCCTTTTATTGTTATCCCAATGTGGAGTTGCAAGGGACCTATCTTTTAACCCTGCACTATTATGTTTAAAAAAACTAAGATAGAAAGAAAAAAAACAAAATGTGACCTGCTCGGCCATTTAGTTTACGTTATATTAAGTATCCTGTGTATCTATATACTGATAACTCGCCGTGGTGGTTGAGTTTAATCTAAAGAGGAATCAAAAATATCCTGTTCGCGATATGATGTTGCAAATTTATCATATGGTCTCAAAATTAACCGTGATTAAGATCAGGTCTACCAAAAGTAGCTATTTTGAATACGTGTTCTGTCTGCTTGTAAAATAATGTGATTTTTTCGACCGCATCATTCTTCAAAGACCAGAAAATTCAATATTTCTCAACGGTATAACAGATAGATGCAACAAGTTACTTTTGCCTATATATTATCAACTGGATTGAAATGGAAACAGCTGAAATTGAGTGTAAACAATCGTCAGCTGTCATGAAAGATACAAGGCAAAGATTTTGTAATAATACAAACAATAATATTATTTTATATAGTTTACCCAGTGGTAAAACAATAATATTGTATTGTTGGAATTTAATCGACGGCAAAATTCAGTCGTTTAAGATTCAATTATTATTTTAATTTGTAATTGTGACAGTAATAAAAATAATCGGAGCAATTTGCATTAAGATTTATTGACATACTAATCATTAAAAACATATCTAGTTGAATTATCTATATTTTTTATTTTAATAACTCGTTTAACATAATGTTGTATTGTAAACTACCGTTGAAAAAATATTATAATACGTTCGATTAGATTTCTCACGAATTGCATTCAAATGTCAACTATGCACAGAGAAAGTTAAATGATGTGAGATAGTATCGTTTGCAATTTTTTTCTTAGAATAATCTCCATTAAAATATGTAACAGTATAGTTATTTTCAGTATTGATTATCGTTACGTCAATATAATTGGTTTGGAATGACGACGAACAAAAATTTCTAAATTAAAAAAAATCGATTGTACACCTTTTAATATTCATCAAATTTATTATCAAAGATCAATACCAGTTTGCTTTTGATCACAAATAACTAAAAAAAATACTTGTCCTGATTTCGAAACAAGAATGTGTATTGTCATTATAAATGTAACTCGTACAACTAAAATAATATAAAAAATAATTTTAATCTCAATGTAAGCCTCTTGGTGGAGGTATTTTAGAAGATGTTTTTATACGAGAACTGCCTTATTACTAAGTCGCTCAACCTTTTTTTTTCGAATCGAGTAGTGGTAGAAAGAATCGAGCTAATGATAGGGATAGTTTGGTTTGTTGCCAATGCTACGACTGAATTTTTACGCATCACAATCACTAATTCGAACCAATAGCCTTCGAACAGAAATTGATTGAAAAAAATTTAAAAATGCTGTCCATCCTGGGATTCGAACCCGCCACGAAAGTCAACGACGTTTACTTCTACTCCACTAACTATTTTTATGATTGATTTTTTTGATAGGTGTTTTGATAGATATCGCCTGCTGTGGTCTAGTTGGTTAGAGCTTGCTCTACTGACCAAACGGGTCTGGGATCAATTCCCGGAAAGGTAAATACAAAATTAAGACAATAAATTATCGAGTTTTTCTCGTATGATCTTTCAACTTTAAAATATTTTGAAAAAAATAATTTAAATTAATTAATTTAAAAAAATAAAACTATAAAAGTTACAACTAGAGGATTTTTAAAATTTAGATAATTAAAAAATGTTCAAACTCACTCTTAAAAAACCAGTGAGGAAATTGTCGTGAAGTTTTTATTATCAAAAAAAATATGATTTTATTTCATTATGATGTATAAGATTTTAAAAATATGCCATATTGTCTAGTTTTTAACAATAAAATATATATATATTTTTCATGTGGTTTTATTAACTACATGTTATTTGGATAAGTCATCACTAAACTTATAAAACACTTAATACATTAAAACAGTTTTGGAAAAATATACTTTGCCCATTTTCGAGCTGTAAATAATTGTAATAATCGTTACAATATTCCACTTGCAAGTATTTTTTTAAATTAGTTAAATGTGTCGATTTCAACATCTGTCTGTTCACAATTACAGTCCTGGCCGGAGCCTTGTAATTATTTGACTGTTAGCGAACTGAGAAAAAAAAACTTAATGATCCAACACATATACATGTAATTTAAATACCTTTTCATAGCACTTTGCAAATGATACCATTTTGGTATGAATTCAAAGTGACCTCCTGTGCGGTCATTAGTTAACTAAACGAGCGCGAAAATTCTTTGTTATCAACGTTATTTTCAGCAGAAAAGTAAAAGTGCAAAGTGTGCACCGAGTACAAAACAGGTGCTGCGTTTTGTATATGTAAACGGTGTTAACAGCTGAGCTCAAGCTGATTGTTTTAACCTACAAAATATTCATAATTATTATAGAAAGATCTATTTCAAGATTTATTTTTTAAATACAATTTTTCGACTCCTATTCAAGTTGGCCACAAATTAGGAAAACACTTAGAGTCGGTTAAAAAAAAGACTACCCCGACTCCAGCCTTAAAATAAAAAATGACTTTCAATTGTTTCATATATATCTGTGTACCAACAGAATATCTTTATTCAGCCTAGCGACTAATGGCGACTCTGTGAACTATTTCGGTTTGAATACACATCATTAAATTGTTATTTTTTTTTAATAGATCCGTGTCGTAAGATTTTTCTTACTCCGACTTAACACCCCTATTTATAAAACATATGTCAATAACCAGGAATAAGTTACTGCCTTATATAAGAATGTATACACTCTTTTTGTTTAACCTTGTCATCTCCCAATGTGGAGCGAATGGTCTTCTAATGGAGGTATCTCAACTGAAGTTTCTACGAGAACTGCGTGTTACTAAGTTGCTTAACATCTCTTTTTCGAAGAGAGTAGCGATAGAAAGATATGGCTATGACAGATATAGCTGTTAACTAATCACTTTCGCTACGCCTTGTTTATTTTAGAATTAGAAGGATAGGAAGGGAATTTTAGGACATCGCAAACACCCATGCCTTCAAACAGAAATCGATAAATCAATTGAAAAAATGCTGTCCGTACTGGGACTCGAACCCGTGAGATTCATCACCGAACCCAACGACGCTGACTCTTACACCACGGACCCGACGAAATCAAACATGTTCTCTAAGCTCTATTAATTTTAGGATTAAAGATTTAAGGAATTATAAGTCACATTATCAATTCTATGATTCCTGATCTAGAATTTTGATTAAAAAAGAGGTGCTTTTGATGATAATAAATGATACTAAATTATTTAAATATTTATAGTCGTATGTATAAAATGTAATATAAATATCAAAGTATTAGACATTTGACGCAGATTTCTGTAATATCGCACGAAAAAACAAAATATTTGCGGAAGTATACTATGGGCCCATTAGAGGTAGAGTAAGCCGAGTGGTAATTTAGAAACAAATAAGTTAGATGGGTTGTAATATTTTTAACGTCTTAAATTACCGTAAAATAAGGAACTTCAGTTAATACACATTGCAAAAGTATTATCTCCGTAAAATATAAATATAGAATCCATCAAAACACCAAGTAAAGATGTGGTTGTACTTACAAAGTTGTGGTTGTAAAAAGATGTGGTTGTAAAAAGCCAGAACATAGTTTTCCATTTTACTAGTTGGCCCACGTCACCTCTCGAGAGCTCATATAATATATAGTGACTATGAAAAATAATTGAATAATATAGTAATGAAGTATTTATGAACTTACATTTTTTATTGGTTTCTTCAATAACTTGGTATACTTAAACTATTATATATTACAGTAAAATAGGATGATTATTACAGATTTTTAAAAATAATATTATGATTAAAAAGACCCATTTATAAAAACGGAAATAAAACTGAGACACAAAAATATTTAATCAAATACAACGATTGAATTGCGTTTGAGTTATTTTATACAATTTATCTTTTCAGCGATAATTAATGTAAAATAATTTGTAGCTAAAAACAAATAATGTTATAATATGCGCTGTAAAACATTTTTTTTATTGAAGAATAAGGATCATTGCAAAATATCTTTCCTGAGAAAGTGATAGCCGTAGAGAATTTAAAATAAAAAAGCTTAGCCAATTAGTCATCTTAATACGATATTAATCAAACATTTCTGATTGAGTAAAAGAAACTGGCAGTACGTCAAAAATGTAATCTAAAATTGCAATCAATTCTAATATGAATGAGACTTCAACAAACGATCCTACAGATTAAACAAGTGTAGTGTTTTTGTTGATATCAGGATTAAAAGCGTCATGTAATATATGATTTTAATCATTAATTTCTTTTGGATGACATGAATGGTTACATGAATTTTATGATTTTAAGAAGGGAATCAATAAACTATTGTATTAAATAAAGTCTTTTTCAGATTTTATTTAATACAATAAAAAATATTTTGAAATAGAATAATTGAAAGCTCAAAAACTTATGTTGACAGCCATGTTTAATAAGATAGGTAACTAGCTACTTTTAAGTGTTTTACAGAGAACATTTTGATAAGTTATGCTTCTTCTTAGGTTGCTGTAACGGTCGTGAAACTTTTCATGTCGGATTTATTCATTCTCATTTAATAATGCTGCATTCAAGAAAAATCAACATGATGATTTGTATATCAATAAAAACAGTAAAATTAATCAAACCGGTTTCAGATTTAGAACGTATTTATGATGAATGTTTTTTTACCTTAAAATCAACAAATTTGACATCTGAAAATATAATAACGGATGACAATCAAACTGAAATATAGTTGCGCATAATTTATTTTGATTTCTTATTAAACTTTGATTTTTATTAAATTATAATATTTAACATAAAAACACGTCGTTAACTTAGCACACGAAGGTCACCGGTTCAAATCAGAATTCGGACAGTTTTTATAGATTGATTTTTCAATCGGCTTATGGATTTGGAGTAGAGTTTGTACAATTGAGTAACAAGCAATTCTCGTAGAAAATATTTTATTGAGATAAACTTCATTAAGATTTTATATGCTCCACATTGATAACGGACATGGAAAAAGTAGATATTTGTCGGGGGGGAAACCGTTCAAGATTTGATGCAATTTTATTTATTTAATTATTAATCTTTATTACTCCATTTGAATTATTCTTCCTCGACTCCCCGATCTTTGTTATGGTCTCATATTTTTCAATCTATCTTTAAAAATGCATGATTGTTCTATAGACTTATTTATAAAATGAGCACAATTGAAATAGTAAACAGTGTATCCAATATTAAGCATCACACGCGGGCCACGTGTTTTTCTCGCATGCTACCGCTTAGATATCACGTGTACATTTGGCCATCGGTAAATGGATGTGTTTCCAACTTCCTACGTGCACTCGGCTCCCCTTCTCATGGAAACTTCTAGACGTAGCTACTCCAAAAGAGATTCACATTGGAGAGGGTAAGAACCTGTCTCGCAGAATTAGACTGCCCTCTCAACCAGTATAAAAGCTCTGCACTTCTACCATCAGGCATCATTGTATCGTGATCTTCACCCTTTACAAAAATCTCAAAATGGCATTCAAGGTATAGACATATATATATCTTTCAAAAACAGCCTATTACCTAGTAATTTTAAGACAGTCTTAAATATAAGTTATTAATTTAATATTCTTTTATGTTTATTCGCGGTGAAATCACATAACAAGACAATACAGAATCAGTTAAAGCATCACTTATTATTTAAAACACGAAAAAAAATTAATCAAACAATATTTTATCATAAAAAAAATTTATTAAAAAAATACGTATCTTTTGTCAAAGACATTTTTTGATAAAAATAGCATTCATTTTATAAAAAATAAGACGCATATATTTGTAGTGACCGTTTTTACTTATCGGGGACATTTAAGAGTGATTAAAGCAAACAAATTCATAAAAAATGTTTGATATATATATATTACGGTGTCAGTTAGAGTATCGAATACCTACCATGGTTAATAAATATGTTATTCTCTTTAGTTGATCGTCCTTTGCGCTGCCCTGGCTACAGCCCAGGCTGGTTTGTTGGCTGCCCCAGCATACCATTCGTACGCCGCCCCAGCTTTGGGTCACTACTCCGCTGCCCCAGCAGTGTCCACGGTATACTCTTCAGTAGCTTCCCACGGACCCTCATACGCCGCCCCTGCCTACGCATCATACGCTGCCCCAGCATACGCATCTTATGCCGCTCCAGTCGTCGCCAAGGCCGCCTATGCCGCTCCCGCATACGCTTCATACGCTGCCCCATCTTATGCATCCTACGCCGCCCCAGCGTACGCATCTTATGCCGCCCCAGTCGTAGCTAAGGCCGCTTACTCATCAGCCCCAGCTGTATCTTACTCTTCAATCTCCACCCCAGTCATCGCCAAGGCCGCATACGCTAGCTACGCACCAGCTGTCGCTTCCTACGCACCAGCCGTCGCTTCATACGCTCATGCTGCTCCAGCTCTGAGCTACGCCGCCCCTGCTCTCAGCTACGCCGCCCCCGTCGTTGCCAAGAGCTACGCCGCTCCCCTCGTCTCCAGCTACGCTAGCCCAGCCTATGCATCATATGGACATGCCGCTCCAGCTTATGCGTCATACGCTCAAGCCGCTCCCCTCCTCAAGTCTGCCGTGTCATACTCCCCAGCTGTCGCCGTATCCCACGCCACATACTCCGGACTTGGAGCCCACTACGCTTGGTAAATGATGTCTGCGACGACTGACCTTGCAACATCGTAAGGATCCAGCCGCCCATAAAATTCTCCGCAGTACCTTCCTCGCAGCAAAACAACGCAGAGACCGAGGTGGCGAGTTGTTCTCGCTTTGTTGAGGACAGTCTACCTTGCGTGCTATTTTGTTAATTTATACCCATTAAATATTTTAAGTAATAAATCGCTCATTATTTATTTAACTCTTTCATTTAATTTTCAATAATTACAACAACTTTTGTAAATATCTATACGGTGTTATAAGAATGTTAAATAAAACATTTTTTTAAAACACATGATTATCATGGAACATAAATCAATCTTCTGAATTTATCCTCATAATATAGTGAATGGCTTTTTTATCTTGTAAAAGCAATATAGACAATTTAATTTGAATAATTTGGACTTATTGATAGTATATATCAATATGTCTTTTTAGATAATATTTTCACGGGAAATGAGTAGTTCATACATCCTTCATGGCGCGTTCTTATCTAGTCTTATCGAATCTGGTTCAGTGCATAACATTCATTTGTTTTTTCATTTTAAATGATGTTTACAAAACAATACGAGCATGAAAACAAGTGAATCGATTTGTTTTAAACGTTAATTCTTTTTAGTTTTTATATTGAAAGTCAAACGATAAATATATTTTCAGATATATGAACTAGTGACTGCCGTTTATTATACTTGTTATCCCATTTGGTTTATCTCGTTCGAAAACGACGCATGTACATTACACTTCGTATAATTCACAAACAGAGATATGGTAGTGTTAAATTACCATAAATTTTGATAAGGCAGTTGATCTAGTATTTACACCAAAAAAACAGCATTTTTCGGTTTGTGACAGTGTTTTCACAGTTGTGAATTTAATATTTTTTTAATTCTATATGTAATTATATATTAAAAAAAACTAATACTTCTCATACAAAAATGTTATGGCATTGCCGAGCTTAAAATATTGTTTTTATGCTCAAGTTCACTGCTAATGAATTTTTAATTTTTAAAAAAATAGGTACGATTTAAGCTTAATTAATGTAGCTGTACAAATGTCTAGGTGAGGCGAGCAAGGCGAGCGAGATGGTTTCCTATAAAACTGCAAGAAGGGTATATAGTAAAGTATTTTTTTCAGCATAAGAAAATAAGCTACACGAATTCAGAAACAATGCTTGTGAGTTGTCCTTGAATAAGCTTTTTTTCCTATGCTCACTCCCAATGTGGAGCATATGGCTTCCTAATGTAATTATCTTAGCAGAAGTTTTTGTAGAAGCACTTTAGCAGAGAATTGTTTGTTACTCAGTCAATCAACCTCTCCTTTTCCAAAAAAAAAGTAATAGGAATAGAAGGATAAGGCTAGCACAGGACTAGTGGTTAACTAATCACTCTCGCTACGTCTAGTTATTGAAGGATCGGAAGGGTGGGAGGGATTTTTTTAGACATCACTAACACCCATGCCTACGAATAGAAATTGATAAATCGATTGAATAACTGCTGTTCGTACTGGGACTCGAACCCGTCAGGTCCGGTACGGAAGCTATCAACGCTAACCGCTGCCCCATAAGACCCGACAAAGATGAATAAGTTACACATTAAGAGTAAAATAAGGAAAGTATGAGTTTCAGATGAGCTTAACGTAAAATCATTAGCAGGCACGCGTAAAAACTACTGCAATTATTCACTATATGCAGATAATTATTCACGAATGGAAGTTCATTGATTAAAATTATTTTCTATCACCTTCACAGGTTTCTTTTGTTAGTTTTCATTATTTTCCAAACGTATTGTCTGTTATACCGAGGTAGATCATACTTCAAATAGAAATAATATTTTCCAATACCTTTTTTAATATAAGATTATTAAAATTATACTTAATGTAAAAAAAACAAGCTTTCTGGAGATTAACTTCATAAGGAAACACAACCCATAAAAACAATATATTAATATTTCAAGCCAACTCATAAATTGAAACAGTCAACTAAAACTAGTAGGGAGCTAGTCTTAAGAAATAAAGAGTCTAATTTTTAATAAATACATGTATACGATTTATTTTATAACGTTAGAAAAGTATAAAAGGGTACCCAACCCTCTTTATCGTGGTCTTTAAAAGATTGTAGAAAATCCTCCTCCGGAAATCCAAATTATAGTGAAATATGCAGTTATGTATACAATGTTGCGCTTTATCGGGTACAGTAATCAGACAAAAAATAATAAAAACAAAAAACCCCTATGTACTTTTACTATTGCCCAATACTTTTAAATAATTAAACACAATGTTTGTATTAACTGGGTTATTACACAAATATTTAATAATTTCCTTAATACTAAACTTGATCTAAGTAACTAATCTGTAAAAAACATATTGATAAAATGTATAAATTTCGGGCACAATTGAATACACTTTTATTTATAATGACCAGTTGAATGTTCATTTTCCCATTATCTTTATATGATATTTGAAGCTCTCTGATTAATGAACTGGACGATCGATATATTTATACGTCATATACAAGAGTATTTTTTATTAAAAAAAATATCATTTTATGACCACGTGAAGATTGCAAATAATATACAAAGCTCAAGTAATATCATTTATTTTTTAATGAAAATACATTAGACAAATTATTGTGTTTCGTCAGTTGTTAACACGTCTATAACTTTTTAATTTTTCTATTCTTTCGAAAGCTTTATATTTATAAAGATATAACTGTTGGAAAACCAGTTATAAATAAATATTTGAATGTATATGATAACAAAAATTACGGTTGTGCTTATTCTCCTTTCACTAGTAACCAAAATTAGTTTACATCTTAAATATAAAATTTTGAAGATCAAAACATGCATATATTAAATTACGCAACCCTATAATCGACCGGCTCACAATTTTGGGGACCCCAGTTCTAATTGTTAAAGATTAAGGTATCACGTTTGCAACAGGTTTTTTTTTTTGATTTTCTATGTTCAAACAGCTCCCCTCCTCATGAAAACTTTTGACATGGTTACTAGAGAGGGTAACCCCTTGTCAAGTAGAATGAGATTGTTCTTTCAAAAAGTATAAAAGCATTTCACTGGAATCATCAAGTATCATTGTATCGTGATCTTCACCCAATACAAAAATCTCAAAATGGCATTCAAGGTATACTATACAAAGACACCAATAAGCCAAGTTTCCAATACATTACTTCTATCGGATAAATGAAGTTTTGTATTATTCGACAGTAAAGTCAACGATTACAAGTAAAAACAGTTCTGAATGAAATCACACGTGTGAAAAATGTGGATTTAATTCTTTATTCGAACTGTGCTTAAAGTGTTAAATAATTATTCTATTAACATTCCACTTAAGTATACAAAAATACAGATAAAAAATAAATACCATTTCCGTAGTCAAATTTTATTTTAAAAAGCACAACGATGTTATTTTAATTTATTTACAATAAAAATAAATTATTTTCTTGATAAGTTTGACAATTTGAATTGTTAATTTTAACTAAAAAAATAACAGGTAAGAGTGTCAATACACACGTAAAATTGGCAGAATTACAGTCACATTTAAAATAAATAAATATTTAAATATGTGGCTTTACCACTTTGTTAAAAATACGTGTTACTTCATAAAATCTTAATATAAAATTTAAATCATTCTTTTTTTATACATTTCCACACTAGAACTGACCATACTGACTGTCTAAACTGTCAGTTCAAATTCATTCGTGCACTTGAATGTCAGAAAATAGCAAAAGGTGGAACCCGGGTCGTTAGTGAAAAAACGTGTGAAAATATACAAAATTAAAAAAAAGCAAATTAAAATATATTGTCTTACTATTTTACATTCAGAAACATAAAACCGTAGAATTATGTGATTTGAAATGACTACTATATTGTTATTTAAATATTTTTTATATAATAGTTCATGGTATAATACTAAAAAAACAAAAAAATGTTATTTTTCTGACAATTTGTCCATTGACTTACAAGTTAACACTGTTTTCAAGTGGTCAACATCGTTCGTTTTGGTCAACGTGCTCACTGGTTCTTATCCCAGCCTCATTTTAAAAATGATCAATGCCTTTCTGTTCAAAAGTATGTGCGAAATTCCCTCCCACCCATTTAATCAATAAAAACGGATCGTCTAACATCAATTAACTTATCACTAGTTCTAAACTAGCCCGATTGTACTTTTCTTAATCTTTTATCACAGAGAGTTTCAGCAATCGTATAACTAGCAGTCCTCGTAGAAAAAATCTGATGAAACAACCTCAATTAAATTCATAGTTCAAAAATATAACTCAACTTCAAAATTGTGTCATTGACAATTTATTTTTTAGAATATTAAGTTAACTGCGAATAGATTACTCCAAAAAATAATGTATACGTTAATAAATTATTTAGTGAATGAAAATATTATAAATAACCGAAAATTTTCCTACACCATTATTCAATCATTACTAAGTCAGTAGAAAGTTATTAATATTTGCACAACACCATTCAATTTAGAATTGTATGTAATTGATCTCTCTTCTATAAAATTTTACCATTAAAGAAGAAAATAATAAAAAAATGTTTTCAATGCTTAGCTGTATTGATTGGTTTAACTTGATGATATGAATAGCAAAAGATTAGATATTGTGAAATGGCTAGCTTGGAAACATCTTGTTTTTATTCTAGATAATATCTGCATTGTTTGTTATTAACAGATACCAAATGAGCGAGAGAATGTTTTGCTTGCCGAGGTTTATTTATAAAGCATCTATTTTACTTTTCAGCTGATCGTTCTTTGCGCCGCTCTGGCAGTAGCCCAGGCTGGTTTGTTGGCCGCCCCAGCTTACCATGAATCATACGCCGCTCCCGCGTTGGCACACTACTCTGCTGCCCCAGCAGTGTCCTCAGTGTACTCTTCAGTAGCTTCCCATGGACCCTCATACACTGCCCCTGCCTACGCATCATACGCCGCCCCAGCTTATGCCTCATACGCCGCTCCATCTTACGCCTCATACGCCGCTCCAAGTTACGCATCTTATGCCGCCCCAGTCGTAGCAAAGGCAGCGTATTCATCCGCCCCAGCCGTGTCTTACTCTTCAATCTCCACTCCAGTTATCGCTAAGGCCGCATACGCTAGCTACGCCCCAGCCGTCGCTTCTTACGCACCAGCTGTAGCTTCATACGCTCATGCCGCCCCTGCTCTGAGCTACGCCGCACCCGCTCTCAGCTACGCTGCTCCCGCCATCTCCAGCTACGCTAGTCCAGCGTATGCTTCATACGGACACGCCGCTCCAGCTTATACATCATACGCTCAAGCCGCTCCAGCTTACGCTTCTCCCATCCTCAAGTCTGCCGTAGCATACTCTCCCGCTGTTGCCGTGTCCCACACCACATACTCCGGACATGGAGCCAACTATGGTTGGTAATCAAAAACTGACTTGACCATACAAAACATCAATAGAGTACAGCCAGCGATCAAATTCACAGCAGTACCTTCCTCGCGGCAAAACAACGCTGAGATCGAGGGGGCGATTTGTTCTATTTTTGTTGTGAACAATTTAGGGTACAATTTTTTTTAATTTATGTTCATTATTTATCATAAGCAATAAATTGATCAGTATTATTTGCCACTTTTATTTCGTCCTTATATAAATATCAGTGACACCCACTATCGCGACCTTAATCAATTGTAGTGAAACTGGCCCAATTTATCACTGAACACAGAACCAAATATTTATTTCCAGCGGTATTACATAATAAACCACATCGACTCGATCTCTTCCAAAGCAAACTTTTATGCATTTGACAATTTTTTTACAAATCAACATTAGGGAGGATTCTTGATTTGTCAAAAAGTGCTTTATAAATACCTAGACAATTATTTAACAAGTTACAGTCATTTTTGTATGCAGTTTATGTCTTTTACAGAACAATTAAGCTTGGAAACAAAAAAAATACGTCATTCAGAATGCGTTCATAAAATTATCGGCAGATGGAAATAGATGGAAATGGTAAATCAAACCTGTGTCATTGTTACTGTCGCAAATGAAAAGGATAGTACATGGTATCACAAGTAATACTTATTTACTTTACACATCGCAAATAATATATAATAAGGACAAATAATTATATTAGAAGAGAAAAAAATATAAATCATATGCTTAAGTATAAAGCAATCTTATAAGAATAAAAAAAATACCTGAAGACTAGATAAGAAAATGGTAAAGAGTAATTTAATTGTCGCATCAGTAAAACTCTAGGCATGCTTCTCTGACAGTTAAATAAATATCTTATATGATTTTTGTAAGAGACTATAAGTTTTTTTTTAATATCTCCAACTAGCCCGATATTTTTGAAATGCTTGCTTCTAATGTGGAAAATATGGGCACCTTATGGAGTTTATCTCAACCTAAATGTTTTTAATAGAACTTCTCGTTACTCAGTTGCTCAAGCAATCATTTCTCCAAAGAGAGTAATATTGAAAGGATAGGGCTATAACAGAGCTATCGGTTGGCTAATCGCTATTGCTACGATCTCGCACACCAAATCACTTATGATAAAGTCAAAGATTACAATAAAAATATTTGACATCTTTGTTACCATCTGTGCTTTCTTTAAAGAGCATATATAATAGTAAACATGCAACAACCCCAAGATTTCTGGTCTTCTCTCATGGCAACAATATCCTACGTAAGCCTATTTCTTTAAAATACGAATTCTGTTTTATTAGGTATTCTTCAAATAATATGATTCGCTATCGTCAAACAGCACTAGTAGAATTCAGGCGTTGGATAAATGACATTTAGTTTTGACGAGCAATATGCAAAACAGCTGCGTGATATGGACAATTCAATATAAAATAAGCAAAGTTCCAGCTTTCCTAGAGGTATAGCGAACTCTTCCTATGTGTCTAATCTTTTTTAAAAAATAGAAAAGTTGAGCAACTAAATAAAAAAGGTGCTCGTAGATAATCGTTGATTAGAATTGCGTAGATAATAAGTTGATTAGAATAAGAAGTAAATATGCTCATATTGGGAATGGACATGTTAAAAAAAACATGTCAACTTGCTTAACGTATTATAGTTATTATAATAAAAAAAATATGCTTCACATTTTTTCAAAACAGCGATTAACCCTCCAAGGACGAGCGTCACCATATGGTCACACAAAACACCGTTGTCTATTGATCCCACTATTCATACTTTTTCTGCCTGAATATCGTTGCTTTTGCTCATATTTGGTTAAGAAGGGTACGGACTACAGTTAGCCATCAGCTGTAAGAACAGGAACGGTCTCCAAAAGCACATGTGATTTTTTGAATTTCCGTTTTTTTTAATTTTCTTTTTGAAACTGTTAGATATTTTTTTATAAAAACATAAAATTATTTACAGTTATTTTGCTAATATATTTGTTTTGAAATTATGTTGATCTAAAGAGGTCAAATTGTAAATATTTTTAAAAAAATCACGTTTAGCTATATTTCAACCCCGAATGTTTGCAAGCCCATACGGTCACTTTTGTCCTTACTACTGTCCGTACTCAATATTACACGGTAATAAAAGGATGAGCATGACCATATAGTCATGCGGGGTTTCTATACAACGACTCTACGTTTTTTTTTTTTTAAATTTTGGATAGGAATAAAAGTTATCCGTGACTTCAATATGGCTTAGAAAATATTTTTTTTATCAGAAAAAAGCTCTCGTCTCTGGAGGGTTAATGGCACTTTACAAAAGCATATAGTCACCGTTCACCGTGGTTTAAAAACAGATATCTGCAGCAAATTACAGGAGTGCGGTGGTTTGACTTTGTCAGGAACACGGAGATAAGAAAACGGACTAAACAGCCCTTTATCGCGCCCAAAGTGAAGAAGCGAAAATGAACCTGACTTAGACACGTGCTGTGGATATCTGAATTCCACCTGTCTCTTTAGGCAGCTGGATGGATCCCGCCGTCTTGCAAAGTTTATTTTGGCCATCCATATGATATACTCGGTGGAGACGCTGGGTTGGAAAAAAGCACACTTTTGTGTGCTTTTTTTGTGCGAACTTCACAAAGTTTGACTGTAACATCAGTTTGACTCTAATCACATGTATGTTTTACCAACATGAAACCAAATACAAAAAACATGTTGAGTATTTGAAACTCTATGAATTAGTGGCTAGATAGGCACGCCCAAACCTATTGTGTATATTGAAGACTCCGTGTGGCCCTTTCAAGATTTTCATTTTTTTATACATTTTGCGTACTGCTGATGAATGCAATAAATTTTGAATCATGAAATAAATTTAGTGACAGAAAAAACTTTTTTGAAATGAAGTTACAAAACTAATCAAAGCATTCGACGAAAGATTTTCATTTATTTAAAAGCATGACAAAATGTTTACGATTTTTCTAAGCTCGTTTGATGTAAAGGTTGATACTGCACTTCCAGATTTACAAATAGAGCTTATAGATCTGCAATCAAATATTGCATTGGGACATTTCTGGCAAAATTTTGAACACGACTAACGTTGTTACGCTACGGAATACACCCTATAAGAAGAGTGTGAAGCCGTAGCGGGTGGTGGTGGTTACAACGTTGAGTACCCTAGGGAATTTAAAAAAAACAAATATTGCAATGAAAACCATGTCCGTAGAAAATAAAATACAAGAATTTTATCAAAAATATAAATCCTTAATTAAGGCAATTAATTAGCAATGTGCATTATAACAGCATATGGCACTACATCTAACCTTTTTAAAATTATTTTAATTGTGAGATGTTTTTTTATTATTAATATAAAAAATATCATATTATTTTTAAGGCTTTATGTGCGGCCCATTATGTGCATTATTTTATTTGGCCCACCATGTGATTCCAGTTGGGCATCCCTGGGTTAGATTCTAATCAATATGGGAATAGCAACACACGTTTCAATTTTACTTTCAATATTTCAGTTGCGATTATAGGATATAAGCGATTAAAAACAAGTTTAACTTAGGGAATTGGAGCACGCAGCGGTAATTTATATTATCCTTTCACTTCATAATATCCAAAATTAAATTATAAATATACCCTGATTAAAATGTTGAGATTCTAATTGTACTTTAAACTTAAGTTTGCAATGTCAAATATATAAAATAAATACGTGACCATACTTTCGGCGATCCAAAATTTGGGAATAGGTGAATAGGATCACGTGAGCCATCAGTAAAAGGAAGTTTTTTTTGGTTTCCTACGTTCGTACGGCTCCCCTCTTGATGAAACTTACAAGAGAGGGTAACAACTCGTCTGACAGAATGAGACTGCCTTCCCAAATGGTATAAAAGCATTTCTTGTTGATAATCAGACATCATTGTATCGTGATCTTCATTCGTAACAAAAATATCAAAATGGCATTCAAGGTATAAATATATACAAAGATATATGTCAATAAAGTTCGCCAAGATTTGAGCACTTGTTTTTGATCAAATAAATTCATGTCCGACTTACAGTGTTAATTAATTAACAAATACAATCGTGTATTGTAAACCATACCATTGAAAAAAATTATGAAGTGTTCTTTAATAATTCATTCGTATTATATATTACAGATAATCGATCTGCCGAAATATCTTTTTTTTTACCCATTTCTGTTTATAATGTAGAGCATATGGCCTAATAATGGTAGTTCCAATACTAACATTTTTTTTCAATCGATTTGTCGATTCCTGTTTGAAGGAATGGGTGTTTGTGATATCTAAAAATTACCTCTCACCTTCCAATCAAAAAACGCGATTAGTTAACTACTAGTCTTATTCTTCTATTCCTACTTTTTTCGAAAAAGATAGGTTAATTAACTAAGTAATAAACAGTTTTTGTAGAAAAAACATCTATCAAAAACTATTTTTGAAATATGTGATTTATTTTAATATTTATTATATAACTTAGGGCCAGTGTGTGTGTTTTTTTTAAAAAAGGTGCCGAAACTCATTTTTTGTCAAGCTTTTTTTTCTATTTTATCTCCGTTCTCAATGTGCAGAATATGGCATCCTTATGGGGGTGTCTCAAAAGAGTTTTTTTACGTGAACTGATTGTTAGTCAGTTGCTCAACCTATTTTTTTAAAAGAGAATAAGGATAGAAAGATAGGGCTGTTATATGACTAATGGTTAACTTATCGCTGTCGCTGTTGGTAGATATCACAAGTACCAACGCTTTAAAGGCATAAGACCACCCAGTCTATGTTAATTCTTTTGTGTACACAAATGGCTCATAAATACAATTAAACAATAACAAAGAAATAATTAGCAGTCTAGAAGTAAACTCTATATAACCTATTGTCATTGATATAGTGTACTAGTTCGAAAATATTTTGGAATCTAATTACTAATTATAAAATAGCTAGAAGTAATGCTGTCGCTTATTTTTATAGCTGATCGTTCTTTGCGCTGCTCTGGCTACAGCCCAGGCTGGTTTTTTGGCTGCCCCAGCGTACCATGAATCATACGCCGCTCCAGCATTGGGTCACTACTCTGCGGCCCCAGCCGTATCGTCAGTATACTCTTCAGTATCTTCCCACGGACCTTCATACGCCGCCCCTGCCTACGCATCATACGCTGCTCCAGCATACGCATCGTACGCCGCTCCAGTCATCGCCAAGGCCGCCTATGCAGCTCCCGCATATGCCTCATACGCCGCCCCAGCGTACGCATCGTATGCCGCCCCAGTTGTAGCTAAGGCCGCTTACTCATCAGCCCCAGCCGTGTCTTACTCTTCAATCTCCACCCCAGTCGTCGCCAAGGCCGCTTACGCAAGCTACGCTCCAGCTGTCGCTTCTTACGCACCAGCCGTCGCTTCATACGCTCATGCCGCTCCAGCTTTGAGCTACGCTGCCCCAGCCCTCAGTTACGCCACTCCAGTCATCGCTAAAGCCGCATACTCGTCAGCCCCAGCTGTGTCTTACTCTTCAATCTCCACCCCAATCGTCGCCAAGGCCGCTTATGCAAGCTACGCCCCAGCCGTCGCTTCATACGCACCAGCTGTCGCCTCATACGCTCATGCTGCTCCAGCCCTAAGCTACGCTGCTCCTGCTCTCAGCTACGCTGCTCCCGCCATCTCCAGCTACGCAAGCCCAGCGTATGCTTCTTACGGACACGCCGCTCCAGCTTATGCATCATACGCTCAAGCCGCTCCAGCTTTCGCAACTCCCCTTTTCAAGCCTGCTTCATACTCTGGAGTCGGAGCTTGGTAAATGAAGTCTGCGGCGACTGAACTGACAATATCAAAAAAAAAGTGATAGGATTTAGTCGAAAATAATCCGACGTAACGATTAATTCTCTTTTTGCTGGAGACGATCATTCTTGATTACTTTTTTGTTAATTAATGCTCATTTAATATTTTAAGTAATAAACCATTCATTATTTATTTAACCCATTCTTTTCACTTTTACTATGTGTCTTATATTACAGTGGTTGGTTGACTACAATCGAACAGAAGATCGCTAAATGACCATTAAATAGATCCCCATCGGTTTTACTTTTCTTTTAGGAAACATTTTTTCAGACTTCGAAATCAATATGAAAATAATAAATCACAGTAAAACGAAGTACAGATTTTTAAATAAAAGATTTTTTTTTTAAATCAATGTGAACGATAATTTCATATTTTTTCGCCGGCTGATAGACTATTTTCTGATTTGGAAAACATAACAGAAACAGTTGAAAAATACATATAACATTAAATTTGAATCGTTCAAATTTTGTATATTCGCACAAGTTTTGTCACAAACGACCCGGGCTTCGCCTTTCAAATTTAAGATTGAAATTCCGCCAAGCACTTTCAGTTGAAATCTTAAGTACTTATCCCTGAAATGATTTTTTCAAAACTTTATATCTTAAAGAAACACAACAACCGGGATAAAATACCAAAGCGGCTGGGACACCGGGACCAATATATAAAACTGGAACAATCCCGGTTAAGCCGGGACTTATGGTAAGCCTATCTATTAGTATTATACCACATTTAAATCACATTTTATTTAGTTAACTAAGTATGTGTTCTGTATTATATTAATATAAAACAGAATCACGAATTAACTTTAAATTCACTTAATCATTAAGATAAAATTTAAATAAAATAGATTATTAAATTTAATTTCGATGCTTTTTTAAAAATATTTATTTTTTGGTCTAATTCTACAATCGGATCAAATGATCAGGACAGCGGAAGCGGTGTATTATTTTTATAAACTAAGTATATATTTTTATATACTTTCCACGACACATTTTTAGAAAACACCACTAAAGTATTCTTAGTAGGCATACATAAGCGAATAAAGCCATATGAAAAAAAGTGAATTTAGGTACCTACCAAGGATTTAGATTAGGGTTGCCAACCGTCCCGGATTGGCCGGGATCGTTCCGGAATTGAAATCGTTGTCCCGTATCCGGATTAGGGTATCCAATCCCGGAGCTTTTTTCCAAACCTGGGATTTCGGGGTTGATTAATTTTCAATCCCGGGATTGGGATTTGCTCACCGAGGAATTTGAAATCCTCAATTCGCTATAATTTTTCCCCGGATTATCTCCAAACCTCGTTTTTGTTTTAGCTCGCCGAGGAATCTGATATCCTCGATTTGGTATACTTTTTCCCAGATTGTTACAGAACCTCGTTTTTTTTTAGCTCACCGAGGAATTTGAAATTCTCGATTTGCCAATTTCGTGTAAATTTTCGGGATTTGCTCAAAATTTCTCAGTCCCGAAATCGCAGCTGTGTCAATCCCGGGATTGGATGCCTTAATCCGGATATATGATGGTATTCAGTTTTGAGCTATTTGTCCCGGAATTGTAACAGAAAAAGTTGGCATACATTACTTGTGATACATTACTCTTAAAGTATGAAAAAAATATTAATAAAATTCGGTTACAAGTTTTAATTGTAATTATGTATTCAAAAAATATGCAAACATAATATATTTTTTTTATTTTTTTAATCCATCTCCGCTTCTAATGTGTAGCAAGTGGTCTCCTTATGGAGTTATCTCAATACAAGTCTTTCTGTGAGAACTGCTTGTTACTCAGTTTCTCAAAATATGTTTTATTGGAAAAAAAAAATGGATAGAAAGGATAGAGCTACGACAAAACTATTGGTTAGCTCATCGCTCTCACAGCCCCCTTTTTTAGTATTGTAATAGTGGGAGGGAATTATTAGACATCTCACTCATCCATACTCATGTCTTTGAACATACAACAAACAATATTGCCCGCTCTGAGGCTTGAACCCGTAACATCTATCACTAAAGACCAGTGCAAAACAAGCCCGACAATTATTATTATAACAGATGTGTGATTATTGGTTAGATCAGGGGTCGGCAAACCACGGCCCACGAAGTTCTCTAGATTAAAATATTTGACCAAAGTGCGGCCCGCAATAATCCCCACGTAAAATATTTGTCACTTTTACAACAAAAGGTTCCCGACCTTTAGTTAAGATAATAAAAATAAAACTGTCGGTGCTGTGGCCGAGCAGTCAACGTCGTTAGCTTAAAACACACAGGTCACGGGATCGAATCCCAGTACGGACAGTTTTATAGATCTATTTTTCAATTGATTTATAAATATCGGTTCGAAGGCATGGATGTATCTTAAGTCTTGAATTACCCCCTCCGACACATCTTATCACAAAAATTAGCAGACTACTAGTCCTGTTCTAGCCATATCCTTCTATCACTTTTATCTTTGAAAAAAAGAGAGGTTGAGAAACTGAGTAACTATCAGTTCTCGTAGAAACTCTTCTGTTGTGATAAACTCCATTAGGAGTCAATATTATTCGTATACGACCTAAATGTATACATTGCATCAATAGGTGTTTACATATTGTGTATTTAAGTTGAGTAGTAGTAACTGTTATTTATTTATTTATTTATTCAATTAACATTGTACAAGGTTGACAAATTATAAATTTAAAACTTTTACAATGGAGAAAAAAAATAGTATAATTTAATATTAAAAGCAGTAAAAAAAAAGTGGCAAGGAAGTCAACTGAGTAAGATCCGACGAACTCTACTTTAATACATAAAAAATAGTATTCGTCGGAACTCACCCACGTCTACGTGGAATATGTCGACATCCGAAGCAATATTATTGAACACCGTTAAAGCTCTCCCCAGTGGCATCCCCATTGGCAGGCTGGTTCTACACCTTGGGAGAACAAACAATTCATGTCCACGATTTCTCAAAAAATAATCAGGAACATTTAGATTCACATTCTCAAGAATGGTGGAATTCTCATTTTGGCCTCGTATAAGTCGAAAGAAATATATGGCCAGATATATTTCTCTTCGAACGTTCAAGCTATTAAAGTTAAGCATGCCTAAGAGAAAGTCAGTTGGATAAAGCCATGGGTAATATCCATACACCCTCATATAGTAGTAGGATTTTATGACATAGAGTCCAGAAAGGAGGAAGCTGCGGCTTTTTGACTGTTTCCATTTTTCTTAAATCATTGTTTGGCACTAAAAAAGATCCGATTGAAATATGGAAAAACTGCCATAGATACCCAATTTTCGACAACATTCTAGAAATAGGCTTTTTTGCTTTTCAACATTTTTTTGCTGTGAGTATTCATTTTCGTACTAAGCGCAAATAAAGACTTAAAATTATGATCACAGATAACTGATATACATTTACGAGATCAACTGAAATTGTGTACGTCTATGCTTGAACTAAATATTCAAATGCTTCCCAATAGAAAGCAAATACAGATCAACCAAAAAAGTTTGTTAAACTGTAACATTAACAAACATTTTTAATTATGTCCGTACTTTATTATGTTTGTTTCTTATTAATCCTTATCTGGATGATTGAGAAGGGCTTAAACAATTAGAAGATTAAAAATAGATAAAATATTAGAAAAGATCTTTTTTATTAAAAATATTCTGGACGTAGAATTAATGCACATATAATAAAGAAACAGTCGCCTGCTGTGGCCTAGTTGGTTAGAGCTTGCTCTACCGATCACGCAGGTCTGGGTTCGATTCCCGGCAAAATCACAGTGAATTTGAGAATTATTAAATTCAAAGTTTTGATCGAAGACTGAGTGTTTGTGATGTCAATTCACATCATTTCCTCTCCTCCCATCCTTCTGATCCTTTAATAACTGGGTGTAGAAACAGCGATTAGCTAACCACTAGTCCTGTTTTAGATTTATCCTTCATTTCCTACTACTCACTTTGAAATAACTGAGGTTGAGCGACTGAGTAACAAACAGTTCTCGCAGAAAAAAAAACTTCTGTTGAGATACCTTCATTAGGAGACTATAAGCTCTAAATTGGGAGCGGACATGGATTAAAAAATATATTTGATCCCTTTAAATATGTATAACATTTCTATGATTTTCACATTTCTTTTTTTTGATAAAAAATATCAATTTATAATTTTGTATTGTGATTTGTATTTTATATTTGTATATTATCTTAAAAGATTTTTTTTAATTACGTCTTGACTAATTCATATTGTGAGTTATAACTGCCGTCTTATATTGATACCTGATTAATGAAATTTACAATTTTACAAATTTTTAAACATAAGCATTTCTTTGGTGTCATTTTTTAATTATGTGATTATTACTAGACCCAAAAGGCCTCAAAAACAATATATAACTGCATATTATTTGACTCCAATTGTATATGTTTAGAGATGTGTGACTAATGAATTACTGGGCGTTCAATATTCTCACGCAAGATACGAAAAATGATAACAAAAGCTTCACGTAGCTCGCGGGCGAGAGTTAGGCAAACAATGATTTGTTTTGACTAGGAACATTTCTACTCCGCGCTCATATATTATTTTGTTTTATAACTTTACAAAAAAAATATACTTTCAAACGCATTTTTTATGATATCAAATTGGTCTGTGTCACAATCCAAAAAATGAACGGACGAGTTTGAAACATAGTATATTCTATAAATGTAACACGATTCCATTTTGAGCTTTCGAGATCGTTATTGGGGTCGATGGCTTAGATGTGTGGTGTGCATTTGGACATCGGTAAATGGATGTAGGTACATGTTCACTTCCTTCGTGCATACGGCTCTCCTACTACTGAAATCTTCTAAGCATGGCTGCTAGAGAGGGCAAAACTTGCATAAAAATATGAGATCGCCCTCTCAAAAAGTATAAAAGCATTTAACGTAGATCTACAGGTATCATTGTATCGTAGTCATCACTTCTAACAAAAATCTCAAAATGGCATTCAAGGTATATCCCTTAATATTTCAACAAATACAAGTTGTTTTCACATGTAACAGTTTTGCAGCCCCTTGGATTACAATTTCACACGTTGAAAATGTGAATTAGTTATATTTAAACAGTTTTTGAAGTGCTTGAAAATTTTTCGAAAAAACTATCTTTTAGTTTTAATTATAGTTATAGTAAAAAAGTGGTTCGTTTATTATTTGGTCCTAAGCTATCCAATAGTTGAAATAATATAATTTTAAACTAAAAAAAAACTTTTTTTAGTTGCATTAAACAGCCGACCGAATTGGAAAAAAATGATTTTTTTTATCTGAAAATTATTACAACAAAAAAATGTTCTTAATAACTAAGTTAACCCGTAGTGGATGAATGGATAGCTAACCATCTACATATATGAGCTAAATATAATATAAAAATACTCGACGCTTAAAATACAAAGTAACTTAATTTTAAGAACTACAACCGTATTGAAAAAGTATTACATAAATACTTTTTACATCCAGTATTTTTCATTTTTCAATATTCTTGGTAATATGTTGAATAGTTTTATATGAATTGTATTCTTACAGTTACAATCCAATAAACTAAGAATTGCTAAAATTTCCCGAGATTGCAATTCAAATATTATATAACCTAAAGTGGCACTGGGTGCTAAAAAGCGTTGATTATAATCTTATTTACTTTTTTGATCATAAAAAGTAGCATTAAAATTATATAATCAATAAATTCGCGAAAAATATTATTATAACATAAAAGAAATTATTAAATTGCTTACATTTACTTATTCATCTCTACCTATTTTTACTGTTTTGTATTACATAATCAATGGTGTATATATTGATTTTTCTTAAAACATCAACAACTGCTTTAAACTAACTTTTATTAACTTTTTTTCTTCATTTAGCTGATCGTCCTTTGCGCTGCTCTGGCTACAGCCCAGGCTGGTTTGTTGGCTGCCCCAGCATACCATGAATCATACGCAGCACCTGCGTTGGCTCATTACTCT
This sequence comes from Himalopsyche tibetana, assembly GCA_030503985.1. Classification (NCBI taxonomy): domain Eukaryota; kingdom Metazoa; phylum Arthropoda; class Insecta; order Trichoptera; family Rhyacophilidae; genus Himalopsyche; species Himalopsyche tibetana. The sequence goes on from JAPJYX010000024.1 coordinate 11,090,760, forward strand.
GCTGCTCCAGCAGTGTCTTCGGTATACTCATCAGTATCACATGGACAATCTTACGCCGCCCCAGCCTACGCATCATATGCCGCCCCGGCATACGCATCTTACGCCGCTCCAGTCGTAACCAAGGCCGCATACGCAGCTCCCGCATACGCTTCATACGCTGCCCCATCTTATGCATCCTACGCCGCCCCAGCGTACGCATCGTATGCCGCCCCAGTAGTAGCTAAGACCGCTTACTCATCAGCCCCATCTGTATCTTACTCTTCAATATCCACCCCAGTCATCGCCAAGGCCGCATACGCCAGCTACGCACCAGCTGTCGCTTCCTACGCACCAGCCGTCGCTTCATACGCTCATGCTGCTCCAGCTCTGAGCTACGCCGCCCCTGCTCTCAGCTACGCCGCTCCTGTTGTCTCTAGCTACGCCAGCCCTGCTTACGCTTCATATGGACACGCCGCCCCAGCTTACGCTTCATATGCTCCTATCCTTAACTCTGCCGTGTCATACTCTCCCGCAGTTGCCGTGTCTCACACCACATACTCCGGACATGGAGCCAACTATGGTTGGTAAATGAAGTCGATGACGACTGGCTTTGCGATATCAAAAATTGTGCAGATCCAGCCGTCGATAAAATTCTCTGCAGTACCTTCCTAGCAAAGCAATGCATAGATTATTAGTTCTCTTTTGAGGGTAATCTACCATGCGTGCTATTTTGTTAATTTATACATACTCATTTAATATTTTAAGCAATAAATCATTCATTATTTATTTGACTTTTTTATTTCACTTACAGTCGTAGAAGCTAAATACATAGCTAATGTCTCCATATTCATAATTTTAGACATCGTTTTTAAGCGATTAATTAAATTTTCAAGTAATCATATTTTCAATACATTGAAAATAGTTAATATTTATATCTTCGATGGATTCAACGGTAAATTTGAGGAAGTTCATTTTTAATACAAAATAAATTTAATTATTGTGTTATTAAAATAACATCCCAAAGTTTACGAATAAACTCCTAAATAAAATAAAAAGTTTATTCGTAATCCTTTCAATGTTTTGTTTGATGATGCTTCTCAAAGAGGCGAAACATGTGTCATATTTTGTAACAGAACAAGTGAAATAACAATTTTAATAATGCATTTCTTTATATCTATAACAGAAAAATAAATCACAAACTTGTTAAAAATAACTTTTTCAACTAACAACATTCAACGATTTCTCTTAAACATGACTGGTTTTACTCAGCATTTATTTTAAAATAATAATCACACTGTATTATGATTTCATTTGTCTCGTATAAGAACTCAAGAGGTAAAGTGAGGCAGGTGGTAAAATGGTAAAACTATTGCACATTTTTATTTTAGGGAGATAGTAATAGTCTTATATCCCTAAAATAAAAATATGCAACAGTGCAGGATATATTAACTGAGCTCACTTCACTTTTACGATACTTTAAGAAACGTTGAATATTACACGCATCCAACTGTATTTTTTCCTAAAATACCACTTGGCTCACTCCACTTTTAATGGGCTCAAAAATAAACATAAGAAATAACATTAAACACAGAAAAACTTAAAAACCGTAATACAAAGAAGAAATGTTTTCCGTTTTAAAGTGATGTCCAGCTTAGCACCCAAATATTACAATCACAAGATCGATGTTTTTTTTAAACAGACGAATGTACATTTGTTATTGTAGGAGTTTGTTTATAAAAAAAATGTAAAGGTCACAAGTATGTGTTATATTTAGATTAATTGCAAAAAACACTTACGGTAAAACGCCCTAAAGGTATTCTCGATCTATTTTTATCCACTTGAATACCAAGCGAACACCGGTGTCCGAAACATATGCTAGCAAACACGGATGTCTAAGACATTTAAAAAATCAAATACTTAGTATTCTTATAGAATATAAGCAATATTGTGATGAATATGTGTAGTGGTATCTATACTGAGTCAATATAGGTTTTTAAAATATCGAATTAGGCAAAATTATTTTTCTCAAAAACACGCAGTATCCCTGGGAGATAGTAATGATTTATTTGCACGGTATTCAAGCGGTTATTAATTACCAACTGCAGTATTACTCGCCGACTCGTTTTTTTTTTCATTCATAATTATGCTTTAGAAGAAAAAATATTTTCTAGATTTGTATTTTTTTGTGTTAAACATTACACTAAGCACTGAGCCGCCAGGCTTACTGAATCAATTACAACTCAATTAGTTGTTTTTTAATACATTTTACATTATACATTGACATTGGAAATAATCCATTATCATATGGAACGAAATTTTGGTAACCTTAAGTAAAAAAAGAATGCCGTGGCACAGCTTGATAGCATAGAATCTCCCACGCAATAAACTATTACTATTTAAGATAATATGCAATTAAAGGCAAACATTACATACGAATTCTTATGGCAGAAGTACACGATTATACTTTAAGAGGAATTGTATCAAGATATCTCATCTCTTTGCTTCCGAGGACACCTTGCACTTCTTCGAAATGGAATGACGTTATATAATAATGTGTTGAAATGTGGCAAACCATCTCGAAATCGTCGAGCTAATTTTTCATTAGAAAAAGTTACAAAATACTTAAAAACAATACAATTTGCAAGGTAATGTAATTTTTATAATTGAGAAGGTCAAATAAATAATCGTACCGTATATCCTTGGTATGATGGACGAATTCAGGTTAGGGAGTGTTCGTTAACACCGAAAGTATAAAAAATTGCTTTTTAATGCATATTGATCACATACGCGAGACACTTTAGGTGTCAGCTTTTGTATGAATTCTCGTTTTTAACGTAGTAATTATTGCATCCATTCTCTTCGAGCTAGTAAAAATTAACTGCTGTTTTTAATCAGCGGCCAGCGTTGCAAGCATCAGTGCTACGTTCATTCAACAAGCTGGGCTTCATTATAACTCTAATTAAAGTGTGAGAGGTATGACATGATAACCATGCACAGATCATTGTTAAAAAACGGTGACATGTAAACTTAAGCATGCTTAGCATAAACAGGACGTTTTTAACATTCACATTTTAATTTTACATATATCCATGGTCCGTTATATCTATCGATTCGTCCTATCAAGGATGGATACTGTAGTAATATAATGCACACGTGACAGGAAATTCAAATTGTTTTAGTTATGAGAAATAAACAAAATATTGTCTTGTTTTCTTTATTAGTTACAAAAATGACTGATTGATGGTCTAGTAGACTTTTTACCCTTGTCCCGTAATTCAACGCAATGTCGGTTTGGTTCATTTATTAACATCACAATTATTATGAAATTGTATGCCCTAGCTAAAAAATATATGGAAGTTAGTCAAGGTTGGGTATTACAGACAGATTCGTTGACATATCACACTGCCAAAACTATTATTTATATAAAAAAAAACTTTGAAAAGAAATAGACAAAAATAAAAACAATAGTAATAAAAACACAATAATCCTTTGTACTTCATTCCACTTTATTTAATATTTCAGGACCGGTTTCGCTCATTGCGAACATTGTCAACTGATAAGAAATATAATTTAACAATGCTATTTATACAAAATTGAAAAGTTATACACAACAATTGGCATTGAAAATAAATTGCCAATTACATTAAAGTGATTCTAAAATAACACAAAATAAAAATGTTCAACACATCTAACATATAATTAAAAAGATTCATCCCAGATTAATAAATTCAGAATGCGATTGAAAGTAATTACAAACATAATTCCTAAATTTTAATGCCTTTCCACGTAGTATTGACAGTGAACACCCTAAAAGTGAAAAACAATAGTTCTTAAAAGTGTTGCCATTTGCGATAGGTGTATACCCCAAAATTTACAATGAAGTACCATTTTTAATAAACACTTACTCACAAACTAAATTCGCATACCAAGCATCTTACACAATTGTAAAATTGTACAAAATAAATTAAATAGTTGACTTTAATCGTGTACTGATAGTATGTTTATTTGAACCTTGAATAAATCAAAAAAATTATCATTTCTGTTATAGCATTGGGTTAAGTTAAAATTGAGATTCATGTATTTGCTCGCATGTTGTTACTATACTAGGAATACAGAAGTATTTTTAATCTTTGCCATTAACAAGAGAATCCCAGTTTCGATTGTCATTATTTCTAACCTATTTAGAATTAAATATCTTACACACAGTTGTGAACTAAGATATATTTTATTTTGATGTTTTTTTTTAATAAAAGTCAAAAACCAGTTTCACACAAAGTAATGGTAGGAAATAATAACTGAATTCTTTTCTAGAGTTCAACTGTGGTAATATTCTCCTTTCACTATCAACCAAATTGTATATATTACATATACATAGTTTCAAAACTAAATAATATATTGCTACAATTTCAGTATTCATTTTTGATTTTTTTCAAGGTTTCGACAAACTAACAAACTAAAACGTAAATATAATAATGGATTACAAAGCCAATCTTATTGAAAGGTAAAATATTTTTAGGGTAGATCAGGTTTGTGGGGTTTGACTTCGATTGTCAGTCCTGAATACGAATTATAAATGCTCTTTGAAATTCGTCTTTTACGATTGAAGGATCACATGTTTGAACCCTTAAATCAGCCATACATAACCAGCAGCCCATACACCTTTTACGTGCGGTTCAGAACAATCATAGCTTTTTGATGAATGTTACATAAATCAATAAATATTATGAATCCTTGTGTATGCGTACTACGACGGAATTAATTTTAAATCTATAACTCATACATATAAAACAAAAATCGATGAAAGTGATCCAATAAATTTTTCTCATAACGAAATTATGAGTATTCAGTATATGCTATTTATTACATATCTTCTCTAACGAGATAAATCTCATCCGAACTTTAAGAGCGTGCGAGCAAAAGCTTGCGATCAAAGGCCTCTAGTAAATGTCTGATTGAACACCGTTATTCTGTTTTTTTTTTCTAAAAAGTTGAAAATAGATTCGATTTCTAAATATATTAGGAAAATATTAATTAATTATTTGAATAAATTTATGATATTTGGCATACTGTTGTTTTATATTATTAAAAAGTTTTACTCTGACGCTCAATACTGCACAATTTGTTTTATTGAAAAAAAACAATATTATCAATTTTGCAAAATATAAATATAAATTAAATACAGACAGTCAATACGGGTAACTTTGGTCATCGGTCTAGCATGTGCCCACTACATGAAAAAAGTTTTCAAGTTATGCCTTTATAATGTTATGCTCATACCATTGCCACCTGTATATTTTTAACTAAGCAATGGTATTGTGTAGCTCTTTGGAGGTAAAAATATGAATTATAATGAACAATAATTTTAATTTGTATTACTAGTCTAAAAAAATGCGTTATATGTTTTTTAGCTTACGATTATGTACAAAATACACGATATCGTGGAGAAAAGTTTTAAATACCTTAATTTTTTGAGATTATAGTAATTATTGTGCATATTTGTGGTATGGCCCAAAGCTACCCGATATGGATTCCAAACTTTGGCACACACTGTTTTATCTGTATTGATATATCGAGTATAGCTATATCTACAAAAATGTTTCGTGAGGTGAATCTTAAAACACTGATACTGATCGCTATCAAATACCACCCATAACGGCGATTTATAAAAATACAAAAAATCTTTAGAGCTGAGACAAAGTTACCCGCATTGACTGTATTCATTCTTTTTTAACATTTAGTTGAAATCTTAATATTTTGAGTTTTACTCAATTATCACAAATCATAACAGAAAAAGAACCATACGTTAAAAAGGAAAGATTGTTAATGTAGCTAAAGTTTACACAAATACTCCTCAAATTCGCATAAGTTTGCAGAATAACATAATTATTATATATGTACATATTAAACACAACGGATTATAGTACGCGCCTCTTTGGGTCATTCAAACGAGGTACTTAATCGGTCTACAACATAAACAAGTATGAGCTGACGATTTGTAAACATAGCATAATATTCTCGAAACGTTACGCGACCCCACCCCGAGCTTTGGCGACCCTATTTGGGTTCACGACCTCAGATTTGGGAGTCGATGTCTTAGATATCACGTGTGTAATTGGCCATCGGTTAGTAGATGTGTATATTGACTTCCTACGCGCAAACGGCTCCAGCTCCCCTTCTCATGAAAATTATAGACGTCGCTGCTAGAGAGGGTACAAACCTGTCCAACAGAATTGGACTGCTCGATACTGTGCTAAGAGTATAAAAGCATTTCACGTAGATCAACAGGTATCATTGTATCGTGATCTTCACTCTTTACAAATATCTCAAAATGGCATTCAAGGTATAGGCATATATATATTTTTTAAATGCAGTCTATTACCATTTATTTTTAGTCAATCCACAGTAAAAACCAATAAAACCAGAAACGTCCTTTTTTTTAATCAATTCCAAATCTTTCAAATTCGAAACATTCAATTCAGTTCGCTAAAAAAGTTTTGAAAGTGTTTGTGAAAACTAGCAAAATGTTCATTTATTTAACAGAAGTATAATTTGTTTAATAATTATAATCATCTTTTACTAACTACAAATTGATTATCCGTTTATAAACGAATTTTAAGCATACGTAACGTTCGTTATAAAACATATTTTTATACATATATTTCGACTCCAATAATCTATTTATTATATTTTTTAAAGTTGTTGTAAAGCATTCACTATGTTTTATTTTAATTTTATAATATCTTAAAGTGTTGTGATTCATATAAGTATATTATAATTAATTATACATTACGTTTAATTCAATCTGCTTATTACCTATTATTTATTATTATTCGAAATCGTCCATGAAAAATTCATTTGTATAAATGATAACTAATTTGAAAGCATTACATTTGGCGAGAAAGCGGCGGCCAGTGCATTTTTATTTTTGGAGATAACAAGATAAGACATTTTGTCGCAACAAGAATATCTCTTGCAGTCGGAAAGACTGACTGTCACGATTATAGTGTAGAGCAGAAAAAAATATAATTCGATTATGACAAAAACTATTTTTTACTATCTGATTACAGGAAGTTATTGTCAAAATGCTATGTTTTACAATAAACATCTAGTAATGGAATACTGTGTTTTCGATGTTAATGATGTGTTTTTCATATAGCTGATCGTCCTTTGCGCTGCTCTGGCTACAGCCCAGGCTGGTTTGTTGGCTGCCCCAGCATACCAATCGTACGCCGCCCCAGCTTTGGGTCACTACTCCGCTGCCCCAGCAGTGTCCACGGTCTACTCCTCAGTAGCTTCCCACGGACCCTCTTACGCCGCCCCTGCCTACGCATCATACGCTGCCCCAGCATACGCATCTTATGCCGCTCCAGTCGTCGCCAAGGCCGCCTATGCCGCTCCCGCATACGCTTCATACGCTGCCCCATCTTATGCATCCTACGCCGCCCCAGCGTACGCATCTTATGCCGCCCCAGTCGTAGCTAAGGCCGCTTACTCATCAGCCCCAGCCGTATCTTACTCTTCAATCTCCACCCCAGTCATCGCCAAGGCCGCATACGCTAGCTACGCACCAGCTGTCGCTTCTTACGCACCAGCCGTCGCTTCATACGCTCATGCCGCCCCAGCTTTGAGCTACGCTGCCCCAGCCCTCAGTTACGCCGCTCCAGTCATCGCTAAAGCCGCATACTCATCAGCCCCAGCCGTGTCTTACTCCTCAATCTCCACCCCAGTCGTCGCAAAGGCCGCCTACGCTAGTTACGCCCCAGCCGTCGCTTCATACGCACCAGCTGTCGCCTCATACGCTCACGCCGCCCCAGCTTTGAGCTACGCCGCCCCCGCTCTAAGCTACGCCGCTCCCGTTGTCTCTAGCTACGCTAGCCCAGCGTACGCTTCATACGGACACGCCGCTCCAGCTTATGCGTCATACGCTCAAGCCGCTCCAGCCTACGCTTCTCCCATCCTCAAGTCTGCCGTGTCATACTCTCCCGCCGTTGCCGTGTCCCACGCCACATACTCCGGACATGGAGCCAACTATGGATGGTAAATGAACTCGACGACGACTGGCCTTGCGATATCAAAAATTGTGAGGACCCAGCCGTCGATAAAATCCCCCACATTACCTTCATCGCATCAAAACAACACAGATACCGAGGTGGCGATTCGTTCTCTTTCGAGGACAGTCTACTTTGAGTGCTATTTTGTTAATTTATAGTCATTGTACATGTTATGGAATAAATCACCCTTTATTTATTTGATTATTTTATTTGATACAAACCTGTTACATTAATAAACATAAACTGAGAAAATGTTGATGATCAACTTAATAAACCCTCAATATTTCGTATGGAATGTTATAAAATTACAATCGATCCTTTGAATACTTATATTTGATGTTATAATGAAAGTATTACTAAAAATTAATGGCTTCAGTTATCAATGTTAAAAATAAAGAGGAATAGAATTGCTGAAGCTGAGTGATAGTTACAATTGTCGGTTAACATTTTCCGTTATTGAAATTTTCTAACTCACTAGAATTTTGACAATATCTGAATATGTATATTTATTTATCTAAAACACTTTTTCAATTTAAAATATAAATCAGCGGTAAGAGATATATTATTATAATTCAAAAAAATTAAGTACACTTCTTTTCAACATTCTGTGCAAGCCAAATGTTATAAATAATAAGAATACCAAATTTATAAACATTTCCATTACTTTTTTTTCTCATCAACAGATGTCCACTATCACAGGAAATTCTGCATTATTATGTGTGTACTGGAAAATTATAACAAAATAATTACAGGTTAATTAATTATGTTTTTTCTGACTTTGCAAATAACAGCCTCATAATTACATAGCGAATTACGTATAATTTGAATGAGAGAAAGATTGGTAAATTTATTTATGTTTGATAATAAAATCATTATTTACTTTTTTTGTCAGGCCAACCAATAAGCATCAATTGCTTTCAAAAATATCTATTTGAAATAATATTCAACCTAATTAAGAAATCTATCTAACTGAAATTATGAAACAGATAATTCTATGTAGTTAGTTAACTTCAAAACAAAAATTCTGTGGAGTAGAATTATAATTTATTCCATTCTTTATTATGAAGATGGCATTTCATTAAATTAGCAATACAAAATTCTAAGCAGGTTTTTAGCTAATAGAGTTTACATGATAATTACTGGTATTTTCTTTCATGCATTACCAGACAGTAAAGAAATTTGGTTCGTAACCTTGGCGTTATATAATACAAAAGAATTAATTTTGGCAACAAAAAAATACTTACAATGCGATTTGCTAGAAGGTTTGTCCTAGAATATTAATGAATGGTTGACAAGTGTCACCACTTTTGGTAGGTTTAAATATGTTGTAAGTTATGATGACAAGCCTTTATTTGATTTGTTATTTAGTTTTATAAATAACATTAAAACTTATACAATAAATATATGTATAAAGTGGTTTTTTTCCCCTGCAACGCGTTTTGGAACAGCGTTCCGGTACATTTTTTCTCAAAATTTTTTTTTTTTTGATTTGTCAATATTCGCATTTTTTTTTCCTTTGAACACTTTTCATGCCAAAGGACGTTGAAAAATATATTCTGAATTATGATCTCCCGGAAAAGTAATAATAGTAAAAAAGAATTATCAGAACAAAAATTAGACCTACAAAATCCAATTCTGTTTGAAGGCGTTGATATTTGTGCTATATATCCCCCCACTCTTCCGATCCTAAAATTAACAGGGTAACGCGAAAGCAATTAGTTATTCACTAGTCTTGTACCAGCCCAATCATTCTATCTTTACTCTCTTTTAAAATGAAGGTTGAGCAACTGACTAGCAAGCAGTTCTCGTAAAAAACGTTGAGATACCTCCATTAGGAAGCCATATCTTCCACATTGAGAATGGACATGAATTAAAAAAAAACGAATTGAGTTCCGGCACCTTTTTTTTTAAAAAAAAAGCACTATACGTTACGCTAAATCGGTGAAATTGCCTATTTCACGCAGTCGGCAGAAATTTTGGTGACTTTGTGAAAACTGCAATGGGCTTGCCTATTTCACGAACTCAGCAAAATTTCTGAAATATGAAATGCGACCATACATCCCGTTTTTAAGTAGTCTATCCCATTGTCCCCAAGCAGAGCTTGAAATGACCCGTATTCACTTGGAGCACAAAACACTTAATAATTCAAAATCGAAATAAATTAACAAATCAGGCAAGTCCATTATTTCCAAGATTCAGAAGTATTTAATGAGTTACTTAATTCTAACTACATTACACCGCAAGTAGTGACAGAATGAAACACCGGGAATGTTTCATTAATAAATAAAAACTATCACGAAATATTCGTTTTCCTGAATACAGATACTATTAACCAAAAACAAACGATGTCCCGTTTTGAGGAAAGGAAATTAATAGTCACTTTGCAATAATAAAATGATCGCAAAACTAACGCCTTAAAGTCAATGTTCGGAAAAGCATAAAAAGGGCAGTTTTTAATGCTATTTTTATATAATGAAATCGGTCGCGGTACCGCCCCACCCTATTTTCATTTCTTAGCGTGCAAATTGAAGGGTTCCTTGATAAAATCCCATCCAATCCAATCAGATTTATAACTTTTTCAGAACAGAAAACTTTCTCAGTAACATACTTAATGTTACTCAGTAACTTTGTTAGTGCTATTTATATGTGTTTAGTATTGTGTAAAAATGGAAAGGTTACATATTTTGTATTATAGTTCAAAATAAATTGACAAAGATGTTAGATATTTATCCGAAACTGCTGTTGGTGAGTGTAGTTATGTTAGTCAAAATTTTTATGCGATGTTCTTATATTTCGTACATGTCATTATTTCAAAAAACTTGGAATATAGATTTAATTTTATACAACCACAAATCTGCATTTTTACTTAAATTCAAAAAAAATTACCAATGCAATTCTGTCAAATACTCGCTAACAATCTCAATAAATCTTTTCATCTGCTTACTTGAATTAACCTCGGGTATCTATAGAGTACATTAGCATTGCAAAATTTTTCTTATTTCAACCATTCGCTAAGTACCAATAATATCTAGCTCATAGGTTCCCAACCTTTTTCGGTTGGCGACCCCTTTTTATAAAAGCCATGTGACTAGGCGACCCCTCTGAGGAATTTGAAATCCTCGATTTGCTGTACTTTTCCCCGGATTATTTCCGAAACTCTTTTTTTTTAGCTCACCGAGGAATTTGAAATCCTCGATTTGCTATACTTTTTACCCGAATTGTCACCGAAACTCACTTTTTGTTTTTTAGCTCACCGGGGAATTTGAAATCCTCGATTTGGCGACTCCCAGGTTGGGAACCCGTGATCTAGCTGATATTGATTGTAATCTACAATAATACTTTTATCAATGCAATGCAAATATTTCGCTAATTTTTCGTATTCTTTTTTCGACGTTTCGGTACTCGAGTGTTGATAAAGCTTATTTCTCAGAAACTTTACAAACGTATACGCTCTAGAGATAAAATTAAATACTAGCACAATATTGACTGCTGCCATCTATAAGCTAATGGTAAAAGGTATTTTACATATAAGTTATTGGCCAGGAGTGTTGTGTATCAAACAGAGATATCGTTGGTATACTGCTAGAAAAATTAAGTCGTAAATTGCGTGATTTGAGTTAAGAACGCAGATTGATAGATTTAAACACAATCTATCGTCTGAAAAAAAAGCTCACTCGTAAAACATTTATTTATTTCAATTTTTAAAAAAGTAATAGAAGTAAATTCTGTTGGCAGTTATTACTGGCAGAAACCAATATATAAATTGTTTTTAGGCATTACAAATTTCTTATTTCTACAGCTATCCCATGACGATTAGACAACTTAACATTTTGTTCATTTTTTTTAATTCATGTGTCTTATTGTCTACGACCATGCTACATTTCGGTTTGCTTCATAATATTCAAAAAAGATGATCATCTCAAAACAAGGTTATTTAGCCTTAACATTTTCTGGCAGTATACTGATGATATAATGTATCGACTTTTGCAATGTGACACATAGTAGGCTCTTTAAATACATATTGTTGAAAAATGTCAACCTCTAATTGGAATGTCTACAGATTTGATTCCCAAAAATATTTTTCTTTCAATTTAGGTACTTATAGACTTGTGTTCAAAGGCGTAAATGCCTGTGTTGTCAAATTGTCCTTTTACGAGATTAACTAAGTACTTTTACTGTCCTAGCCGCGTTCTTCGATCCGTACGTATCAAAAAACTTCTTTCTTACATTTTAAAATGTGCACCACAGGTCTGTCTCAAGTGAATTTGCTTCATCCCAAACCACCAAATCTCTCTGCAATTGCTCCAAGAATATCCTATGGATGGCTATTAGCAAGCCTTCCATGCATTGAAAACTATCTGATTGGAAAAAAAGACCAATTGGATTTAGGCTACCTTGGGCATCTTCAGCAGATATTTTAGCAAGGTCCATCATCCTAATTGTTTAATTTAGGATATTATAAAAAGCTGACTAGCCTGCTTGTTACCTCTGAAATTCTGACCAACTCAATCCACCATCCAGACCGCTATTGTAAAACACATTAGTTTTCCCGCATTTAATACCAATGCAATATGAGTTACTCTGCAGCCTGCCAAACATCTTAAATAGCCTTGAGATTTTTCAAATATGGCAGCGTCCTCAGATTACTTGCTGAGGGTTATAACCACACCACAATCGAATTTAAGTTTATAACAAACAACACAGCCCTTTCTGACCTCATTTTTTGAAGCTGTTGCAAATCATTTCTGATAGCGACAGTCTTGACAATGATTCCATACAGCTGTAATATACAAATGAATGCACGCAAAAAAATTATAAGCACATCTATATTACAGAGTACGGGAGTGGAGATTAAACCACTTTCTTTGTTACCAATAAAGCCTTTGAAAATTCTGTTAAACTAGTAACACTGAATGTATTTCAATAGAGTAATGTAAGCAATCATCAACTAAAAGTTTTAAGGATTTAAATGAGATATTAAAAAATACGTCATCATAAGAATGCACCTGAAAGTAGAATTTCTATAGAAACAGAAAATGAAACAACATTGTATCATGGGTATTATTTTAATATCTGTTTACAAATTTGATAGTTTAAAGAAATAAAAACCAAATTTAATACTAATGTCAAGCATACCTAACCGCAATAATTATTAACATTATTTATGGAAAGGTATAATATTAATTTTGACAAATAAATAGGTTCTCACTATTTATATTATGCCACAATATCTCGCACACCATCTTACTGGTAACATGCATAAGACAAAATTTACAGGACAAAAAGAAAATAATTAAAATCTGATGATTTTTCCACAAAATAAATATTTAGGTACCGAAGGAAATTCTAACAAATTCATGAGTCATAATTTATTAAGAAAATAGACTTTAAAGTAGTATCATTATACTTATAATTTTGCCTTTGACATTTTCATATTCTCCAGAAGTAACATACGCTTCGATTTTACTTCACTCGCATGTTTTTTTTTAATTACTGGACTTGCCACAATAAACATGCCGACATTCATTCCTTAAAACTGCACTATTAATAACTAATCAAAATGAACCCTGCTTTCTCTCTAAGAATGTCAAATATTTTAAACAATATTACATCAAACTATCATTGAAATCAAAACAAAGATCATATTACAATTGTATGACCTCTCAGGGAATTATAATTTTGTTTGTAATTGATTCCAAAGCAATCCACCGAGGGTGGCACGAAGAAAAGTTACACCGAAGCTTACAAAACATTAAAACTATTCGGAATAATTGAACCAACACAAACAATCAATCGATAGATTTCTAAATTTTTAAAAAAGATTGATTCACTCTCATCTTTGATTACAATTATATATAAAAATACACAAATGAGTCCATTAAAATATATTAAAATATTTTTTTCATTTACTTGAATTTATAATAAAATAAAGCTAAATACCAAGTTCATTTTTTGTCACACTCAGATATAAATAACGCATTCATTTTAACTTTGCATAGCATTCAGCTCCATTCCAAATTAACGTAAATCATTTCAATGTGAGAAATAAAATTTCTGCTCGAGTTCCTTAAAATAAATATTTACAATACTGCAAACTATCATTAAATAAGATCAATGTGTGATAATCTAGTGACGGCGAAGAAGCTCTCTCACATAGACGTAGGAGACCAGAAATTCATTTCTCGAAGCTCTGAAGGTTTCGGTCTGTAAACTTGAGATTTAGCAGCTGGATCTTGAGCAGAGGAGAATTGTTGGGCTAATTTAGCGGCATCCGCATTCGATGTGATGCCTCCCGCCAGACTTTCAACTGACGCTGCGAGTGACGCTGTAAAAATGACAAAAAAAACGTCTGTTAGTTTTTCTTTGATTTTTGTATACAAATGTAGTTAAAATAAATAATATTTATATGGTCAGAAGATGTAATCCAGATTGTTGTTAAAGTTACTACTCGTAACCAGGGCAGGCTCGTGGCGTGTGCAAAGAGTGCTGCACTTAGATTTTAGCATTCGTTATCCACTCATTTAGATCAAGTTTTTCGAGGCGCTGAAGGTGCCTTGCACACAGGCGGAAAAATCCTCGCACTGGCCCTGCTCGTAGCTAACATTGTCACTACTGCACAGTGGAGCATTAAAACTCAATAAAATGAAAAGTATTGAAAATAATGCAAATCCAAAGAACATGTTGCAACAGTGAAACAATCCTACTATGTATAGCAAAATATTTATAAAAGATATGTCATTAACGGAAATTATTCTTTACAATTCAAATAGCTACGAGTAGTTGTGTACTTAAGTACGATCTTGAGTTACTAGAAGTCAACTTTCAACCATCAATATTATAATCATATTGAAGAGAGGTTTAATAGATTTAATTAATCTTTTTTAAACATGTATTTTGATAACATAAAATTGTGCTAGAAATATCGAATTAGTTTATTAAGTGGATTTTTTTAGAACACCAACCCTTCTCAGTTTTTAATAGTTAAATGAAATATTAATTTAACATACCATGGTCTTCTTCGTTGATAGTGTTGGATGAAGGGTAAGCTTCTCTCTGTTGTCCTAGTAATCCAGCGAGGATCCAAGACCGATTTCCTGACATATCTGCTGGTACCTCGAAGGGTCCGGTGAAAAATCTGGAAATAGCAATCAAATGAACCATAAGACTCTATAGCAATAACAAATCTGCAATGATTGGAATCATATGGGTATGAGAATGGTATGATAATTAGTGATAATGCACCAACCAAATTGTCTAATCTAATTTTATTACATTTATTTGCGTATACAGTGACGAGTATGTATCTTTCATAGATTGTGTATTTCAGGATTTCTTGCGTTGGTTGGTTACTTTTACGTTAATTATAGTATTAAATGAACTCTAATAATTTTTATGAAGGATTTTTAATTGATTGAATTAATAAACGTCTACGCCTGGAAGGTTAAATAAAAAAAAGCAACCAACCTATTGACGATATTCTTATTCTTCCTTTTAGAGCCAGGACTTCCGGGAGGTGAACTCAGAGGAGTGGCCGGTAAACTTTTACTGCCTCGTCTCATGTTGAGGTAAGCAGTACTGGGAGCTAAGGAATCTGAGTTAGAGCTTGCCGGCAACTCGGTGCCTTTTGTGAATTGAAGTGTGCCATCTTCTCTGATCGGTTCTATGGACATTCCTCTTGAATTGTTTGTACGACTAGAAATCATTTGGTGGGCCACTTTTACGATAGACGAGCCACAGGCCGCTCCATCTCCTTTGAAGCCATCATCTGTTCCAGACGGTTTCGGTTTGACAGACGGGGGACCTGGATATTAAAGGAGAGATTAATTATACATTTTATTTACACAGAACTTACAAGAGGAAAAAAGATGAATTCTTATTCCGCCAAACACAAACTCAAACATGAAAGGTTATTCTTAATTATGGCACGTTTCTTTGATAAAAAAGGATAGATGTACTTTTATTTTAAAGAGATACACACCATAACAAAGGTATAAAGACAGTTATATTGAAGTGTCAATACTACAAACAGAATTTATATTACGGACAGAAAAGGCACATTCAAATAATAATAGTTACAATAATATTTTTATGTTACATTAGAGCAGGGGTTCTTAACCTTATTGTTGTAACGGGCGCATTTGAGACTTCAGTAATATGTGTTAAATTAACATTATCATACTCACTTGTTATTATTAATCAGTAAATATACATCTACACTTTCCACGAGGGCATTGACAAAATAAAAAGTAAAAAAAATACAATAAAGAGTACAAAAATAGTTGAATAAATAACGAACCACAATTACTGCAATTTCCTAAAGATGGTAGTGTGAGATGATTAACTGAACCGTAAACTATCAATTGTTTGTTTTTTTGATATAACATACTATGCAAGGGAGCATTAAAATAGTTATAAAAGTACAAGTATAAAAAACCCTGCATTAGAAACTTCCGGAAGTATTTGATCATACCGACATAAGTGTCAAACTTACATTTGCTAAGTGCTCCAAATGGTACTCCAGAAATGAACTGCTGACAAGGTTGCGTGTGTCTTGACCAATCCGGGCCTTCCTTCTTGGAGTCAGTCTGTTGAGCGGGTTGTGAAACCCTCACTCCTCCACTCTCTTGGTTCTTGGTTCCCGAATTGAATAAGGAACCCGTGTTTGGATAGCGGATCAAGAAGAATGAATCATCATGCGCCGGCGGTGAAGCAAACTGCGCGTCAAAATCACTGTAAATAAAAAGAAATAGGTTAAGAAAAGTGTAAGCAGTTTAAAATCGATAACAACATAAATTTGAAATTAAGGAGATTGATACACATCACTAAATAAGCTATCAAAGATATATAAAATCATGTGGAGAATGTAAAATGTTCAAATAAATAATACGATCCAACGAAATTTCGCATTCACTGTCAAAGAATCTTTTTAACTTAACAGTTTAACGACCGCACGTTTTTTTTAATAAAATTTCACCTGGCGAAACAAAATTTTGCGAAAAATTCGCAAAAAATATAATGTTGCTAAATTCACTATAATTTGTAAGCAAATTGAGATATCTTTACAAAATTTAATTTTCTTAGCTTCCAGATACTTCGCCTAAACGCATATATGTGTCCGCCGGCTAGCAACCTTTGTTTTTCAAAGACTCAAATACGCGTCCACGGTCGTTAAGCTGTTAAGCTCAATTTACAAACACTTGTGTACTCATTTCTTTCATGTATTTTTAAAGAATAGTATTATTTTGGTTATAGACCTGAGTTTTGGTCGTTACATTAGACTGTACCAACTTACAATCAGTTGACAATTACCTCGCAGGGGAGTATACAAAAGAAGTGACTACATAGATAGCAAGCAGAATATTCAATTTTTCTGAGTTTTAAATTAATTGCATCTTCAAATAATTAGATTGAGCAAATTTATCTACAAATGAGTAGCAAAGGCATTATTTGAACACTGAAATATATTTACAATCGATGAGAAATTTGTGACTTTTAAGATATTAAAACTGATTTTTTTGTTGAAATTAGTGGACGACATATTTTTTCGAATTGTGTATATGATATTGATGTGGAAATTTCTCAAAATTAAAACCACATTCGCAGAAAGAGTCGTAGTAGTGAGTTAATTGATTCAATATGCATTGAATTAGTAGAACTAAATTTAAATAAAGAAAAAATAGCAAAATGAAAGCAAAAGAAACTCTAGACATGTTTGATATATTTTTGCACTGCACAGTTCGACAATATCTAAGCATAGTGTTTGCTAAATACCGGAATGACAAAGTACCGCAATTATGATTGACTCACATTACTTCCATAGTATATTTTATGGAATGGTCACAATGGTGTTATGAAAATGTGGGTAGATGACAAGATCTTTGATGAAACTTGTGGAAGAACCAATCAGCAAATATTATTCAGTATTATACTATAAATAATTATGTATATCAGAAGTGAATTTAATTCAAACGCCTGTGTAAAAGTATAGTATTGAAATATCATGAATAAAAAGATAATGAGACATAATTTGTTTTTTTTGTTAACCACTAAAAAAGATATTCATAATGGCTCTTAAACAACAGCTTTTCGAAAGTAAAGCAGCAATTATTTTTAACAATGCTGATATAAATGAAAAATATTGAATGCCTTTAACCTGAATTGCAATTCGCATTATTTTAATATTCGATATACATATTAATTTTATAATAATTTCATTAATATGATTCAAAGATTTAAGTTGATATGGCATTTATCTAAAAGTACATTTATGATGACTATTGGTTAAAAACTTATCGTCAAAATGTATAGAATCTCTACCCCAAAATTCAACTCGAAGATAACCCGACTTAAATTGCTTAAACAAAAGAACGATATATATTTTTTTAAAAACAGCATATGTAAATTACAGATAAATTATTCCATATTTAAAATTAGCTGGTTTAATTTTGCGTTACTGAAAATACTAAATTCAAACGAACGTCTCTCGCTGTGAACGTAGATTACGTACACTAGCCCGAAAGCTGTCACTTTTTAAAAATGATATCACTGCTATTGAAAGAAATGATGACTTAACTCAACAAGGAAAGGGAAAATAAATGTCAGAAAAATACACACCGTATAAATCTGCCCATGTTTTTAGAGTTAATATCACTTTCTTAAATACAAAATCACAGCAAAATTTCAGTCAATGTCAGACTTGTGTAACGTAAAATTATTTGACCGCAAATTATCGACTTTCTTATTTTGCACAATATAGTTCACTTTTTAAAACGAGAACAACAACTGCAACTTTATTTCACAAATCGAAGAACGTCAAAATAAGTATTTCCACAAATATTGGCAACTAACTATCTCACCGCGGTCACTGACAGCCTGTATTATATCGACTCGCGTCTGAATTTGTTATCGAAATAATTTGCCACAATCGCGCCGCTCACTATTCGCCGGGAAAAACCACCTAGCGATGAAATTCGAAAACACATTTAGAGTGAGAAGACGATGTTCTAGAATGCAGCATCTACTGTTGTGGGAATGAAATGGCCAGTAATTAGATAAGATTTTCTGAGAAATATACACACATACACACATAATTATTTCCAAGGATGAAAATTCGTCCTATTATTTTGAAAACGCTTGATGACGAAACTTATTTTGTTTTGCACACATTATGACGTCTGACAAATGGGTCAGCGAGCGAAATGATAAAATCGGCACAGCTAAAAAGATTGTTCATTTCTGTGTATTTTAGAAAAAAAATGCCGAATTATAACACAAAATTACTACGGAACGTTCTGTATACAAACATGAAAGGCAATTATCTGTTCGATTGCATAAGACAATCCACTTTAATACTAGAATCAAATGTCGAGGACAACATTATTGTAAGTTAAAAAAAAACTTTTATGATAATAGGTATAACAATTACGGCTGTGGAATGACCGGTAAAATCATATAAATAATATTGACCTTGGCGGTATGTACCTAATTCATGTTTAGCAAATAAGAGTCCCGGGATAGAAGTTTCTATACTACGAACAACAAAATATGCAACTAATACACCTGGACAAACAAAAAATGTAGTAGATATATCAGAAAGTCTTCAACAAATAAAACCCATGGGTGTCATGGCAGCTGCCTCTCCTGAGAGTGCCTGTAAGAGGATACAAACAATAGCCAAGAAACTGTAAGCTTACTTACAGGTATATACATACCTAGGGTTGCCATAATTGCTGGCCATTGATTCGGGGTAATGGTTTATTTAACCTTTTCTGATAAATTGCAACTAAGTTGGAGCAATCTAATAAAATGAACACGTATAATAATAAAAAGTTGCAGTTGATTTAACTTTCTTAATTATATCATTTTCTTTTTTCACATTATTATACAATTGGGCGCAAGTCAATTTAAAATTATATTGAAAAAAAAACATGCTTCAATTGTCTCCACTGACAACATGTTTTTTTTTTGGTCCTACGTTTGAATTGACATTGGGAAAAATATTCTCTCCAGATTTGCATTGTGGGTTGAAATGGTAAATACGTATTCGCATAGCTTTATTAGACATGACTGATTACTATACTTTGAAAACTGCACAAAACTTTGGCCCATTTCCTCACGCAGAGTTTAGGGACAAAACGGAACTGAGTACATATTGAAATACGGTGACAGTTCTGTATATATGAGACGTATGGCATAATTAAAGTATCTATTGGTGATATACTAATGACACTTAAAACGTCGCATTGTAAAACATAACATAAGAAAATATTTAACATTGTTATTATTTTGTCGAAGAAATGGCCACTTAAATGTACAAATGTGTACACAAAAAATACAAAAAGACGTGGGTGATAATTTGATATGCAAATACGAAACAAGTCCCGTGATTTGGTGTCATTGAATTCATTTATTTTGCATGCATAAACAACGCCAGGAAAAGTGACACGTAAAAACTACTTGAAAAAAAATACAAATTAGACTAATAAGAAACATTGAATAAAAATTATTAGCATTTTTCAAGAGAATGTATGATTAATTGGTTCGTTGAAAGTATGTACGTCATGAAACTGTATAGGTTCGACACTAATCGCAAACAAAATTATGAAGCCATTTTGAAAAAAAAACACGTCAGTGGTAGATACACTTATTTTTGTCTGGGTTATCGCATAGTAAATTGATAGTTACCATTTTATTAAATATTATAAAGATAAGAGCATTCAACTGATTTAAAAAATACGTCAATTGATAAATAAAAATGAAAGGCAAATAGAAAAACAGCTAAAAATAAAGCATACTTTATCACTAGCGAAAAAATGATAATGGATAAAAAGTGACAGCGAATGGATAATAAAATTATGTGCATAATTAATCCCCTCATCCCGCTAAAAATGTACTGGGAAGAATGCCAACTTAAAAACAAAAAAAAAAGAAATCGCCATGACTTGGCATGCTATGCTCACTATTCCAGCCATATAAAAAAAATCCGTTCTTTTTCCGCGAATTTTTCGCCGGCCATCGGGGTCACGCGGCGGTGACGTCACGAGCGGTTTATCCAATCGTGCGATTCTGAACGGCGCGGCGGCCGACCAATCAGGCGACCGGACAGCGCCAGGCCTCTTTGTGATCGAAGGAAACCTGTCTGGCTTAACGTTTATTTTCGCGGCCGATCTTGAAAACATGCTGACATTATTATAATGTACGATGACTTCATCATATCAAGTATTTGAAACATGAAAGGATTCTCCGTAGCGATGCGTATACAAGGCGAACTGCAGTTTCTAGGTGTCACAAAATAATGACAAAGAAAACTAATATCCACATATCGTCGTTACACTGGCAGAGGGCATTAAGTTAAAAACCGGCTGTTTGGAGTTATGAATGCTGATTGATAGATTTAAACACGCTGTATTTTCGGAAAAAAACAAGGGCATCCAATCCCGGACTTCTTTTGTAATCTCGAGATTTCGGGATTGACAATTTTTCCAATCCCGTGATTGAACATTCATCATAAAATCGTGAATAAATTCGGGATTGAGAATATTTTTCTCGGCGATTTTAAAATTCTGGGTTTTTTAGCTCTCACAGGATTTTTCAAAAAAAAAATATTCGATTTAAAAGACCCAGGTATTCACGGGATTCCCACAATGATACGACGCGAGACCTTTTTTAGCCCTAGCGCAGCTTTCCCAAACTTTCTCAATCCCAAAATCCCGGTATTAGTACTATAACAATCCCGAGATTTTGGAATCCGAGATTCCGGGATTGGTGGCCCTAATAGCTTTATAGGAATACGATAATAAAAACAACAATAACTAGCATTTTATACGTCATTCAATGTCTATGAAATTCATGAAACAAATATTTCAATGACACTATTTCGTCGAGGTCTTTATTATTTCGCAATTAACTTTAGTGTTGTTAATCAGAACTACGCAATTATTTTGTTAAATTTATAAAGAAATGGGTGTGCAAATTTCGACAAAAATCTAACTATCCTTAATTACTGAGAATATACGCACACATAGTAAAATAATTGTAACCGGGTCACATTGGAAAGACAATACTGTTTGGAACAATAACTACACATAAACTAGAGACTTGGCAAAAGTTTAACGAAAAAAGCGACAGGAATCTGTTCTCAGAAAATGACGTCAAACCATTAAATTTCTGGCGGTTAAAAATATCGGAGAGTGAGCCAAAAGACAACTTTACAAAGCCGCGTGACTTCTATACAATAAAACAATTTGAGAATGCAGTCTATTCCACATGAAAAATGTTTTTTTTGTATAAGATTACCTACAAAAAACGAAAAAGGTTGAAAACGATATAATGTTGTTTTCCTGTTTTTACAAAGCTTGTAAGGTTGTTGACAATGCCTTGAATGATTAAGAATGAATTTATGTACAATTTTCGTATTTAGCAATAATACTTTATTGTGTGGTAAAACTAAAGAGTTAGCCGCGTACTATTTTTACCGTTAACGACAGTTATTATTTGATTGTATACATACATATGGTAAAGTGTATCGATTTATTTTCTTTCAGTCACCATGTAAACATAATACAGTCGGTGTATTATCAAAAAACATTAATTAAAAAGAAACTATTCGACTTTTCCGGATATCATCAAGCGAACTGTCAATGTGGCTTGGCCAAGCTAGACAATAAGACAAACGAATAAACAACAATTGATCAAAAAAAATTTCAGCTCAAAAACGTCTTCTTATCTTCGCCTTTACAACTGTCTTTAGTTAGCTGTAAAAATAAGAAATCTATGCAGTTAAAAAGCATTCAGTCAACGAAATTGACTTAGTTCGCATTGCTTCTTTAAATTTCGAAATAAATAAATGCAATATGAATGAGCTAGCTTTTTCAAACGATAGAGCAAGATTAAATCAATCGATCTGCATTCTTAACTCAAATCATACAATTTTTGTTTTCTGGCAGTTTACCGACAATAATTGCATTTTTTTTATGAAAAAATAGCTTTGTCTATCACTCTCTAAAGATGAAGAAAGATAACTGGTCCCTGGAGCAGAGTTGGCACATACTTACAGTAATTTGGAAATAATTCCGGGATATATGGCTAAAAAATAAATAAATAAATAAGAAGTGTTATATAACAGTGAGTAGGAAAACACCTAATTCATTTTCATGCAGTTACAATTAATCATTCATATTGAATTGCTACTCACTTTCACATGTCACACGTAGATCTCGGATGCATCGACTGATTACGTGATACATCATTTGTTGAGAAATAGATATTAAGAAGATATGATAAATTTATTCGATAAGGATAACATTCGCGAATTAAAGAATTTATATGAACTTGTTGTTTCCTTCTTGTGAATATTATAAAACAAACTAGATAAATAAACAAGCACATGTGATAAACATTACGACATTAGAAGGCAACCAAGAAGTATTTTTACAAGGTTAGGAACGGTTGATGACTTACTGGTTTATAATAATATACTACTACCAATACTGGAAGAACAAAAATGCCTCTACAGTGCAGTGTTTCTCAAATAATGCTTAGACTTTGGGTTCTACGATAAAAACGAGAAGTTAAAAGGTCTTCTATGAAATGTACAGTATGATTGGTTGTGATTTTAGTATGCATTCGATTAACGCGTATTTTTCCCGTGGTTTTGATTTAACGCGGATTTTTGAAATATTTAATAGATAATGTATTTTTATGAAAATAATTTCATTACATTAAGGGTGGTTCACTGTCAATACTTGGTGGAAAGGTATTATATTAAAAAAAACAATACACTTTTTTACTAGTTTCACTTTTATTCTATATGATCACGACTGGTTTCACTCATGACAAGCATTATCAACTGATAAGAAACTTATTATATATTTGATATCTTGAATGTATAAGTTCTGCGTCATTTCTATGTGGTATTTGTAATTTTAAACCTTTTTTATGGTCCATATAATTTTGTATGCGATTTTCATGTAGGCAGTTTTTCTTTATACGTGTATGTATCTCGTTAATCGAAAATTGAATATAAGCAATTAAACTCATTCAAGCAAGACGTCTAGATGTAATTGTCGATAAAATTTGATAAGGATTTTTAATCAATATAGAAATGAATACATGGTCAATTGTTACCCCACTTAAAATTTCACTACGTAAATCTCCATAATATATTCTATCAAATATTCCCGGAACTATTATTAGTATATGAAAATGGCTGGGAGACAGGAAACCACAAGTATTTTTGTCATTTTATGTATAGATTTTGTGTATATTAGTGTTGATGCATTTAGGCGGTAAATACTTTCTCGATAGAAATAAAAAATATATTAAGTAAAGTTTGGCAGCCCTGGGACTAGCCCCTTAGTCGCAAACAGTATACATAATTACATTTTAAATCAGTGCAAAAAGCTTCTTTTTTTTATTCGTAGAAGTTATTAGAAATTGTATTATTTTTGTTCGGTTCCATTTCACAGCAGGTTCCCATACAACCTAGGGTGCCATTACGAAGAAAATACTCGTGATTTGCTATACATTACATACACTGTAGATAGCCGCAAACAAATATTTCCAGCATAATGGGGAGATATACATATCGTAACTTGAGGTAGAAACCCCATATTTGAGCAGTCCGTTCATCACTTAAGTCTTGTTATTAGAAGACGACAGTTACTGTTAGTTCCTTTCACCAATTTAACATAATAAACAGCAAATGGTCATAGGTCGTTTACGTTGTTATTATCGGACTTATAACTTACGAGTAAATAAAAAGGATTGATATTTAATTAAATATTTAAATACTGTAATGGCCAGCATTTTATTAAACGAATGGTCATTATAAATATTGTTTCGTAAGTATATCCAAAGTAAGGTTAGTATTTATTACAAAATTCGTAAAAATATTATTAGATTAAGTTGTCAACATAAAATTGGACTTCAGATTAAAATACAGATTAATAATATAAATACTGGCTATTCATGATAAATACTGACCATTTAATATAAATACTGAATATCTTATATTAAATACTGTCCAAAGGTTAATCTTCATACTGACCAGATAGAAACCAGGGCTGTAGTCGTTAAAAAATAAGGCGATTTTGACTTCGCTCTTAACTTAACTTAAAAAACGACATTAATTACATTTTTAGGTTTAGAAGCATGCATTGGCACCACATTTTTTTAAAGAAACTGAAGTTGTTAGTTTTTCTCGAGTCCGACTCCACCGCCTTGATAAATGAGGAGCAAACATTCAAAAAGTGATTTGTCACACAAATACAGAGCTTGAAAAATGATGATTAGAGCGGCGATTTCCAACCTGGGAGGCGTGGGCTATTGCAAAGGGAGGCGCGAACAGTCCAAAATATTTATTTACCCTTTAAAAGTGTCTTTATTACTATATGAAATAAAGGATGGGGAGGCGCGAAGACATTTTTTTCTTCAAAGGGAGGCGCAGTAACACAAAGGTTGGAAACCACTGGATTAGAGTGCAGGGCAAATCACAGTTTGCTTAAATGTGTCAACTTTATGATTTAATTTGTACTGGGAAAAACCTTTTCTTAACTTCATAGATTTTTTTATGGACTTTTTTAATGTTTACTCCTCATTAATAAAAGCCATTCAGAAGGTTCCGCGAATACATTAAGTTGAGAAACGCTGCTTTATAAATCAATGCATACAAGATAAATAACAACAGACGTATACACAAAAAATCGTTTTCAAATTTCAACTAGACCCACCTTTCTAGTATGCCTGAAGGTTATTTCCGTCATAATTTGCGAAAATTAACTACTGGCCGCATAGCGAAAAAAAACCCACTCGGTTATATTATTGTAGCTATATGACGTATTACATAAGAAAAGAGTTGAGTAATATTATCTAAAAGTTCAGTGGTCACTTTGCAGAAATAGAAAACAAAATAGGTTTAAAAAAAAAACTTGTTTTGTTCTTAGAAAATTGGTCGATAACTCGCGGGTAATTGAACTACCCACTAAAACATTTTAAGTTACCAGGCAAGAAAATATGAAATATTTAAAATCAAATTATTAATTAGGTATTAGAATACATTGAATTCAAATGTTCAGTTATATTGATAAAAAAAATATCTCTAGCATCTTGAAAACATATAACACGGGCGTATTTACCGCAAAAAAGTATGCTTAAAAAAATGCAATTGCTCTATTATCAGCATTTGGTTCAACAAATTCTTGGGAGCAAACATTTTATTAAATGAAGTGTCCAGAATAGTTTGTGAAATATACAGCAGAAAATCTGCATTCTTGTGTTCGAATTCAGTCAACTGTGTATTTGCCAAATAGTGAAAAACTTTCAAAAGAAAATCAAAACCAAGGTTTCATTAGTGGTTACTAATGAAAATGTTAAAATATAATATTTTTATCAGTGGCTTCCTATGCAAGTTGTGTGTATTTTTTATGGAGTAAATTTGTATTTACGCGTACGTACGTATGAAAATCTACGATATATATTTATATTATAGATTATTTATTTTGTTCACAATTGATTTTTATTTACCCAGTCTCTCAAAAGGTTGCCGACCACTGAACTAAGAAAACTTCTTTGTCGGCAACTCTACTATAATTATATTTTGCGATTAATTCTTGGAAATTCACCATACCTACAAACATTCATTTTGACAGATATTATCGTTTTTTAAATCGCTCTTCGAATATGACAACAATTGTATGAAGCTGGGAAAGAAGATTTGCTTGTTTTCCATTTCCAGAGTTGTTGGTAATTTAGAAAAAAATATATGGTGTTGGTAAATTCTTTACAAGAATTCTGATAACTTGCACTTAAAAAGGTACACTTTCCCGCTTTACCCGGAATCGATTGACATTTATTGCTATCAATTTTATAAATTTAATTGCAAATATTGTGATATTATAAATTATATTGATGAATTATATAAAAAATCCCAGATTTAGAAAAACGTTTAAATTTATTGTTAGTGACCACTATAATTTAATTGTTCTTTGAAGCGATAGCATAAATGTATCATTTATTTGTAAGAGGTATTAAATATTTTAATTATATAGAATCTAGTGTCACTTATTCATATTGTGTATCTTTATCCGAGAGTTCCTTTAAAATTTCTAATGCCAATTGTTTGTTACACCCTTAATAGTGTTACTTGATATATGATATATTATATATAATATAGCCCTGTATGATATTTATATTCGTATCAGTCGAAAATGCTCGTGACGAGCGAAACCGGTCCTGATCATATTAAATAAACGTAGAATTGGTGCAAAATAGTGTTTTTTTTTAATACAATACGATGTCCATTATAGGATTTGAATTCAAGTAAAATCTCCAATCCCGGGATCCCATCCAATTCTGTGATCCCAAAATCGCGGGATTAGTACTGTCACAATTTCGGGATTGAGAAAATTAAAGAGAATTGAGCGAGGTGTAAAAAAAATAAAAATAAGAATGTTCAAAATTTTTTTGGAAATTCCGTAAATTCCTGCGTTTTTCAATTTGTAAATTTTGGAAGAGTTAAAAAAGAAGGCTAAATCGCTGATAATTTTGGGAAATCCGTAAGTTCCTGGGTTTTTGAAATCTACATCAAATTGTCTCAAAAATCTCAGGATTTCAAAATTTTCGAGTAAAAACCTAGGAATTTGCAAATTTCCCAAAATTATCAGCGTGAGAGTTTAGCTCTTCCAACAATTTCAAATTCTAAATCTCGGGATTGGAAAAATTGTCAATCCCGAAATCACAATATTAACATTGAATGTTAAAAATGATTGAGATTCTAATAAATCTTTCTCAACTTGTAACTCGGGAAGGGAAGAACGTGGCGAGTTAGAAATACTCACAGTCATCTGGATTAGCCAGGCAAATTGAGCTGACGCACTTTTTTGTCACCAGAATTCACGGTTCAAAAGATTTTAAAAGACAGACAGACAGACGCAAAAACAAATAAAACAACAGTTGCCAGAATTACTAACAGGAAACACTTTCCAATTCACATTTAAGATATGAGATTCATTTCGTAGAAACTTAAAATAATAAATGTATTTGACTTTAGTTGGTAAAATGTAAATATGAATCTACTTGATATTCGCTGTTGACATAAATACAGTTAATTTGGTATTCTAAGTAGTATCGTTCAAAACACCGATAAGTTTACATATATAAAACGTTTCTAAGAATCATTTATTGCTCGTATTATCTCATAAACATATAATATGAAGAAAATATGTTTGTGAAAATCCATTTATGTAAACACTGGAATCGTGTTTACTAGGATATTAGATCTATTGATTAACAAATAATTCATGTACACATATTAATGTTATTGATGCTAAATTGATTATTGGAGAATGTGGATTTTCGCAATAAAACACCATAGTGTGATAACAAATTATAAATTATATAATCTGTAAGCACTGCATTTAAATTTAAATTCATAAATTTGCTATTGCACGCTTTTCTATAATTACATTTATTCAGTGTATATGTTTTTTTAACCCGACTTACAACTAAGTGTAATACGTGATTCGCTTATTTGAGAATCATCGTTATCCTTAATGTGTCTACCCGTTTTAAAAAAAATCTATTCTAAGGTATTATTAATTCTTCCTCTATAAACTTTGAGATTTTTTAGAATATTTAAGGGAAATATACAGGTGACCAGATCGATGTTAATTATTGTTTATTTGCATTTTAAATGATCGATTGTTTTTAGTTCACTGTGAAAATCACCCATGCTATTGAACTCCCCGTGTCACCAAATAAATATGCATAAAAAATTTTGTATGATGCGTTTTTTTTTTAAATATCTTTATAAAATGTTTCAATAAAAATATGTACAAGGAAGAATTCAGAATAATTCACGTGTACGTTTGTATTAAGCATTTGATTGACTGATGAAATACGCACAAAGGGTAAATAGTACCACGGTCCCTGGAAGTTCAAAGACCTTGAGTGTGGTGGTGAATTTATATTTAATGAGATCGATGACCCCGATCCCCAGGCTGCTACGCGTAGCTTTCAGATGTTGATGAGTCCTGCTTCAAGGTTTGCGCGAACCGCTAAAAACAAACCTCCAAAATAATATCATCTGCCTTTTCCACGAATTATTTATTATACCTGACGCAAAAAACTATAAAAAAAGCACAAACAAGGTCACGTGACGGTGTCTTAATTAATACAGATGTAGATACACACTATTTGAGCACATATTTAAAAACTTTTATTTGCGGAATGCTACGAACGAAATAAGTAATTCGACACTGATAAATGTAAAGATCACTTTTAAGATTTCGACTCAAGGTGCTTGGTGGAATTTAAATATTAAATTTGAATCGTTCAAACTATGTACATTCTCACAGATTTTGTCACTAACGACCCGGGTTTCGCCTTTCGGCATCTTTAGGCGTTCAAGTGCACGGATGAACTTAAACCGATAGTTCACTGTCAGGATGAACTTGAACTGTCAGAATCAAATCTGTGAGAATGTACATAGTTTGAACGATTCAAATTTAGTAAAGATCACTAATTAAAAATAAAAATGATTATTGATAATAAACCAAAACTTTGTTCAGAATAATTCATTTAATTCTTTATTTAAAAAAACGCAGCGACAACTTCTAGGGAAAGTAATGTTCCTAAATACGAAAACATATTCAAGAATAATTACACTGTTCACGATGATTTCGAATGTCTATTTAAAATCTGCTTAGAGTTGTATGAATGTTGTCAGGTTCAAGAATTAATTGATGAGCTTTCCATGGTCCATAATATTTTTAAGACGATATTAAAACGATCTACTTGTCCGGTTAAGTGATCCCAATAAGTCGATTTTTTTTTCTCTCAATTAAAACTTTTTTAAATAATAATACCTACCAGTATTTAACATGAAATTCCGAATTACCGGTATATAATTAGTCCGGCATTGTAATTTCTAATTGTAACTCAAGATGTCTTAAACAAAAATTAAGCGAACGTCCGCTTTCAAAGTTTTTACGGTTTGTTGCGATAACGTAAATAAGTTTTTAAAAAATTACCTCATGTATTAAGTGATAAGAAACCAACAACTTTTTTGAAATTTAACACTGAATTAAATTCTCTTCTTAAGCCCCGATTTTCATAAAAAAATAGCCATAAAGAAAATGCTCAACTAGAGATATTGTATGCTACGCATGCTTTATATTAGTCTTTATAGAAACGTACTAACACGCTACAGCTAGAAACAGTTAAGTGCTGACGAGTATTGATCGACCAGACACCATTAATGGGAATGGGTCAACAAATTTCTCAGTAATCTGAATCATCATAACACACTGCTCTCAAAAGGCGACCGATAACTTTTTTAATACCGACATTATTTTGACTCCTAAGTATAGTACGTACGCCTTCTACTTTAAATCCTGACAAGATTTGTGTGACCACATAAATTAAATGATAAAAAAAATGCGTAACGAAAAATTATGTTTGATTTCATAAATTTTATTGTCGGAACTTATTGGATTTCTATAAATGTAACGAGGTAAACGTCTGTATTCTATACTAAGGAAGGGATGGAAATATTTTCATGTCAGAAGCCCGCATTCTAGAAACTTAGATTTGTATGTCTTATATTGTAACACTTACAACATAAAGATTAGTGAAAGCATTACAATAAAAAAAAATGAATTCGGTTAGAAGACACTAGAAAGCCGCAGGTGACCCCCCCTCTGGTCTAAGTAATGAATAACTTAACAATTAAATACAATGAGTAGAATCCAGTACACGATGACAATGAAGTGCAACATATTATAGTGACATTTTTGCAATAAAAAAATGGGGTGTGGCTGTGTCATGGACACGGCAGTGTTGTACGTGAATACGTCTCGTAATAGGTGATATTACGCCCCATTTTTACGTTCCTGGCACCGCTTGACTCGGTCATATGGTGTTTTAATGGTACCATTCGATTGCTCTTGGAAAGCTCTTTCCAACCGTATACGATCTCTGTATTTCGATTTGGCTTTTTGACGCGTATAGCCCGACATTATATATTTTTGATATATTTTTTTATATTTGAACACCTAATTATAGTCACAGTCACAATATTACACTAATGTTTTATCTATAATCAATAGATTTTGTTGAGAGGTAACGATTGAAACTTGATCGAACATCGTAACTTCTCTGAGTCAAAAGTTAAAGTAAATAGAAATCTCGATACGCAGCAAAATTACCTCAAAATGGCGACGCTTCCCCCTCCGCCCCGCGCGATGTATCACAGCCCTTACATAGCGCAATAGATTCTTCGATTTTTTAGCTATCTAGTGGTGCAGTTGAATTTTGGATAGCGATGATAGATATAAAGCTGCAGCACCAAACTATATTCCCCGATTTTGTTATCATTCGTTATTTTGAATTGCCTCCCTATGGATAGACCCCTATAATTTTATAGACGAATTCACGTCAAAAAACACATTTGACGATTTGTAAACTACCGCATGTAGCAAACCGTGAAAACAAATTCAAAATATAATCTATCGCAGAACCTTGAAGATAGTTCTGATTTTTGTTTGAAACTAAGGAGTTACGTTATTCCTGATCTTACGTAGCGCAATAGGTTCGAAATTTTAACTAAATTTGAACTTCGGTTTTCTTGTTTCGTTTTTCATTGTATGACCCGAAAACTTATTTGTTTTATGTACTTACGATTTTACTGTTGGTGATGAATTCACCAAGGCGACGAAATTGTATGAAGGTCAAGATCCGTAAGGCTCTTTCTTACCGTAAGGGTATTGATTTTCGAGAAAAGTTTTGTGAAAACAGTGGCCTGCAGAGAAACAGCGTCACACGTGAAAATAAATTTGTTGAATTGACTTCCATTGGGATTTACCGAACCAAATATAAGTAATTATTTTGTATCATTACTATCAATGTCTGTATCTTACCCCTAACTGCGTCAGATAGAAAAATATGCAATATAAGAATAATAATCGATTTCCAATTTATTCGTGAGCCTTACGATGTTCTGTCAGATAATACCTCATTAAGAGGCGAAACACGTGTTACAATTTTTAAAAAGACAATTATCGTAGCAAAGTTATTGGATTTATTTTTTTATTAAAAATGAACTGCCACAAAAAGTAATAATTTACATACCAATTAAATACATTTCTTTTTTCTGCCAAATTTTTATAATAATTATATGTACTTATTGAGTTATTCCAGATAAGAATCCAAGAACCTTACCAAGCACTTACCTTATGTTTGACACTTTTGTTACCTGCAAGTTGCTAACAATTTCTATAAGTAAGGTGACGATCTTTTCTTTCAGCTATCACTTAATCTTTGATGACTTTATAATTTCGCAGTATTGAAATCATCCGTATTTAAAATGTTAAGCTACCCATATAAAGTTGGTACCGTTATCTTGAAAATAGTTGACGTCATTAATGCAATCAAGCTTAGCTCTAGCTAACACTCCAGAGACGATTTTTTAAGCCATATTGAAGTCATGGATAATTTTTATTTGTAGCAAAAAACAACGTCGTTGTATAGAAACCCCGCATGACTATATGGTAGAGGTCTGCAAGGGCTGAAATTATACAAAATTACCCGGTCCGAGCCCGAAAGACTCAGGCCCGACCCGGCCCGGTTTTTTTACAATTTTTCAACAATTTACAATTCTCTATAGAACTGGTAATAATTAAGAGCATCATGGCTGACTTATGACACGAACATAGTCTATAAATATTCATAGAATAAATTCCTTACCCGGGCCCGGCCCGAGCCCGAATATCAATTGCGCTTACCCGCCCGAAACCAGCCCGCGAGCCGGGCCGGGTAATGGCCCAGACCCGTGCAGACCTCTACTATATAGTCATGCTCTTCCTTACATGGCTCGTGTCATATTGTGTAAGGAAAGTAGTAAGGACGAGCGTGACTGCATGGTCACAAACATTCGGGGTTAAAAAAATATTTACAATTTGACCTCTTAAGATCAACATAATTTCAACACAAATATATCAGTAAATGTAGTGTAAAAAATTAAAAGTTTTGATAAAATGATAACTATCAATTTCAAAACGTCCATAAACGGAATATCAAAAAATCTCATGCGCTTTTAGTAGTTGTTTCTGTCTCCACGGTTGATGACTAGCTGAAGTCTGTATCATTTTTAACCAACATTTATTGAAGGCAAATATATTGAGGTAGAAAAGGGATGAATAGTGGGATCAATAGACAACGGTGTTTACTGTTACCATATGGTCACACTCTCGTCGTTGGAGGGTTAAGCGATTTCTATGGAAATAAAATCGGCCAGACAATGTGAAAACAATGACAGGACACACCTCCAAGAGAATCAAGTATTGTGATAATGATAAAAAAATAAATTATATGACGAAACAGACTGGCATTAGAACAAGTTTACGCCTGTCGACTGCTTACACAGCTGATAAGGAAAATTCTCGCAAGTGTAGAAAAGAACATTGAAACAATACAAGTGCAATAATACGATAAAATAAATTGAATATACGAAAATAGACGAAGCCAACCGAATGCACAGCTGCAGAAAAATAAATAGACAGACAATAGTGTCAGGTGGCGAACGAACCATGTGACCTCTGCCATTCGTCAGAGGTACGGATTCTTTTTCTATGACAAGGTTGAAGGAAACTCGAACAGTTTATATTTGAATGGACGTTCATTTTTACCATCATAAATGAGTTATGCCGAGTCCATGGTCGAGTGGTCAAAGTAACGGAATGGATGGATTTCTATTAAAAATTATGGATGTCTGCGGGGTCTTAAACTCCCTCTCATGCGGTTTTAAATAATTCCCATCAGCGAAGATAGATTGAGAAACTGAATAACACGCCGTTCGCGTAGATTTTTTTCGAGATATACTCCATTACGAACCCATATATGCCACATTGAGAGCGGATATGGTGAAAAAACGAGTTAATTCTCTTCTTCTTAGACCATATTCGCTCCCGATGTGTAGCATATGGCCGCCAACTCCATGTTCCACAGTCTCCCGCCAATTGATTTACTTCCTCCCATGATATGCCAAAATTCCTCAGTTCTGCCGAGTACATCCTATGGATAGTACCCGACAGTCGTCTGTGACGCCGGAATCCCGCCGGTCGAAAGAAGAGGCAGACAGGATTAAGGTTTTCCGGCGGCATCTGCAGCGCGTGACCCAGTCAGTTCTAACGTCTGGCTGGGTCTTTGAGCATATCTTGTTGTAATATAAATTATTCGTAAAATTAAATATAAATTTATTTTATCAATTGATATAAATAAAGGGGTGTCACTAGTACACCCCTTGTTCCCCCATTGTACTAATAAAATATTTTATTCACAAAAGATTCAAAGCAAAGACATTGAATACAGGGTGCCATTGTAAACATCGATGTTATCTACATCGGAATTGTGTTCATTTGAGGAATACAATAGATATTTTATTACTATTTGTCCTAAATTTAAATACACATATGTATTCCATTGCTACACTGGTTTTCACGTCAAGGCGAAATAAACATTAACAAGTTGCAAACTTTTCTTTAAAAAATGACCAAAGTGATGTTCATGAATACAGGTAGAGTCGTTCTGGATGAATACTACAGACGTCATATTGAGACGTATTTTTTTTTCGAAAACATGAATGTGATGCTACCATACAAATCTAGTGATCGCATAGAATTTTATGACGAATCGGTAATAAAAAAAAAACACTAAAATATTAAGTTAATTTTGCCAAAAATGTGAGTGCCAAGAATCTGTAGACGGAATTTCTTTTAAGAATGAACCACACAGATGAATGAGATTTCGATGTGCTTTTGAATTCGTGAACTTGAAAGCTTCCAGATGGATATATATATATTATGTGTACTACAGTGCCCGCCGGTAACTTTTCAAGCAGGGGATGATGTAAAAATAAAAACAAACAGTTCATTTTTTAATAGTAAGTTCATTTATTCTTCTTTCATCAATAACCGAGAGTAAATGTTGATTTGAGTTTTAATCCGCGACTCACACGCAGTCTGCATTTAGACAGTCAGTTATCATTCAACTTTTACGTCGCGATTGAGTAGGTTGCTGATGAAAATGCTTGCAGAATAAAAAAAATTGTATATATTTAATTTGGTTTTTTCAGCACGTAAAAATAAGTAATTTAAAAACAAAAAGAAGCTATACGAAATTCGAATTTTACATTCTATTGAAATAGTTTTTATAATTAAAATTCTAGGGGTTGCGTCTAGGGTATCCAATCCCGGGATTTCGGGATTGATTAGTTTTGAATCCCGGGATCTCACCGAGGAATTTGAAATCCTCAATTCGCTATACTTTTTCCCAGAATCTCACAGAAACTCGTTTTTTTTTAGCTCACCGAGGAATTTGAAATCCTCGATTTGGTATAATTTTTGCCAGAATCTCACGGAAACTCGTTTTTTTTTAGCTCACCGAGAAATTTGAAATCCCCGATTCGGTATACTTTTTCCCAGAATCTCACGGAAACTCGTTTTTTTTTTTAGCTCACCGAAGAATTTGAAATCTTGAATTTGCCAATTTCGTGTAAATTTTCGGGATTTGCTCAAAATTTCTCAATCCCGTAATCCCGGCCATCTCAATCGCGGGATTACGGGATCCCGGATCCCGGGATTGGATGCCCTAGTTGCGTCGCATCTAAAGCATCCATGTACCGCCCGCCACTGGTGTAATACTTTGTGTACTAATTATGTACTCATCTTGGAATTGGGTATTATGGAAGGAAACGTTGAAAACATATTTATTCAAAAAAAACTGCCAGGAAATCCAAACAACAAAGTTAAAAACAAGAATTAGCTCAACAATTAGCTCAACAATTATTATATTATCTTTGCCAGATGTTTATTATTCTACGTATGTCATGAAAAATTTGAGAGCCGTTTTTGATATTAAGTAAAATTTCTAGCTATTCCGTTATCCCATTTTATCATTGTCTAGCCCGAAAATGTTATACTTTATACTTAACACGTTTTTGATGTTGTAAATTACCGGAAATCTTCTTTGTTTATTGGCTGGGGAATGCTCTAGTATTTTTATCTACAGACATCGCATCATAAATAAGTTTTAATCCGTTTTGGCCTCGATCTACATAAGCTTTTTTATTTCGTTAAAGTTTATTTTTCAAAAAAAACGAGTTTCCCGAAAACATGTGACACAAATAAAAAAGGCAAAAAGTACCAAAAAAAAAGATAGAACATTTCTGCAAACTCACTCATTTATTATTATTGTTTTGTACTAGCAAGAAGACAATGCAAGAAGAAAGAAAGTAGACAAAAACTGTCCCATTGCCAAAGTAACAGACTATAAAATGACAAAGAAGCACCCACTCATTACACTGTTTTTATTGACTCATGCTGATAGTCACGTGTTAACAGCTTATTGTGAATTTATGTAAAAGGAACATGATTATATAAAAGTGTGCATCACAAAGCAAGGATGGCAAAACCGGGATCACGTCAAATTTTTAAGATTTCAATCTCGGGTTATTAAATTTCAAACGAAAGTGAGAAATAGAACGTTCGTGGAAATTATTATAAAAGATACGCCACGCGTAGAAAATATTGTTTAATATAATAAGTACGTTATTGTCCTCTTATGTAAATGTTAGCTTTAAAATAT
Organism: Himalopsyche tibetana; assembly: GCA_030503985.1. Taxonomy (NCBI): domain Eukaryota; kingdom Metazoa; phylum Arthropoda; class Insecta; order Trichoptera; family Rhyacophilidae; genus Himalopsyche; species Himalopsyche tibetana. The sequence goes on from JAPJYX010000024.1 coordinate 11,127,428, forward strand.
GAAACGTGAGGATTAATTAATTTCTAAGCTAATTTCTCGACTGACAGAGTTTAAAGTAAAAATCGTAAAACCTACATGTAATTTCTTGATGATAAACCTAGCGTTATTCGTCCAGTTGTAGAAAGAAGATGCGAGAAGGATGCACAAGACCGCCGTACTTTGCTGTTTTTGTTTAAATTCTTGATGTTATACATGTTTGCATATTCTGCATTATATATTCAATCACTTTATGTAATTTATTATGTGTTTTAACATTGGCTTTAGAGATGAGATGTGTAATACAAACGTTTGAAAAATTGATGGTAGTTTTGCAAAAATCCCGAAATCGAAATAAAAGACCGATATTGCATACCCTAAGCAAAACATGTCTCCCACACGGGTTTAGCAATGTGACTCCAGCATAACATTAAGCGAAATAAATTGTATATTCGCTTATATAAAACGATTGCAGAATCCCGCAGAGATTTCACATTGCGTACGAAGCAATTTAAATTTTACCGCAATACAATATTTTACGAGACAATCTTTCAAATGACAAATATCACGTGTATATTTATTTCATCTACGATTTATTATTTTGAAATAATTTAAAAGTAACTAAATAAAATTACACAATGAATTATTTAATGTGAACAAGAAAACAATATGTATCAATTTTTTTTCTATACACAGTAAAACCCCCATTTACACTTTAGTCGTGACTGTGTAATTGGGGGTATGAATCTCATACGAAATTAGGGATTTGTTTTTTTTCCGCGGTAAATGCAAAACTAAAATTTCCCTTAGTTTTTTTAGTAGTAAATATTCCGCACACAGACAGACGCCCATGCGTGTATAGCCTGGCACGTGTTGAATACACAGACGCTAGCCATTATTTGACTGTATGCGCAGCACAGACCACCGTCTCGTAGTAACGACTATGGAATGCGACGAAAGCTAGCGCGTAATTCGGGGTAGTGTAATTGGGGGTTCCACTGTATAGGCAACGCTTATCGCACACACACTGTCAACGCATTCGTAAAAAATTGTCTTATGAGCGTAATTTTTTAACGCACTATGTACGCGTATTATTCGCATTAGGCATATTAAGCGAATGCTGACACGTAGCACTACCGCCTGGTAATAATTTGTGCTACCTATCAAAATATATAATATTATAAATACATTGGCTGCGCATTAATGAGGGCTACAATTCATCCTAGCCAGACATGCACAACCTATTTCTTCTAGTGGGCCGCATAGAAACGAAAAAATCATGTGTTAGGGCCGCAAAGAAACATTAACATAAAAGTACTTAAAATACTCTTTTATACAGGGGATACGTTCCATGTAAAACAGCCGTCCAAAAAATCCGTGTAAAAATGATGTAATGAATATAGATAAATAAATAATAGGTTCCATTACATTTAACCGTGTTTTTTCGTGTAAAAAATAAACCGTGCAAAAAGAGGATAATGTGTACGTGTTTGCGAAAAATGTTTTATGTTGAAATAATTAGGTATACATGTTATATTTATATCTTATTCGAAAATGAATGTGTTCTTGTCCTCAAATTTGATTTAATATTTATATTATTTAGCTGCACAGTTGAATCCAAATTTTCATCAGTAAGCCTATAAAAGATTTATTCTCCTTCAATAACGAAAAAGCTTGCTAAAATTTAATAAAGTTAATGATTTACTTTTGAGAAAAAAAACATTGCCGCGGATTGTGTATCACTGGATTAACCATTGCAATTTTGTGAAAAATTTGACGAAATCTTATTCCACCACTGTTCAGTTTTATTCGGCCATGATGGGCAATTTTAGAGAAGCTCAGGTGATTTTCGAACTTTTTAAATATGTGAAAAAATAACCATATTACTTATGTTAGTGCTTTCCAACTTTTTTCATGCCACGGCCCCCTAAATCTAAAAAATAATCTGCGGACCCCCGATTTTTTTTAATGCATATTTTTATATTAGGGCTGTGGAGTCGCGTGAAAAAAAGACGACTCAAACTTTAAAATAATCAACGACTCCGACTCCGAGGATTATTATTAATAATTTAATTTTAACTTATATATATGTATGCAATCAGATCATCTTTAGTCAGCCAAGCATGAAATGTTAACACTTTTGACTATATAGTTTAAATACACATCAAATATACTTTTCAAAAAAAAATCGAGCCGCTCATTTTTCACGACTCCGACTCGGGCCAAAATATCGCGACTCTGATTCCACAGCCCTTGTTTATATTTTATCACAAAGAATGTTCACATATAAATATTTGTATTTTGTACTGAAAACTTTCGCGGGAAAACCTAAGGACCCCAGGTTGGGAAGCACTGACTTATATCAACTATGGACTTTATAACATCGTAAAAATTGTTAAAGAAATCGTAAGTGAGAAAAAAATAATTATACCGTGGATAGTGAACTTACACACAATATGACGTACTTCATATCAAGCAAAAAGAATGTAAACGTCAAATTGCAAAAATAACAATATTTTCTAATCATAACATAGTTTTTGATAATAGTGTAAACCAGCGATTTCCAACCTGGGAGGCGCGAACAGTCCAAAATATTGATTTACCCTTTAAAGCGTGTCTTTATTACTTGCTATATGAAATAAAGTATGGGGAGGCGCGAAAATATATTTTTCTTCAAAGGGAGGCGCAGTGACAAATGGGTTGGAAACCACTGGATTAAACGGTATACAAAACAATGTTTTCTTACTAGACCTCGCGTCTCCTGCGTAAGAATACATGATTGAAATGTATTTATTTGTCAATTAAGAGATCTTATAAACATATTATTGCACTTCGTTTGCGAACTACGCGGTTAAGTTGCGTCATAATTTAACACAAATAATAAATACATAATTTAATGATAGGCCTCAGTCACTGCTTTTTTTGACAAAAAAGGTGCCGGAACTCAAATAGTGTCGAGCGTATTTTCTAATTCTTGTCTGATCTCATTGTGGAAGATATGGCTTCCTAATGAATGTATATCAACAGAGTTTTTTTACGAGAACTGCTTGTAGTCAGTTACTCTTTTTAAAGAGAGACATATAAGGCTGGTACAGAACTAGTGGTTAACTAATCGCTCTTGCTTTGCCCTGTTAATTTTAGGATTTCAGAGTGGGTAATATCACAAAAATTCGTTAAATTACAATCTTAGTTATGATGCTTTTTTTTTTACTTTTTCGGGAGATCATGATTTGACAAAATATGTCTTGGGGAAAAAAAATGAAATTTTACGAACATTGATTTTAAACATTAAAAATGTGACAGAACGCCGTTCCACCGCGTTACATAGGAAAAAAACCACTGGTCTTAGTTATGTTACAATATTCGTACAAACAGGTAAGTTTTTTTAAATTTAAGATTTCGAATGTTGGTGATCGGTGGAATTTCAAGATTAAATTTGAATCGTTCAAATAATGTACATTCGCACAAGTTGTGTCGCTAACGGCCCGGGTTTCGCCTTAAGTATTCAAAACAATGTTATTAATTTAATTATAACATTGTTTTAAATGAAATTTATGCCATCTGTCGACAGTAAATGATAGCATTCATGGAGGATTTCTTTGATTATTCAGAATATACGCCAAATTGATAAGATTGACTTCACTCGCTGTTCAGTGTATTTATTAACAATATAAAACTGCTTCTTATCTTATCTGATAAAACTGTTTGCTTTCCACACTTATAATAATTATATTAAAATAAAATCAGGAAGATAATACAAAAAATGGTAAACATCACAGATGACGTTGATATGAATCAAAATTAAAGGAACCAATTTTGCAAATCGGATGTAATTGACAAGGTAAGAATGTGCTATTTTCAGCGACCACGTATTTCAAACAATTTATTAAGTTGACTCTTTGAAATAGTTTTTAACTAACCTTATTCAATCCATAAAATGTTTCATTTAAATTTAAATAATTGAGCGTTTTGTTATGAATTAACAAAAAGGTTTAACTCTGTCAAGGGGGTACCTCTGAATCAGTATTTTTTTTTCTACTTCAGCCATACTCCACCTGAGCTTCAGTTTTTATGTGTAGCCCTAAGCAATCATAATCACCACATGGTTTTTCAATAATTTAATATTGTTTTCAAAACTTTATGTAAACGAATAGGTATATCCACTTTTAGCAAGGTTTCGAAATAATAATGTTAGAAAAAAGTACCGATTATTTGTAAATCGATCTACAAGATATTAAAATTGACTGTTATCGAAAAGAAATCGGATACACTGACGCAAGTAAAAAGACAATTATATCTCAAAAGGATTGTGACACATAAGACTGATTGCACTATCGTAATATGCAAGTATACGATCGCCAACTCGGATTTTCGCAGGTTTCCCCAAAAATGTAAAAATGTGTTAAGAGTCAGGAATTTGAAAAAAACACAAATTTTGATTTTTCTCAAAACTTTGTCAAGGCTGGTTACTGACTTATGGTATATCGTCTAGTAAGGTGAATGCGCTCAAATAATCTGGAGTAAGCGGCATGGACGTGCTAATAATTTATTTAGGTAGTTCATTACTGAAAATAGTCAAGTTAAAACACATTAAAATTTGCATATCAAAACGAAAACAAAACAGATGAAAACATACACTTGACAAAATTAAATCGCGAACGTATAATGTTCAATGTCAAAACGTGGATCAATTGGAGAAAATACGTAACAATTTAATTATGATTGACTTTTGATTATTGTTATCGATAAAATGTTTACTGCGGCAAATAATTCGAGATAAATATTCGCTGGGGACCGACTTCGAAGGGAAATCTTTAAATAATGAAAAAAAACAATGGGTTTAATTTGATAAGATAATGAAACAATTTCAATCCGATGGAATTGAATTTTTTAATCAAAAATAAGATGATCATACATGATTATCAAAGTTTAGAAATATTTTACCATACTTAATAAAACATTTTTAAAATCATATCGATTAGGGCTTATAAAAAAACTTTTTTAATTCAAATATTTCTACAAACTCGGTTTAACCCGGTTTTCGAAGTTTCCCAAATAAGCACAATTAAATAAAAAATATAGAAAAAATATTAAAATTTCATCTGATGTTCCTATTCGTCGTTGGATTAATTATACCTGCGCATACGTATATTAAATCCAAGATAAAATGCACAAAAAAAATATTTTACAAATAAACATACATCATTGTCCGAATACATTATTTTCCGAAATGCCCTTAATGAAATAGCGACATCCCTAGTATCGATGTCTTAGTATCAAAATGTTGTATCTACCAGAATGCAAGAAAAGTGTTTGGTAGAATATACAAATGTGTTGAATATCACTGTACAAAAATATATGAAGTAAACATTATACAAGTGTTTATGTCAAAAAAAATGTAATTTACAGGTTTTACGTATATAACATTGCTTGCCCCATATTTTTCAGTACATTTGACTTTTTTTTCAAAGTATTACTCATAAAAAAATGTCGTTGACATCACATTGACATAAGGTTGCCAGGTGTCCTGGATTGGCCGGGATTGTCCCGGAATTGGAATCGCTGTCCCGTATCCCAGAATATTAAAGATGAGTACTAAACTTCGATTCGAAAGTCTCGGAAAAGTTAAAAAACAAAACAACGAGTCACGCTGGTATTTTGGGCAAATCGGTAAATTCCTAGGTTTTCGAAAGACAGCAAATCGGACAAATGTCCCGAATTCACTTGCAAGAAACCTGGCAACCCTACATCGACAGCACATTAGGTATTTGACGCAATTATGACAGAGAAAATGTCCGTTTAATAGATAACTAAAATATGTATAGTAAACTGTCTAATATTAATTGAAAATCGATTGTGTAATTCAAATATGTTATCAAATGTTCTATTCCATCAGAAACCGAGAGGTAATAAATGTATGCAATAATAATAAATAACGCAGATTATGAATTGACGTGTGAGATAAAATCACTTAAAATTTGCAAAAGCTATTGAAAACATGTAGCGAATTGAACTCCAAAGAGTCGCACGACAATCGCATGATGCAACAGCGCCTGACTTCTGTGTCAGCAACATCACCAGGTCGAGGTCCGTCGGTTGACACTTGCGCTGTGCCCCCCCGCAAACGACAGATAACAGTGTATTATTATTATTACTGCCGGACCTCAAGGGGGGCAGTAATCTTCGACATGAAGTGTCAGCAAACAAGCCAATAATATGTATTATTGAACGCCGTATCTCACTATTTATAAACTCTTCAGGTCAACGGTGCCAAAAGGTTAAACTGATAAGGTCAAAAAGCATATTCTTAATTTCGAATGTGAGTCGAACTTGTGACAGCAAGTAAAAGTTGTATTTTTTTTGTATTTATTTAATTATTTTAGTTAAATATTTAGTTTTTAATTGATTAATACGAGAATTTAATATAAACAGGCAAAAAAATAAAAAAGAAATATGAATTCTCCGTCAGATATATTTTGATAAACAATAATTAACGCTGGTAATTAAATTGTAATATGACATTATTAGTTATAAACAAAAGGGAAAAGTTTCTAGTTTCAGATACATATAATTATGGTATCCAATTCCGGGATTTCGGGATTGACTAATTTTCAATCGGGATTGGGCACTCAACATGAAATCCTGTATAAATTGATAAAACTTTTAGTGTCATGGATTTTTTCAAACTATTTAAAAACCCAGGGATTTGTCGATTTACCCAAAATACCAGCGTGACTCGTTTTTTAAAAAAAAATCAATCACGAAGTCCCGGGATTGGTACGGTCGCGATTCCGGAATTTTGGGATCACAAAATTGGACGGAATCCCGGGATTGGAAAACCTAATACAAAACAACTTTAATAGACATAAGCGACCGAGCTAAATTAAAGGTCAACGATTAAAAATTATCGCAATTTTATTGCATCGTTTAATTCGCGTCAATAAAATAAAAATATTGTCAACACTATGAACGATATAAAAAAATAATTATGATTACAGCTATAAGCTTGAAAAAAAAAACATATATAAAAACAAAAGGTTATCTTTTTGTGGCATGATCAACTAAAGCCTTCTGCGTTTCTGTCAAGCTTCACATTGTAATATAAAAGAATAATTTATTTGTTTGTATTTATTCCGCATATGAATAATTTAACCTAGGTAATAAAATAACAATAAAAAAAAGTAATAAACTTTGACATAAATTGATTTATATAAACAATGAGTCCTTTTTTCCCCAGTTCTTTTTTTACGCGAGTTTTTTGGAAGACACCGTTTCATTTTGTAACGCGATTTTTTTCTTATATTTTATATGTATCTGTTTCCAGCGGTGGGCTGCTTTACAAGGGGCTCGGTAAATCTTATCCATTTTTTTTGTTTGTCGATGTCCGCTCTCAATGTCGAGCATATGTTTGTTACTTAGTCGCTCAATCTCTCTTTTCCAAAGAGAGTAGTAGAGTTAGAATGATAAGGCTAAGACAGGACTAGTGATTAACTAATCGCTCACGTATCCTCACGCTCACCGTGCACTTGAATACCTGAAGATGCCGAAAGGCGAAACCCGGGTCGTTAATGACAAAATCTGTGAGAATGTACATAGTTTGAACGATTCAAAAAAGTCTTATTTCATAATAAAATTTAACCATCTACAGAAATTTCAGTTATGTGCTGATTTGATATAAGATGAATGATTTTCTTATCTTAACAAGGGGCTCGCGCGAGCTCCCCCGAGCCTCTAATCTAAGCACCTTTGTCTGTTTCTCATTTTATTTAAGTATTCAATAATGAAATTAATGCTTTTTCTGCGCAAATTTTAATGCTAAAAATTTAGTTTTTCATATATTTTTACGCGTTTTTTTAGCAAATTTATCAAGTTATATAAAAATGAGTTTTTTTTACGCGCCAGTTTTTGGAACCAATGTATCGCGTAAAAAAGGATTGGGTGTATTCTAGTTGTCGTTTTTTGTCAATAAGACATAAGAATGTGACTGTTGAGAAATATATAATTAGTGATTTGTTACAAATTTAGAAAAATACCATTTAATATAAGTAATGATGGATGGAAATCACAATGAGTGATCAAAAAAGTTTTTTTTCTATGCAAATTAAATCATAAAGTTGATACATTCAAGCAAACCGTGATTTCTCCAACATTCAAATCATCGTTTCCCAAGCTCTGTACCCGAATTGTGTGAAAAATCACTTTTTGAATGTTTGCTCCTCGATATGTCTAAAGCCGAGATGCACAGCCCGTTTAGCTTTCGACATTTTTTTTTTGTAAAATAGTAACAAAATGATTCTTTGTTTTTAGATATTTTTTAACAGAATAAGCATGAATGTAATGTTAATTTTTATTTTGATTTGATAATGGAGAATAAATAGGTTCATAGGCTTATTAATAAAAAAAAATGGATGCGATTATGCTGCTTACACTGCTGTAGAAGGTTGAATATTTTTTTTGTTCGGTTGAAAATCGGCGATCATTTAAAAAATCCGGCCCAGAAATAAAGAGTATTTTTATTTAATTAACATTTATAATGTTATCAACTATCTTTGGGCAAAATATGCATAACAGTCGTAGACAATTAATGTATTTATGTACATAATTAAAGATAGGAAATTTTATATACGTCATGAATATCAGGCTATTTACATAATATTTTTTAAATTAAATAAATATCCATTATGAACAAAAATGTCTCCGGTATAAATATAAAGTTATCTAAAAGTTAAATCAATTTTACCAGTGCTGACTGGTATTCAAGTACTTAAAAGAAAATATTAATGAATTATAAATGCATTATAAAAACAGGGCATCAATAATAAAAACAGTTGGCGAGTCACGAACGTTAAAATCAAATTTTCAGATTGTTATCGCAATTGATGAAAACATGTTAATTAAAAAAGAAACTTACAATTGATACTAGTATTCATTAAATACTTATTACACAAAAATCTGTAAAATTTGAGACGTTGCTCAATAGATTTCGAAATAAGTTGTGATAATAATAATGTTATGGCTGTCAATTTAGAACTATAATTTCAAATTAATTAGTAAATGTACACAGAGAGAAAAAATGTATTTAAACAAGTTATAATGATATTCATGAACTAGAATTTGAGTAGTAAATAAATAAAAAGTAATATCTATATAAAATTTAATATCTTAGATACGTGTTTTGTAATTGTTTACGTCGTTAGATTTTTGACAGACATATAAAAGTACTAGCTATTCAAACTACTTTTTTGTAATATCTGTCTTTACATCCAAATTAATCAAAAATACTGATATTGTTATATAATGAATGATTAATTGCATATTAATTATTGGAGAAATATATCGAACGCCCTCCGTGTTTCGATTCATTTCAATATAATTTTATTATCAGAACAGTTGAATTCAAAATATTCCATGTATTCGAAAGTAATTTTGTGTAAATTCATTTTTAAGATATAATTTAAATTGACAAGTTATAAATTATTCCATTAGTTACACTACCGTTTGTGAAACATGTTTCGTTACTTAGTGACGCATCTTCAGACAAATTCTAAGGTAAGTTTTTGTATGTATCATCCAAGCATAAATTCTAATACTAAATTAATTTATATAATTGAGCCCCTGGGAGGTGAAGTGAACCAAGTGGTATTTTAGGAAAAAAAATAGATATGCGTTTTAATATTTTGCACGTCTTCCAAGTATCATATAAGTGAAATAAGTTCAGTAAATACACATTGTAAAAGTGTTATTTCCCTAAAATAAAAATATGTAATACACCAAAACACCAAGTAAATACGTAATTGGACAAAAGTCGAAAAAACAAGTTTTTTTTTCATTTTACTAGTTGACTCACTTCGCCTATTAAGGGCTCATATGAGAAGTGTGATTTTTTTCTTTTTTTACGCGGGGAGTAAGGGGAGATCAAAACAATACTATTTACAATATCCAATACTTAAATATAGTAAAAATGTAGCGGAAAAATAATTGACAGCCATTTTATTTCAAATAAAAGGAACACGTTTAATACTTTTGTATTCGTGAAACGTGTGGTCAAATTATATAGGTTTTGCTCATGGATTAAGCCAAGGTTTCTTAACCCATAGAGCAATTTCCATACGCCCTTACAAAGTTTGTATGTAATAAAAACAAAAAAATGATAATTGTTTACGATTCGGATAATCATCTTACACTCCCAGCATTAGGAAATTATAAATTAAAAAACCAAAGATTGCTCTCATTGTGCTTTATGATATGTATATTTTTAATGACAGTATTTCATATTAAATATCGAAAAACCAATTTTTATTTACTCTTCCATTATTAAAATTACAATTGGTCGTATTTTTTACTTACTTCATATTAAATACCAAAATAACAAAAAACAAAAACAATTAACGAAATACCGGTATTGATTTATTTCTCCAGCGTTGCAATTCCTACTCAGAATGCATCACATACAGCAAATACTGATGAAATTTATCAACCACGAATCAATAAGGAAAAAGATCATCATTATAAAAACAAAATGATGTCTCAACATCGCAACACAAAGAAATTCAAGTAATAAATAGGTATCACTCGATTTCGTACAATGTTACCCTGATTGAAATGAGAATGATCCAATCGAACAAATTAACTGACGTAACACTTTAGGAATGATTTCCAGCCGCCGACTATAAAATGCATCTCAAGTAAATAAGTTAACATCGACTACTTTATTATCAAGGATATCCGTTTGACGTCGCAATCAATGGGCACGCGACCTTTATTTAGGACATTGCGTAGAAAACTACAGAAACTGTGTTAAAATATACCAACCAGGTGATAAAATAAAGAATGATGCAACATAATGATTGTATTAAGAAACAGTATTGAGCATGACAATGTTTAAATTAACCGAGATGACATTTCCGTATAAGATAAACGTGATTTTATTTATTACGCAATCTTTTATTTACGTGTTCATCATTGGCTAGCCTGTTGATTATTAAATAATTAAATTACCGCTTGGGCGTGATTGTTTAGTATATTTTTTTTAAGATAATACGGACTGATTTTGTATGCGGGAAAAGAAAATCCCAAGCCCTGACTAAAGAAACGTATTATGGACTAGAAAATTGGATGATTACAAGTGTCACATTGCATCCTTGCGCCTACTTATCTTTTGAAGTAGTTTCCATAACTGAATCCATCTTCATATTTTCAACACCTGAATACACGCCTTACAGCCTTCTTATTCACCGTATTGCATATTTTGAGAAAGTACTTTTTAGGGCATAGGTTATAGTCAAATATACATTTATTTTCACTACCATATAAGTTAAGGCTTTGAAACCAGAGCTCTCGAGTCGTTGAGAAATAAGACGACTCTGACTACTTACTACCATGGCTTAAATCACGACTTAAACCCTTACCACTCGAGCGCCGCCATATCGACGGCATTTGAAGTTTGTCGTATTACTCGAGTACCCAAACCCATAAGGTAATTTTTTAAGCATTGTTAGCTATTATCATATTGCGATGTCAATCAAATTACAATGAATAATAATAGTTTATTACATTAATCTGAGAAACAAGTCGCCAAAAAAATCGAGAGTGCATAATTTCAACAACAGTTGTTATCTGAATCTTGCGACGCCAGCTAGGTTGATGGTAAAATGCTAAGCGATAATTTTTAAATACGGATAAGTTACATATCTTGGGTTCTGGGTCAAAGAAAGACTGTGCAGTATGCTCAAATAGAGAAATCAGGTGGGAGATCGAAACACGACTATTCCGCGAGATCTGCGTGAATACGGCAGGATTACATATTGCCGACTGCTATGTGAAATACCACACGATAAATAAGTACGTTTTATTCATTATAAATCTATTTTCCTGATTTTTTTAATTTGATCTATATACTTTTTTTTTACTATATGAATGTTTCATAGTGCAAATATGATTTTTGCGTGCAAAAACCGTCGAGTTGCCGGTATGCACATACGAAAAACAATTCGAGCGTTAAAGGTTAAAGATTTATTTTAGGCTTGGTAGCATGTAGTGGTGCATCTTTTGACCCTAGCGATTCGAATAATTTGTTTTCTTAAAAGATTCGAAGTTATAGGTTTTTTTCAAATCCGAATTCAGTATAAACAGTCTCACTCCAAAGCCCTGATAAAAAACAACTTACATATTTGCTTCATTGTTTGTAATATATGTAAATATATTTGATGCGCTATTATGACTCACGACGGTCATAAGTTTCGATGTGTTATTATTATGACTGTTTAATTCACCTCCCACTTTGTGATAAAGGATTGACGAAATAAAAACCACGTGCTCCGGCAATCGTGTTCTCTGCATAGACAAAACGCGGGCGACCTACATACGCGTCAGCTGATCTAGCACATTTATATTTTGCCGCACATCTGCTTGACCCACCAACACATTGAACGTACCTATATTATGATTACATCAAATTGCATTCCTGCAAACACTCCCACCCCAGTTATTAATTAACTCTTTAGGCCCCGGCAGAAATCAGGTGAAACTATCTTGTGCACCAGGTATATTTCTAAAAAAATGTTTTTTTTTCTTGACGAGTTTCTAAAGGTGCTATAACTGTGAAACCACAAAGTCACTTTTGTGGTCCTTTGAAAGACTATAATTATTAAATTTGTATGATATTATTGCCAGTATGTTCTGCTATAGAAAGCCATACTACGATGTTTGCAAATGTACTTCTTTATTTGCTTGGTGCACACCTTGCAAGCTCTACTGGGCTATTTATTTTTTGCTGCTGCTATTAGTACATTTTTTGGAATTTCCAAATTTACAATTGAAAATTAACTCGGTGACTGCACCATCATATGGTCTTCAGAACGACAAATGGACGTATCAAATATATACTATTTTTGATGAAAGTAATAATTGAAAGACAGATTTGAGTGTCTGCTATTATCGCTATATTTATTATTTTATAAAAAAAAATTCTAAATACCACAATCGTGGCTCAATTTGAAAGCATAGCACATCACGTGAAAACACAGTTCCGGGTCCAGTGTGTTATCACGGTTGCTTAGCCAGCGAGTCCATACGACTGCAATGCAGTGGAGACTTGACAGTATCGAGATTTTTCAGGGATGACTAAATAGGGGCGAAAAATATGAAAACCTTACAGAAATTAACATATTCGGATACAAATTCATCAATCAAATGAAAAATCCTTGTACCAAAGTGTCCATTTGGGATTTTAAGTCCTTGAAATGCGAGTCGACTACAGAAACGCCTTTCTACAATTAGATTAGGGCGTTTCGTTTTAAAAAAAACGCGTTTTCAGTTAATTTTGCGACATTCGAAGGCCATTTTTTTTAAATTTGGTAATATTAATGAATAGTTACGACTTAATATTTTGAATAAACCGCCATTTGACAAATCAATGAATGCATTGAATATTTTTGTTTCCTAGTACCTCGGGAAATACAAAATAAAAGTTTCCCCCTGAAGCGCAGTTTTTTTTTTATTAAACGCTAAAATTTCAAGATTAGAATTTTCATAAAAAATATATATGTTAATACATATTTTTTATACGAGCAATGAAAAATTATTTGTCAATACCTGTTGGTCCCTTGACTTTGCTAGAATATTCTGTGACAGGCGAAACGATAAAGTGAACGTGAGAGGAAAAAATTTTGATTCGCTGATTTAGTTCAATTCACAATATACAACCTAACCTAACCTCAAATATTGTACATGCGACCAGTCTCCTATAACGTAGTATTCCTATAGCGTAGTACCAATGTCTACACTACAAGGGAGTCGACTGTACACTCGTTACTACTGCAAATATTGGTATATCTAGGTGCTGCAACGTTAACAAATTAACGAGACTATGTCAGCGCTAGACAGACTGACACCTTAAAAAATTGGCCAATATCCAAATTGTACAATTCATTTCGTACATACAATATATATTGCTTTATTTTTTTTTATAAAGCAAAACATTTACACGATATGCAAAAACGAATTATATATTTGTGTCGATTGTTTCTTTTCTTTTTCAGAAAAATCAAATGGGAGTTAAATAAAATGCATAAGTGTAAAATCGGGTCCAGTAATCAAATAATGAAAAAATGACACAAAAATGTCTAATGCCGATAAACTTATGTAGAATTAAAAAAAAACATTGATGTTGTCTAGCTAGGTTATTACACGAATATTTCTGTATGTCCTACTACTGAAACCGAGCTAAGTTTTTATTCTGTAGACACGTCATGTTGACAAAATGTATAAATCTCGAGCACATATGAATACTACGTGATTTATGCTAACCATTTCAATATTGCTTTTCTCATTATCCCATAACAGTTTATTTGGAGCTGCCTGTGTAATTAACTGTAAAATGTGTATGGATATATCAAAACCTTACGGATTCAATAATATAATAGTTTTTAGTGATAAGCGTACTATTAAAAAATAAAGCATACAGACTACCCGGAGAAAAAACGTGCGCGTAATAAGTGATAAAGTAAAAAAACTCATATAAAACGTGATATGGTAAAAAAAAAAACATCAAATATACCACAAGAAATGAAATAATTTTCTTCGTTCATGGTCGTTTTTTTGCAGTGCCTTCCTAGTTATCTAAATTCAATTTTCCTTCACGGTATATCAGACGTAACAAACGAGAAAATGTATTTTAATTATAATTTCGGATAAGACGTCGACCGCGAGGCCGTTCCAAGTCGCCTGCTCGATGCTTCTAAGCAAGAATTTAGTATTTTTTTGTATTACTTTTTATGGCAATGTAGCAAATAGGGTGTGAGTAGACCTTTACCACTGATTTTAATACGAAGTCGCACGGAGAGGTCAAAAGTTTGGCTACCCATGTTATACCTAGTATATAGGGAGATATTTTAAAATTTCGAAACCGTTATTACTGTATTGAAAAAAAATAAACTAATACTGGAATACTGATTTCGGTATACCGATTTTATCCATCTTCGGAAAAAGATTATCTCATTTCATTTGCATTTTTTAAGTGAAAAGGTATCTATGCTGTAGGTCAGGGTTTCTTAACCCTGTGCCCGCGTAGCTATTTTCAAACGTCCTTACAAAGTGTGTAATAACAAAAAAATGATAATTCTTTATGATTCAGATAACTCCCAACATAAGGAAATAAGGAAGTGTAATGCATTGTCAAGTATTGAAGTAATTGTGCTTTTGTTATTTTTTAAGATATTTTGTACTCTTTATGGTTTTTTGTAAATGCCCTCATACACATATAAATGAAAATAAATTTATGATTTGCTGATAAATAATAATAATTGTACAAACAATTTAAATCGTATTTTTTATAAGTCCGGCGTGAGCCCGCCACTTATTATCATAAGTCTCAAATGCACTCCACAATAAGGTTAAGAACCCCTGCTAGATGTACACTGAAACGATTAAATTGAATTTAAAATTGAATCTGTCTTGCTATGTTTTGTGTCATAAAACCGCAGTTTAGTACAAAAAAAATTATCACGTAATTTGTTTTCATAACACTAAATAACAACTTAAATGACGGCTTATTCAAAAATTGAATGCACTGTATTCTAGTATCTACCGCAATTTTTCGAGTGACGCAAATCTCTTCAATAATAATAATGGAATTTGTAATGTTGAATTGTGGACATTGCTCATCATCATATTCATCATTATTAACGTTTGAGTTCCTATGGGGTGAATTCACATTGCAAAATTCGTTTAGAGCAACAATCCGCAAAATACCAATAATATCTACTTGATATTTATTGTAATCTTAAATGTTACCTCAATAAATGCAATGCAAATATTACGCAAATTTGTCTGGGTCACTTTGTACCCGTCGCTCCTCGATCCGATTCGGTACATACGTGTTAAATGCTCATTTCTTTTCAACGGTAATACTATTGATTGAATTACAATTTAAGATTTCGACTGAAGGTGCTTGGTGGAATTTCAATATTAAATTTGAATCGTTCAAACTATGTACATTCTCACAGATTTTGTCACTAACGACCCGGGTTTCGCCTTTCGGCATCTTCCAAGAAATTTTAGAAATCAACAGAGCACAGCTGCAAAGTCTTCCGATTTTAAATTAAATATTAAACTTTCCCGCATCTCCACTTCTATACCCTATATAATCATAAAATCATATAATCATAAAACCTTTGCCGACAGACAAATAATATAATTCTTGAAACTACTTACTACTCAAATCTGTTGGCATTCCCATGAGCTCATCCTTTTCGCCAGCAATGGCTTTGGACTCAGTGATGCATTTATTTCTTATATAAACACGAAACTTTCATTTACTAAGCGTCAGTTCAAGTTCATCCGTGCACTTGAATGCCTGAAGATGCCGAACGGCGAAACCCGGGTCGTTAGTGAATTACAATTATTAAAACGGATGTGCATGAACTAACAGACAAATAGTAGTTATAAAATTTTAAAAAAAATCTTTACGCAATAAAATACCTGTGGATTCGGGTAAAAAAAACGACTCCGACTGCGAAATGATTTTTTCAATCATTTCCCTTTAACTAGAACTAATGTATAAAATCAGGTCATCTTTAGTCTACCTAGCGTGCAGTGAAAACACTATGAACTCTTGTGGTTTGAAAACGCATCACTCAATATTTTTTTGATAATGGGTCTGAGTTAAAAGATTTTCCCGACTCAGAAGAATACAAATGCTAAGCCTAGCTTCCTTCCCTAACAATATTAGATATGGTGCTGATATTCATTTGATGTATGTTCATAGTAGGAAATAAAAACACAATATAAAAGAAAGCATAGGCGATTATGAGGAAAAGTTGATAAGATATTAAACAATTTATTTTATTATCACGTGGAAGCATCACGTATTGAACATGTAACACTTTTTTATCAGACTAATATTTCAAGCTTATCACAACCAGACAGACATAGCATTAAGCTATTATACACATCATATTACGTCTGTAAGGTGTCATAATATGCCAGGTAAATAAATATAAACCAGACTACTTTGTTTTGTGAGGCACATTAAATAGCACCTGTATCTAAATATTAAAATTACTTACTCAATGCTTACTGATTGATTAACGAATGTAGACGATAAGAGTATACAATATATTGCTAGTCGGTTTTAGAAAACTGGGTTTTAAAACCTCATAAAATGCTTGGACCAGATGAACTAACAACTATTTAGAGTGTTGTCGAAAGTTGACCGTGTAAATCGAATGCACGATCATACCGGATTTGCAATTGTTTAACAGCATGTCCTCCCCAGTCCAAACAGTGTATCACCATACATTTTTTTGCACTGACGTTTTTTAAGCCATATTCAAGTCAGCCACTTGGCCCTTCTATTCTGAGAGATAGTAGAAAGTAAATAAGTATGCAGCTAAGTAAAGATTAATTGTTAGTTATTCACTATCAAAACCGTTTTCAGACAAATCTATAAATCCATTTTGAGATTCGAACACGTGACCTCGCAACTGAATGGACGAAAATGTTTTAATATCTTTGATTTGCGGTTTTATTTATCAACTCAAAGATATTCGTCAACCAATTTTAAATTCAAAA
Source organism: Himalopsyche tibetana (assembly GCA_030503985.1). Lineage (NCBI taxonomy): Eukaryota > Metazoa > Arthropoda > Insecta > Trichoptera > Rhyacophilidae > Himalopsyche > Himalopsyche tibetana. The sequence goes on from JAPJYX010000024.1 coordinate 11,144,975, forward strand.
CCTACACTCCTCGATATTGTTAATCACACTTTGATCTGTATTTTACGATGAGATATTTGAAACAGAGATAGATGTAAAGTGACTCGTTGAATCCGATAAATAATTTTGGATTAATTTAATATACTAATTATGACGAGACTTAAGCTGCACGTACTATAAATTTGATGCGCACGATAAAAAGTACCTGTCAGAATATTCTAAATTTAAAATTGCTATTTCCAGAGTGTCTATTGTTTAAAGATATTACTAATTCCATATACGTTGAGATAAAAAAAAATAAACGGAAGACAATCTTAACATTAATAGCCGATAAGGTCCGTCTGTAAGGACGTCCGCAGTAAGGTACAGACCAATGATTTCGATTTATTCTGAACAGCACATTTTTGAAATGTTGTTCTATCCAATGGGAGCGGCTTATTTTAAACCGGGCGTGAATGTTCTGATATCGCCACGTTTGAAAATTTGATATTTCTTGGTGTAGAGCTAAAGTATTGTATCACCATACATCATAATATTCGAATAATCAAAGACTTTAATTCGACTATTGCAAACTATGATTATAGGGCTATCGAAATGAATCGTCTGATCGTGTGAGTCGATGTGAGACTAATATTTTTTGGAGCGGATTTGATCAATTGAATCATAATGATGAATCATTTCACGTCTGACCTTGAAAATCTGTTAGAATTCTTTAATCTATATATTAATAGCCGATAAGGTCTGAGTGTCAGTATGTTTGGACGTCCATTTCACACCTTCCATTTCTCCACTTTTTTATTCATACTAAATTTATATATTAAAAGTCGATAAAATAATCACTCGCTTTTCACTTTTCACAAATGTGTGCGTACTGATGATGTCCTCGAGACATCTTCTTCTTCTACGAAATGTATTTTGTTTGCGTACATTTTCAAATTAATAGATAATGAAATGAAATAAAATATAATTCAATAATTTGCAATTTAAAAACTGCAGGGCTGTCGATATATGCGCCGTGGTCGATTTATGGTACTATGAAAAATGATTGTTAGCAAACTTGAACATTATTCTAAATATTAAATAATTTACGAAATTTCTGCTCCTACGAAAAATGGTTGTTAGCAAACTTGAACATTATTCTAAATATTAAATAATTTACGCAATTTCGGCTACTACGAAAAATGGTTGTTAGCAAACTTGAACATTATTCCAAAAATTCAATAATTTACGAAATTTCTGCTTCTACGAAAAATGGTTGTTAGCAAACTTAAACATTATTCCAAATATTAAATAATTTACGAAATTTATGCTACTACGAAAAATGGTTGTTAGCAAACTTGAACTTTATTCCAAAAATTCAATAATTTACGAAATTTCTGCTACTACGAAAAATGGTTGTTAGCAAACTTAAACTTTATTCCAAAAGTTCAATAATTTACGAAATTTATGCTACTACGAAAAATGGTTGTTAGCAAACTTAAACATTATTCCAAATATTAAATAATTTACGAAATTTATGCTACTACGAAAAATGGTTGTTAGCAAACTCAAACTTTATTCCAAAAATTGAATATTTTACGAAATTTATGCTACTACGAAAAATGGTTGTTAGCAAACTTAAACTTTATTCCAAAAGTTGAATTTTTTACGAAATTTATGCTACTACGAAAAATGGTTGTTAGCAAACTTAAACATTATTCCAAATATTAAATAATTTACGAAATTTATGCTACTACGAAAAATGGTTGTTAGTAAACTTAAACATTATTCCAAAAATTCAATAATTTACAAAATTTCTGCTTCTACGAAAAATGGTTGTTAGCAAACTTGAACATTATTCCAAAAATTGAATATTTTACGAAATTTACGCTACTACGAAAAATGGTTGTTAGCAAACTTAAACATTATTCCAAATATTAAATAATTTACGAAATTTATGCTACTACGAAAAATGGTTGTTAGCAAACTTAAACATTATTCCAAAAATTAAATATTTTACGAAATTTCTGCTACTACGAAAAATGGTTGTTAGCAAACTTAAACTTTATTCCAAAAGTTCAATAATTTACGAAATTTATGCTACTACGAAAAATGGTTGTTAGCAAACTTAAACATTATTCCAAATATTAAATAATTTACGAAATTTATGCTACTACGAAAAATGGTTGTTAGTAAACTTAAACATTATTCCAAAAATTCAATAATTTACGAAATTTCTGCTTCTACGAAAAATGGTTGTTAGCAAACTTAAACTTTATTCCAAAAGTTCAATAATTTACGAAATTTATGCTACTACGAAAAATGGTTGTTAGCAAACTTAAACACTATTCCAAATATTAAATAATTTACGAAATTTATGCTACTACGAAAAATGGTTGTAAGCAAACTTGAACATTATTCCAAAAATTCAATAATTTACGAAATTTATGCTACTACGAAAAATGGTTGTTAGCAAACTTAAACATTATTCCAAAAATTGAATATTTTACGAAATTTATGCTACTACGAAAAATGGTTGTTAGCAAACTTAAACTTTATTCCAAAAATTGAATATTTTACGAAATTTATGCTACTACGAAAAATGGTTGTTAGCAAACTTAAACTTTATTACAAAAGTTCAATAATTTACGAAATTTCTGCTACTACGAAAAATGGTTGTTAGCAAACTTAAACATTATTCCAAATATTAAATAATTTACGAAATTTATGCTACTACGAAAAATGGTTGTTAGCAAACTCAAACTTTATTCCAAAAATTGAATATGTTACGAAATTTATGCTACTACGAAAAATGGTTGTTAGCAAACTTAAACTTTATTCCAAAAGTTGAATTTTTTACGAAATTTATGCTACTACGAAAAATGGTTGTTAGCAAACTTAAACTTTATTCCAAAAATTGAATATTTTACGAAATTTATGCTACTTCGAAAAATGGTTGTTAGCAAACTTAAACATTATTCCAAAAATTAAATATTTTACGAAATTTCTGCTACTACGAAAAATGGTTGTTAGAAAACTTGAACATTATTCCAAATATTAAATAATTTACGAAATTTCTGCTCCTACGAAAAATGGTTGTAAGCAAACTTGAACATTATTCAAAATATTAAATAATTTACGAAATTTCTGCTCCTACGAAAAATGGTTGTTAGCAAACTTGAACATTATTCCAAAAATTCAATAATTTACGAAAAATTCTGCTACTACGAAAAATGGTTGTTAGCAAACTTAAACATTATTCCAAATATTAAATAATTTACGAAATTTATGCTACTACGAAAAATGGTTGTTAGCAAACTTAAACTTTATTCCAAAAATTGAATATTTTACGAAATTTATGCTACTACGAAAAATGGTTGTTAGCAAACTTAAACTTTATTCCAAAAATTGAATATTTTACGAAGTTTATGCTACTACGAAAAATGGTTGTTAGCAAACTTAAACATTATTCCAAATATTAAATAATTTACGAAATTTATGCTACTACGAAAAATGGTTGTTAGCAAACTTGAACTTTATTCCAAAAATTCAATAATTTACGAAATTTCTGCTACTACGAAAAATGGTTGTTAGCAAACTTAAACTTTATTCCAAAAGTTCAATAATTTACGAAATTTATGCTACTACGAAAAATGGTTGTTAGCAAACTTAAACATTATTCCAAATATTAAATAATTTACGAAATTTATGCTACTACGAAAAATGGTTGTTAGCAAACTCAAACTTTATTCCAAAAATTGAATATTTTACGAAATTTATGCTACTACGAAAAATGGTTGTTAGCAAACTTAAACTTTATTCCAAAAGTTGAATTTTTTACGAAATTTATGCTACTACGAAAAATGGTTGTTAGCAAACTTAAACACTATTCCAAATATTAAATAATTTACGAAATTTATGCTACTACGAAAAATGGTTGTTAGTAAACTTAAACATTATTCCAAAAATTCAATAATTTACAAAATTTCTGCTTCTACGAAAAATGGTTGTTAGCAAACTTGAACATTATTCCAAAAATTGAATATTTTACGAAATTTACGCTACTACGAAAAATGGTTGTTAGCAAACTTAAACATTATTCCAAATATTAAATAATTTACGAAATTTATGCTACTACGAAAAATGGTTGTTAGCAAACTTAAACATTATTCCAAAAATTAAATATTTTACGAAATTTCTGCTACTACGAAAAATGGTTGTTAGCAAACTTAAACTTTATTCCAAAAGTTCAATAATTTACGAAATTTATGCTACTACGAAAAATGGTTGTTAGCAAACTTAAACATTATTCCAAATATTAAATAATTTACGAAATTTATGCTACTACGAAAAATGGTTGTTAGTAAACTTAAACATTATTCCAAAAATTCAATAATTTACGAAATTTCTGCTTCTACGAAAAATGGTTGTTAGCAAACTTAAACTTTATTCCAAAAGTTCAATAATTTACGAAATTTATGCTACTACGAAAAATGGTTGTTAGCAAACTTAAACACTATTCCAAATATTAAATAATTTACGAAATTTATGCTACTACGAAAAATGGTTGTAAGCAAACTTGAACATTATTCCAAAAATTCAATAATTTACGAAATTTCTGCTACTACGAAAAATGGTTGTTAGCAAACTTAAACTTTATTCCAAAAATTGAATATTTTACGAAATTTATGCTACTACGAAAAATGGTTGTTAGCAAACTTAAACATTATTCCAAAAATTGAATATTTTACGAAATTTATGCTACTACGAAAAATGGTTGTTAGCAAACTTAAACTTTATTCCAAAAATTGAATATTTTACGAAATTTATGCTACTACGAAAAATGGTTGTTAGCAAACTTAAACTTTATTACAAAAGTTCAATAATTTACGAAATTTATGCTACTACGAAAAATGGTTGTTAGCAAACTTAAACATTATTCCAAATATTAAATAATTTACGAAATTTATTCTACTACGAAAAATGGTTGTTAGCAAACTCAAACTTTATTCCAAAAATTGAATATGTTACGAAATTTATGCAACTACGAAAAATGGTTGTTAGCAAACTTAAACTTTATTCCAAAAGTTGAATTTTTTACGAAATTTATGCTACTACGAAAAATGGTTGTTAGCAAACTTAAACTTTATTCCAAAAATTGAATATTTTACGAAATTTATGCTACTACGAAAAATGGTTGTTAGCAAACTTAAACATTATTCCAAAAATTAAATATTTTACGAAATTTCTGCTACTACGAAAAATGGTTGTTAGAAAACTTGAACATTATTCCAAATATTAAATAATTTACGAAATTTCTGCTCCTACGAAAAATGGTTGTAAGCAAACTTGAACATTATTCAAAATATTAAATAATTTACGAAATTTCTGCTCCTACGAAAAATGGTTGTTAGCAAACTTGAACATTATTCCAAAAATTCAATAATTTACGAAATTTCTGCTACTACGAAAAATGGTTGTTAGCAAACTTAAACATTATTCCAAATATTAAATAATTTACGAAATTTATGCTACTACGAAAAATGGTTGTTAGCAAACTTAAACTTTATTCCAAAAATTGAATATTTTACGAAATTTATGCTACTACGAAAAATGGTTGTTAGCAAACTTAAACTTTATTCCAAAAAGTCAATAATTTACGAAATTTCGGCTACTACGAAATATGGTTGTTAGCAAACTTAAACTTTATTCCAAAAATTGAATATTTTACGAAATTTATGCTACTACGAAAAATGGTTGTTAGCAAACTTAAAAATTATCCCAAAAATTAATTATTTTACGAAATTTATGCTACTACGAAAAATGGTTGTTAGCAAACTTAAACTTTATTCCAAATATTAAATAATTTACGAAATTTCTGCTTACTATAAAAATAAAATAAATTAAAATAAAATAAAATAAAATAAAATAAAATGAAATGAAATGAAATGAAATGAAATGAAATGAAATGAAATGAAATGAAATAAAATGAAATAAAATAAAATAAAATAAAATAAATTAAAATAAAATAAAATAAATTAAAATAAAATAAAATAAAATAAAATAAAATAAATTAAAATAAAATAAATTAAAATAAAATAAAATAAAATAAATTAAAATAAAATAAAATAAAATAAAATAAATTAAAATAAAATAAAATAAAATAAAATAAAATAAAATAAAATAAAATAAAATAAAATAAAATAAAATAAAATAAAATCAAACACAATGCAACAAAAATCTCACGTTGCTGGGCAACGGGCTTACAGCTATTCTATATATTAATAGCCGATAATGTCTGTCCGACCACATTTCAAACCTTCCAGTCTCCACTTTTTTGAATAAAATAAAATAAAATAAAATTATATTAAATTAAATTAAATTAAATTAAATTAAACTAAATAAAATCAAACACAATCAGCAAAAATCTCACGTTGCTGGGCAACGGGCTTACAGCTAGTCTATATATTAATAGCCGATAAGGTCCGTCTGTAAGGTGTCCTCGACCTCCCAGTCTCCACTTTTTGAAATAAAATAAAATAAAATAATATAAAATAAAATGAAATAAAATAAAATAAAATAAAATAAAATAAAATAAATTAAAATAAATTAAAATAAAATAAAATAAACTGAAATAAAATAAAATAAATTAAAATAAAATAAAATAAAATAAAATAAAATAAAATAAAATAAACTGAAATAAAATAAAATAAATTAAAATAAAATAAAATAAAATAAAATAAAATAAAATAAAATAAAATGAAATGAAATGAAATGAAATGAAATGAAATGAAATGAAATGAAATGAAATGAAATGAAATGAAATGAAATGAAATGAAATGAAATGAAATGAAATGAAATGAAATGAAATGAAATGAAATGAAATGAAATGAAATGAAATGAAATAAAATAAAATAAAATAAATTAAAATAAAATAAAATAAAATAAATTAAAATAAAATAAATTAAAATAAAATAAAATAAAATAAATTAAAATAAAATAAAATAAAATAAAATAAATTAAAATAAAATAAAATAAAATAAAATCAAACACAATGCAACAAAAATCTCACGTTGCTGGGCAACGGGCTTACAGCTATTCTATATATTAATAGCCGATAATGTCTGTCCGACCACATTTCAAACCTTCCAGTCTCCACTTTTTTGAATAAAATAAAATAAAATAAAATTACATTAAATTAAATTAAATTAAATTAAATTAAACTAAATAAAATCAAACACAATCAGCAAAAATCTCCCGTTGCTGGGCAACGGGCTTACAGCTAGTTGCATTAATTTTGTCATATTGAAATCAGAGATAGGAAGCCAAATAAAGATATGATACTCGACTCTGTTAAAATACAGTGATAAAGCCATTGTTTAAAATTATAATAAATAGTTAAAATGCCACGTTCGCGAGAGACATTGATGCGAATCTCACACAGAAATTAATATTGCAAAAATAATCAGATGATATGGAAAATGTTAAGTATTGTGTTTCACAAGAATTATACAACATAAATGATATGTTATTTACATCTGTTAATAACTTCTAGAAGGTTCTGGTCCGACTTACGATTTCTTTACTGGACGAATAGATAGATCAAAACCGGCATTAAGGTCTTTCATATTAATATCAATAAGGATATTACAAAAATGTTTAAATAAAGCAAAAAACAAAATATAGCCAATTTGGATCATAATACCGGGCGAGTAAATCAAAACGATATACATCAACAATATTGTATATATTTTTATTTTTTACCATGTCCGCTCCCAATGTGGAGAGGGGAATTCAAGATATCACATACATCCATACCTTCGAAAAGAAATTCATAAATCGATTGAAAAATCAATTTATAAAACTGTCCGTGCCGGGATTCGTTGTTAAATTATATTTCTTATCAGTTGATAATGCTCGCAATGAGCGAAACCGGTCCTGATCTTTATAAATAAAGTGGAAATAAGCACAAAGGAACATTGTGTTTTTTCTTAATATAATGCCTCTCCACCAAGTATTGGCAGTGAACACCCTAAATGTGATTTTTTTTATGATGAATGATCGATACCGGGATCCGATCAATTGTAATTCCGTTATCACTAAACGGGTCCGGGATTTAATGATTTAATGCACCTAACATGCGTAGAGGATGAAATCTTTTAACAATACGATAGAAACATTGCGGACGGATGGATAGTGTCATTTGTTATGACTTTTCAATTTCAATATGCGCATAACGGATTATATAACTGTACCGCCATATCAAACTTCAAGTGAAGTCTGCATGTGATAAAAAAAAAATATTCATAGAATTTAGATACAGCTGCGACATAACAACAAAAAAATGTGAATCCCTGACCTCACCATAGATTGACCGCATTGCCATTGAAATGTTACACTCCCAAAATTGTCAAAAACAAAATAATTAAAACAAACTAATGAATGCTAACGTTGACTATGTTATTTGGCTAATCAATTGATGCATCCACTAATAACAGAAATTTAAAAACAGGAAAATTATAGTTTGAATATTTAATAATTATTTTGAATTCACACTTTCGTTATAACTTGTACACGTGTATTTTCTCACTAAGTAGTATGATTTTGTTAGCATTGACCATATAAGCAAATTTTCTTCGATATGTAATGTATTATCTACTCCCCTATAAACATGAATATTGACAGTTCAAAAAATATTATTATATATTAGGTAATTCTTTTTAAATCCATAAGATGAGGGGTTTTAATTGTACATTCATATCGACTGTTGAAAGGAAAAAGGATGTAACCCAGCTTTTTCGATGATCACAATGTATCCAACTTGATTCACGTTATATCAAAAGGATGCAAGCTGCAAATGCCGAATTAGTATTCAAATTTAACTTTTAAGTTTGAAAAAAGATGGGCTTAAGAAATTTGAAACCAAGAAAAAAGACTGAAAAAAAGGTTTTTTCTAGACATTTTATTAAATTAATATTAGATTATGTCAATTAAACATCAGTTTTGAAGTCGTCAAAACACGTTTTCTGTGCCTCCTGTAAAATTTGCAATGTGTGGGTAACGTAATTTTTCCTTTCCACAGTCGATATATATTTCGACAAACAGCTTTCAAGGGAGATGCTTGCTTCTTAAATTTTCGGAGAGAATAGAGCAGGATGGAAAAATATTAAGATTAGTGGAGATTATAATTGTGTTAGAAATTACCATTAGTCACCACTTTAGCTTAAATACTCTTTGATGATTTTTGTACTTACATTTTAGAGGTATTAAACATTTTAATTTGAATCAATTTAGTGTTACTTATTCAAATTTTCAACAGTTGTTCATTACACCTTTTTTATTTCATTTTGATTGTATAAATAACACTGTAAAATTTATTTTCTTATCAGTTGATAATACTCGTCATGAGCGAAACAGGTCCTGATCTTTTAAAACGAAAGTGAAAGTAGAACAAATAAATATTGTTTTTTTTAATACTACAATATACCCCCTGGATGAATCTGGATCATACAACAAAAAAACTACCATCGGTCATCTATCGACTATTTACATTTTCTATTTAAAACCGATTAAGGCGACTCAGTAGGAATGCAAAACTTAAATTTGACCTACAGCATAAATATTGCACTGACTTAAATAAGTAACCACCACAATACGTATTTTTACAGTATCAAAACAAGCAAAACATTTTTCTATTTCATTACAAAAATAACAATACCACCTAACACACGAATGGGTATTTAGACAGTTATAAAGGTTTTTCATATAAAACAATTTGTATTAATATTAGATATCGACGAAAATCAATAAGTATTTATTTATCTTCATAGCAAAGACTGACAATCTAATTTACTTCCCCAAATATCTGTTGCAACAATTATATGTAACTGAAACTATACGTTAATTATATATTCCTTGAAAATGCTTCATATGAGGTGTTGCTACATGTAAGCAACAGTAAGCTATCGTACTAATAAATTAAATCATGAGACGGCTTTTGCCAAAGGTAACAAGAGACGCTAAACAAACCATACAATACAAATTTCTCAAACTTTCTCTAATATATTGAATTAGTTTTTATTTTTAATTTTTTATAACCTATTTTTTATGATATTGATTTGATATGATTTGTTATGATATTGATGAATACAGTTTTGAAAAATAATTTTGTTGCATAAAAAAGTTTAAAACATAATAATATTGACATCACAAGATTAAAATAGAAAAGTATTGAGTTCTAAAAGAATTATAAGCTGCAATTGATAGGTCTTTCTGGTTCGCGCTATAGTTGACCATGAATTTAATCCGAAAATTATCTTAACTATGTCTTATCGTGTGAGACAAAAAACTTCAATATTTTTAAATCATTGTATGTTAAGTAATCGTTCTTAACAAATCGATTGAACATGTCGCACAGTGACTTCTTTACATTTTTTATTAATAGCATCTAAAATGTATTGCGGATTCTATTATATATTTCTATTGACCTTTTGAATCTAAGATCCAAAATCTCAGGATGACACATTGGTTCCAGAAAGTGGCGCGTAAAAAAAGCTCATTTCATATAATTTGATAAATCGGTTTCAAATACGTGTAAAAAAAGTACCAAAAATGTATGAAAAAACGTAACGGTTTATCCAAAATAATCGAGTAAAAAAAGTATTGGGTGTATATTTTACTGAATGCAAATAGATTTACTTCAATATTCTATAGTCTAACTCAATAAGGAAGAAACTAAATGAATATTAGACCAGATCAAAAGTAGTCATTCAAATAATTTATATTGAATGCATAGATATATTTGTATTTCTTTATATAATGTTTGAGAACTTTCTTTACTGGCAATTTGCATGTTCGATGACATGCAGGGTTGTGCCATATTAACATCTTTTCCAATATTTTTTTGTTTCTAATAATAATGTTTTTTTTTTACGTTTAAACGACTTTGTTTTTTTAGCGAAAATCTTCTGTGAAAATCTGTAAGCGGCATAAAACTTTTGAAACATAGAAATGATTCATAAATACTAATGTAAAAATGCTTTTATTCATCTATTATTACTATTAGATACAAATATCTATAGATAGAATCTCTGTTTAAAAGCATTGCCAAATAATTATTTTAAAATACTTATCCATTAAGCCAGTAGTTTCCAACTTTTGTGTTAATGCGCTTCCATTTGAAAAAAAATATCTTCGCGCCTCCCCATCCTTTATTTTCATATAGTAACAAAGACACGTTAAATAAATATTTTGGACTGTTCGCGCTTCTTTTTACAATAGTCCACGCTTCCAAGGTTGGAAATCGCTGCATCAAATTAAAGCAAGGGTGTCCAACCTTTTTTTTTTTCTTAAGATCGACTTTTCAATCTTAAGTTTTCTCGCGATCGACTTCTACCATGATTCTTGTAACAATTTTTATTTAGTAGGGGTTTTCCCTTCTTCAATCTTAGAAATGTTTATTTTAAATGCGAAATACATACCAATTAGATAGGTATATGCTTACAAATAATTCAATTTTTGTATATTTTATATTTAAATTGTATATTTTTTCCAAATTCACGGAAACTTTCGGGATCAAACAAATTATGCTTTGGAGTCGACCGGTCGATCGCGATCTACCAGTTGAACATCCATGAGCTAAAGTAATACTGGTCTTTACAAGCGTCGCTATTGAAAAATACATTATTGTATTATAAATAATAATATTTGGGCAACCCTAACCCCAACGCGTTTTTTTGTCAGAATAAAAAAACATTGCTTTGATTACCTCTAATATTCGTTGACCAGTGATTTAATATTTTTTAATAAAACATTGATACGTCCACTCCATACCACGTACGATCTCAGACTGAAGCTCAAACTGATGCATTGTAGGTAAGAAAAGGCATCTCCGAAAAATGGTTACCATTTATTGGTATTATCATTATTTATTTATTTTTTTGCTTTTAAATGTAAACATTAAAATGGTTTTTTATTTCAATTTTTTTTAGAAGTATATATGATACAATTATGCTTTAAAAATCAGTCAGAAAAAGTGGGAAAAATGGTACATTTCAAATGGCTGTATAATCATTATATTCGATAAATTAGAAATTCTGCTCAAATCACTTTCTTAAACCAATCTTTATCTGTATTTCTTTCTAAGACTTCAAACTTCGGTATCTTATAATAAACCTTAAAACGATCTTCGCGTAAAGTAGTTGAAAAAAATCCAAGTCAATGTTTTACCGTGTAATCTTGACATTTTTACTATTTTCATAAAAAAAAAATGCAATAGTGTAAAAAAGCGTTTGGAAAATGTAATTATTGAAAAAAAATTTTTTTTAAGTGAACGGTTCACGAGATTTCGTCGATGGCAAACGATCGATTTACTCTGTTTTCAGGCGTAAAGGTACTATATCCTCTTAAGCTGTTTATCGTAAAAGAGACCTTGTTCAAATAATCAAAAAGCAAAGTTAGGAATAAAACGACAAGAAATCTTCTGTGGAAATAGCTCTACTATCATTCAAAGCTGACAAAGCAAGGTTGTTTCGACAATAGAACAAACAAACAATTTTAATTTACTCTACATTGCATATTGCACCTCTGCATAATGAAATTAATGTTCGGTGTAACATTGAAACATCGGTGCCTGGTACATCTCTCAATTAGTGGTGCTTTGAATTTCATTTTGCATTGTAATAGGGTTGCCAACTGTGTCCCTAAAAAGAGAACACGACCCCTCTACAAGTAAGTCTACAGCATCTTTTTGCGAAGCGGTAAAGTCGAATGGAAATTTTGTGCAACGGGTAATATGGTAATATGTTGTATTTTAATAGCCTGCTGTGAAAAGGTTTTCAAGAATAGCCCATAGATGTATTTAATATTTACAACAGACTATTGTAATGTTATCAAATTGACTGTATCACTACATTTTGTAAGGTATCGAATGTATTGAATTTAAGTTACTCCCATTCTCAGAATTCAAATACAGTAATACCCCGCTTAGCGCGACCCCGTTAAGCGCGAATTCACTATAACGCGAATTTCAAATTTCGCGCTCAAATGCTCAAAAATTTATTCAGGTTTGGACATATTGCAGAGTATAGACAATAATGATGACCGTGTCTTGACCGTGTGCCAAACAATTAAAAACAGTGTTGGGTGTTATGAACGTATTTTACAAGAACGTAAACAAAACGCTACCCAAAAGACAATAGATGTATTTTTCCGTAAAAAATAAGAGTATGTATTGCATAAAGTGTTCTTAGAATTAAAGTGATTGATTAAAATGATTTGTATTTTTTTGTATTAAATTTTGACTATGTTTAATCATAAACCTCGATATACGCGAATTTCAGTTAACGCGATTTTTTTCGGAACGTATCCCTCGCGTAAAGCGGGGTATTACTGTAAATCAGCCAGAATGAGAAGAATGAGAGGAAAAGAGAAGTAATGATGAATAGTTTGGATTCAATCAATGTGTACTCAAATTTTTCTAACCTATTTTTTAAAAATATTTATATACTACTTACAAAACTGAAGCACACGTTTGCACTTAACAAAACTTTTACTGTACGTTCCATTGTATATTTAACCATTTTTTTTAAATAGTTTATTGATCTTTATTGTAACACATAAGTGTAACTCGGATATTTTAAAAAATAGAGAAGACAGGCCTATAAAATGAAGAATAGTTGGCAACCCTGCACGGTGATCATGATAATCAGGCAGTCGAATCGAATCAATTCGGACCAACCTTATAATTAACGGCGATGGTTAGAATATTCTCCATATTTTTCGGAAAGAACACTTCAGTTGATCAAAAAAAAACATGGTAGTACAAAGTGAGGACAGTATTAACAAATGGAGAGCGATTGGCAGCCCTACGTGAACCCAAGCGATCGAATCGAAACAATCTGGACTAATCCACCACAATGTAGAAAGTGTAAAAACGTCATTGATTAATTGATATTCATGACCACATATTATCATTTCGCTATGACACTGTGTATGTATGTAACATATAATGACGTATTATTAATATTAACACGTTGAGTCCTGAAGCCATGTTTTCACGTGATAAACTGGCCATGCGTAGAATCCCGAAACCGTGTATTTATGTCATAATATTGGTATTTTTAGAAAAGATTTATAATAACTATCCATTATAGCAAATACTCAAACTGTTTTAATACAATCATTCATTTATTGTTTTCATCAAAAATAGTAACTGATTTTAACAACCAAAATTTGATTTTCTCATAACGCATTTATTATATTCATTTCTAATTATAAATTCATATATGTAATTCACGAGGCCAGGAAACGTCACTAAAATATTTCGATAGTAGTAGCAAAAAAATAAATAAAGCTATAATTTGCAAACCCAGCTCGTTCCAAAATGTTTGAAAAATGAATCTTGAATTTCATTTTGTAAAACAATAAACATTTTAAAGGTATTTTTCAATATGATATTGTATAGGTTATCAAGTTAGGTTTGAGACTGTTTTTTAAAAATACATTCACATAAAATTACATTCATGGTTCATCTTTCACCAAATTTGAAACGGGCCGGGTTTGCGAGTAATAGACTCAAATACGCCTTGTAGTACCTGCAAGATGTGCACCAAGCAAAAAGCAAGAGTAAGTAAGACTCGGTAAATGTGAAAACATTGTAATATAGCTTTCCAAAGAAATAAAAAATTAAATAAATATAGTGTTTCTTACAATCACGAAAGGTTTTTTTAGTTAGACCATGTAGTTTTGCAGTTATAGCACTTTTAGAAAACCATTTAAAAATTGCATTCTTAAAAATATCTAAGCCGGGTATACGGGATAGTTTCCCCTGATTTCGGTCGGAGCCGAACGAGTTAAGTATGCAAATTTTCGGCTAATTTGTAATGCTGTGTCTAAATTTATTCTCAGTATAATACTTACCAGTCTAGCAACAAATTTGATGCAAAACAAAATACGATCCAAAGCGGATACTGATCGCTCTATCTGTATTAATTTAAATATGGTTTACCATAATAAGCAACAATAATAATCGTTGGTCATGCAGCGAATAATAATAGCATTTTTTACCATCACTTAGAGAGGAGTCAACGTTATAAGACAAATTTTATTTTTTTAACACAATCTTATGTCAACATATAGATACTGTGTTTCATCGAAAGTAATATTCGGTCTAATTTAAATTCATGGTCCAAAATACGAACTAAGATTTACTTACAGGAGATTTTCGATGCATGTACAATATAATAAGTTCGTAACTAGGGTCTCCGATCCCGGGATCCCGTTCAATTTTGCGATCCTGAAATCCCGGGATTGGTGAAAATTATTTAGCAAATCCCGAAAATTTATAGTATTTTGGATTTGGAAGAGCTAAAAGAAAAGTATAGAGATTTGAGGATTTCAAATTACTCGGTGAGCTTAAAAAAAAAACGAGTTACTGAGATATTTCGGGAAAAAGTATAGGGATTCAAATATGAGAATAACGATCATTTGTTATTAAGCTTGGTCACCGATTGCGAGTCATTCTAACCTTAAGTTGTAAGCCATATGTAATTATTCTAGTAGATTAAAAGATGTATGTAATTTTTGTTTTATGACGACTATTGATAATGCGACAAAATCTTGTTTAATTGATTGGGCATATAGGCATTAAGGTACATGATAGAATTCTAAGCGCATCTTTAAACCTGAAATAAGTTTTATTTTACATGCGTTGACTAAAATCAGGGAAGTCTAGCAGAAATCATTTGATGAGTCAAATAAAATATTGGATGTCTTTGATGAGCCACACCTTTTTGACTGTACTAACTCGTGTAAGCGATACAATTTTTTCTATGAGACTATTCTTTTTGAACGGATTTTCGAATTTCTATCATTTGATGGAATGGCAGCCGTCTTACTCTAACTCTGCCAATTAGAACGAGATAGTAACTGGCATAGCCATGCAGTATGACTGCACTACATTCGCTCTGTCTTGCTCGGCCGGCTAGCGCTGTCCTGCTTAACTCTTACATTACAAACGAATATCTGGTTCAGGCATGCAACCATAATAATTATTTAATATTTGTATATATTTTTTAATTTTATAGATTGCTGGAAACTTCAAAGGAGGGCCACACACATCGCAGCCCGAAGGGCAACAGTTTGACATGTCTGACTTAAATAATATGCATATATTGTTGTAGGGATATATTGTTAGTTAATCGTGACCAGAGAAGTATGAAGATAATATTAAAATATTCATTGACTCTGCACAAAATACGTAGTTTCCGCACAGAGCCGCGACAAAGTAATGTACAAATAGATAGAATAGATTCGTGGTCAAACGATATAGTTTATTAAGCCACGCCTTAAATGGCAGAAGACACTAACTTTATATTCATACAAACATATATGCGTTGGCATTGTTAAGTATGTTAGTAAAAAAAGATAGGACATCAAACAAAAACACTTACAAAGAAAATTTCTTTGCCAAGTTCTCGATCATTATTGAAGAAGTATCACTCACAAAAACAATAAACTAAACCCACTTCTTAATTATTTTTTATAATCGTATATAATTATTTATACAGCGGATTAGTGTTTTAACTCATTTGTTAGTGTTTTCATGTTTTCTATTGAATGCATCTAATGCGTTCTGGCAGACAACTGCGTTGTCACTGACCGGGAGAGTTCAAACTTCAGCAGGACCACGTGGTATTGACCAGTGCTTTCAAATCTAGAATCCAGCATCGAATTCGATTATTTTATCTGTACCGTAGACGAGTGATCCGTGTTCAGTTACGTAGCTAGAAATGTGTTGCCCTCGTACAAAAAACACGAAAGGCCCCTCTCACGCAATTTGCTATATTGATTATATAGAAATTTGAGACCCCCTTTTCACTGGACATTCTCAGATCCAGACCTGAGGTTGCTACATCGCTATCCATGTTCTTAGTGTATAACACTTAGCACTCCTTAATTGATATGATTGCACCTTAATTAGACTTTAATTAATTTAAACCCCTTTCGAATGTTTCAGTTTCATATCGGTAGTATTTGGATGAACATTTTTTTTTAAATAAAATAAATTAAAAAAAAAAACAAATCTGTTTTGTCGAGTCCAGCTCGGCATAGAAGTTATAAGGGTTAAGATAAATTAAAACGTCAAACAATAGAGCACACCAAGCCAACGTTCCCTCTAATTTTTCTATTGTGTGTGCGAACCATCAACTTTCGTGAGTAGTAAATTTTCAGCAAAATAAAAAATGTGCGCAAATAAAAAAAATTGGTGAAACAAACTTTTTTTTACAATATTTCTATGTGCAGCCTTGTGCGGCGACTGAAAAATGTGTGCGGGCACATTTTGGGAGGTGTGCGCGCGCACACGCGCACACCTTAGCGGGAAAATTGCGACCAAGCCCGATCTGTTTATTGTTCACTACAAAATTGTAGTGATTGAAATAATTTCAAAACAACTGACGTTGATAGTTAAATGAATGACGGAACGGTTTATTGTGAAAATAATGTTTGAATGGAATACGTTTTAATAAATTTAATGCAAAAATTTATATACCCACTTCTTTGTTGCTTTACCAGTGGCGGACAGCCCTATAAGCAAATGAGGCGCCCGCTTGAGGCCTCTAAATCTTAAGGGCTTAAAAAGCTTTTTTAATAAAACCTTTAAATATTTTTTAATATATTTTATAACTATTTTACTTGGAATTTCCTGACGTTTTAAAGTTACCCGAAAAACAGGGCCTCCAATTTTTTTTTGCGTCTGGGGCTTCCCAAGTGCTGTTCTCATAGCACGTAGGTACCATTTGTGAAATATGTTTAGAATCTGTATAGTGGAATACTTTGCAGTCAAGTAAACGTAATAGACGGCGGAAGTACTGTAAAAACTGGCAAATTATCGCGCGAACTCTTTGTTATTATCCTAACAGCAATGCTGCAAGTGAAGGGAACATAACTGCGAATTAATACAGTAATAATTTGCAGTGATTGCATTTTAACAATGGCCATTGAATAGAAGCGGATCCGAGGTCTCGTAGATACTATATTTATTAATAGCAAGACAAGAATAAAAGTTAAAAAGTGTAACATATTATTATTCTCATGTTATGCTTCCTACTGTATGTTATGTGTAGTAAATATTTATTCCACGTAATTATTGTGTCACATATTAATTAAGTGCAATTAATGTACACAGTAGGGCTACCAAAACTTTATATACAGCATGTATTTGTATCGTAAGTTGACCTACCGATCAGGCATGCCCAACCTTGTTCAACAAGTGGGCAGCATAAAAAATAATTTATGGAATAGGAACGTGAAGAAAAAATATTTTATTATGTAATCATTTATGGTTTGATATTATTATGTGTAAATTTGAAGATTACAGTTTGTGCATCCCTGCATTTAATGATGGCGAAAACATGTTTTTTATTTGTAATCGCTAATACATTCTGCTTCTTCAAAACTATAAGATATTTTTTCCGCAGACAAACACTGACTTTTCAAATATTGTATTACACATGACCTGTCCATTGAGTAGATTTATGTGTCATGGAAATGTTACATACCTATATCGAAATGCAACCAATTCAGCAATATTAAAGATAGAAAACAAATATGCAGTTAACCCTTACATCAAATGTATTTTAAATTAGTTAGGTTGGTATTTGAATCAACGACGTGACTCTAAAATTGTAGCGATGGTAACTATACACATAAATATTGTTTTAATAAGCTCAACATCCTAACTATATAGTTTTAAGAATCGCTCTTAGAATTGAGAGCTCTTTAGTATTATTTTCCACTAATAGACTATTTTTAAAAAATCACTACATATCTTACCTTTAATTAATATATTTGTATATCTGTGCTGCAGTCGCGAATTTATTTATATCATAGCCTCATCTACATTTCAAGAACAATGAAATTGCTTTAAAAGATAACGTTCATTATTATACTAGCTACATCTGGGTATAAAGTTTTCTTGCATTCTTCGTGTATTCTTGCTTATTATTATTTAATTGTTTTTTTTTTTACTTGTAATTATACCATTTTTTTGTATTTAATTAACCTTTATTAATACCTATATATTTGTAATTATTATTTATTGTTGCCTATCAAATTGTATCTAAATAAAATGTATCTTAACTGTATCATTGAGGAGATATCATCTTCGGTGTGATGCAGAAAGAAAAAAAAACAAGTTTATCGGATAAATAAAAAAAGCTACATCTGTATACATATAAAGAAAACATTTTTTATATCAATCTGCTATATGAATAACTGTATCAAATGATTACAGGGTGTGACTGAATAAGACATACCAGCGACTGTTTCATGTGGCTGACACAACAAACCAGTCAAGAAAATCATCAATTTACTTACTATATCGTAAAATGTAAAATTTCGTCATAAAGGCGATAAATATTGTAAATCAGATATCATTGGGCGGGAATTGTTGTGATGGAAATGTATTTCATATAAAATTATAATAAAATAAGTCAATATTTACGAATTACATTTAATCAAATTTCCATTAATATTTATCAATAATATCTGAGAAAATATGCCAACATTTACGAAAAGCGCGTACGATTTGCATAGTCATGAATTCAGTTCAAGATTTATCAATCAATCATTATCAATTATACAAATAAAGTTTTGATAATTATCGATTATTTTGATAGTACAAGCAATTAGTGCTATCAATGTTTGTATCATATCCCCTCCTTCCGTCCAGAAGAAAATGAAAAAGCCCCGACTATATTATTGCACGGTAGAACATGACTATATTATTTTGCCACTGTTTTCGTATTAGGTTAAATAAAGCATGAAATATTATTTTTTTGTGACAAAAGTTGAGATACGTGTTTGTAGAAAATTAAAGACCACATAGAGTACATATTTAACATTTAGCATTCGGCAATTGCAAACCATTGATTGATCACTTTAATGTTTAATTAATATTTTCGATTGATTCGGCGGTAGCTTTGTGAAATCCTTATAAAAAAATGTGTTCTGTTTTTATTATAATAGGAAAAAAACTTGTTTTTTAATCGCTCATTCAAATTTTATAAAAAGTATTTAAAATATAAAAAATAAATATTTTCAATGATTTTGTATATCACAGTATATTTAGATACTGGATTATTGTAAAATT
Organism: Himalopsyche tibetana; assembly: GCA_030503985.1. Taxonomy (NCBI): domain Eukaryota; kingdom Metazoa; phylum Arthropoda; class Insecta; order Trichoptera; family Rhyacophilidae; genus Himalopsyche; species Himalopsyche tibetana. Next base: position 11,165,085 of record JAPJYX010000024.1, read on the forward strand.
CTGTTAGGCGGTGGCTAATTGCATATTATCGGAAAAAAACAGCATTGCCAATTATATTGAAAACTTGCTGTAGAGTTTACAAAACCAGAATAATACACATCCATACAATCTTTGAAATACTAAGCAAACTAAGCGACTTACATACTATGGCAAAATAACAAGAGACCTTTCCGTATACATCTTACCGTTCAACTTAAGTTTTCCGGTAAACGAGTCTCTGGTAGTGCTATCATGTTAGAGTCCGAGAGACTGGTTTAAACTCATCATTCCAGCTCTGTTTAGGATGAAAATATAAATATAATCTATATCCAACGTGTATAACGAACCAATAGACCTGCCGTAGCCGTATCCTTTCTATCCCTCCATTAGGAGGCCATGCTCTATATTGGTAGCGGACATCATTCATCAGTTCAAGTAAAACGATAGATAAATATTAGAAAAATATTTGATTGAAAGGGGCGCGCGAGTGTTACTATTTGATAAGGGCACAGTCAACTCGCCTACTACAACCTTCGTAAAAATAGCTGCGATAACGTGGCAAAGGTACAGTGAGCCCGATCAGGTAGGTCACCTTCCATATTCGAATGTAAATGACCCAATTAAACAGATTATAACAAAGGTAGCCGAAACTATAATCAACTAAATAAAAATAAACTTCACGATATATACACTATAATGTATAATATATAAATGCAGTGTAAACTGTACGGTATACCTGATTTTTATCGTATACTGATAAGATGCTATATAAACAAGGGTAAATTCCAAATCAATGGAAAATTGTTGAAATATTTTTGCTGACACAAATGAGCGGGCCCAAAGAATCCTATGCAACATTTAAAAAGACCGTACATCGGCACTAGGGCATCCAATCCCGGGATCCCGTTCAATTTTCTGATCCCGAAATCCCGGGATTGATACGGCTGCGATCCCGGGATTTCGGGATTGAAAGATTTTGAGTAAATCCCGAAATTTGACACGAAATTGGCAAATCGAGAATTTCATATTTCTCGGTGAGCTAAAAAAAAAACGAGGTTTTGTGATAATCTGGGAAAAGGTATACCAAATCGAGGTTTTCAAATTCCACGGTGAGCTAAAAAAAAAAAACGAAGTTCTGTGACAATAGGGAAAAAAAGTATACCAAATCGAGGATTTCAAATTCCGGATCTTTAATTGATATGTGACGAGTTTTTTAGGCCTAAGCTCCCACTACCCTTTTTGTGATGACAACTGGCAGACCTTCAAAAGTTTTAGTTCAATTAATTGTGTTTAAAAAAATTATCATGTCACCAGTATAATCGATTGTTTTTATTGTTTATGACCGTAAATGGCAACACTGTTTTTTCTTAACCCGAAACGATTTTTGTTTTTTTACTTCTTGCTTTTTGGGACGCGAACCGGACTCAACGTGTGGCAGTGCCTCTCGGTGCTGGAACCTGGTTCCAGTGGCCTTTAGTTTTAGATTACGAGTAATGTCAATATGTTAATTATATTTTATGACAAAAATTGTAGCCGTGTGATAAGCAGCTGTTGGAAGTCCATCGTACGCGGTTGCGAGGTAACGGTTAGAAATACCCGAGGTGACACTTTCATACGTAGATTTTCAAACTGTCTATAGCAGTGGTTTCCAACCTTTATGTTACTGCGCCTCCCTTAGAAGAAAAAAATATCTTAGCGCCTCCCCATCCTTTATTTCACATAGTAATAAAGACACGTTTTAAAGGGAAAATAAATATTTTAAATTATTCGCGCCTCCTTTTGCAATAGTCCGCACTTCCCAGGATGGAAATCGCTGGTCTATGGATATATTTGATGTTCCAATCTCGTCCCACTCGTTCTGTCTGGTCTTAAAAACATGACGTTGACAGCGATTATCTCAATAATAAATATTTGTTAACCCTTATTTTGAACGGATTTAGCGAATGATTAGCAACCGGCTCTCATTCAATGCCACAAAACATTAAAAATATACATTTTTCGTTTTCGAATCCTTGAACATGCATTAGGGTAGGAAGAAAGTCTATGAGCGTTTACCACTCGACTAGAGAACCGATGACAGTGTTGTCTATCATCCTATCACCATCTATGATTGATTCAATATCAGCTCAGGGTTTGTTACATGTATGAAAAAGCAGTGAGTGGTTGGTAGAGGAGGGCAAGTAACGCATGTGATACGCAGAGATGATCGAAGGTCAAAAGATAGAAGAAAGCCTATGAAAAATGATGTTTAAATAACATTGGTGTCATAAAAGGTATTCTAAGTAATACTTGAATGAACTAATATGATTTCACGCAAACTGGATTTTATGAATTGAACTAATATTTGCAATAGATTTTTTTCATATCAATAGTTCACTGCACGGAATATTGAGAGTTTTTTATTTGAAGTAAGTAGACACAGAAAACAAGCTCTCAGCTTTTCCACGAATATGCATTCTTCAGTCCATGTCATATAACTCGAGGAGATTAGAAGGATTAGAAGAATCTAAAGGGACGTTGGCAGGGAAAGAATCCACAGATGGTTGAAGAAAAATGATATCGATTATCAGTTATAACGAGGCTTAGAAAATAATTATTTGAAACAAAGATACAGCCGGTGACCTTTCGTTAAATGCTACAATACACCGTTGAACAAACATTTTTTATGCATTGGATATTCGAATAAATATTTGTATATAAACCACAAATGAATAGACAAACGGAACGAAATGTTTGTTTGAATTATTATTTTCACACAGTTGCACACCGACGTAGTCACAAAAATATTTACCATGTAGGTACATTATACAAAAAGTGATTACACACTAAGCCAACGAAAACATGTTAACTAAATTCGATACACGCCTACATAGTAACTAGGCAAATAAACTTCATCATTATTCCATACAATGTATCGATATAATCATTAAGGAACCATCCACGGATTCTTATCTATAACTGAAATACTCAAAATTGAAAAAACTTTAATTAAGCTAAAATTTAAAATGTCTTTACTTAAATGCTCTGGAACATTTTGTGTAGCCATGATTGGAAGCCAAATCGAAAAAAAACAATAGCAAACTAAATAAAGTAAAAATTTATGGATTAAGACAGGTTAGGTTTCCTGCAATATGGTATTTTATCAGAGGTAAAGGTGCCTACTCTCCGATACAGGTAATCATTTATGTTTGACTTCAAATATCTATTGTATGTATATTTAAAATATGGTCACACCTTGCCACCCCGGAATTAAATTTCTGATGCAACACTGATCATTTGGCATTTAAAAAAAATATTGGCAGGGAAGTCTACCCACTAAATACAACTATTTAAAACATTTTTTTTGAGAACTAAATCACGTCCACGCGGTATGTACACTACATATATAATATAATATTATTATGTCAATATTTAAACCAATGCCAAGCATTTTTGTTTTAATCTATGATGTAATAATGATTATAAATATGATATATGTATTTGTGCATATATATAGTAAAACCATATTTAATTATTTTAAATCAATTAAAATACATACTCAATTGAAAATAGGGCTTTGGTCAATTAAATCAAATCAATCAAAATAATATTCAAGTTACTTACATTTGAAATATGGATCCATATAAATTGTTAATCAACATAATTATTTTTTTAGTTAGAACCTTTTAAAAGATAATATTTTTCGTTCTATTCGATTTTTTTGCGTACAAAGTTTGATTCAATTATTATTATATTACGAGACGACGCGTCTTAAAAAAACTTGTTAACACTTTTCGATAAATCAACGGAAATAAGCTATGTAATCGAAAAAACGGGTGACGTAGAATATAGATAGCGCGGAATTTAATTGTGGGTGTGTAATTTTTTTATCGGGGAACCGACGGTATTCCTGTTGAACCAACGGGAAGACGTCGCTGGACTGACCCTTTGGCGACGGCGCGCGCCAAAAAAACGAACCTCGCGACCGAACGATATCGAAATAGATTGACCGCTTTGCGAGCAACACGTGAGACGTTGGAGATTTCGTGAGTCGATTTATCTCCTTCTAATAACATTCAAAAACATATTAATGCATTTACTGGGGTTTTCGTTGCTGCATAATAGTATTTTTCAGGTGGTGAATTGCGCATTAGTGTAAGAAATTGTCATAAAAGGAACGATCGCGAACAAGATTAAATTAAAATGAAAATCAAGAAACTCGTCTAATAATATCGATGGCCTAGTTCCATTATATTACCAATTAAATCTGAATACCTCTCTTCTATAGCTCCGCAAAAGTATAACGAGAAAAAATACTAATTTTCTCTCGGTAGGCAAATGTACGTGCAAGCAAATAATGAAGTATAAACATTCTTCTCCTATTTTCATATATTATATATATAATATCTAGTTTGACAGTTTTGTCAAATGTAATAAATTTAATTTAAATTTAACTGAAATTACTAAATGAATCACTTTAAAGATGAGACAACTAATAATGATTACTTGTTCGCAACTTAGTTTAGAAAAAAAACTTTGGTCAGACATATCTCAAAACTATCAATTTCGAGTTGTAACACTATGGAACTAATCCATTGATGTGTATAAAACACCTTGTGACTTCACTTTACAATGTCCCAGATCATGTACAGCACAATCCATTTATAACACTATGAGGACAGTATTATGTGTCACCTGAAAAGATACCCCTCGTAAAACCAGTACCAAGCAAAGGATATGTTCATATTGTATATTTTTTTAATTATAGAAAAAACTACTGTTTTGAAAAGTTAATAACAAATTTATTTTTAACCTCCCTGCTGGAAATAGTTAGTAACCGCTGGTCTACGAAAATAATCAAAATATAAAAACAACATTTAGTCAGTGAATACATATTTGCAGATTGATTTTTATTTTCGTATTATGTAATAAAATAATATTTAAATGCTTCTCGATGACGGAACTTTTTAATTATTTAAATTTAGAATCATCTAACAAATACATAATGAAATAGATGAACTGTGTCAATATCACCCACTATTTAAAAATAAAACTAGGAATTCCAAAGATTATCAGTTTCGAAATTCTATCTATATATAAATTACCACAAATTAACCACCAAATATATCGACAATATTATGCTTATAATAGGAACTACTATAGCCAAAAGCGAAATATAAAACAATGTTTTTTATGCAGTCCAATATACGCTAGCAAAGTTGTTTGTTTTTTTTTGAAATAGCGGTTAATTTGTGGTTATGTATTTTCGATACATGTCCAAAAATGAATGCTAGTTTGTGTTATTATAAGCGACATCTGTTTAGTCAACGTGATAAGCTTATACCAACTGAATATTAAAAATAATTATAAATATGGTAGGTAGGTAAACCGTCAACGTACTGGTATAGATAGATGTAATTAGCAAATTAACAGTTCTGAGAAAATTTAAGCTTTTACGATAAAGCCTCCATTACCGATATTGTATGTTATATAGATCAGGGTTTTTCAACCGTGGTACATTGCGTGCTTCGAAGGGGCCACGGGCAAATCCATAAATTCCCAACTTTAAAAATAGAATAAAAAAAAGTTCCCACATTATTTCATTTTGGGAATTCCGCAAATTCCTGGGTTTTCGCAATCGGCCAGCGAGTAAAAAAAAACAGGAATCCACGACCAACCAAACCAAAACCTAGACCCGAATTTTATGTTGTAATCAACAAAAAACTTTACTGGTGATTTAAGAAAAAAGAACTAGAAAAGATTGACATAACGTTGTTTGACTATCGTGTAGCCGTGAATCAAAAATAATATTATAAACAAAACAAAAAAAAATGTTTTTGAAGATAACGTTGTTTGACTAATAAATTTTATACAATTGAAGAGTATTAAAAACTGTTTCAATATTCAAATGCAAAAATGATATCGATCCCGGAATTTCCACAAACGCGAGTTCGATAAATTATAGATAACAGGACACAGAAGTAACAAAAAATAAAATGATAAAACATGAATTAAATAACAAAATCCCCCAGTAAACAAATGAGTTCATAAATCAACACGTTTTGATATCGGCTGGGGTAATTTTGTTTAATAATTTTCACACCAATACGAACAAGATATGTACTGGCGAGGTGTGTCCGATTTAGACCAATAACAACTCCCGAGGCGAGCCTCAAAATAAAACAGAGAAAACTTATCTGAATATTTGTACATGCATGCGGAAAAAGCTGCATGAAACTCTTTGAACCGGTTTTAGTGAGTCAATAGAATTTAAATGCATACGAAAAAGACGATTAAGAATTGCATGTCTGCAGAGCACAGGTCATTATAAAACTTCAAGATATTAAAACTGTTTTGTGATACAAAAAATGATAACTATACCATTTTGTTGACTCAGCACCTCCGCTTCCAATACGAATCATTTCCAACGCAAAATCCGCAAACCGCCTGATTAAAAAATTTCAAAACTTCGACAAAAGATTAATACACTTTTTATACGCTACTTTTAAGTGAGAAGTAACGTATGTAATGCACTTTTTGAAGATTGAAAAAGACAGCCCTGATTGAAATAACACCATGAAAACTGGGATTCTGGTTTTGCGATAACCTAGACTGGTTAATAATCCATCTATCATGAAACTATAAATTACACATTGGAATAGAACATATTTTTAAATAAATATAAGGTAATTGTATCATCACTGTGTAATAGGGATTCTGAATTCTTGGGGTTTCCAAAGTCCCGGGACTCGAGGCGTGATAAAGTCAAAGTCCCGGGACATCCCGGGACTCGAGACTTTTATTTCCCCTTCAATAAAATTATAAGTTTATTAAAATGAAATATTTGCATGTATGTGTGTATTTATGTATTACTCGGTACCTTTTGAAAGTACGCACTAGTAAAAATCGCGTTTTTTTAATACAATGTTTAATAATTATTATTTTTCTTATATAATGAATCGGTGCAATGCTTACTTAAGGGATGAAAACGATACATGTAATGAAAAAATATCAATGAAGCCGCTGTCAGGAGTAAATTTATGACCGTAACTTCACAATACAGTATTAGCATCTAGAACTTTTTTGTCCTATTGAGACATTGGTACCCTTGTGAAATAGTGAAAAAACATTTGTACAATTTAAGTTTTAATATTTTGTAATTTACTTTTGCTACAGTTATATTACAATATTTAAACACATGGTATTTGAAACTTCTACGAAATTATAAATCCCAAAAATCTGCTTTTCTATCAGATAGATTTTATATATGCATACTTAATTTTGTTAAAGCCCCGGGTAAGTGTCACATCCCGACCATATCGTGTCCGTTTTTCTTGGGGTTCACCTCTTATACCTGCTTTCATTCAATACACATCAGTCTTTTTGAGAGTTTTTTAATCACAAGAATTGTTTTTTTCAAAATGAAATGTTATTAGCACATTATAAATCACAGTCACAATTCCCGGGACATTTTCCAAAAAAATCCCGGGACTTTCGACAGCAAAGAAAGTCCCGGGAAAGTCCCGGGACTCGACACAGAATCCCTACTATGTATGAAGTAAGTTTACAATAATCGAATGGCAGGTTTTTGGATAGTTTGTTTTATAACTTGACATTTTAACTGAAAGACAGCGGTAATCTGTTTCTGTGTGCACATCCAATTTGCGATATATAATAAGTATATATAATATGTATAATAGCGAATCCTATAAATAGATGAGTCAATACGTTAAAGAATTCATTCGTACAATATTATATCAGGTGTCAAAAAAGAAATATCGAGACACTTAAAAATATCGTGCATGAATTTTATATGATGACAATCGACAATGAATAAAACAATATTTGTTCACATTAGTTAGATATGTCATCGTATAAAGCTGGCGATCTGCATATAGTAGCAAGATGACTTCAATAAAAAAAGTACATTTACGAACAATTAAAATCGAGTTTTTAACAAAAGCGGCTGTTCACATAGCAAACACGGCAGCTAAAATAGCAAGACAATAAAACTAATAATAAGATAATAGTTTTGATAAATTCGGCGGTAATTTTGTCTGATGATGCTTCTCAAAGAGGTGAAACACGTGTGCCATTCTGTAACACAAGTGGATTAATATATTTTTTTTATTCCACTTAATTTTAACCTACTAATGAGACTATCAATCATTACTTTTTGCAGACGTTTTACCGATAAAAAAACATTTTAATTAATTTGCCAACATTTAGGATTATGAAATCTGTTGCCTTTGTTTACCAGACCGTCAGCTACCAGACTGCAGAATCTGGAAAATGAAATAATGAGTGACTTGACTGTATTTTGAATTTTAATGAATTGTGTCTTTGGACAAGCTGTGTGGTCAATTGAGACTGCGGTGATCTGGATAAGGGATGTCCCTTATCCAGTTCATCGTAGATTGTGAGTTTTTGGTGAGTAGATTAATAAATTTATTTATTTAAGTATAGTGAGTTCTTAACGGTGGGAACACTTTTCAGTCTATTATCCAACGTATTCAGAATCAATTAATTTTTTGAAACATTTACAAAATACGGGTTTACTGTTGAAGAAATTATGAGTATGCACAGGAGGAAAATTCAGTGGTCAAAACCACTGTTGAAAAGCGCTGGTTTAAATCAAGTATTGACCCGTCTTCGCTAAGAAGCAAATCATTTTGCTTATTCTATTGACAATAACGAAGGTGGTTTACAAATAATAAAAAATACGCTTAAGAATTATTGTAGAATAGGTACAAAATAGGGTTTAATTATTCGTATATATATCGACTGTGGAAAGGAAAAAGGACGTAACCCACAAATTTTACAGGAGGCACAAAAACGTGTTTTGATAATTTTGTGCAAATGTGCAAATTATGAATTATACACATCCTTGAAGTGCACGGAGACTTCTAAACTGGTGTTTAATTGACATAATCTAATATTAATTGTAGTAAGTTAAACGTTTATTTCAATATTTTTTCTTGGTTTTAATTTTTTACAAGGTCATCTTTTAAAACTTAACAGCTAAATTTAGACACAAATTCGGCATTTGCAGCTTGCATTCTTTTGATAGAACGTGTATCAAGTTTGGTATATTGTGATTATCGAAAAATACCTGTCTTGAAAAAACTGTGGGTTACGTCCCTTTTACTATCCACAGTCGATATAATGTATTTCTATCAAGTATCAATAGTGAACAACGCTGAACTGAAATCCTGAAAAATGCATTTAAAAGTTATCTAGCACAAAGTAATTCGCCTTTTCTTTTGACTAGACATGTCTAAATAATAAGCAGATGAGATTATATTGCAAAAGGGCAAAAAAACGAATGGATTAGGTAGAAAATTAAAGGTAACCGATATAAATAGTAGGACATCTTTCACATGCAAGTTAGATAAATGAAGCCATACACAATGGTTTCCTGGAGATCTTTTGATATCATAAAAATAAATTAGAACTCGCTGAATAAACGAAATAAAGATATGCGCCTAACGGAAAACGCAAAGCAATATAAAGGACTGTAGACGTCAGAGAGGTTGACAAGGCTGTTTTAAAATAAAGCAAGGTACAATTGAGGAGCAAACATTCAAAAAGTGTTTTGTCACACAAATACAAAGCTTGGAAAATGATGATTGAAGTGTTGCAAAAGTGACGGTTTGTATGAATGTGTCAACTTTATGATTTCATTTTAATATGAAAAAAAACCTTTTTGAACACTTATTTTGATTTTCATTCATAGGTTTTATTATGGGCTATCAGAATTGATATAAAACGCCATTTTTCAAAATTTGTGACAAAACACTTTTTGAGTGTTTGCTCCTCAATTATTATTGAAACAAGTGAGTAAAACATAAGGTCTCGTACATTGTACTTGCTTGCTCGTTTGAAAAAATGAAAGTGTTCTGTGTTTTTTAAAATAGATCCGCAGTAAAATCAATCTTCTCTATTAGTATGCCACACTTATAAAACCTTGGACAACACGTTCTCTGCAAATAAATTATGCAATTTCATTTTGTGACGTCACGTCATGTGTTACGGAGTGAGTGCTCAGCGTAGAGCTGGCATGAAATAACTATGTACGTGCAAAATTAGTAAGATTACGACGACCGTGCTCAAGTGCCCCTATAATAATAATCGAGAATTAAATTGGCAAACATTGCCAATAGCATTCATAAATATGACTGTAAATGACAAGGATAAATTACACTTGAAGACAATAAATTTACCAACATAAGAAATAATTATCTAGGTAAATTTCCAAGACGGAATTTTCTTCTCGTGTTGCGTTGTATGAGAAATGGCCTCTTCGATTATCTAAAACATCATTGCATCAGATGCTTACTTATCATTTCGAAGGATATGGAAGGAATGAGAACGCGATATCTCTTATTTTGTTGGTGTTGGTTTTTGCTCTTCTCTCTTGTTAAATATATGTACTGATTTTTTAAAAGTTGACGATATTGTCATTTGTATTTGACGACAAGGATGTTTGTTTATAATGATTTAATTCCTCCGTAACCATCCGTTAACCGTTAACCCATGAGTGTCCAACCGGTAGATGGCAGACGACCGGTCGATCCCAAAGCAAAATTTGGTCGATCCCGAAAGCTTCCGTAAATTTCGAAAAAATATATAATTTGAATGTGAAATATACAAAAATACTAAAATTTAATTATTTTGTAAGCATATACCTAACTAATGATATGGATTTCGCATTTAAAATAAACATTTCTAACTTTGAAGAACTGAGAAAACCCTCAATAAAATTTCATATAAAAGTCATGTTAGAAGTCGATCGCAAGCAAAGTTAACATTGAAAAGTTGATCCCAGGGCAAAAAAGGTTGGACACCTTTACTTTAACCCATCCGAGGAGGACGCAGAGATGACTACAAGCCCACTATTTGTCATTCGTTCTCTCCAAAGACGGTTACAACCAGCCATCGTAAAAACAAGTTACTTTGAGGGATTTCATTATACCTCACATTGTGAGCAAACTAGGTTTTCAAAAGCTTATATCAACAAATACATAGAGCGTCAAATATTAAATTTGAGGCACAAAACTATCCCACGGCGGCACTGACATTTCCAATCCCGGGATTTCGGGATTGAGAAGATTAGCTAATGTTGAGCGAAAGCTTAAAAAAACATGATTCTAAATTTTGGTTTATTTTGGGAATCCTGGGTTTTTCAAATTGAAAATTCTGAAAGAGCTCAAAAAAACAACAATTTGTGAAAAATTGCCGAGCGAAAATTTCTCTATGCCGAATCCCAATTTATCCAATCCAATCCGGAATACCGGGATCGCAAAAAAAGTCCAGGATTGGATGCCCTTCATTGTACTGATTAATTACCACCATTATATTTTATCGGTCCATTGTTTTGTAAGATTGTTTACTCAATATGTGAATAATGTAAATCTTATCAACAATGATAATGAAGTCCATATTTGGATTAACAATTTGTTTGGCATGGATACTGAGATAAATGTGTGACCGGTAACAAATATACAATATATAATTAGTTTTACATGCAAATTTAAATATTCAAATTCAGCTTTAACGAACATTACAGCGGGAACTATTCTCAAATTTACTAGAATTTAGACACTTATCTGGTGGTCTCTAAATGAATTTTGTATTTAGTTTGTACGGTTAGTATAACTTAAATGTAATAATTACGGCAATGTGTACTGATGTTATAGTCGATTATTCGACCAATATATTCAACCAATCAAAGAGGTTATTTGGAAACAAACTGTAAAAAATAACGCAAGATCATCATTTAGCATGCTGTAAGTAAAAGATAACATGTATCACATTACAATCACTCTAAGACAGCGGTTTCCAACCTTTATATCACTGCGCCTCCCTCTGAAGAAAAAATATCTTCGCGCCTCCCCATCCTTTATTTCGTATAGTAGTAAAGACACGTTTTAAATGGTAAATATAAATTTTGGACTGTTCGCGCCTCCTAGGTTGAAAATCGCTGCTCTAAGACGTTTAGTGAGTGAACATTCATAAAGTGAGAAAATGAGTAATTATTCATAAAAACTAAAAATAATAAAACATAATTCTGTAAATCGTTAGCGTTTGAGAGATGGGCTATTATAACAACAGTGAACATAGCCGTAATAATAACACGTAAATTATACCAACCGTAAAAATCAAAATTAGTGTAAATAAAATATGCAGTGCAGCGAAAAACGCTTTCGCCTTTTTTACAACGAACCTTTACATGAAACAGATTTTTTTAAGGGGTCAGCTTCTTTCACATATAAATAATGTATATCATTATCTGAATTTTTTTGCCATCTTTTCATCAATTCTTCAATTCCCGTCTTGTAGTTGGTATCGAATATACAAGTATCATACAAAATGTGCACTCAATTTTTTTTTCACTTGGTCAACAGTTTTATTTATCCCCTCTTAATGGATCTACATCGATCTTAAATTAAAGTAATCCGAATGTACGATGTCTCCCGGTTCGATTTTTCAATTTTAGACGCGTTAATAAGTTGGTCGAGGATCTGATTCAACATGGGACTTTAGCAAGTCGTCGACAATAATGAATTTAATTTGATAAAAAATCAGCCTTTTGACATTTTTTAAGTCCAGTTACCAGACTTTGCTTAACAATTACAGTAAAGAAAGCACATAAACAGACCTAAGCAACTATTGGCACGTTCTTGCGAACTGCTATGCTCGTAAATGAAGACATGGCTGAAAAGTCTAAAAACAAATAAACGTCGATTGCGCGTTTCAAATATTCTGCGAAAAAAAGAAAAACGTGAAGAAGGATAATGAGATGCAGATCTCTGAAGTAAAAAAATATGCATTTTCAAATTCCATTCCACAGTAGGAGTCGGCTTCAGTTGTTGCTGTTGTCAGTGTGGCCATAATATCAACAAATATAATTATTTTTTTCTATCTATCGGACGCGCATTACAAAGGGAACTTACCGTGGAGTGTTAGCTTCATTCGCCTTAGTTTTCATCCACTGTGGAAGTGATCCAGAAGATATCCTTCCCGGTTCACCGGAAGCCATTTTACACTTTCACACTCGACCGGTAATTCAAAACAATCAGAGAATTTGTTCGAAATTCAAACGAACCGAGCGAATGTTTGGCTGTGTTCACAATGAACGGGCAAGTCGAAATAATACGTGGTATTATAATTTTGAGCAACGTAATGTGGCGAATCAGAAGGATTGGTGTGATATAAGAAAATAATTCGAAGTAAAAATAATACTCGAGCTATCGCCAGCGAATAAATTTCAAAAAGCGCAGATTGCCTCGTTGTTTTAATATGCCAAGTGTTAGACGGTATTGATAAGACCAGAACGATAGCCGTCTTATCTTGGCAACTTTGCCTGTATAAAGAAGTGTTGTTGCATAAATGAACACAGACGATTTTTTAAAAATGTTTACACAATTGTTAGAAAAAAGTCGTACTTTGAATTTGGAAGGATAAAAAAATGGTGAGACGAAATTTTACGCGTAGATGGATGAGCTGGTCATTTTCATAATCTAGAAAAAAATAAAACAAAAATGTGCTTTAAATAAAATAATACAAACAGAATGAACAATAAGAGAATGTACAAAAAAAATGTGTTTGTGAAAATAAATAAGATGGAATAAAATATATATAAGAAGAAATAAACAAAAATAGATTTCTATATTTCTAGAATTGATTTTTTCGCCGGTTTTTTTTTAAATACCTTCAAAAGTCAATTCATATTCCATACCATATGTCGTCGTGGGAAATTATTTGATTTCTAATATATTGATGGGATTTCTTGATAGCACCTGATTAAAAATTATATTATATAACATCTCTTTAGAATCCATTAAGAATGATACAAAAATACAACTTAAAACATAATGATCGACAGAAAACTGGTATTTAAATATTCATAGGAGGCGTCGAGAATAATATTAAGCCACTAATTCTTTAATTAGCATTTATATTTAGAACATATCGACTGTGGAAAGGACGTAACCCACACATATCAAATTTTACAGGAGGCGCAAAAATGTGTTTTGATGATTTTGGGCCATAAATTATGAATTATACACATACTTGAAGTGCGCGGAGACTTCGAAACTGGTGTTAAATCGACACAATCTAATATTAATTAAAGGAATTATTTAGGAAAAACCTTTATTTCAGTCTTTTTTATTGGTTTTAATTTTTTACAAGGTCATCCTTTTCAAACTTAAAAGCTAAATTTAGATACTAATTCGGCATTTACAGCTTGCATCCTTTCGATAGAACGTGTATCAAGTTTGATATATTGTGATTATCGAAAAAAACCTGTTTTGAAAAATGTGTGGGTTAAGTCTTTCCTTTCCAAAGTCGATATTAATTTATTCTGCAACATACTATTTTACTTCATTTAGTTCAGGTAGGTAGGGCTTAGACAAAAACTGCATTTTTTAAAAACCTGTTTTCGAATACCAATATGATAAAATACAAAAAAATTATTCGGTGTTCCTCTCCAGAAAATACTCTTTTGCTCGATAGAGCTATATAAAATAGAAAAATGAAATTTTTTGTTGGTTTGTTTTTTAGACTCGCATCTATAAAATTCGGCCTTCAGTGTTTTTAAGTTTGATGTACTCGTGAACTTTATTAATCTGAGTCAAAATGCACAACAAAAATAATTTTAAAATAAACCCAATTGGTATGTATGGACTGATTATTAAACTACACATTTCATCCCGTCTTATTTGTTAGGATGCTGGTTTCAAATCAAAATATGAACAATATAATAAAATAATAAATGCATGAGTATCAATTCTAATATAAGAAACCGGGTTACTGAGTCAAAAAAACTGGCTTTCGAATGTTGCAAGTTTAACTGAAAACCTGGTTTTTAAAACCACCAAACCCTATAAGTGAGAAGATACTTAACCTGACAATCTTAAAATAGAGCATGTTTTCTAGCAAGCATTAAAAACAGTACCATACTGGCATTTTGATAAAACACTTATCACAATGGTTTCATAAGCCTTTTTTCAAAAACAATGTATGTACTCTCCTAAAGTAGAACATAGATAATGGAGCATCTTTAATTTTTTTTTTATTGAGAACTGGTTGCAATATGGGCAATCAACTACAGCTTGAAACAAATGATAGAATTAAGAAAATACTAATAAATGAACTTACTTCTCTCTCAGAAGTACTATTTTATTATAAGACGTATTTTTGATTGAATGTACATATTAACGGGTTACTAGTAACAAATATTAGACAAATGTTTTTCTGTTTGTAAAAGATAAGTTGTATTTATCACCAGAGCAATGGTTCTTGCTGTGCAATTGCAGCAAATACAATATTAATCTCGATATAACAGACCTAGGTTACAACAGACAAAATTGGAATCTTTGTCTCTCGTGTGTGGGCTATATGACATAAGAAAGCCAACTGTTTTGGGCATAAGAAAACAAATTTGCGGTTATACGTGATATAGTTGGGAACGAACTTCCTAAAAAATGAATGAAATTGGCTCGAGGAAACCTAGTTTTATGTAACAGACTTTTGGTTTTGACAGACACCTCTTTGTCTGCATGAGTACGTTATATTAAGGTTCTACTGTACTTTCATTTCATTATTACTGTTTAGAGCCTACAGTTGTTCGCCAAAATTGTTTAACATACATGTTAGCATTGTAGTTAAATTTATTTCAATGCATTATTCTAAACCAGACAAATACACAATGAAAATATTCAACAAGTAAACTAATATTTATTATTAAAGCATAAGTATTATATGCATTTAAAAAAAGTGATTTTTATAAATAGGAAAGGTGACATATATTTATGTCTATAAAAATGATTAAGTAATCTAAATTGAAAAGGAACAGATAGACTGATTTTGAAATAATCAGTATATAATATGATTATTATGAAGATAAAATATGGTACTATTTTGGATGAATTTTTAACTAGAAATAGTAGATTAGATAGGGTTTTTCTTTGTTTTAAATGACATATGATAAACATAAATAGGTTCATAATATTGATATGTATGAATTTATACGGAATGAATTAATAATATATGAATTTCAAACTTTTCTCTTTATTGGTCAAAGTAATAATTGCACATAACAAGTATTATAAATACTAATAAAAAGATGTTTCATTATGACTCTAATAATCTAAATATCTCAAACTTCTAAGACTATAACATTTGATGATAAAATGTCAATAGAATCACTAAATAATTTAATTGTAAATTAAAAATAATCATAAAAAAAGAGTAAGCGTAGTGAAGAGCATGAAAGAAAAACAAATATCACTATTTTTTTTATATCTGAGACACAGCAATACTCTACAACTTAAAAGTATGGAATACCATAATATAAAATAATATTATGATAATTAAGTGTTCTAAATTTAAAATTCAGGGTTATTTCTAAATATACATCTATGCAAGCAGTAAAAAAAGCTTGCTGAATCAAAATGCCGTCCAAACATCTTTAAATAAGTTTTAATAACACTATAACATATATGTTGTACCAATATAGCATTTATAGGTTGACAACTTAAATTACGAATGTGTAAACGAGTGTAATTGATTAAATAACTTATTGCTTACTGGAGATTTATTAGTTATTTTTATATGATGCATACAAGAACTTTTCTTTAGTTTATTATTATGTCACAATAAATATAATGTTTATTACCATATTGCGAAATGTCATTTGTCATGTGAAATTACAAAAAAAGGAATAAATTACATTGTTTCTGGCATCCAAAGTATGAAAGACAATTTAGGGATTAATAAATCTCTACAGCGATGTATATACAACGCACTCTACGAGAGATATCCTATTTATAGTTCACAATAATTATTATGATGGTTGTTGGCTAATCTGACATATCCAACACCTATACATACTCCAAATTGTCAATTGTGTTTAATTCTACAATATTAATATGGAATAAATATCTGAGATAAATATTTTTCATATAAAAATAACAGTACCTTAGCACTTTTGGTGGCTTATTAATATTATTCCAGGTGCATTAAAACACTTGACAGATAACCCCACAATCATAAATCTCAACAAACATCACCTCATACAATAGACAAATCCCATTTAACATATTTTTTTCTCAAGTATCCATTACATTTCAAATGGAAGATAATTCTATATTTGATTATAAGATTGTCTATTGCTACAGTGCTGCCAGTGATAAATTTTCGTTCTTCAAATTTAAATATTTTTTAATATTATGTGCATGGTTTTGTTCATTTATTTTTTATTTCTGGAAATTACTTTCCACTAAGCCTGTAAATTTGTCATAACATTCGTATGTTTGAATTTATTTGTATTTTGTGATAATATAAATATAATTAAAACATTCAATTGGTTATATTCAAAACATTTTCTTTGACGATTTATAAATAGTAGAAGAGAATTTGAATTATTTAAATGTGTCAGCGAAAAGACCATGAGTAAGATCCAGCAATCTAGTAAAATGTAATAGCCTGATTTTTAATGTGTGCTGAATGCATCGATACATGACGTTGCGTAAATTACAATGCAAATAATCTTGCATTTCAAATATTGAATGATATGGAGACAATTAAAGAAGTATTTGAATCAGTGGAACAAGATCAAGAAGACAATGTTGGAATAAGCAATTAAATGAAGCTAATCTACGTGTAAAACAATTGGTTCGAAAGTAATGTAATGTGCTTATCGGGTTAGCTGTCAACTCAACTTCACGTCTGTTAACACGCGGTACAATTCTTTCTCTTTCGTGATAGAAGCCAAGCGAGCAACACGTATTTCTTAAATATATATATTGTCTTATCTTAATATACTTTAACTTAAAATAAAATCAAATAGTTTTATTTCAAACCAGAAAATTTACAGACAAAGATTAAATAAATTTGATTACTAATGTTTATAAGCTTTCTACAATTATTTTATCATCCAGTATGACAGCTTGTTTTAATATCATAGATAATTCGAATATAACTTATTATGGTCTATGGTTTATTTTGACATATGTCATAGGAAGACATTTCAAACTCGAAAATAGATCTCTAAAATGACGCCCGATGTTGACGAGTGCTGCCTACGTATATATTCTTGCAAATATTATTCGGTTTTTATGATGATTATTAGATGTATTCTACAATACGTCATATGTTTGGTATGAAGTCATGATGAAATATACTTAGACAGCTCATCTATAGCTGCGCGCGCATGCATGTTCCCAGGTTCCTCGTTTGTGCCCGGTTTTAGACGGTGAACATGGGAACCTATATCGGGTCACGTGAAATGTTCCACGATACGTCGTGAACACGTGAATTTTGTGTTCCAAGGCATGTTCTGGAACCATTTGTTCCTTAATGTATGGCCGGCATAACACTTACGTCCTGTGGGCATTTACAGTAAAATACTTCGGACTCACACTAGACTCGCTATTAACACATTTCTGCAGACACATAGCGGCGTCACAAATTACTGTTATACTCACCCGTTGATAGGGCACAAGAGTAAACTCACCATAAAAAACAAGTTACTCTTGTACATTGCAATAAAAAGACCAATCATGACCTACGTGCACCAAATATGGATACATACAGGCATGAGTCGTATACAAACACTAAACATAATACAAAACAAAGCACTTTGCAAGCAATTTGGTTCGTGCAAAGTTCCATAGTACACAGAAGCATGAACATCGACCAGATCCTCGATCACATCATAGAGCTGTCCAAGAAATTTTACAGCTACATGGTGGATCATCCCAATTAATCAATCAAAATCCTACTCAACGACTACGTTGATTACCCTCACATGAACGTACTGCGGCCGCGGAGAGTTCTGCTCAAACCCACTTAGCCCCCCTGATTCCTTCACTTGCCTCTCTGGCTGCCAGCAGTTGATGAACCAACACAGATCTCACCAAGACCAAGAACAACCACCGCAGACACCTGTTGGTTTGACCTCCTCTCGAGTGCAAATAACAAAAAAAAAAGGGAAAAGATTATAATAATAATCATGAAAAACCAAATGATTATAATACGTTTTACAAAAAAACAAAAAGCAAATAAAAAATAAAATAAACTGATCACATATACATAACCCCCCCCCCCCGCTCAATTGATTAATAATCTAATTATTCATTTCAAAATGCTGCTTGAGGTTATTGAATCAACCACTAGTGTCACACTCATGAAAACGAGAGTAAAAGAAGCATCACACATACCTCAGACGAAACGGATATTGAAGCACGACTTCACTATCCTTCAAAAAGGATTAAAGTCGCCATCATCATTGATATTTTTATGTGCATAGTAGATCAGTAATGTTTTTTAATGTATCTTTCAGGGATGATAATGTATTTTCCATGTACATAGTGATTTTCAGCATACGAGTATTATAAGCAGTACCTAGAGGGCCCTACCATTAGAGAGAAGTTTGCCAAGAGGTTCTTAATTTTCTATTTTGTGAAGTATCATCACCGTATTGGCCAATGTTGCTAAGTAACAAAATTGGCACATAAGGTATATGTATACGATGATATTTTTGGATAACAATTCTTTGTCAGAGCATTTATTGTAGCAGTCTTGCTAAAGCAGCATTTTTTTTGATTTCTAATTATTATTCATGCAGATTCAAAGGCAAGTTATTGTTCTGCTTATTGATTCCTAATGTTATTTATGTCACATCGGCATAAATCTATCTTTATTTTGAACTTATGCTTACCTATCAACCCCTTAGGGTAGGAAAATATTACTTGTTATTTAACATTTTTATGTTACATTATTTGGTACTGGATATATAATATCTCAATTTGTCACATTATGTTTGTTATAACTTTTGGCTGTCCCTGAGGAAATTATTATTTTTGATGATGAAATCAATAAAACGTCAAAAATATTATTGTCAATGCTTTTGTAACTCTGAGGCTGCTACATAACTATCAAAATATTTAGGAAAGTATTTTATTTTAAGACAATTTCACTTTCTAATCTATTACTTTCTACAGATCAGCGGTGGTCAAGACGTCGACCACGTAGCCATTCCACGTCGCCCACCTGATGCTTTAAAGGAATTGAGTGTGTCTTTTATATCTATCTATTTTGTTTCCCTTTTCTTACACATTATATTGTGCTTTGAATTACTTCACCTTTTATGGCAACTTAGCTCATATGGTATTACTAAACCACTACAACTGATTTCAGTATGAGGTCGCCCGCTGAGGCCAAAAGCTTGGCAACCCATGCTAGAGGATTCAAAGGATTTTTTTCCTTTCTCATTACAACAGTATGAGTTTATTCAAGTATATAAATATTTAAAATTCCATGCATTCATTGTTAACCCAATTGAAGAAACTACTCCTGCCATCTATGGTTATATTATAGAAACATTAATATTTTTTAACAGACTCCTGTAATTTAATAAGATTGTAAGTATTCAACAATCATCAAAGCAGACTTGGGTCTTAAGTTAATAGCTGTTACTAAATAAATCATTTAAAGGTGAGTGAAAAGGTAATATTAAAATATTAATAAGAAAAATTGTTAAGTGACTCATTTGCAAATATTCATGTATTTAATAAAATCTAGTTGAATAATATTTTATAAGCATCTCAATGTCATTGGCTTAGAACAAGGGAGGTCATGGGTTCGAATCCCAGTAAAGATAGTTTCTATAGATTGATTTATAGATTTCTGTTCGAAGGCATGGATGTATGTGATGTCTTGAATTCCCAATACATAGTGAGAGTGAGTCCACTAGTCATATCCTAGCCCTATTGTTCTATCTCTATTCTCTAAGAGAGGTTGAGCAACTGAGTAACACGTAGTCTTCGTAGAAACTCTTCTGTTGAGATATACTCCATGAGGAGTCCATATGCTATGCATTGTGAGCGGACATGAAAAACAAAATCTCAGTTGATCAAAGCATTCCTTATTATAATATTCCACTGACAGTTTACTGTATATAATGAACATGAAGCCAGTGGCTCTTAACCTCTTACAATAAATTGATTTATCTCATAAAACTTTGACCAAAATAAATATCATAATCGTGATTTATTGTGAAGATGTTAACACTTCTTGGTCGGGCGGTCCAAACAATAGACTCTAGCCTGTAGCGGACGTTTTTTAGTGATTAACGCAATAATATATTACATTCTTAAAATCAACAGAACTCCTAAACCAAACAATATTTTCGGCTGAAATTTTCAAAAAAATCATATGTGACATTTAATCATTAAAAATAAATTAAAAACATTTTGAATACATTATAATTTCACTACTTTTCTAAGCTGAATATAAAAAACCTGTTATTAATTTAGTAGATAGCACTCCACTTGTTATCAATATGAAATATTCAAAATATTCTGTATAAAAAATAACATTAATCCATAACATACAATTATATAAATAATTATGGTATAAAATCCACATTCCTACAAATTTACGATCACTGGAACTGTGAAATATGATGCCCTAAATATTCGAGAAACATGTGTCACCTTTTTAAAAAAAATACCATGTGTGAACATTCCGGGCATAATAAATTATAAGTTTTATTACTTATTGTCAAAAAGGGTCACTTGCCGCTGCAGTTATTTTGAAGAAACCATCAAATCTATGAGTCAATCTACCAACACGTTTATTGATTATTATTATTTCATGAACGAACTATCTGATAAATTGTCAGCGTAATCTTCATAGTCACTTATTATTTTTTAAAGAAATTATTGTTAGTAAAACGCCTCATAAAATGGTAATAATATATTCAAATAATAAAATACAAAAAAATAGCGCAAGCGGTATGAAAAATAGTCCAACTCGTTAAAAGACTCAATCTAAACTAGCGATGGATATCGCAAAATAAATCTATAACAGAGTTGATTTTTTGTTTCTTAGCTCAAACTTTCCACCCTTATAATCTAGCAAAGAAGTAGGACTAATGTTAATTAGTTGCGGCATTTCATTTAACGGCGACAAACAAACCCGTGATTTTATGTGTCCCGCAAACAAGTGACGATATAAAAAAACGTATTATGCCGTGATCCGCATTCTACCGACAGTACGCTAAAGACGACTTTTGCCGTGTCCCGCCTATTAAGTGTTATCATACTAATTTAGTTATCACAACAGACATTTTCTATAAATTTTAACATATAAATATATCTGTCCACATTAGTGATTAAGTTGGTATAACTATTTACTATTATGACAATCATTTAAATGTAAAAAAATGTTTTCTAATAAAGGTAGCAGTTAAAATAGAATGATCACATCAACAACACTTTATCTATTTTTATAGTGTAACAGAGTTTTAGTTTGCTTTTCCTTTAAATATACCAGAAATATTAATAAAATGTATTGAAAGGTCATAACATTTTTTTGGGGTTATTAATCAATAGTAATTAATGTTAATAAATTTTATTCCAAGTAGCTGTTTTATCAATATTTTTATTTAGTTTGAACATGGTATGCTGGAAATAACATGTCGAAAATCAACGATACTTGTTGTGATTTGTGTAAATTTAGTTTACTCTTTAATGAATGCTGACTTTGCAAGTCATGAAGTTGTAAAATATAATTAGGTTCAATATCTAGATAAAAATTAATTGAATCTTGAAGATAGTATGCAGAGTATTCAAAGATGTATTCAGCTTTCTCAATCCATTGTTATTTTTGTCAAATCTATAATCTTCACAATAATAATGCATACTATTGACATATTTACACCAGATACTCGAGAGAAATGCAATTTATAAAGCAATTCTGCAACAAATCTAACATCTGCCTCACCCTTGCAGAGATTTGTTTCAATCTTTGGCTACTTTATTGCATATCTTTACCTATTCAGTATATTGTAGAGGTAGTGTTACTGGATGAAACATCTTCACAATCGTAGACAAATAATCAGATTAATTAATTCAAATAAGTGTTTAAGTAAATCATAATTCATTGTATTTGTTACTTGTAATCATTGTAAAAATCATGACAATAATATAAAATATACAGTTTATATTTCATAAGCCAATTTGTGATCTTGAAGGTAAGTAAAAGTGCAGGTCAAATTAATTATTAATATATGTCGTTATCCTGACTCAGAAAATAGTTGTTTTTTCAATATAAGCAGGTGGTTAATTAATGTTCTCAGAGTATTTATTGTCGTACTTGCTGGGCGTATATGATAACCTTTTTGTCTAACATCAAAAATATACATATATTATATTAAATACCCTTAAGTAGAGATATCATGAGCATACCATTGCTGTTGGTAACAGAGTGTCATAGAAAAGAATTTTTTTGGGTTATATTTCCAATTGAATCTTTAACAGAAGCACAGAACAACTATACATGGAATTGATTTTTATTTTGAAGCTGATGAAGATTGACAGCCAATAAATAAGATGTATAAGTATACTCAACGAATGACTGTAAGTATGTGGATTTTTAGTTTTAAAATGAAAATAGGAGTTTGTTATTCCACGTGGCGTGAGACCAGGTTTGATTAGTTTTTTTTTGCCTTTTTAAGAAGCATTTTCAGAAAAGTAATAAATATAATGACATGCTATAAGATTTCGAGTTTCAGTATTTGAAAGACCTACAATATTACAATATTTTATTAATTGATTTTAAAATGACTAAAAACACTTTTATCAAAGAGTATGAGGGTATTTGCAATGGTTTTAATTCATTCTATCCCACTTATTTCTGAAATTGGAACATAAAGTAATAATCTAACTTCCAAAGATAAAAAAGAGCACCTTGTTTTTGGGTTAGATAGAATATTACATCACATTTTTATTACATTTACTTGAAAGGCTTACAACTTTGGACAAATAATTGTAAAAAAAATACCATTTGTTCGATGCTTGCTATTGATATTGGAAATAAGTTAGTTTGGAATGTATCAAACAGTTTCATGTAATGTGAGGAGATTACTGAGAGATGTTGAAACTGGTTGGGACCCATGCTATTCTGGATGTTATATGCTACACATCGTAAATGAAGAAGAAAACTAAAATTTAATGTGGAAACTTTAGCTTAAACATAACATTCATTCTTGTTTGCAATTACTAATGAAATATAAGGGACAATGTAGGTAACAACAATGAAAATTTAGAAAATATGCATTTCAACTTAATTCATGATGAATAGATGTGTTGCAGATGGCTCAAAACATTGCTGTAGAATTTAACGTATACTTTAATATGATGTTATTATTAATTTCTTGATTCCTAGTCATATTTTCATACCTACCACCATATTCGGATAAGTGTAGCTCAACACATTTATTTACCACTAAAGTACTTTGAAACCATTACAGATTACATGTGTAAAAAGATATATCATAGAGTTTTGTGTAGAATTAAAACTCTGGTATAAAGATTATACATAAATCAACCAAGCAAATATTTTTTTTGGGGTAAGCGATTTATACTAATTATGTGCTCTTCCAAATCATAGTTAATATATTTTTTTATGAGATTCCCACCACCTAATCAATCAATTATTTAATTGAAAATAATTGGCTATTTTTGCTTTATTTTTTCCATTAAAAGTCATAATTGTAAGATAAAATTTCACATAACCTCAAATATTTCAACATCTTGGTAACCTTCTCTTTCGAACCTTACCTAACTTATCATAACCTAAGCCGTTATGTCATTTCTACTCTGTCTAGTACTTTTCAGTGAGTTTGTTTATACACTTACTTGCTAATTCATACATTGACTAGTCAAGGTGAATGTGAGTTGTAATTATGTAGGCTTCAACTAAAAGTGCTATTTCGTGGATACATCGACTAGTGAATATATAAACTGTCGAGATTTCATGTCATGAGTTTGAGAACTAGCGTAGTTCGTAGGCGCGTTTTTTGGGTAATACAATACTTTCTTATATAAAATATAACTAAATCGTCGGCTTTGTCGATTCTAATGTACAGCCTTCTCATTCATTAACGTTATGTTTCCTTGCGAATGGAATAATTTTCACGGATATTTTGATGTGTTTTTTTTTTGTGGAAAACGCGTGTGGTGGAGATGAACATGTTTAATCAAACAATAGCGGACCACTCCCAGATCTCTGCGGCAAAGGTTAAAGCATTTGCGTCTAAGAGCCATCAGAAATGGATGCAGCAAACACGGCAAGTCTGCCACGAGCCACTGCTAGCGCCGAGCACGCGCCGTGTCCGTCTCGCTTTACCGCCCAAGCGACTCGCCGCTGCGGCCCGATGGCTCTGACGAACCCTCTAATGACAGACCTGATGCAAGCTACATCCACACATAAAACCATACGCCACAAGAAGCTGGTCAAACATACCTTGAATATGGCCAGTTTACACCGAGTAAATCTCAACGACTTTCTATGATAGTATGTTTCTGAAGAAAGTTTATTATCCATAGTTGCGTATCCTATTTGCGCTAAATTGTTTTAAAACTTTTTTAAATATGATATACGTATATTCGAATTAGTTTTACATAATATAATACCCTTCGACGGCAGGAATAATAAAACATACAGCTGACTGATGAATTGACCTCCAATATCGTGTGATATATAACATTTGGATTATTTTATGGTTAGTATATGTGAAGTCGCTAATATACGCCGATATATCAGACAGGATTGACTGCTTAGAAGCCAACATTTGCTGTATATTTGTCGACACTGGCCCCAGCTGCTCCAAAAAGTGGTCGAAAATTGCTCGTCCAGATTGCGCTTTTTTCGAGTAAATCCGCGGTGCCTTCATGCTCGGAATCATATTTAAACACTATATGCATTTAATTATCTTCGAAAAACCACGGCAGTTCAACAATTTTTGTGATTTATTGAATTTGAAAGCTATATATTATCTCTAAAAAAACACTCTTTATTTACACACCCAGAATCAACTATTTACTAGTGTGTTAAAACCTGTCTAATCTAATGAGAATTCTTCAATGCGATTGCCGATATATAAAAATTCATTGCTATCTTAATTGAAATGTCAACAATGTGCATTTGAACCATGAATTGTAGAGTATAAGTATAAAAAGACTCGGCTCGAAAGTGTTCTCAGTAAATATTTCTCTCTGGCATTCGATTAATGATTCGATGAGAATCTTAACTTCACGAAGCATTATAAATGTTCTTTCGAAATGTAGATACAAATAAAAACGAAACAAAAAAAAACACAGAAATTTGGATGAGATCGATACGTAGCCTATTAGAAATGAGTCGACAGCAAATAAATTGCACGCCGAGAAATTATTTTGCAAATCTAATGCAATGCTTGCCATACTCGGAAAAAAATAGGGTGAGAAAAAGTAGTACCTTTCTGTCCATGGAACTTGGAAAATGTTAAATTTAATATATTCTTTCTGTTACACATTGACTAGCATTTTAAACATAATAATTAATAATGTACCCAAAATGTTCTTTCCAATATCAATTTTGCAGCTTTAAAGTTATACGGCAACATAATTTGACGTAAAATATAACATTCATTACAAAATGTTAAATTAATCAATAAAAATGATCACAGTCAATAAGTTTGGGTGTTGTATTTAGTGGTTAACGATTCCCCAGACGCGACCCTCCGGTTGGAAAATTGTATAATATTAATTTGATTGTTTCAAACGCTTGTCAATGTTTTTCTTTTTCCATATTTTAATAGTTCCTTTACCTCTACGGTATTACGTTAATTTATTGTTTAATATATTCCTTCGATGCACATCCTTTCATATTAATTAATTAATTGTAGCATAATTAAAAGGTGGTGTAAAAAGCCTCTTAGAAACTAGAGTGCTTACTGGAATTCTAAGAATCATTTTATGTTTATACAAGTTACAAGTTGAGCGTATGCTATTTTTAATTACTTATTATAAGTAGAAATGTCCAGTGTCGAACCAAGTCAACACATTGTAGACCGAAATTGATTGGATTGGTATTTTCTTTACTGTAATCTATTAAAATAAAGCATCATAATAAAAGCAGTGTTATTATTTAAAAAAAAAATATTGTGGGATAAATGCTTTGTTATTTCAACCTCATGAAATTAGAAAAAAATATCCAGATTGCACGAAACTATATCATACGGTAAAGGTTACCGTTGTTACCATAATTCGACTGTGGAAAGGAAAAAGGACGTAACCCTCAATTTTCCAAAGCAGCTTTTTTTCGATAATCACAATGTATACAACTTGACACACATTCTATCAAAAGGATGGAAACTAACAATGCCGAATAAGTATCTAAATTTAGTTTTTAAGTTTGAAAAAGATGACCTTGTAAAAAATTAAAACCAAGAAAAAACACTGAAATAAAGGTTTTTCTGAGACAATTTCTTCAATTAATATTAGGTTATGTCAATTAAACACCAGTTTAGAAGTATCCGTGCACTTCAAGGTTGTGTAAAATTCATAATTTGCATATGTCACAAAATCATCAAAACACGTTTTTAGCGCCTCCTGTAAAATTTGTGTGTGGGTTACGTTCTTTTTCCTTTCCACAGTCGAATTATGAAGATAGGAATTCAGAAAATATTGCTTACCAACTATTTTCTTGTAGCTTAAAATACCGTCACCATTTACACATACAAAATATGACTTTTTTCGAGAAATTTAGGCATTAGTAATTGATTTCGGAAAAGACATATATGTAGTTGAAACTAAAGTTTTTTTCAAAACATTCCTTAGTTGTGAATGTCTAACAAAAACATTAAAAATAGAAGAGTACTTAAATATTCCTCCTTTCTTTGATGTGCTCATTGTCAACTCCTGGTGAGTTTTGAAGTGTGTTACTTTCTAATGTATTTAATTTGTCTATGATCTTCAGACTATAAAAATGGCGATTCAGTGAATTTACAAATGTATTTAAAAAAAACTGTTGATATTAGCCATAATATAGCTCAGTGATCGACAAACTATGGACCGCCGCCTGTTTACAATCAGTCCCGCGGATTAATATTGTTTTTACATTTAAGCAATTTAAAATAAGTTAAATTAAGCGCTGTAACGTAACGGCCAAATAAAGTTGAGAAGTTTTGAATGATGACATAATAATAATAATTTTAATGATAGGTACTAATTTTGAAGTGTGCAATATTATCTCAGAAAAAAACAATTACAATCATCTCATTAAAACAAAATTTAACTATATTTTTTGATACATTTATTAAAAATTAACAATACGTTTTTTTATATTGATAATTTTATGTGAAAATTTCACTTCCTAATGAAAGTATGTATGTTGAGCCTATTTTTAAATATAATTACTCATTTACATAAATATCTTCCAGCTTGGTACCTGGCCCGCAGAAGCTAAAATGTTTGCGATCTGGCCCTTTCCCAAAAATGTTCGCCAAGCCCTGATATAGTTAATTCAACGATTAGTCCTATAGTCGTTTTACGGCAAAAGCTTTACTCTATAAAAAAAGTCGTTTTATTTATCAATGCTACAAAACTATAAGTTTTTCAAGAATCTCGTTATGCTAAATTTGTTTTAGAATACTGAGAATTAGGCAATTGTATTTCCTCGATTCTTCTCTGATGAATTCAATGTAACATTATCTAAAGGTGGTTAAATAAATGAGTTTGAAGTCAGAATATAATGACGTGCTTCCTGTCACGTGCTTGCTGATTGCTGATGTGCTGGTACTTACTCCGTTACAGTTGTTGGACACACGAATGGTAAAAACAATCGTAAATATGTGTAAACAGCAAGGCTTTGCACTAAATTTTCATTTTATATATTATTAGGGAAGTTTGATATATGACTATTTTTTTAATTGTAGAAAGATTGTTTTAAATTGGATTTGAAGTATTTTACTGAATAAAAAACAAAAACTAGGTTAAAAGTATTTAAAAAAAAGGGTTATCTATTTATGAAAAATTCAAAGCAATAGAAACTGGTTAACAACTTTCTGTTCATTTCTGCTTAATTTCGATATTTCTTAAAAAATACCACTATAATCATGACCAGTTGATTTTCATAAATAACTTCGGTTTCTTAGAATAATCATGTATCATAGAAAGACTTATAAATTCTGCTACTTGCTAATACAGTGGAACCTCCAATTACACTACCCCGAATTGGCCGACGTGCTGGCTTGAAATATTTGCCGCAAATCTCCCAGTTGCACGGTCGCATTCTATTGTCGTTACTACGAGATGGTCGTCTGTGCCACGCATACAGTCAAATGTTGGCTAGCGTCTGTGTATTCAACACGTCCCAGGCTATACACATATAGCAGGCGACTGTCTGTGTGTGGAATTTTGGCGCGCTTTCCACTTTATTTAATATGTCAGGACCGGTTTCGCTCATTGCGAGCATTGTCAGTTGACATAAAGTGGAATGAAGTACAAAGGATTATTGTGTTTTAATAATATAATATTATATGACAGTTAGATCTGTGGTCAAGTGGTCAACGTCGTTGACTTTGCCTGCTGTGTCCACTAGTACAAATCTCAGTACGGACAGTTTCGTAAATTAACTTTTCAATCGATTTATGAATTTCTGTCCGATGGCATGTATGTCTGTGATGTTTGAAATTATTACTCACTAATTTGATCCTAAAAGCGGTCAGCAGTTAGCTTACCACGTCTCCTGACCTAGCCTTATCCTTCTTTCTCTACTATCTTAACAAATAGAGCTTGACAAACTGAGTAGTCCCTGAAAAACTTATTTTGAAATTAGCTTCATTAGTTATCCATACGCTCCACATTGAGAGCGGACAAGGTTAGTATAACATGTATATAAGGCCTCGGAAAACAATGGCTTTAGTTTTCATAATCTTAAAATGTTGACAAATAAATTAAAACTATTTTGTATTATAGATAAAACGTCTGAATGAAGTAATTTTAAATATTATTATTAATGTTATCTTGCTATTTCAATACAATTTACATTGGTTTGTGAAATCCGTTTTATTATTGCCGTGTTTGCTACACAGGACTACGTAAACAGTCGTTTTTATTCCAAAATTGATTTGAATTCCTAAAAAAAATTACATGTTCAAACCCAATTTTCAACTTACTATTACATGCGTAATTGCCATATTTGCTTCCAGTGCCCTTAAATATGAAGATAATATATTTGAAGGGCTTCACCAAAAACAAGATTGTCATATGGTTGTACATAAAGATACATTAAAAGATTTGAATAATCCTGGTTTTGATAACAAATTGTTACATTAAATAGACAGTAAAATGATGTTACTTCGTCGTATTTTTTTTCTGTTCACATACACAAAACGCTCGTTTCATACCAGGTATTAAATGCTCGACCCACGCATCGGTAATATAATGATCATACATCATACAGTGGTCACGGTCTGGAGACTTTTTTGAATACCGGTTGACTTCTGTTTGTGCTATGCTTCGTGACTCGAGCGTCTTTGAAAACGCTAGTAAAACACCGCTAGGCATGAAATTACAGACGAGTGGAAAATGCGACATTACTGGAATACGAAAGTTGAAAAATGTTCAGTTGACTTATAATCGTTACTGATTTTACGCTATGACAATTGTGAAGTTATTAATGAACCTTTAATGCCAGTAGTAAATAAAAAATAGCGGTACATATACGACTTCACGAATTGTATTTGAAAAGCGCTTTATATTTACACCATTAAAAATACTATGGTATTAAACTTTAACTCAGAAACATGCGCTAGCTATGTCAAATGTTATCGATTTTGTGTTTTTTTCTTTAATGCAGCCAGTGGTTTTCGTCGTTATTGTATTAAACTTTGAAAGGAAGTTCTTTATACACTGAATCAAGATGATGTTTTCAGGAATCAAAAGTAGTCACACTTTGTCAATATTTGGAATATGATGAATGATGAGTCAATTCATGCAAATTTGATATTGCGACAGTCGATTTTTGGGACACGTTCTATCCTAATGGGAAAACACTTTATCGTGGAATGATCTTGGTCGTTTTTTAAACGGTATAATGTTACGATATGTTGGAGTAAGCATTTGTCTTAAACAACTTATGAAACTTTTAAATTAAAAAAAGTCGTATTTATTGTTTTTTAAAGTCGTAACAATTTGTTTTGTGTATAAATCAACGAATTTCGCTTTCTCTTCCTTTACACGGTCTTGGTAAATAGAGCAAATATTTGTTTGATAAACTTTCAAATGTTAACTCAAATCACTTTTAAGGTTTTAATAGGGCTTATACAAAAACTGATTTTTGAAAAAACCGGTTGTGGAA
Organism: Himalopsyche tibetana; assembly: GCA_030503985.1. Classification (NCBI taxonomy): domain Eukaryota; kingdom Metazoa; phylum Arthropoda; class Insecta; order Trichoptera; family Rhyacophilidae; genus Himalopsyche; species Himalopsyche tibetana. Next base: position 11,196,243 of record JAPJYX010000024.1, read on the forward strand.
TGTACCAATATTGTTTGAAAACCGGTTTTATCCGGTTTTCGAAGTTTTACAAAATATGGATAATTCAATTAAAATATTGAGAAAAGGTTCAATATTTTTATGTTGTTTATTTATATACACAATAATGCACAATTTATAATAATGCAATTATTTGGTGTTACTCTTCATAAAATATGATTGAAGAAAACACAAAGCGCCCACTGATCGTTTTGTAACAAAATTTCCTGATATCGAAAATACACTTTCGCTGGGCAATGACGTGGGGCATATGATCTTTAAGCCATTAAATAAAAGATCAAAATTTTCTGTCCTTATGCTTATAGTCTCGTTTATGGAAAATTTGGCACAACCGGTGACGATATTGAAAACCGGTTTTCGAACGTCACAAATTTAGCAAAAAAAAACAGTTTTTAAAACCACTTTTTGAAAACCGACAAGCTCTAATGTTCACTGTCAATTGTTAGTGAAAAGTGATTGCATTGAAAAATAAAACACTTTTTGAACTATTTCCACATTATTTATCATATATCATGACTGTTTTTACCCACGGCGAGCATTATAAACTCATGAAATATAAAAAATTAGACAGGATTATTTCTATAAAATACGGTAAGAATAAATAGATAAGATACACAATCGGTAGAAACAATATGAATGATTTAGTTATAAATAATACCGAAGATCTCTTGCAAATGATAATACTAATTTGTAATCTAAAATAAAACTATATTCAAAATTAATTATATAAGAAAAATACCGTCAAATGAGTGATAGATGATAGTGATGAGTGAATGATTCTTAAACATTTATTATCACTATTAAATCGAAACTGTAAATGTAGTAGCCGTTAAATGTAACAAATTGAATGCAATGAACTAATCTATTCGTTTTTAAATGTATTATTATGTGATCATAAAAAAATATATAAGTTACTACGTATGTACACAAATAAAAAAAATCATTATTATTGTTTGTTAAAGAAATTTTAAATAATAGAAAATAAAGTATTCTTTCTATAAATATTTTTTCATATTTATACGTTTATATCTCTCTAACTAAGTGGAAAACAACTTCGGAAATATTGTTGTGATTTAAAATGTCAAAACAGTCTTACGCAACTATTACCAGCAGTGAAGTTCACTCCAGGTTATAAGATTCATGCGTATGTGGCATTCTGGCTACGCCGTAGAGCATTCGTCGCTACGGTATTCACTGTTCACGCAGCACAAATCTGCGCGCGCAGCATCTTTCGTTTCACTCTCTGAAAGCTCTCGTAGCAACCGCTACGAACTACCCACACACCCTTCGCGATTCACTTGCAATACTCAATACACTTGCGAAAATTTGACACATTACGCTACTGGCAATATATCGCAGAGCAGGCGAACGTGTTTAACAACCACTCCTTTGCTGTCTTAGTAACACCGTTAATAATATCTAAACAACAAAATGATCTTTAAATATCTCGAGTTCTTAGATGTTAAAACGACCATTCAAATCCAGTGAAAATTGTGAGAAATCCAACGTTTAATAAATGTGCGTTTTTTTTTTGTAAATTTACACCAATTAAATGGTTTATTTACTTTGTTTCAAAATAATATACTGTACATATTTATATATACATCATTGAAGTGACGTTTTTTAAAATAACCTACAATTTTACATGGCACTTACCAATAAACAGTATCAAAACGTTGGTTGAAGTGTCATCTTAAAAAACCAATACGAAAATAGCTGTACTACGAATGTAAAACTTATTTTGATAAATCATCAGAACATATATCCTTAATACTAGTGAATTAATTTAAAAATAAATGTAAGACCTTAATCTTAACGTATTTATCAATACATATCAAAAGGGTCGCTGACCTAGCCTTAATTTAAATTAAACATATCATTAAAATAGGTCAATATATAAATTAATAATCATAAATCTAATGTATCTTTAATAAATTATTTATATATACAATAAAAAGTGACTATCGTCGGACTAATATACCTCTGACTGTTATCATTGTGAACATAACCTCACTTTTAATATCAAATCTGAAGCGGTATGATTATTGAAAGAGACTGTCATTTTATTTAATGAATAAACAGCAAAAGGAGTGGATTGTTTAAGATAAATAATTCAAATGCCTGTTGATTATATTAAAAAAATAGTTAATGCTCATTGAATAAAGTATTTATACACTTTTAATTTAAATACAACTCAATTGCAAACATATCACAAAATAGTAACTAAAAATAATGTTTATAAAATTTGTAAAGTATCTTTTAAAATAATAACTTGTGTATTCAATGTACCTTTGTTTAATATAACTAAATATATGATTATTACGTAATTATAAATCCATCACCGATACATATCAGTCAAAGTGATCTTAATTATAAAATTTTATAAATTATTCTATATATATTTACAAAAATAAATATACAAAACACGTATAACTTAAAGCTTTTACAAGATATCAGTGCATCAGTTGATCTCGTGGTATTGACTTTTGAATGAGGTAAGTGACATTTATGTATACATAGTAACATTTAAAAATACAAATATTTATGATACATATTAAAATGTCATGTTTGCATTGTCCTGTGATATTTCGAGGTTTGAAACAGTATCATTGGATGAAAGCTTGGAATTTCTACAAAAAAATACAAAAATATTCTTAATTTAATACAATCTCTTAGATTATGTTTCTAATAACTGTTATTTACTATTTGGGTATCCGTTGTTCTGGCTTAATAAAAGCACAATAGGAATGATTAATAATATTGGTTGAATTATGTTAGGTTGGGATTATATTTGTATTGTTTTCCACTGATTTTTGAGAATTAAAATAATAAATTAAGACCTTCATTTTCTGTCTAGGTATGAAAAAGAGTCAAAAAGCCTTGCAATAAAGCGAAGTTTTGGTATGTCAAAACAAATCTAAAAATCTCAGTTAATAGAAAAAATACTACCTCATTTTCCTGTATCTGCTTCGAAGTCCATTTTGATATTCACGTATTATAATATAAAACGTTTTCAATGATATTGCCATTTGACCTTTAACGTTATTAATGTTCAGCTTTGCGCAAATACTAAACGAAGGGTTATTGTACATTGTTAATGGTGGTTTTGTATTATTACAATATAAAATCTTTACTCATTCATACTGTGGTCAAAAGGTACTTGATTTAAATTTCAGTTAGCTAATATTTAATATAAATTTATTGTTAGATGGAAAAAAACTTGACTAATATATTTTTGCGATGTAGAATCTACATTGTAGGTGATTAAGAATAACAATGGATCATGTCTGTAAAATCATATTTTATGAATAAAGTTGACGTCACATAAATAATTCACTTAGAAGCTTTAAGATATCGTACTTTTTTACACTTTCATTCAGTTTAAACACTAATAACCTAGGTCAGGGATGGCGAACCTTTTTGGGTCCGCCTGCCAAAAATCATCAAATAGCGTGCCCAAGCAGTAAGAAAGATGATTAAACGACTGTCGTTTATCTTGGGAAACATTTGAAAATTAATAAAACGGAACAAAATAATAATTCACGGATTATTTATTCAAAACTTTAATTTTTTAAGCTTAAAAAAACTATTTTGAACTTGGAAATCGTTCGCGTGCTATCCAAATACTCAAACGTGCCACCTCGGGCCCGCGTGCCGTAGGTTCGCCATCCCTGTCCTAGGTTATGCTTTTCGGCATTTTCAGGGTTCTTATTGCACAGATGAACTCAAACTATCGGTTA